>OX422222.1:485098538-486298538 GCA_949130495.1 Sambucus nigra | reverse complement strand
ATTTTGGCCACCTTGATACAAACTTCAGCCTCCACTGACCTTATGTCCTCTCTAGGACCGTGGCCCTTTGCGATTTGGCACACACAACGCATCATAATGAAAGTCTCTCTCTCTCTCTCCCTCTCTCTCTCTCTCTCTCTATCTATCTATCTATCTATCTATCTCTTTCTCCTCATATTGGCCTAATGTATAGCTTACGTAGTAAAGACCAAGTGTGTGCAACTCCCAAATGAGTCGCTAGCCCCCAGAAATGTGACAAAAAACCATTCCAGAGTGTTGACATTCCCCTATAATTAGGTCGGACACGGGGTCTGGAGTGTTTAACTCTACTATACAACTCATCAATCCCATAAATAACTTCTCTTGGTAACTAACACATGATCCAACCCCAGAGCATCCGCAGCTAGGTTATCGTGCCCCCTTTCGATTGTAGGTGAAGTAAACTGTTGTAAGAAAGGGGGACACTGGGATCTTCTTCTGGATACTCATACTCATACTCATAAAAAGGAACGCCTCATGATCTGATCTAATCATAAACTATTGGTGTGCCAGATCAAAACCAATGCTAGTGCTTATCAGTCCAAACTACCACGCGTAAAACTCCATTTCTTATGTAGATCAGTTAAGGGCAGGACCTTCTGGCTAAAGGACACTACACAATATAGGTTGGTTTTTCTTACTCAAGATAACACCAATCACCGTCTTGCAAGCATCGCAAGAAAACTCAAAAAACTGGGTAAAGCCAAAAGGGAACCTAGTCATTCAATTTTTGGTGGAATGCTTCCTCAGCCTCATCAGTCTATCTGAAATCAAGAGAGGAACCTAACACATAATCAATGCTAACCCATCGATAAATTGTCCATAGAACCCCACCAATACATGGAAAACTTCAAATCTGTGACTGACGTTGAAGTAATCCATTCCATAAGAGCCTCCGCCTTCTCCTCATCTGCACAAACCCTGTTAACAGACACCATGTTCTCCACAATAGATACGATGTCGACCATTAACGGGTACTTCTTCAGAATTTTGAGGACCTGTGTTAAATTCTCTCTATGCTCTGAATTGCGTCAGTATGCAATCGAAATAAACCACAACGAACTTCTCAGAATGGTCTTAGAATTCTAATCATCCCACATATAAAAGCGGAGGGGATACTGGAAGACCCAAAAAGCAAAATCCATTTGAAGAGACCATTTGTCAAATAAAAGTTTTCAAGTTCTTTAACACTTTCACAAAATGATAATTATATATATATATATATATATATATATATATATATATATATATATTTTGAATCTGTATGATAATTTTGCTGATAGTTTTAGATCTTTAGGTTATTGTAGTTGCTCTAGCATTAGGATCTTTATGTTGTATGAATTTGCATAATCAAATTGTGAGATTTATGTGTTAGAATTGAATATTATAATTTCTGGTGAATTATTGTTTTGTTTGACTGTTTTTGTGAGTTCGTTGAGATTTATTGCATGAAATATTAAAATGCATCAGCTCAGAATTTGCCTCACTCGAACTTCTACAAATTGCATCGCTCTGATGTATCTAAGATATGTACATATCTTGATAGTTTAGATCTTTAGGTTATTGTATTTTCCCTAGAATTAGGGTTTTATGGTGTATGAATTTGCATAATCAAATAATGAGATTTATGTGTTTCAATTGAAATTCATCATTTCAGGTTGTTATGAAATATTGAAATGCATCAGCTCAGAATTAGTCTCTCTAACACTTCCACAAAAAAAATTAGGCTTCACATTGGTGCATCTAATCTATATACATATCTGAATCTGTATAATAATTTTATGGATGTTTTACTGATAGTTCTAGATCTTTCGATTATTGTATTTTCTCTAGGATTACGAATCTGTATAAGATAGATACATATTTTGCGCATGTATGATAATTTTGTTGATGTTTTACTCAACAGTTCGAGATCTCTATGTTATCATTTTACACTTACTATTACTAATTTTATGTGTATGAATTTGCATTAACCAAATCACCAGATTTATGTGTTGAAATTCATCATTCTAGGTAAATGATTATTATTATTTTTAGGTTTGTCAAATTCGTTGTTTTGGATCAGATTCTTGAGTTTTTTGGGTAAAGGAGCTCAAAACTATGGGAAAAGAGAATTAGTCATCAAAACCTCGTCAAACCAGAGCAAAATATATTCATGTCTTATACACAGTAACACACAAAATTTGTGTCATATATGTACATATTTTGCGTGTGTATAATAAACTGATGATGTTTTAGTGATAAATTATCATTTTAGCACAGGAGTACTATATTACGTGCATGATTTAGAATAGTCAAATCATGATATTTATATGTTGAATATAAATTCAGCATTCCAGGTGAATCGCCACCGGCTGGTATTGTTTATTCGTCGATTTGGATCAGATTGCTGAATCTTATGGGTAAAGGAACGCAGAACTGTGGGAAGAGGAAGAACTAGGGCATCAAATCGTCATCGAATCGACAAGTTTTTGCGACTGGAGCGAAAGATGTTCGAGAATGGGAAGCTGAGTTTCGAATCAAGAGTGTGGTTTTGTATATTCATCGATTTTCAGTCTGATATTGGATCAGTTCAATGACACTCTAGTGAGAATCCTACTTGTTGCGGCATTGCTATCATTTGTTTTGGATTGGTATGAAATGAAAATCACCACCTTCGTTGGTCTGCCTTTGTTTAGCTCAACACATCGAGTTGAGCAGGGATCATTGATTGGGTAGAGTGAAGCTGTAAGTAAGACAACTATGGTTGTTTATCCACTTCCTCATATGCTATATATAAGCTAATTTGGGGCCAAAAAGTTGCTATTTTTATTTGTAAGGGATCTAAAATATTTATGTTCATCCTTCAAAGGGTTAAAACAATAGTCATTTTTATAGAAGAAACCCACTATGTAATGATTTTGAAGTTGTTGGTGAGTATGTAGACGTTAGTTTTCTATTTTTTCTCAAAGTTCTTGGATTCATTTTCATTAATATTCATATCTATATTGGATTCTTCCAGGGTTACTTTTAACTTTGTTCATTATAGTCACTGTGTTACTTTTGAGTGATAATGAAGTATATATGGGTGTTTTTGCTTTTGTTGATTATCCGAATAATCTAAGGAAATGGTGTATTTAGTAGGAAATATTTCATGTGAAGTATATAAACATCCATATTTTCAGCTTTGGATTTTTCTAAATTTTGATTGAATTTTATTCCCGGTTTGCTTAAATTACAACTCACAAACGCACATCTAGGAGATTTCCATGGAAAATATTTAGTTTTTTTCTTTTACTTTTTTACGATTTTTAACCCAAAAATTTGAAGGTTGATATTCACGAATTTTTAACTCGCACTTTATTCTAGGATTTTTTTAAAATACCTCAACATAATATTACCCTAAATTTTATAATCAATATTCAAATTACCTCAATGTGGAATACTTCCTGTCTTGGGAGTATACTGATGGATGGCCAAGGAATTTCAAGTCCTAGTTCGAGAAGTGCCATTCCGAAAGGTTTTCCTCCAGTTATCACTGCATGCTTGGCTCTTGACACACATAAAATGGCTCAGAAGAACACTTGTTCTCAAATTGCCTAGTGTTGAGACTCTTGGCAGTCCAATTGTGATTTGTTCTTATAAAAATGGTAAATTGGCTACCAATCGGATGGCAGTGGCCAAGTTTGTCGATCATTCAATAAGGGAGTACATATAATCCTTTTGATGGGAAAGTACAAGATTGGGCAGTGGGGCAAATAGTTGCTAACCTTCAAACACTTGCTAATATTGCTGCTATGTGCAATGATCATATAGAGTTTTAGCTCAAGAACTGGAATAATTCAAAACTGAAAAGTAATGGATTAAACAAGAGTGACTAGTTTAAGAGAGAAAATCAAATTGTATATAGCTGAAGTAGAGCATATGGTTAACCATGAATAACATTCTACATATGTGTTTCCCCCTTCCTTCAACCTCTACTGTTCAAAATATAAAAAGGTTCCTATTTAAAACAATTAGGGTGTACCAACAAAGATTTGCAATCACTAGGCTCTCTGCTAACTGGCTCAAGCGCTTCGATAGTGACCAGACTGTTTCCTCTAATAACCACCATGTCTATATCAATTCAATCATTTCCATTGACTTCCACAGTGTTGTCAACCACCAAGTTCATAAACTGATCGAACCATGATGTGTTCCAACCACCATGCGATTCATAATCAGCTTAATTTGAGAAATCCCGATGGTGTGAGATAGCAACGAGAGTTGTCTTCCAGCGGCACATGTACTCCTCCAACCACAGAATAGCCCTAACGTCAAGATGATTGGTAGGTTCATACAAAAGTAAAAGAATTGGGTGATGAAGACAACCAGGGGTTGGCTCGGGTGAGAATAAGCGTAGTATAGAATAAGCCTTATACACCCCAACTATTATACGGGAAGGCACCAAACGTAGTATAGAATAATCCTTATACACTCCAACTCTTATTCTATCCTATCGCATCATCTTATACAGCGCATCAAACGGGGCCATAAGTTATTTATTTGAATATTTGCATACATTGAATGCATATTCTTAATTGATACATCTTTGGGATTATTTGTACTTGGGTTTGACCACGACACATGCTTGTTGCTAGCTACACTTCATATTGCCTGGATATGATAGTTCATTAGATGATCACACTTGATTCATGTTATTCTATTTAAACTTTGTCTAATTTTGGAAGAAAGGGGGAGAAGGATTAGATTTTTTTTAGGGGGGGGGGGGAGGGGGTCATATGCTTGGGGGTATTTTGAACAAAAAGGGGGATAAGAAATATTTTCAATGGAAAATGTAAAACTAGGGAGAAATTTTCAGTTTTATAACTATTGCTTTAATATAATTTATATGAAATCAAGTACCACAAAATCAAAAAGCGAACTAACTTTAGTATTTTCCATGGAAAAGAAAATCAACGCCAAACAAATGGACCCTTTAATCTATCAAAACTGAACACATGCTTCTCTGTGGTATGTTGATTGAGTTATACTAACTTCATTGGACATTAAAAATCCAAAAATAATATAAATTCAATAATATCATAACTATATGAAAGAGAAACTAGAAGCTTGTAAAAAATGCTGATTTTTATTTATTTATGAGGAGAAAAAGGTCCATTATGATACATACAAGATAGAAACCAGGTGCCAAGATGATCCCAATAAGTTCTGTTATAAGTCCATTCCACCACTGTGAGAGCAAAGTATTAAAACAGACAATTGAAAACACTCCCTCTATCCAAGTTAATAGTAGTGCTTTCCATTTTAGTTTGTCCCAAATTAATAATCATGTTTTTAACATTTTTATAGAAAACTAGGTGAAATTACAAAGCTACCCATCCGAACAATACTCATAAGAGGACATTGATTTAAGTGTGTGAAGTATTCATAATTTTAAGGAGGAAAGGTTTGGAAAGTAAAAGCTTTTCTTAAATGTTTGGCTTCCAAACGGTGTCTATTAATTTGGGACGGAGGGAGTAACAAATATAAAAGTTTTTTTAGTTGATAAAAATATAAATAAAAACTGTCAGAACCACAAAAAGATTGCAAATGCCCTTATTTTATCACTAAAAAACTTTTTTAACTATGCAAATAGTTCAAAGAGTTGGTTGTAAAAATATAGTTCACAGAGGTGTTTGCAACCGTTGTGATGGTTCAAGCTTATACATATATATCTATATTGTTTGTGTACGCGAATTAGCCAAATAAGGAGTAAAATTAGTAAAAGAAAGAAAAGCAAGGTTTCATGACAGTACAAGGATATTGACTAATAAGAGCAGACATAATATATATTCACTGAAAGGAATTCTAACAAAGTACAAAATAGAACGAATCCATTCCAAGGAATCGTAAAATGTAATCCTACCCATGCAACAATATGGAACTCATTTCCCACAATGACAAATCTAATGTTTAAATGATAAAACTAAAAGTTCTTACAGGAAACTATGCTCATAAAATACTAAATGAACATCAACAAACCATATTTAATAGTCAAATAGTTATATATAACATAAAGACATAATCTTAATGCAATTGTTTCGTATTGAGTGACAGAAGAAAGTTACTTGGCAAAATATCAAACACAATAGCAAAGAAGATGGATTGTGCATGAGAAGACGACATTCCAGGGTCTGATTTCAGGGTAGAAATGGGTCGGGCCTGATTTAATATCTTCTTGATAATAATTGAGAGCCCAACATTTTTAACATAATTAAAACCAGCCCATAATGCTTCAGCATAATGTCTACATAAAATGAGTATACCAAAAATTCCAGCAACGATCCACTTGCTCTGCAATCAAAAGCAATAAGAAAACCTTAAGATATTTTATCCAAATATTGAAAGAAAAATACAGCAATATCTCTGAGATAGGGAATAGTAGAAATTGAGATGCTCGTGCCACTTTTCGGGCCGTTTGGTTGCTGTTTTAAAATTCCCCCCCCCCCCCTCTCTCCCAAAGCCCGTGTTTTAACCTTAAAATTGCTTTTAATTATCATTTTGATAAACTGAGTGTCCGATAAGGACGCGGCTGGTTCACACACATTTCAATGGTCTTTATTGAGGTGCCCGTGCTTATTTTCGGGCCATTTGGTTTATGTTTTAATATTTCACCACTAACTCCCCATTTTAACCTAAAACTTGCGTATACTTGTAATTTTGTTAAACCTGAAGTCCAATTAGGACACGATCAGTTCACACACCTTACAATGGTCCATATTGAGGTGCTCGTGCCTCTTTTCCATATGGTTGTTGTGTTCACATTCTCCTCCTCCCCCCCCCCCCCCAAATGCCCCATTTGTAAAACTTGTGTATACAATGTGAAATTTCCTTATTTCCAAAGCTAGAATTTTAAGCATAAACCAAGAATTCTAAAAATTTGGAAATCACATGTGAGATCCCCTCATTTTCAATCATAAAATTACCCAAATGAGTGTTTAATGTGGACATAGTAAAATTAAAATAAACAATAAAGAAAGAGAAATGTCACTACTTTGAGAACAATAAGAGATTCGGAGTAGCTCACCCCCGTGAATTCAAAGGAAATGTCGAATGTTGAGCCGTGAATAAGAAGAAGCTTTGTTTAATAAAACTGTGAAGAAAAACATAGAGAAATGGTGAGGAACTAAGACATTTCAAAAATTCCATAATTTTAACGTTCGATCAGTTTGAAACAGAATGTGTGGAAATAGTATGTGCACGTATCTCCGTGCCTACTTTTATAATTATTGACCATTTTTTCACTAATTTCAAAGAACGAAAAGACTCTTCGCATATAGTTGTACACAACAGATAAAGGCACTGAGCAGAGAAATTCATAGAAATTAACAGAACAAAAAAACAAAAGAGTAGTCATTGCGCGATACCGAAAACCGTTAACTAGGCCTGCCTCCACAATAAGGCAGAGTATTCACTAGTAAGCCCAATACAACAAAGAGTACAGAACACTAAACACTCTTACCATTAGTGTCTTACACAAGTGAGGAAGAAATAGCTTAGTTTACACTAAACACTAATGAAACTATTATCCAAATATAAGAGAAGTAACTTCCTTAATCGGGTGGCAATGCCAAATAAACTACTAATGTTTTCATGAATGATTGGATTGTGGGACCCTTCAAATGCAGTACCATTGGACTGGTCGGATGGGCTGTAAAGCTGGTAAAAAGGAACTTCCCATTTCCCATGAATGATTATAGAATTAATATGGTCAAAATTTTACACCAAAATTACTTGATATTTTTCTTGGTTTCAAACAGGATATGCCAATTAGAAAATCAATCAAGTTCAAGTTCTTTAACACTTTTACAAAATGTTTCACATTGAACAGGTCGGATGCTTGGATGGACTGTAACGCTGGTAAAAAGGAACTGCCCATTTCCCATGAATGATTATAGAATTAATATGGTCAAAATTTTACACCAAAATTATTTGATATTTTTCTTCGTTTTAAACAGGATATGCTAATTAGAAAATCAACCAAGTTCAAGTTCTTTAACACTTTTACAAAATGTTTCACACTGATGCATCTAAGATATATACATATTTTGATACGTATGATTATTTTGCTGACAGTTTTAGATCTTTAGGTTATTGTAGTTGCCCTAGCATTAGGATCTTCATGTTGTATGAACTTGCACAATCAAATTGTGAGATTTATGTGTTTGAATCTAATAATATCATTTCAGGTGAATTATCATTGTTTTTTTACTGTTTCTGTGAGTTTGTTGAGATTTATTGTATAAAATATTGAAATGCATCAGCTCAGAATTAGCCTCACTCACACTTTTACAAAATGCTTCACCCTGATGTATCTATTATATGTACATATCTTGATAGTTTAGATCTTTAGGTTGTTGTATTTTCCCTAGCATTAGGGTTTTTATGGTGTACGAATTTGCATAATCAAATCATGAGATTTATGTGTTTTAATTGAAATTCATCATTTCAGGTTGTTTTTCTCACTTTTTCTGTGAAATTGTTGAGATTTTAATTATATGAAATATTGAAATGCATCAACTCAGAATTAGTCTCTCTAAGATTTCCACAAAACAACTTAGGCTTCACATTGGTGCATTTAAGATATATACATATTTGAATCCGTATAATAATTTTATGGATATTTTACTAATAGTTATAGATCTTTCGATTATTGGATGTTGTCAAGGATTACGAATCTGGATAAGATGGATACATATTTTGGGCATGTATGATACTTTTGTTGATGTTTTACTCAATAGTTCGAGATATTTCTGTTACCATTTTACACTTGTGATTACGAATTTATGTGCAAGAATTTGCATAATAAAATCACGAGAATTATGTGTTGAAATTCATCATTCTAGGTAAATTATTATTAATATTTTCCGATTGTCAAATTTGTTGTATTGGATCATATTGTTGAGTTCTATGAGTAAAAGTGCTCAAAACTATGGGAAAAGAGACATTAGTCATCAAAACCTCATCAAATAAGAGAAAAATATATTTATGTCTTATACACAGTAGCACACACAAAATTTGTGTCATTATAGACATATTTTGGATGTGTATAATAATGTGAAGATGTTATAGTGATCAATTATCATATTAGTGTAGGATTACGATATAGCATGTATGCTTTAGAATAATCAAATCATGAAATTTATGTGTTGAATTGAAACTTATCATTCCAGGCAAATCGTCACCAACTAGTTTTGTACGTTGTAGATTTGTCTCAGATTGCTGAGTCTTATGGGTAAAGGAGCGCAAAACTCTGGGAAGAGGGAGAACTTAGGCATCAAATCGTCATCAAATCAACAAGTTTTGGCGTCTTGAGAGAAAGATGTTCAAGAATGCGAAGCGGAGTTTCGAATCGAGAGAATTTATTATCTGATGAAGAAGTGGAGAAGCACAACGGGCTCTGATATTGTATCAGTTCAATTGACACTAAAGTGAATATCCTACTTTTTAAGGTAGTGGTATCATTTGTTCTGGCTGGGTATAAAATGCAGAATACCGCCTTTGTTTAACTCAACACTTCGAGTAGTCATTGACTGGGAAGAGTGAAGTTGTTAGTAAGACAACTAAGGTTGTTCCGGAAGATTCTGAAATTCGGGGGAAAATGTGTATGGTGTTTGCCGGAACCACGGTTGTGAATGGGAACTGTACTAGTTTAGTTACTCAGACGGATATGAATACGGAGATAGGGAAAGTGCATTCTCGGGTTCAAGAGGTGCCTATGAATGAGGAAGATACTGATGTGAATTTGGGTGCGGAAGCGTAAAACGAAGAAGTTAATCTACACAACAACTAATCTACACAACATCTACACTACACAACAACAACAACAACTAAAGAAATGAAATGGTTCTTTCTCGTAATCACTATCAAGCATCATTGGAGTCTCAACAACCTCGGATACATCCTCGTGAAGTATATCCGAAGAGATAATATCATCGGTGTGCGCCGGAATGACATCGGGTGTAGTAGTAAGAGCACCGGTGGACAAGTACTCCAAATATGGGATTCCTCGCTCGTGCACGTATCCATTGTTCGTATGCCATCTCCATCTCATTATACTCGGCTCGACATCTATTTAGGTGTTGATGGAACATCTCATACTCTCCAATAAAATAAGCACTATATGCCAATGTGTGAAGCTTTTAAGAGAGATATGAATCCGTCTCGGCCCAAGAATCTTGAAGACTTTGGAGTTCCTTGATGATGGCACAACTAACCGTGTCAAAATGAGCACATTCATTCATATTGAGGCCGTATTTGGTACCATCCCACGAGAATTTGTAAGAGAGGTATTCTTCGGGTGAGGGAGGAATTAAATCGGAGGACCTTGATAGATTTGCGGCAGATTTGTAATTATTGGAAAATGCAGGGGCTTAATTGTAATTTTCAGAAATTGGTTGGGGATTAGTGTGTTGAAGAGGTCCAGGTGGTGGGGAAATTGGATTAGGGTTTGTGATGTGGTGGGAGGTTGTCGGGGTTGAATATGAATGCCATTTAGGGTTAGGATTTTGAAATTGAGTGGGTTTGGGGGTTTCTTAAAAATGGGGTAAATAGGATTTTTTTGTTGAAATTGAATGGGGTTTGAAGTAGAAGGAGTTTTAGGTAGGTTGGGATGAATCTTGGATTGTTTGGCACTATCTTTAAATTCCGATGAACCTAGGGTTGAATGGAGATCAACGGTGGATCGGCCCTGTAAGATGGGGCTGTCGACCTGTAAAGAAGGGGGAACTGGAAAGATCGTGGTTGATGAGGGGGCAACAAGAGGCAGACCCGCATGGGTCGAGATGGGGTGGCTCCGGAAAAAATTCTGGACTGATTCCGGCAGTGCTCAGCCACCTCTTGAAGGCTTTCGGCCCGATTTTTAAAGGTTGTTCCAATAGCAAGTTCAGCCGTAACTTTCTTTTCTTGGGGCTGCCCTGGCTGCTTGAAGAGTATCCCTGACAAATCACTGCCATGGTGGTCCAGGAAGTCTTTCGTCGGGACTAATTTGATAGGGGCTATAAATCTGCACTGTTCTTGATTGCATTTTGGACCGGAATTGGAAGGACGATCAAAGAAAATTCTAGCCGGTCCCTCTTTTTCGTGAAGGCTGCGATTTAGGGTTTCATGGATGAATTGTGTCTCATTAGGATGGACCCAATGGGAATACCAATCTTCTCATATCATGGTTGATCCAAGAACAAACCATGCTCTAATACCAATTTGATGTGAATTTGGGTGCGGAAGCATAAAAAGAAGAAGTTAATCTGCACAACAACTAATCTACACACAACAACAACAACTAAAGAAATGAAATGGTTCTTTCTCTCTCTATTCTCAATTCTCCATATTAAAAGGTTAAGTACAAATGAGGGCCAAGTGGCCTATTTATAGGAAGAGTTAGCTTGCTAAACAAGCTATTACCTAAAATGACTAAAAGGGGCAACTACTAACTAAAAAATGATATATTAGTCCCAAACATACTTGGAAACTAATAAAGCTCTAAACTAAAGGAAAATTACTATAAAAGCAAGAAAATACGAAAATAAACTCTCATTCCCATCAGATACACCAGCGAAGAAGAAGTTGAATGAATTTGGGGTTGTTCTCACTGCTTTAATTGGTCTGATTTGTGTTGTGCTTTGGCTTATTAATGTGAAATATTTCCTGTCTTGGGTTTTGGTTTGAGAAGTGCACTTATCACTTTGAGTTGCATTGGCATTGACAGTAGCTGCCATTTGGGAAGGTTTTCCAGCACTTATCACTAGATGCTTGGCTCTTAGCACACGTAAAATGGCTCAGAAGAATAAACTTGTTCTCAAGTTCTGGACCTGTATTTTTGTTGTTCACACCTTAATTTTCTATACTTTTTCTCTACAGATCTAAGTCACCAACCACGGATCAATAAATTTCATAATGCATTTGAATGTTTTCGCAGTAGACTTCCACAACAATGTTGAGCATACACGAACCTTGTTCATGAATCTAACCATTGTCTTCAGTGTAGTTCGTGGCTTATGCTTATTTAATTGTGGGTTTTGTTGTACTTTCGTTTTTTACTCTATTTTCTCAACAATCAAATGGATGCGAGAGGCTTATGATTTTTTTTAAATTCATTTGTCTTTTTAATTAGATAAAAGGAAGCGGTATTTAAAGTTCCTCTGCTTTTCATTTCTGTTCTCATTTGTATTATGACAGTTGTAAGAGAACTCTAATTGAGAGCAGGGGAAACTCTTTTATATATCTTTGTTTGATTATTAATAGGTTGATCTGATTAAGTTTCTTATGCTGTTTATATTTGAAGCTATCCTTCCAAATGTGGTATATAAGTAGTGAATTCTTAGTCATACACGATTTGGTAATTTAAAGTGATTAGGGAACACATTTGATTGCTCATTTCCATATCTTATTACATTTCTCTTTCATCTATTTGTAATTTGTAAGACATTTAAAATGATTTGTGTAATTTCTATCTTAGTTTGAGTTCTTCATTTTTTTATCTAACAAAGTAATGGCACAGATTGTTTGGCCATAACTCAAAATTAATGTCTAAATGTTTTGATATGATCCTTCTTAGTGAACACAGGATTAATAAATATCTGATACAGAATATTTATTTTTACTTTTTGGCCACTTTTTAATTTTTGAAGACATCCATGTTAAATGATTGATACACATCTCCTTTATGGTTGTACAACTGTAATTTGTTCGGATAAAACAGATATGTTGACTACCAATCAGATGGCAGTGGCCAAGTTTGTCTATCATTCAATATGGCAGTGGCCAAGATTGGCCAATGGGTCAAATAGATTCTAACCTTCAAACACATGCTAAAATTGCTGGTGTTAAAAAAGCCACGAATCAGTATGTCGCTAAAATTGCTATTGTGTGCAATGTTCGTATAAGGTTTTAGCTCAAGAACTGGCATAATTGAAGCCTGAAAAGTAATGGATGAAACAAGAGTGAGTAGTTCAATAGAGTTAAAATCAAATAGTATATAGCAGAAGCAGAGTATATGGCTAAACATGAAAATTTTGTTACTTTATTTTCTCCCCTACTCCTTAAGCAGCATAACTAAGCTCTTGTATTTCTTCTCCTCTTTTTTGTTTATCTTTACTACAACCCAAATCCAAATAAACAGGACTTTTTCAAGAAAGTATATAATAGGGATACTCAAATGCATCCAAAATCAGGTCCAGATACCCACCCTCAAAAGGATGGTCATGCGAATCTAAATCTCGTGTCTCAAATAATGGCAAGAAGTACAAGTAACTGAACAATCCTCATCAAAGATGTCGAAAGAATTCGTACTCCAATAAGGTACTTAGTGAAATCGTCATCAACCATCACAATCGGGACGTTGGGCAGAGAAACAAAAGCAGTAGGCGACATGGAGGCAGCAGCAGTAATGAGGGCCACGGCTCTCCCAAGGGAAGGCAACTAGTGAAAGTGGTGGGAGATGCACAGAGTTTGGACAACAACGTCCAATAATCAAGCATGATCCCTTTAACAAGCAAGTGTGATGACTCCATACCGATATCCCATTACCTTCTCATACCAATAAGAACGATCCATTTCCCATTGTTCAAGCTTCAGAATTTTTGTTGGAGCCTCGCAATAGTACCCCTTAAACTCCATGCACTCGTCCTCAAGTTTCTTATCATAGGCCATATCACAAAAAAATTCCACATAATCAGATTTAGTGAGCTGCCTGAAAGAAGTGTGGGGAACAAGAGGAGCAGTTTTGGGAATTTCATTTGGGAGCTCAAATGCAATTTATTAAATTTGGGGGAAGGGTTGTTGGCTGCCTGGTCAGGACTTATTTCCAGGTTGGGTCCGGTGTTTGGAGTACCTACGTATACATAGATGAAATAAACTACTACATTAATTGATCCCTACATGCTACATGATCCCTAATAGATGAAGTATGCAAGGGGGGGTAATAACCAAAGTTCTGTTATATACCTCCAGTGAGTACCAAGATTGGCAACGCATCAATTGTACCATTAACCCCATAGCATATATATATATATATATATATATAAGAGTTCAACCCCCCCCCCCCCCCCTCATATCCCTTTTATTATCTTATCATTTGAGTTTTCAAAGAAACAAATCCAACTTTAAATAAATGCATGATCAGATAAAGTTTTAGCTTAAGAACTGGAATAATTCAAGCCTGAAAAGTAATGGATGAAGCAAGAGTGACTAGTTCAACAGAGTCAAATAGTATATCGCAGAAGCAGAGCATATGGTTAACCGTGAAAAATTCTATACAAATGTGTTTCCTCCTTACATCAACCTCTGTTTTTCAAAATATAAAAGGGTTCATATTCAAAACAATTAAGGCTTACCAATAAAGATTTGCAATAACTAGGCATTGCTAACTGGCTCGAGAGCTTCAATAGTGACCACACTGTTTCTCTAATAACCTGCAAGAGAAAGTGATTTTCAAATTGTAAAGGCTAAGCTCCTCAGAAAGTCAAATGATGGGTTTAAAAATGATGGAAGATGGAGATTGAAGAGTTAGAGAAAAGACTCTCCACCATGCCTATATCAGTTCTCTCATTTTCGTTCACTTCCACAATGTTGTCAATCACCAAGTTCATAAGCAGATCAAAACCACAAAGTGTCCCAACCACTATGCGATTCGTATTCATCTTAATTTGAGAAATCCTGATTGTGTGATACAACAACGGGAGTTTTCTTCCAGCGGCACAAGCTCCTCCAACCAAATTCAAAGATAGTAACTAAGTTTTTATCTGGATTATTGATTCGTGTAATATTAAAAGATGTCAATTTGGACAAGGATCTTAATTTGAAACGGATGGAGAATTTTGTTTTCAAACTTTTGGGGCTATTTAAAATCCGGTGCCCTTAGCCGCTTAGACCTCGCCTATGCATAGAGCCTCTTCTCGCCAGAGAGAGTCTAATAGCACAGTGTGTAAGAAAGTAATATGAGGGAACAATTATAAATATACATGTTGCATATAAAGGAAGAACAAGACCAACTCAAACAGAAGATTTTTATTGAAGTCTCATGCTCATTGTGTGAGTCTAAGCTATAATTGTAAAACTGAAGTTCAAGATGCAAATATATAAATATATTTTTGACCAACTAAAGCTAGTATGTTACAATTTATTCAGAATAAAATTAAAAATAACAACTAATGTTTGTACTACATGGCAGGCATGTCATGTTTACCCAATCCACATTTGAATGGGAGATGATATGTTAAACAAAATTGTTTACCTATAAATATAGATGATTCAGACAAGATATATAATCGACTGATAAATAGTTTATGACTGAAGTTTAAAAAAACATTAATATCTATTTATACATAATCATTATAATTTCAGAAAAAATCACACACCCCATTAATAACTTTTCCTTTAACGTTTGATGCATAACTCTTGAATGAGGAACACATAGACTCCTCTATAAGCTAATCTCATTCGATTGCTCTGTTAAAGTTTCCTCTGACTTATTTGGAGTGGGTCTTTCAACAGATCGAAGTAACAAGATTATAGGACAAGTTCTCGACAAATTATGTGGGCATAAATTTTAAGTGTAGATTCGCACCTTTAGTATCATAAATTTTTAATTAAACTCTAGAAAAAATATATTGCCTTCAATCCATAGTTTCATGAAAACTTTTTAGTTACCATTGACTTCTATTCCAGATAGTGAACAAAAAAAAAGGTAGAGAGCTCTAAACTGACCCAGAGTGAACTTCATTGGAAAGTTTCACAATAAGAAAATAACCAGTCTTACATCACTTCAGTGCTAAAAAATATAATTATCACGTAAACATTGAAAGTCCTCTTAGTCTTTATTAATATAGATCTAAACGGATTTATCTGTTACTTTTTCTAGGGCCCTAAAAATATTCATTGTTACTTCCTGCTTGTAGTGGATGAATTGATGTTGTTTTCTAATCTAATCTGAGAAGAGAAGATAATATAGATGTTCTTTTTTTTTAAATTATTGTTTAGCTATATTTCTCACAATCATGTCTAAAATTTTCAATTTTTGCTATAACAGATCCTCCTTTTGAGGTTATCTACCTAAATTGGGCATTAACATCCTTGAGTCGCCAAGCACTGTCTAGTTTTCATTACAATTTGGTAATACAAAACTCAGGGGATTGCTACAAATTCCAACCTTTTCTCTTTTATTTAAAAATCTTTTATTTTCATGTACTCACATTTTTATTCAGTTCCTACTAGACGCAAGAGGCACAAGTTCAGAGTTCAAAATTATTTCAATGAGTACCAAAAGCAGGAGTGCCACATCCTATATAACAGGTGAGGTGCATCCGTGTGGCAAAAAGGCCAAACATCCTTACTATATATGATAAATGTGTAACTTACTACACGATAAAAAACGTAAAAACATAAAATTCACTAAATTTATTGCCGATTTAAACACACAATCTTACAATAGATTGATATAACACAACATTTCAAAACATATGCATCACTTGCCAAATAGATTGCTAATTTCTTCTCCCATGATGCCTCTGACCTCTTTTCACTGTCCTCTTATGTTGTCCTTTTCCAACAATTTCGGTAAACCATTTTGGTTTTCCTGTCAAGAACATGAGGAGACCAATAACCAATCCAAATAAAGTGCCGCAACCATATCCCATCAGAACAACCTGCCATGTAAATCCACTCCCAAAATTTGAATCTTCTTCTTGCTGGAAAATTGGTGATTGTGGTGTCTCGTCATTTCCACATTCTTTTGATAACGGAAACCCGCACAATGCTGAGTTCCCAAGGTACGAATCATTTTGAAATGTATGAAACTGATTGCCTTGAGGTATGGGTCCCACGAGATGATTTTTTGAAAGATTAAAAAATTCAAGAAATGTTAGACATGTTAGTTGTTGAGGAATCTCTCCCATGAGTTGGTTTGAGGAGAGGTCTAATGATTCGAGAACTGAAATATTTCCCAACGTTGATGGGACATGACCTGCAAGGTTGTTATGGGATAAGTTGAGCACTCGGAGTGAATTCATATTTCTGATGAAATTGGGAATATCGCCTTCGAATTTGTTGCTAAATAGATCAATGGTTGTGAAGATATTTAGAATTCTAACCATATGAAACTCTAATCCTTTCACAACCACTGTTACTTCATTATAGTAAGTGGTGTAATTCTTGGTTGTTATGTACTTCTGCTCTATTTCAGTTTCCTGCACATTCATCATGGCTTTGAAATATCTAAAATATTTTGATGGAAGAAAGCCAGTAAATTGATTATTACAAAGATCAATTATTCTCAGCTTAGGGAAAGGCAGTTTAGTCTTGACTGTGTTATTTATGGGGCCATGGAATCCATTATATCTCAAGACAAGGACCTTTAGTCATGGAAGAGTTCCTAACCAATGTGGGAATGTATCATTTATCTGATTATTTCCAAGATCAAGAACGTTTAACTATTTACAGTTGGCCAAAGATCGCGTTATAATTCCTTCTAATTGATTTCCATGCAAATTAAGAGTGTGTAAACTGTTGCCTTTTGCACCAAGAGTCGTTGGAATGGTCCCACAAAATCCGTTATTTCGTAAATCTAACACGAAAAGATTAGCGCTGAAGTTTCCCAAGCATTTCTGGATTGTTCCACTCAACCTATTATTAGACAAATCAAGGACACTAAGAGAGCTAAAGTTGCAGATGGACGATGGGAGTGATCCTTGTAACAAATTGGACTGAAGGGTAAGTGCTTGTAATGGATCAGTCCATATGGACAGAGGCCAATTAGAGAGTTGGCCGTGAATTTGGTTGTCGGATAGGTATATTGTTTGGAGATTCTGACTCTCTTTAAACAAATGTGGGAAGTCCTTCATCTTGTAAGACGACAATATCAAATCCTCAAGGTTGGGAAATGTTGCATTGATCTTGGTATTGGTGGTTATCAGAGATAGTCCATTGCAAGAAATATTAAAATACTTGAGGTTTGTGAGATTTGAAAAGACGTCTAGCTCAACAGTATGAGAAAAATTGTTCCCAAAAAGAGTGAGACTGAGATCAGTAAGGTTCACAAGTTTTGAAAACGATTGGGGAATGGGTCCATGTAGGTTATTGCCACTCAAATGAATCATCACGAGTGACTTTGATTGGATATCTGGAATTTTTCCAGTGAACCAATTATAGCGGAGAAACAATCTCGTCAATGATGGAAGAGCAAACAACCAAGAAGGTATTGTCCCGCTGAATGAGTTACCGCTGAAGTCAAGAATAGTAAGGTTCACAAGTTTTGAAAACGGTTGTGGAATGGGGCCATGTAAGTTATTGTCACTCAAATCAATACTCACCAGTGACTTTGATTGGGTCCTAGGAATTTTTCCAGTGAACCGATTGGAGTATAGATACAAGCTCGTCAATGATGGAAGAGCAAACAACCAAGAAGGTATTGTCCCGCTGAGTGAGTTATCACCGAAGTAGAGATAACCTAGTCTGGGAAACCCAACTATGTTGGAGGGAAGGGGCCCAGCCAGTGAATTATTTGATAGGTCTAACGAAAAGAGTTGGGTCAGGTTGGCGATTGAGTGGAAAAGTATTCCACTGAAATTGTTATCTGAGAAGTCTATGTCAGTTAACTGCTCAAGGTTTCTGAGCGATCTCGGAATGGACCCAGAGAATTCTCAACTAGACAAGCTCAGTTCCTTTAAGGACTTCAAATAGCCGATTGAATCTGCTAATTCACCATGTAAACTCGTGAATGAAAGATCCAAATAATTTAAAGACATTAAATTGCCAATTGAATCTGGTAATTCACCATGTAAACTCGTGAATGAAAGATCCAAATAATTCAAAGACCTTAAATTGCCGATTGAATCTGGTAATTCACCATGTAAACTCGTGTCTGAAAGATCCAGATGATTCAAAGACTTGAAATAGCCGATTGAATCTGGTAATTCACCACGTAAACTCGTATACGAAAGATCCAACCACCTGAGAGAACTAATGCTGCTGCTACGAGCGCTCACATTGACCTCTGGAAATGGACCAGTGAGCCCAGAGTTGAAAGATAAGTCGAGTGTTAGCAAGAGAGGTAGATGGAAAATTGTATTTGGTAATTTCTCGTATAGTCCAGTATACGAGAGAGAGAGAGTGAAGTTAGAGAAGAAGACAAATTCAAGGGAAGAGTTGAAGAGATGTTAATCACCGAAAGAGAAAGTTGTCTCAACTTGGTTAAGTTTTGAAGTAACATTTTGAAATTGTGGCTTCCGAGTTGATTGTTATAATTGTAAGAGAGATCAAGCGAAACCAGTTTGGACATATGGGAGATTTCTGAAGAAATCTGGCCCGAAAATCCAGAGCTAGAGAGGTTGAGATGTGTCAGAGTGTTAGCAAACTGGGCCAAGAATTGGTGCGAGATCCGAGAGGATTGGAAATGGTTGTAAGCAAGGTTGAGTCTCTTGAGGTGAGAAAGGTGGAAGAGGGTGGTGGTGTTGGAATGGATATTTCCCACAAGCTGGATGCAACTCAAGTCGAGCTCAATCACGTCACCCGTACGCCCATGGCACGTGACTCCATCCCATATGCAGCAATCTGTATGCCTCTTCCAAGACATCGTCTTCGGTTGGCCACTGGACTCGCACCAGTATTTAGAAGCACTACTATTTATGGTAAACATTTGCTTAAATTGATGCAATGCGAGGCTTTGGTCATGAGGACATGAATGATTATAGGGTGGAGATGATGGCATGGAGTAAACTAACTGATGATGTGGAAGGATTACCAACAACACTAAGATGAAGGGATAAAGCCACACTGAGTTTTCCATTTGTAAAGTGAAATAATTCTGATTATGATTCTTTGTAGCAAAGGGGAACATCCTTAACTAGAGAAAATATCTTTGCAATTATTTCCAATTGCAATTGACAAGTAAGCAAAGATGACCGCAAAAGACTTCTCCAAGTCTTTGCTCTCTAAAAGCCTTAATTTGTTGATGACCCTACAAGTGATTTTATGGAAGACATTTTTTCATCGACTTTAGCCGTGATTGACCCTTCATCTCGAAATGAAATTATTGAAACCAATAATTTCTTAATGACCCCACAGTCCAAGCAAAATTTCGTTCAAGATTTTTTAGGTTCAAATAATTTTCCAGTTTTAAATTTAAATTTATTTTCCTATTTCATGTTAAATTAGGTTTATAGTTTGTGAAGTGAGGTTTATGTCATGGGTTTTATTGATTTATTTTTTGGGTTTAATTATAGGCGGACTCATTTTTGTTCTCGTGATCTTACCAAAAATGAACTATTACAGACATAACAGGTTTGTGAGTCATACAAAGTGAGTCGAATTCGCGAGTTTGTTTAGAATTAAATTTATGCTCTTCTTGTTTTACTAAAGTTAATATTTTACTTCACTAATATTATTTGTACCGTCTCCTGTCCCTATCTGAAGTTAATTGTTTTTCAATTTGTATGATTTTAGAGCTATTTATACATCATATGTGAAGAAATATCTTGAGGGTGTGTTTGGAAACTCCGGTTCCATGCTTTGAAAACGGATTCAGAAAAAAATTCAATTCAAAATTTTCTAAAATCAAACTAAAATTTTTCCAATATTAATTTCATGGCATGAAAATGGAGTTCTCAAATACACCCTCAAGGTTATTCTTTATTTAAGATATATATGGAATTGCTGATTTTGATTCCATATACATTCTTTTATATATAATAATTTTATTTTGATGGATTTGTGAGATGGGTTTCTTAGTGTAACTATATTATCTATTGGTGGATTTATGATATGGATTTCTTAGTGTAAATATATCAATTTTGCAATTAATGAAGGCCGATAATATTTGGGAGTACTAAGAAGATGACATGTCCCTTTCAACTTTACAAGCCTTTGATTTATCAAAGTCATATCAATTCCAATTAAAGTCCCATTTTATTCTTAAAATACCAAAAAAATAGAGTTAGTTTGAAATTTAAAAAAAAAAACTATATCCTATAATATCAAACCAATTTTGGTTATTGATTAAGTTAAAAAAAATCATTGAAAAGAGTTTTAATTTTATTTTGGTACAAAATTAGAGTAATTTAGATGTGCTAATTTCTAACTTCAATCTCACCTTATTCCCAATATCTTTTATAGAAAATATTTAAACTCAATATGTTCAAAGAAGATAATATTGCAACAACTTATCCCTTAACCCAAACCTCATTATTTTCAACTGCAATTGACAACTAAGAAAGGGATGGTAAAAAAAGACTTTCCCAAGTCTTTGCTTTGTAAAAATCTTAATTTCTTGATAACCGACATGTCCAAGCAAAAGTGACATTATTGAGATGATATATCCATTGGCTCAATCGTGATTGACCCTTCAAGATACTATTAATATCCATCCAACTAACTCACGCATACCTGCCATGGACCAAAAAAAATGTTAAAAATAAATCCTTTCTTATATATAAGCTTTTCTTTATATATAAAAACCTTATAAAACTTTTTTAAAAAGCACAGTTTTTTAATGTTTTTATGTATAAATAAAACCATTATAGAAAATACTTGTTTGTATAAATAAAAATATTTTTTTTAGTAAAAAAATATTGAATAATAGTTTTTTGTAGGATTTACTTATAGTCACAGTTAATCACATTTTTAAAACAGAAAAAAAAACTGTTAATAACATTTTAAAAACAGTTAACAACATTATTTATAGAAAATACCTTTTTCATTTTTTTATGTTTTTGTTTTTGCCATTGAAACCAAAAAAAAATGTTTTCATGTATTAAAAACAGTCTTAAAATGCTTTATTTATTAAAAATGTTTAAAACACTTTCTATATAGAAACAAATTTCATTTACAATAATATTTTGTTATATGAAAGTATTATATAAAGTTTATAAATAAAACATTTTATATAAAAAAACATCAAAATATGTTTTTTAAGTTTTTTAATGCTTATATGTAAAAATAAAATAAAAACACTTTATATATAAAAAGGGATTTTTGTAACGTTATATATATGAAAACCAACTTATATATAAAAATAGTTTTTGGTCAACTGTTTTTAAATAAAATAGTTTATATAAAAAAATAGTTTATATATAAGACAGTTTATATAAAAACCTTTAAAAAACTTTTTTTAAGTTTTTAACATTTTTTATGTATAAAATAGTTTATATAAAAAAAACATTAAAAAACTATTTTTTTAAGTTTATAACATTTTTAAATATAAAAAAAAAATTAAAAAACGCTTAGACATAAAAAAAAATGGGGATTTTTTTGACGTTGTATTTTTTTAATTTTGTTTATCTTTTAACTAAATTTGACCATTCATAATTTTTTCATTCAATTTTTTAGGTGAAGGCAAGAACCTCTTGTAATTAATATGAGCCATGATTAACTATTACAAACGATTCAAGTAAATAATTTCAAGTTTTTCTTTGTTACAATTTTTTTTAAATTCCAAAGTGTGATGCTAAGGGCAACCATAGAATGTTTGCCTAACATCACATGTATAATATTTAAACATGATTCACTATATTTCTAAGCATCGTTACACTCCTAGCTAGACATTCTTTGTTGTATCTAGCATAACCTTTCACTTGTGATTAATAATTAAATTGGTTTGCTAAGTCATTTATTTTTCATGTATTTAAAGATTTTTTTATTCCAAAACTGGCTCCTATATTAGTGAAATGATATTTGTCAATTACATTGCATTTTTAATAGTAAATACGGTATATTTGACACACATGCAACATCTTTTAACATGCAAATCTTTCATTTACTTGGCATTTTGAACTTTATTGCACTACATTTGGCAGACATGCAACATGTCTACACATTTATTCCTACCCCATTTCATTTATATTAAAAAAAATTATGTCATTTTGAGATTCATTTATTACGTGCCATTCCACAAGTAACTTGAAGCAATGGTCACACGTGCAACGCACGTGTATACCTAATAGTATAACACAAAATTGTGATTATGATATACTCCATCCGTCTTAAATTGAGGGTCATGTATTTTTTTGGCATGTCTCAAACTAAGAGCCCACTTTCTACTTTAAAAGTATATCAAAGAACCAAATTCAAGGATAGTAACTAGGTTTTGATCTTGACAATTAATTCGTATATTCTTAGAACACTTCATTTTCGAAAAGGCTCTTAATTTGAGATGGATGAAGATACCCCCAAATAATACTTTACTAAAGACCCAAACTGGCCACGAAATAAACTTAAATCTAAAAAATGTGTCCATTGCTAATCGGTCCTAGTGTACATGGAAGATCGATCCAGCACCCTAGACATTTTTTTTCATAAAAGGGCTCTCACTATCCAGTTCAGTTAGCAATAACTTTGCCCCATAAATGTTGCAATTCTGACCATAAGTGACCTTTCTCCAAAAAAATCCCCCAAACTCCCTCATTTTACCTTCAAAACCCCTTACAAACCAAGTTATAGAGTCATAACCCAAAGTCCTAACTTTCTTCATCTCACTTAAACTCAAAAGAAGCGAAAAGTTCTCCCGTATCTCTTTTTTCCCTTTTTTCTTTAAAAGGGTACTTTACTTTAAAAGTAATCTTAAATATACTCTAAAAATGATTGATTTCAAGATGGAATAATGACGCAGTGAAAAGGTTCATGTGTAATATTTCAAGTACGCTTCTTCTTACTCTTTTATTTTGAAGTCTTGACAAAGAAAGGGTGGTGTTGTGCTTCAACACCACCCCAACTCAAGTTTTCTGAATATTTTTTTCTTATCTGGGCATGACTTTTCTCTATAGGCCATGTTCGAACTACATTGACTTTGATTCCACATGTGGTGGATACATAGGTAAATTAGAGAAACTCACTCTCTAAAACTCAAGTAAGATCTTGAAAATATTCATTTATTGTTAGCTTTATTCTCACAATCTCTAGATAACAAAAAAAAGCTTCCACACCCCTATAAACTTCTACATAGATTTGAGGACTGGCCGGATTGAACAGGGTTCCATTTGTTGAGGGTTGTGGCTTTGTGGTTGGGATTGGGTGGAGGGTGATGGTTTGTTATGGATTAATGGAGTTTGGGAGAGAGAAAGGGTGATAGAGGTTGAAGATGAAGGGGTAGGGGTTTGTGTGTGATGAGGGTGTAGGGGAGATGAGTGTGGGTGAGGGTGTTAATTAGGTGTAGGGGTGTGTATGGAATAAGGTGTGAGTGATTTAAATGTGTGTGTTATAACTTTGTACCTTAACTAAAAATTAAAAGTAACTAACTAAGATAAAATTAATTGAAATCTACTAAAAAATATAAAATCCTAATCTATAAATAAAAGACACAAATTAAAAATAAAAATAAAAATAAATAAAAATAAAAATAAAATCTATTAAAACTAAAATTAAAATATTAAAAAAATGTAAAATCTAATAAAACTAAAAAATAAATGAAATCCTAAAAAAAACTAATCCTAATAAACTAAAAACTAATAAAAATAAAATAAAATTACACTAATAAAAAAAGAAATAGAAAAATAGAAAATACAACCTAGAAAATTCTAAATAAATCTAAAATAAACCCTAAAAATAAAAACGACTCAAACTAAAAATCTAAAAAAATTAAAAAGGCACAAACTAAACACACACGGGCTTTGGGGTAAGTTTAGGGACAGGTTTTAGCTCGGTGAGATTACGGCGCAAGGAAATTAGCTCCATTTGACTGCAAATTGCATCGAAATAATGTTTTTGACACCGCAACTGCAATCAAGTCTGCACAATGAACATTTACGCGCATAAGACTCACATTGTCGAGAATTAGCAACTAAAATATGTCTATTCGGGGCATAAATTATACACTTTTTGGTGCTTATCAATGGTATTTTGAGTGTCGATCCACATAAGACTATGACATTGCATTGAAGACGTAGCGGCCAAACTTCAAAGATTTATCATGTCGTATTTTATTGGTGCACGTTAAGCGTCTTCATCATGTTCCGATCTCTTAGGTATGAATGATTATTGTTTATGAGACTCGAAAAATTATTTAAGGATGTTATTTTTATTAAAAAAAATGGTTTAAAATGTTTTAACTTCATTTATTCTGAGATAACTATGTTTTAGAGTCGTGTTGGTTCTTCCCTTTTATGTTAAGAAGATCAAACGACATTGATATCGTTCAAACGACATTTAAAGGTTGTTCAAGCGAGATGCATATGTCATTCAAATGACTTTGCAATCTCGTTCGAGTGACAGAGTGATTTCATTCAAGCGACAGCAACGACTCAAGTTTTTTATAAAAGGCGTTTTCCTCTCATAATTTCATAAGTACAGAACCAATATTTCACAGAGAACGGTTTCATTTTTCTGCACAAGTTTTCAAAGGGTTTTAAATAAATAAAACATACTTAGTGTTTCAAGATCCGATTTTCCATATACATATGCTATAGGGATCTTACTGTTTGCACCATAGAGTTTAGTCAACATCATTGAACACAAGTTTCGTTGTGTTTGCGGAGAATAAAAGGAGGAGTCATGTTTACGATTTTGTAGACATTACCAAAGCTATATTGGTGAACGCCGAGGCATTCGTGGGCTCGTATGTTGTGGACGATTATCGTAGAAGAATTACTTTCTATGTGAGCACTATGGAGGAGATGTTGAAGATAAGAAGTGTGCCAAGGCTTGTGGGAATCGAGTCGTTATGTAAGGCTGTCTTACTTTCTTTATAAATTTCATATCATAATGATTGTCTGGCTTGGGTCGTCTAAGATTTTTTCCCTTAACGATTTCTTCGTACATCTGGCGTTGTGGACTTGAATTTATTTTACTTGCTTTAATCATGTAGATGCATGTTTAGGATTAAACAAGATAAAATTGGTTTAAAGTAAAATTGGTTCATACAACTTGGTGCTTAATTAAAAGTTGGATAATTTTTGGAGAAAATGGAGTTGGCTTAAAACACACACAAAAAGGGTCCTACAAATTGGTATCATAGCTAGAAACATTATTTTATTGCGTTATGATCCCGTGTGTTTTTTAACATGAATTTTGGACAGTATGACAGTTTTAGAACTCCTATTTTTTATGAAACAAATTACACTTATTGGAAGATGCGAATGAGAAGTGCTTTAAAAGTTATTGATGAGCGTGTTCGGTTAACGACTGAAAAAGGCTGGTCACCCCCGGTCACGAGAGAGGGAGAGGTCACTAGTTTAAAGCATGTTGAGTCATGGACCGAAACTGAACATAGACTTGCACTTTATAATTATAAAGGTCTTCATGTTATTTCCTCACATGTCACACTAAAAGATTAAAATCGAATCATAACTTTTGAAACCTCAAAAGAGGCTTGGGATGTTCTTGTACTTACTCATGATGGTACTAGCGCGGTTAGGGCATCTAAACTTCAAAACCTCACTACATAATTTGAGACGATCAAATGTTATAAAGTGAGTCGTTTGATGAGTTTTACTCTAGGTTGTCCAACATTGTCAACTCGACATTTAACTTAAAAGAGAAAATACCTGACAACCGAGTCATAAAGAAAATCCTAAGGTCGTTGCCTATTAGATTTGACCATAAAGTTACTATTTTGAACTCCTTGGGTGTCGTTGCATCAATGAAACTAGAAGAGATTGTAGGTGACTTACAAACCTATGAACTTGATATGTTTACCTCCAAACAAGTGCCAAAGAAAGAAAAAGGCATTGCTTTGAAAGACCAAAAAGAGGAAACTAAAGTTTCGAATGATGATTCCGATTCTGATTCCGATTTTGAGGATATAGCCTTATTGGCAAAGAAGTTCAAAAAGTTTATCAAGTTTCAAAAGCAATCAAAAGATGCCAAGAGATTTGAAAAATTCAAGAACAACAAGGAAGAGCATATCCCTAAAAATCGTAGTGATAATGTTAAGAGGGATGAGTCAGATAGGTGTTTTGGGTGTGAAGGGTATGGTCACAAAGTTAAGGAGTGACCCACTAGACTTAAGAAGGAGGGAAAGCAATCAATTGCATATAATGCCACCGGAAGTGATAGTGAACCGAAAGAGGGAGAAAGTTCCCCCATTGAGCATAACTTTGTTGCATTCATGGCATGTCATGTGAGCGACGATGATAAATCTTCTCACGAAGATTCTCATGTGAATGACACTTCCGAGGTCGTTATGTGTGAATCCCAAGTTAGTGAGGATGAAGTGAGTGAGGGTGAAGCGAGTGAAGAGGAGATTGATATGAAAGAGTTGCAACATGCCTTTAATGACTTGTATGAGGAAGCAGTAAAAGTGAAAAAAGGCAAACTCAAAGTTGAAAGCTAGGTTGAAAGAGCGTGTCATAGAAAATAATGATAAATTGATTGAATATCTTAGGGCACGAGAGAAGACCCTTTGGGAGAAATTAGAATATGTTGAGGGTGAGAGAGATAATCTCCATAGTTTGATGGAGACTTTGAATAAGGAGATCCTTGAGTTTGAAGAGTCTAGGATTGGTGAGTTAAAGGAGAGATTGAAATACTTGTCTAGAGTTAAGTTTGATTGGGAAGCTAGGTCGGAGAAGTTGGATAGGATGTTAGGCCCCGTAAAAATCAAGGGTAATAGGGGAGCTATAGGCTTCGATGATCGTATTGTTCTCATTCCCAAAGCCAACCCTGCACGTGTGAGAGAACCAAGTAGGAACATTAGGAGAGGTCCACATGTAGGTAATCATTCCCACCATCGTTACACTTGCACTTTTTTGCAGTAGGAAAGGTCACCTTAGACATTTTTGTTATGATCTTAAGAATGCTCCTAGGATGTTTTGGAATAAAGTCGTTTCGGTTCCTAAAACCCCATGCGTTATTTCACAACTACTTGGGTTAGGAAATCGGACTTAGAGGCTTCAGGAATTAAACTTCATTATTCTTATTTGGTTGCACTTAATTCTTCCCATGCTAAATCTAAAGGATGATTGTGGTGCCTTGTTTTTCATATGGTAGTTTGCTTCATGATATATTCTTGTTAGTATTATGACATGTAAAACTTAAAGTTAGTTAATTAAAATTTGGGTAAATTTTTTATCATGGTATTTTAGGTGTACAAAGATATTTTTTTATGGATATCCATTTTGGTACGCAATATGCACTTTGAGGCCCAGGAAAGATTATTATGCCCACCAGGCTAAAGCCTAATTTCATCAATAATCCTTATTACTACGAAATGTGATTCTAAAAACCCATCTCTCTTTATAAAACCCATCAACTCAACAGGAGGAGGAGTATAACCAATCCTTGGAAGCCTAGTCAATAGACATCTATATCATGTGCGGCCCACAAAGACACACGTAGATATTATAGTTTAGATTCTTGGAGCTTTAAAATCCACCGGTGCAGACCCTTTGGAGGGTAACTTGTACCAACTGATGTACTTAGTTTTTGGAGAAAATTTAGATCTCCTTTTATTAGACATCGTTCACAAGCATGAGAACCTCTTTGAACACTAGGAAAAATGTATGATGAAGCGCAACAAGTCACATGATACATAAGGGGACCTTAGAGTAGAAAATCATCCATACTAGGTGGGGAGAATAATTTGAAATAGAAGACAACCAAGGCTTTTGGTCATGGTCATCTCCAAATAATTCAACAATCGAACAGTCATCCGAAGAAGACCTTATATTCCACTTTGATGACCTGGTTATCTCCCCACCTCAAAAAGATGATATTATGTTTGTACTCTAAACTTCGATGAAATCTTGGACGAATTTCTCATCCCTTATTGGGAGTCCGTAGAAGTCAATCATCTCACTCAATCTGAAAGGCTCTACAAAGAACCAATCCTTGACCCCATTTTTCTGGGAAAAAAGACAAAAATAAAGGAAAATAGGTGTTTGAAGAAGATTCGTTAAGTCAAAGAAAAATGAGTTTCAGATAAGTTGAAGAATACACGAGCCAATATATATATATGGGGGCTCCTCGAGTCCTCCCACACACATAGATATTTAATTCCAAAACAGTTCTCTCAAAAGGTGATGCCCATCTCCCCAAGTCTCGAAAAGCTCATGGAAATAGTCAAAATCCTGAATTTTGAAAAAAGTATACCGTCCGCCAATACTGAATTGCCCAAGACAAGACCATGTCATAATATGGACCTAAATATCACAGTGAATGTCTAAGGGCAAGTATTCCCATTGTACTCGTTGATAATGTATCCTCCCTGAACGCATGTCCACTAATAACGACCAAATTCTCGGAAAGTCACTCCCACCACTCAAGAGATCCTACGATAAACACTCGAAGAGAAGTAGTAGGTTCCATCAAACTTAGTATAAACACCGACCCACTAGAATAGACTCACCGAGTTCCAAGTAATTACCATACCCTCTTCTTTTAATCTGCTTTTGGAACAAATTTGGCTTCATGATATCGATGGTGTTGCTTCGTCACTACATAAAAAACTAAAATTGTTCTGTGGTGGAAATTTTATCACTATATTCGAAGACGTTAACTTGCTCAAAAATTAAGGACCCAATACCCTAGTCATATTAATCCAACACGAGGGTAAAGATATCTGATTTAGTGGTTTTCAGTTAGACCTACCTCTACAGGTCATTTCAGCTAACATTAATGAATAAATCCCACCACTGTACCTATAATGCCACACACAAGATAAAAAAAAATCTGTAATACCCCGTAATTTTGCTTAATTTTAAATTACGTAAGTAGAGTAATTTAATGGGATTAGATGCGCGCTTTAATTAAATTACGTGAGTAGAGTAATTTAAATGTGATTAAATATGTTTGATTTAAATTACGTGAGTAGAGTAATTGAAATAGATATTATGTTAATAAAGATGAATATGCGTTAAAGAAAATTCACTAAGGTGAGTAGAAACTTTCAATGTTGATATGTACGGTCTAGTGACTATATGGACGTACCGGAAGTATCTCGGCAAAATGTAGGGATGAGAGTAGAAAAATGTTTACGAGACTCAAATGATAATTTAGAGTCCACGGTTGATTCCGAAAGGGTCGAATTAGTCAAAATAGTGTACCCGGGGGTACTAGTTGAGTGCCGGGTCATTTTCGGACTAAGCCGAGACCATTCGGGGGCATTTTGGTCTCTTTACAATTATGGGAAAGAAGACCTACGAATTTTGAAGCCCTAAATCTGATTATAAGAGTGGTGGCTAGGGTTAGGCAATGAGAGTTACACCATAGCCATTAGAGAAGAGAGAGAGAGCCAAATTCCTAAGGCAAAAGTAGGAAGGAGGGATCATCTTAGGAGGATTTCACCACAAGGATTGTTGGGAAGGAAAATTGGAGTATCAATATCATCAATCATCATCAACAACCACGAAATCAGACCCTACAAATCTTAAGGCAAGTGGTTATTTGCAAAATAATTGAGTTATAATACCCATGATTAAGCTTGAGGAAGAACATGATTTTTATGATATTCTTGGGAACAAAAAAATTGATAATAATCCATGATTGATTAGGATTTGCATGTAGGACGTTTTTGAATTACCAAGTATGTTTATATCATAGAAAATCTGATGACAAATTCGTAAGAAAATCTGGAATTTGGATGAAAAATATAAAGAATGCATTTTTTTGGGTTCTTGAATATTAGTGAGATTTTCAGTGAATTTGGCCAAGATTTATAATGATTTTGTTGTTTTAAATCGTTAGTAATCATCCCAGAATATGTAGGAATGATTAGAAATTGTTGGTTGTGAATATGATGGCCTATCATGGAAGTTAGAGGTGTAAAAATGGTGAAACCCGTAGGAAGAAGCTGAACTGGGTCTGTCACTGCTCGATCGATCGATCGACCCTTGAATGTCGATCGATCGAAGCAGTCGATCGATCGACCATCTTCCTTCGATCAATCGACCCTGTTTGAACTATACAAAATTTATGTAGAAATTTATTTAATTGTCGTTACTTAATGGGAACCTTAGAATTGATATGTTTCCTATGAGGGGACTTGGAAATTACCAGTAGGTGTACCATTAGGTTCCTCCACTAATGATTGAGTAGGAATGTTGGAGAAATGGAATGACGATAGAACGATTGACTTAGCCGTGAGTTGAAATGGTTAATTTAACTACGGAAAGAGTGAGACTTAATTCCGAAAAGAAAATACCAGTAGGTTAAAATTAACTTAACTACTGAATTAAGGGAGGGGTAACTAGGACCCTTAGAGTTACGCGAATACTCGAATAAATACAATAGTGAGAGAAATTGTAATTAATAAGTACGGAGAATATAAGTAAAATATATTACGTACGGGTATGATTTATTAGGTCGAGTGTGTACCTACTATATCTATATAAATAGGTTTGGGTTAAGAGAATATTACCTAAACTAATTATGTTAAGGTCGATGTGACATCCCGAACTAACATAAAGTTATTATATATTTGGGGTCGATGTTAATGCCGAACCAAACTTTGAACTGGTGCCGCGATGAAAGAGTCCCGAACTAGAATATGTGTATATATTTATATTTGTAGATAGTTGGGGTCGATGGATCATTCCGAACCAACTTTCACTTGGAGTCGATGAATTATTCCGAGCCAAGGGTCCTTTGTGTGTAATAAAAGGATATATTAGAGGTAACTAATATTAAATACATTGTTGTGGGACAAAATGTTTCTATGTGCATAATCTACAAATTGAGAATAGTAGTCAATGAAACGAGATGTAAATGTCTTAGTAATAATTTATAACATGATGAAATTATTACATGAATAAGGACAACGAACAGTAAATGAGTTAACTACGGTTATGGAAAGTATAATTAGTTAGACTAAGTATCCTCGATAGTTACGTACTACGTAAGAGAGGTGAGGAAGTTCAAGGGAGTGTGCGAAACCTTAATATGTGTAATCAATAACTTAATTGTGATAACTGCTTGCAAAATATTTTCAAATATTTTGAGTACTAACTCTTGCTATGTAAAATTTTAAAAACCTTTTAGGTGCCCAGCCACAAGGACACCCAGCTTGATTCCATGTCAGAGATTTGGGAGCTGCAGCCAGTGTGGAGGTTGCAGGGATTGTTTAGATGCTTCCTCTTTTTCATTTCTAGTGCAGGATCTCAGTTTTATTATTTCTAGTTGGAACATGTCGTTCCACCTTTACTATTACAGTTTATTCTAGTTATGGAATTGTAGTTGTCTTTTTGGGCCGTGGTTTACGGCAAGACTTTATTTGCTTTCATATTATTTTTATGTACTGAGCATTCATATCTAGTTTTGGTAATGTGTGGTTTGGATTATTTATTGTTTAAGAAAGATAAAATTTGGCACCCGTTTTAATTTCATTTAGTTGGTTAGTAATTTTAAAAGGCGTTCGACAGTGATGCTAAGAATGAACCATTTAAGAAACCTGTTTATATTAAAATAAGGCTTGATCAACCAAGGTTTAATTAGGCGGGGTGTCACAGATGGTATCAGAGCATCAGGTTCTAGTGTCCATAGGATCTGTACATCTTACTACGATTCAGCGTTACGTTTGTTGTATTAGAGCCCTACTATTAGGATTGTTGATAAAAATTTCCAACTGTTGCGTTATCGTACTTCTGCTCTCAAATTTTGTATAAACTGTGTACTTATACAATTTGAATCTTATTTCAGATGCCGTCGAGGAGACTGAGAGCAGAGAGGGCAGAAGCCAGAGAGGAGGTGAGGGAGGCTCATCAGGAGCCACAGGTACCGATACCACCACCCCCACCCGAGCTAATCTCCACTACTCAGGTTGCAGTGATAGTGGCTCAGGAAGTTGAGACAGCGATGATGGCAATGGCAGCCCACTTTCCACAGCCCCAAGTACCTCCCCCTGTGGCACCGGCAGTGCAAGTTCCGGCAGGACCATCTACTTGGCAACGAGTCAGGGAGACATTTCAGAAGGGACACCCACCCGAGTTTCAGGGCAGTACTGATATAGTGGAAGCGTGCAACTGGAAGAAGAATATCCAGTGCCACTTGCGCATGCTAGAGTGCATCGGTGTATAGGAACAAATGCTAGCCACTTTCCGTCTGTCAGGAGCATCCCTACAGTGGTGGGAGTCAGTTACCACCACCGAGGAGAGAGATACTTTGACTATTTCTGAGTTTTGGGTGCGGTTTGACCGCAAGTATTTCCCTCCAGCAGTAGAGTCTGAGATGAGAAAGAAGTTCAGCGAAGTGGTTCAGGGTGATCGCTCAGTTGCTGAATACGAGGAGGTGTTTACCCGCTTGGCCAATTTTGTGCCAAACGAGGTGAGCAATGAGGAGAGGAAGAAGTCCAAATTTATGGAGGGCCTAACCTGGAGAATCAGACAACACTTAATTGGTAATCCGGCATTGGTAACCTACACAGATGTCATCAATGCCGCTCTACTACACTGTCAGGATCACCGTTTTCATACTAAGGGAAGTAAGAGGGGTGAGCCTAGCCAACCGGGCAAGGTGGATGGAGGTAGTGGCAGCAGCGCAACATAGCAGCAGGCAGTGGGACAGTTGGGGCAATATTCCCGACAGGGGAACCCTGCCAAGAAGTTTAAGCACGGGAAGTATCGCTTCGACCGGCAGGGCCAGCAGGGTCCTCAGCAACCAGTCCCTCAGGGTCGACAGGGCCAGGGTAATCAAAATGGGGGACAACAAGGCCAAGGGCGACAGGGCCAACGTCAGGGCCAACAGGGCCAAGGACAAAGACAGTTTCAGGGGCAGTGCTTCACTTGTGGTCAGCAGGGTCACAAGATCAGAAATTTTCCACAGCAAGACCGGGCACAACAGCAAGGTGCCCAATAGGGGTAGCAGGCACCGTTAGCCCCAGCAGCACTACAGGCCCCACAGCCAGGGCACATGCAGTACGGACGTGTGTTCAACATCCGTGACATTCCATTTCAGCCAGCACCGCCGGCAGTTGCGGGTATGTTTCCTATTCATGGGCTTGAGGGGAATATGTTGTTTGACACAGGGGCGACACATTCGTTTATTTCCATTAGATTTGCACGGGCAGCCGGCCTATTAGCGACAGCAGACACTCATCTTATGTGTGTGGAGTCACCGATGGGTAGTGGATCCCTTATACACTCGATTTGTAAGGGTGTGGACATTATGGTCGGGAGATTGAGTCTAGCGGCGAACCTTCTAGTGCTGGATATGGAGGGATATGATGTCATCCTAGGCATGGATTGGTTGGCACATAATAGGGAAATGGTAGATTGTTATGAGAGGATCATCGTGTTCTCCATCCTGGGGCAGGAGATGTTCCTTGTGGCAATGCCACTTCCCGAGGGAGGATCGCGAACTCATTTATATTATATTGAGGAGGAGAACTCACATGGGGTTGTCGTTTCTCTGGACTCAATCCCTGTGGTGAGGGATTTTGAGGATGTCTTTTAGGATATACCAGGGTTACCACCTAGCAGAGAGATAGAGTTCGTGATTGATCTAACACCGGGGACGAGACCAATTGCCAGAGCACCATATCGCATGGCTCCTTCGGAGATGCGGGAACTGAGAGAGCAAATTCAGCAACTATTAGGACAGGGTTTTATTCGACGGAGTACATCGCCATGGGGTGCGCCAGTACTGTTTGTGAAGAAAAGGGATGGTTCACTTCGTCTGTGCGTAGATTACAGAGAGCTGAACAAAGTAACGATACGTAATAAATATCCATTACCCAGGATTGACGACTTGTTTGATCAATTGAGAGGGGCTGCATACTTCTCAAAGATCGATTTGAGATCGGGTTACCACCAATTGCGCATTTGTGAAGAAGATGTACCTAAGACCGCTTTCCTGTCGCGGTACGGGTCATATGAGTTCGGAGTGATGCCTTTTGGACTAACTAATGCACCGGCAGTATTCATGGATCTCATGAATAGGGTATTCAGGGAGTTTTTGGATCAGTTTGTGATTGTATTCATAGACGACATTTTGATTTACTCCCGTACGGAGGGGGAGCACGCAGAACACTTACGATTGGTCCTACAGACATTGCGGAACCATCAGTTATACTCCAAATTTGAGAAGTGTGGATTTTGGCTTCGGGAAGTGCAGTTCCTAGGCCACGTCGTATCTAGCAGGGGCATTGCTGTTGACCCGAGTAAAGTATCGGCGGTGAGGGAGTGGGGACAGCCCACGACACCGACAAAAATTCGCAGTTTCTTAGGATTGGCTGGTTATTATCATCGCTTCATCAAGGGATTCTCAAAAATTGCCGGACCATTGACAAATCTGACTCGGAAGGGGATTCCCTTCGTATGGAGTGATAGTTGCCAGTTAGCATTTGATGAATTAAAAGACAAGTTGACATCAGCCCCCGTTCTTACCTTGCCTAAGAGCGGAGTGGAATACCGAGTCTATACTGATGCGTCCTTACAAGGACTTGGGGGTGTGTTACAGCAGGAGGATAAGGCTATAGCTTATGCGTCACGAAAGCTAAAGCCACATGAGAATAACTACCCTACCCATGACCTCGAGTTGCATGACCTCGAGTTGGAAGCAGTTGTTTTTACTTTGAGGATTTGGAGACACTATCTTCTGGGCGAACAGTTCACGTTATTCACGGATCACAAGTCTTTGCAATATCTGTTCACTCAGAAGGACCTGAACATGAGGCAGAGAAGGTGGCTTGAATTCATGAAGGACTACCAATTTGATATACAGTATCATCCTGGTAAGGCTAACGTGGTGGCACATGCGCTAAGTAGAAGACCTACCGGAGAGTTAGCAGAAGTTTGGAAGGCAAAGTGGAGTGAGCTCCGACACGAGGATGATATGGCGAGAGCATGTATGGCAGTTCTAGCTATCACTTCCGAAAACGTTACGCGGATAGTGAGGGCACAGGCAGAAGACCCTTTTTGTCAGGATAAAGTACAGCAGTTACTGGCCAAGGGGGCAGAGTTCTACTCCATCAGTTTAGAGGGTGGACTACGTTTTAACGGTAGACTGATAGTACCCGAAGATGATGATTTGAGGCATGCCGTTATGACAGAGTCACACGGGTCAAAATTCTCGGTACATCTAGGTGGGGACGAAATGTACCAGGATATGCGACGAGTATATTGGTGGTCAGGTATGAAACGAGATATTGCAGATTTTGTCTCAAAGTGTGTTACATGCCAACTCATAAAAGTCGACCATCAGAGACCTTCAGGGATGCTACAACCACTAGAGATTCCCGTGTGGAAGTGGGAGAGTATCTCAATGGATTTCGTTACCGGGTTACCAACCTCGCAGAAGGGCCACGATTCCATATGGGTGATAGTGAATCGTTTGACTAAGGTCGCACATTTCTTATCGGTTCGTACAGATTACGATACGATGCGATACGCGCAGCTTTTTATTTCAGAGATTGTTAAGCTGCACGGAGTTCCTATTAATATCGTGTTGGACCGAGATAAGATATTTGTGTCGCACTTTTGGCAGAGTTTTCAGGAGGCCATGGGCACCGACTTACGATTGAGTACATCATATCACCCACAGACGGATGGCCAGACGGAAAGAGTAAACCAGATGTTAGAGGACATGTTGAGAATGTGTATTCTAGATTTTGGGGGAAATTGGGAGCCATATCTTCCTTTGGTGGAGTTTGCGTATAATAACTCTTACCAATTCACTATTGGCATGGCTCCATTCGAGGCGCTTTACGGGAGGCCTTGTCGTTCACCCGCTTGTTGGTTAGAGGTGGGGGATAACAGACTTTTAGGGCCAGAGATGATACAGGAGACTTCCTCCAAAATAGAGTTGATTCGAGGACGTATTCGAATAGCCCAGGATAGGCAGAAGAGTTATGCTGACGCCGGCAGGAGACATGTGGAATTAAATGTGGGAGACTAGGTGTTAATTCGAGCATCTCCTATGAAAGGGGTTACGAGGTTTGGCAAAAAGGGGAAGTTAGCACCGAGATATGTGGGACCGTTTCCTATCATTGAGAGAGTGGGACCGGTAGCTTACAGATTGGGACTCCCTGAGCATCTTCAGCGAATACACGATGTGTTCCATGTGGCGTCGCTGAAGAAATACAAAAGGAGCGAGAGAGCCTTCTGGCACATTCCACTGGAGGAGATCGATTTGCAGCCAGATATCTCGTATGAAGAAAGACCCATGGCTATCCTGGATTATAGTGAGCGCAAACTAAGATCCAAGGTGGTACCCTTAGTGCGAGTACAGTGGGGACATCACAATATGGATGAGTCCACTTGGGAACGGGAAGAGGATATGCGAGAACAATATCCAGAATTATTCATAGCAGGTATTTTTCTAATTTCGAGGATGAAATTCCTTTTGTAAGGGGGGAAGTACGTAATACCCCGTAATTTTGCTTAATTTTAAATTACGTAAGTAGAGTAATTTAATGGGATTAGATGTGCACTTTAATTAAATTACGTGAGTAGAGTAATTTAAATGTGATTAAATATGTTTGATTTAAATTACGTGAGTAGAGTAATTTAAATAGATATTATGTTAATAAAGATGAATATGCGTTAAAGAAAATTCACTAAGGTGAGTAGAAACTTTCAATGCTGATATGTACGGTCTAGTGACTATATGGACGTACCGGAAGTATCTCGGCAAAATGTAGGGATGAGAGTAGAAAAATGTTTACGAGACTCAAATGATAATTTAGAGTCCACGGTTGATTCCGAAAGGGTCGAATTAGTCAAAATAGTGTACTCGGGGGTAGTAGTTGAGTGCCGGGTTATTTTCGGACTAAGCCGGGACCATTCGGGGGCATTTTGGTCTCTTTACAATTATGGGAAAGAAGAAATACGAATTTTGAAGCCCTAAATCTAATTATAAGAGTGGTGTCTAGGGTTAGGCAATGAGAGTTACACCATAGCCATTAGAGAAGAGAGAGAGAGGCAAATTCCTAAGGCAAAAGTAGGAAGGAGGGATCATCTTAGGAGGATTTCACCACAAGGATTGTTGGGAAGGAAAATTGGAGTATCAATATCATCAATCATCATCAATAACCACGAAATCAGACCCTACAAATCTTAAGGCAAGTGGTTATTTGCAAAATAATTGAGTTATAATACCCATGATTATGCTTGAGGAAGAACATGATTTTTATGATATTCTTGGGAACAAAAAAATTGATAATAATCCATGATTGATTAGGATTTGCATGTAGGACGTTTTTGAATTACCAAGTATGTTTATATCATAGAAAATCTGATGAGAAATTCATAAGAAAATCTGGAATTTGGATGAAAAATATAAAGAATGCATTTTTTAGGGTTCTTGAATATTAGTGAGATTTTTAGTGAATTTGGCCAAGATTTATAATGATTTTGTTGTTTTAAATTGTTAGTAATCATCCCAGAATATGTAGGAATGATTAGAAATTGTTGGTTGTGAATATGATGGCCTATCATGGAAGTTAGAGGTGTAAAAATGGTGAAACCCGTAGGAAGAAGATGAACTGGGTCTGTCACTGCTCGATCGATCGATCGACCCTTGAATGTCGATCGATCGAAGCAGTCGATCGATCGACCATCTTCCTTCGATCAATCGACCCTGTTTGAACTATAGAAAATTTATGTAGAAATTTCTTTAATTGCCGTTACTTAATGGGAACCTTAGAATTGATATGTTTCCTATGAGGGGACTTGGAAATTACCAGTAGGTGTACCATTAGGTTCCTCCACTAATGATTGAGTAGGAATGTTGGAGAAATGGAATGACGATAGAACGATTGACTTAGCCGTGAGTTGAAATGGTTAATTTAATTACGGAAAGAGTGAGACTTAATTCCGAAAAGAAAATACCAGTAGGTTAAAATTAACTTAACTACTGAATTAAGGGAGGGGTAACTAGGACCCTTAGAGTTACGCGAATACTCGAATAAATACAATAGTGAGAGAAATTGTAATTAATAAGTACGGAGAATATAAGTAAAATATATTACGTACGGGTATGATTTATTAGGTCGAGTGTGTACCTACTATATCTATATAAATAGGTTTGGGTTAAGAGAATATTACCTAAACTAATTATGTTAAGGTCGATGTGACATCCCGAACTAACATAAAGTTATTATATATTTGGGGTCGATGTTAATGCCGAACCAAACTTTGAACTGGTGCCGCGATGAAAGAGTCCCGAACTAGAATATGTGTATATATTTATATTTGTAGATAGTTGGGGTCGATGGATCATTCCGAACCAACTTTCACTTGGAGTCGATGAATTATTCCGAGCCAAGGGTCCTTTGTGTGTAATAAAAGGATATATTAGAGGTAACTAATATTAAATACATTGTTGTGGGACAAAATGTTTCTATGATCATAATCTACAAATTGAGAATAGTAGTCAATGAAACGAGATGTAAATGTCTTAGTAATAATTTATAACATGATGAAATTATTACATGAATAAGGACAACGAACAGTAAATGAGTTAACTACGGTTATGGAAAGTATAATTAGTTAGACTAAGTATCCTCGATAGTTACGTACTACGTAAGAGAGGTGAGGAAGTTTAAGGGAGTGTGCGAAACCTTAATATGTGTAATCAATAACTTAATTGTGATAACTGCTTGCAAAATATTTTCAAATGTTTTGAGTACTAACTCTTGCTATGTAAAATTTTAAAAACCTTTTAGGTGCCCAGCCACAAGGACACCCAGCTTGATTCCATGTCAGAGATTTGGGAGCTGCAGCCAGTGTGGAGGTTGCAGGGATTGTTTAGATGCTTCCTCTTTTTCATTTCTAGTGCAGGATCTCAGTTTTATTATTTCTAGTTGGAACATGTCGTTCCACCTTTACTATTACAGTTTATTCTAGTTATGGAATTGTAGTTGTCTTTTTGGGCCGTGGTTTACGGCAAGACTTTATTTGCTTTCATATTATTTTTATGTACTGAGCATTCATATCTAGTTTTGGTAATGTGTGGTTTGGATTATTTATTGTTTAAGAAAGATAAAATTTGGCACCCGTTTTAATTTCATTTAGTTGGTTAGTAATTTTAAAAGGCGTTCGACAGTGATGCTAAGAATGAACCATTTAAGAAACCTGTTTATATTAAAATAAGGCTTGATCACCCAAGGTTTAATTAGGCGGGGTGTCACAAAATCCTACCAGGTATGAGACTTGCAAAAACCAGCAAGGGATCAATGATCCTATTAAGATACCTCAATAGTCCAACACCAAGGGACTATGATAAAAGAGAAAGAGTGATGACTTCATTTCCAAAGCACTCGAGGTTAAGGGACCCAAATTTAAGAAACCAGGGGCTTCACATGCACCCTGTCTCTCTGGCCTCAACAGATACTTTGTCAAGGAAGGAGAGGATTTTCTTTTTTGTTATTTTTGTCAAGGCTTACGAGAGAGATGAGTCGTTGAGTAAGTCCATTGTTTATGCTTTGTAAAATCGTATCATAGTGATTTGTTTGGTTGGACCGTTCGAAGTTTTTCCCTTTGTGGTTTTTCTCATACATCGACGTGTTGTGTTGAATTCTTATATTTTATGTGCTTATCACCTAGATGCATATTTTGTGTTAAAAATATAAAATTGGGTAAATATTTTTTCATAACAAAATGGTTTAATTTGGTGAACAGGTTTTTAATTGGGTTTTAAGTTGTATAAAAAGTTTTTATATTTGAAATTGGAAAATTTTAAAATAGACTCTTAGCTTGCAATGCCATCATTGCCTAAGCACACACCGTAGGGGAATCTTTGCTTAGAGTGTTTTATTTAGATCGTGTTCAAGTTAGATACAAAAAAATGTATTATTTTGTGATATAATTGGGTCGTATTCGTATTAGGTAGAAAATTATAATTTCATGTTATGTCACGTATTATTAGGTTCTTGTTAACTAAAAAAGACCCAAGTCATGTTTTCCTTAGTTCGTGTTAGGTAATAAAAATAAGATTTCATATTGAGTTTTAGTTAACTCATGTTAGGGTGAATTAAAAAATATTATGTGTCGTTTTTCCTTAGTTCTTAATGGATAAAAAAATAAGATTTCATATCAATTTTAGTTCATTCGTGTAAGGTAAAAAATATTTATGTGTTTTATTTTATTTGGTTCGGGTCAAGACAAGAAATAAAATTTCTTATCGAATTTTAGTTGGATCGTGTTAGCATTGGGTAAAAAATTATTTTGTGTCGGGTCTTATTTTATTTGGGTTATTTACGTGTTAAGTAAAAAATAAGATTACTTATTGTATTGTGTCATGTTTGTGTTCGATAATGTAGCCATTGTAATGTTGTGAATTTTTTTTAACCTAACATTATTATTAATATAAAATAATTTTAATGTTCAAAATTCCAAATGAAATATTTGCTTATTTCTTAAAACATTAATTGTATTAAAATACAATAGCAAAAATTCAAATATTTTCTTATTTCGTGAAGTTCACACATCATTTACGATAGGAGTCCATGTTAATCATCACCATGAATCAATCTCTTTGGGTTACACCTTTTATAAATTACACTTCAAAAGACTACCATAAATCATGAACAATTAGGAAGGAACCTACAAATTTATAGGGTCTGAATATATCTCCACCATAAATGATGATTAGGGGTGAAACAATGTTGAAATTTCCAATTGTTTTATTAGCATTATGAAATTTTTGATATTTTGATTTTTTTGGGGGGTAATCTTAGATTTATCCACGAATTCTGTAAGTGCATCCACTAAAAAATAACTAATAAGTTAATCCACAAAAATGAGACATCCACAAAAGGAGTGTATATAAATACATGTCCCATTTTAGTGGATTAACTTAATAGTACCTTTAAATGGATGCACTTACAAAATTTGTGGATGGATCCAAGATCACTCTTTTTTTTTCATCTGAAACTAAATGACTGGTTGTCAAAAGTCTGAAATAAAGGAATTGAATCTCACAAGTAAGTGGAAGTTAAGATGCGAAATTCCGTGCCTCGATACTACTATTATCACTAGTGCTACTATTACTATGGATACAATGTAGATATTATAAGAAATTTCCCCACTTCAATATGATCACATATTGAAGCCGCGCCTTTTTCTGATAGGAAACATAGAAAATTTTATTAATAACAATCAACAGTATAATGCATGGACCAATAGTCCATGTTACCTATAGTACAATACGACACAACACGAGACAGAGGAACAAAAATTCTAGGCCAAAATTATTAACCCATGATACTCCTTCAGCTAAGTATAAAAACCACATGATGTTAAACTCAAAATTGAAACTGTTCGGATTCCAGACTATTTTACATAACAAAACAAATACATGTATAGAAGTTACATAAGATGTTTAGAGAGAGAGATGTAATACCCCGCACTTTTATGAATATTTAAATTACATAAATGAGTGTAATTTGATAATTTGAGGAATTACTTCGAATAATAATTTTTGGAGTTTACGAGTGTTAGATGTTTACCGATGTGTGTCACATTTACTTTTGGGATCAAGTAAATGAGTTGGATTATTTTATTACATGTCGCAGTTGGATAAAACGACAAAGAATAATATTTTAATTGGAAAACTCGTATTAAGATGTGTTGGGTTTAATTAGTAAATTGGTGTCAAGTGACTCAAATGGAGATTTCAAATGCGTGGTTGGTTTCGAAATGGTCAAGATAGTTAGAATAGAGTATCCGGGAGTATTGTTTAGGTTCTAGGGATTTTTGGACTAATAGGGACTCGCAATTGAGTAAACGAGTCATTTTTAGGTTTATAAGGGATAAACCCTTAATTCTCCCTATATAAGGCACGGGAGAGTGGGAGAAAGAAAGAAAAGATGTAAAAGAAAGAGGAGAAGAAAGGAAGGAAGAGAGGAAGAAGAAAAGGAGATTCCGGCCAAACTCCGCGGGATTCGACTCGAGGTCGTCGGATTTCATCCACGAGGCAAGTGTTTACTTGCTTTATTCTTTTAAGCATACATCTCATATTATAGTTGGTAGTTCTCAACTATAAATATTCTTGGGTTAAGTTTTCTTGAATCGAAACGGGTTTTTCGGAAGTTGAATGATTAAAATCGGATAAAATCCCACATTAGGAAAAGTTTGGGATTTCTAGAAATTAGTTATTGATTCTTGGTTCTAGGATGATTAGAACCTATTTTCCTTGAATATATATATATATATATATATATATATATATATATATATATATTATTGTGATTAAATAAGGTTGGGAGAAGAAATAAAAAGCTTGGAGGTATGTTAATGGCCGAAATAGTCTCAGAGAAGATGATGAACAGTGACCAGCATCCTTTCCGAATCGATTCGGCTCTTGGTCAAAAAATAAAATTTGTAGATTTTTTCGATATGGTCGCGTGGGTGCCGACTGCGTATTTTTCTGATTTTTTTGAATTTATAATAATTCTGAGATCGAAATCATTAGTTTCAAATCAAACCTGATATTGGGAGAATTAAGGCTAAAATTGTTTGGAGATTATTTTAGGGGATTCTAGAAGTGATATTAGGACTCCTAGATAATGGTATTGAGGGTGAGTAAATCTTGGATTGAAATAGGGAACCTCGGGTTAATTTGGTGTACAATCTGGGATATGGATTTAATGAATGTATGAATAACAGAAGTATTCGGCAAGCATATGTAGATATATTTATGTTGTTAGAATAAATATTGGCCGATTGTAATTGAGTAAATCGTAGGATGCGATTAGGATGGAATTTAGGATACGTGCTCAAGAGAAATACGCGGTTATCCGGTACGTCTATTGACGACTATTATTATAGGTGATGCGATACCTATTGAATTAAGATAAGTAGCTAATATACTTATCAAATTGTCACGAATTGGTATATTCGGGTTTATATTATAATCCTTAGAAGTGATTAAGGTAGTAGTTATATATATTAAGTAAGAGAATACTTATATGATTAGTATTTTAGGTGGGTAAATACTCATATACTATTACGAATGGGAACAGTCGGGATATTAGCTATCGCTATATGAGATTGACAATTATATATATATATATATATATATATATATATATATATATATATATATATATATATATATATATATATATATATATATATATATATATATATATATATATATACGATGTGGTTACAGTATAAATAATATGATACGAATAAATATATATGTGTGTGATTGATATATTTATACTTTAGAGGCTGGTTCCACAGGCTTTCCCGGGCGTAAGGTTGGACAACCATATTATATATATTTTCTCTAGTGCGATCTAGGAAGGTTGCACGATGTGGGTGAATCCCTTGGCTTGAGGAGCATGGAGAATATATCCCCATGTCATATCGTCTCGTCTACGAGTGCGATGTGTGTATTCCACTTGCAATGGGGAACATGACTGCCTCGACTGTTGTGCATTTTTACCATAACCATGAGTGAGTCTGTCTTGGTACCGTGGATGAGTGAGTAAAACCGAATTTGGATAGGCATTATGAGACTACATCCTCGAGTTATAGCTCGGTGGGATGGTTATTATACTTATGATTGTGATAGGTATATTTATACTTGTTGTGTATAGTATATTAATGTATATGAAGATGAATTATCATATAAAGTAAACTTGTGTAAAGTGAAAAGATTGAATAAGAGTGGTTCCACTTTCGATAGATTTATATCCGGATTTATATGAATATGAACCATAGGTTCTAGTGAGAACCACACACACATATATATATATATATATATATATATATATATATATATATATATATACACATATATGAGTTTTTATATATGCGTTATGTACTGAGGGCCTAATGGATCTCAACGATCAACATTGTCATGTAATATTGTATCGGGGGGTTCCTTGTTTGGATTTCGCTTCGCGAGACACTCCACGCACTAACGTAGCGCAATGTTAAGAATGGGGAGAAGTTTATCCCTTAGTACTCGGGTCTATGAGGATCTTAGAAGGTGGGTGAAATGGATTAGTTAGGCAGGGTAGCTTAACTAGGTTGTTTAAAACGTATGTGATAGGTGTGCACTATTAGAAGAGGGGTGAGGTGTATCTCATGAGAGTGCGATACCAATTTAAATATGAGATATTTCATATTTTTAAATATGTAATTTATGCACTTGCAAAATATTTTCAAACTCGGGCTCTGATCCGTTTCTCTATTTTTTCCCCTCTTGCTATATATATATATATATATATTATATATAGGTGTCCAGACACAGGGACACCTGGATGATGATTCTTTCGAGTCAGACATTGTTGCAGCAGCTGTGGATGCCCGCAGGTTTATTTTTAGACGCTTCTATTCTTGTGATCTAGATAGGAAGCATTGTAGTAATATTCGGGCCGACAACCCAATTGTATTCATTTATTCTTTTACCGCCTTTTAGTGTGGTATTCGATTTGGTTGTATTATGTTGTACTGAGTGGTCGGTTATTTTATTTCGTTCCAGTTGTTGTATATAAACTGTTGCGATGTTTTATTTAGTTGGTTTGGATAAAAAAATTAGTTAAATAAAATTTTGATGCAATCCTAATAGGTTATTAGTAATTAATTTGGTTTTCGGAAGTGATGCTAAGAATGAACCATATGAGACTCGTGTTTTAATTTTGTATAGGATTGATCATCCAGTATTTTATTAGGCGGGTGTCACAAGAGAGAGAGTTCCAAACTAAGTTATTGTTCCTTTTTATAAATATGTAGAGAGGTCAAGAGGATGATCCAAATGATGGATAAGGGAGATGAAGAGAAGGGGTCAGGGAACAAACTAAAGGACCCTTGTACACCATTCATTTACCATCCGTTAATAAGTGGTAGGTTTGTAATTCTTATTAGATTCAAGGGAATCAAGGTTCAAATGTGTTTTACATGCTTTTTAAGTTAATACAAGATATATAATTAATGAAATTCATAAAAATATGATTATACCAATCAAATCATTACCAATATCTGACTAATGTGATGTTTTGCTTGCGTATTATCGGTGCAAGTATGTCAAAACCAACAGTTGATTTATTTAAGTATTATCACAATATATATATATATATATATAGAGAGAGAGAGAGAGAGAGAGAGACATTCTCTTAAACAGACGTCCTTAAAGAATGGATTAACGGACTTTTGTCCTTATCTGGTTGTGGTCCCCTCGTGGTCCATAAGACTTTTGTTATTTTCCTTAGATGGTCCCCCTATGGTCTTACACTAAAACCTAATTTTAAGACTATATATTTAAAAGAATTGTAATTTAGACCCAAATTGGTATCGAGAACTTAAGAACTTTAGAAACTCACCAAATTCCGACCAAAACCCTAATTCTGGTATTAGAGCCATAAGATGCTCCTTTTAGACTTATAGTAAAAAGACTTTAATGCCCTTGGGATTTATCCCTCGCATTTATCAAGATATTTTTGGAACCAACCCAGACTACCAACCTATACCCATAACTGATTTAGACTCAGAAGGTTGTTTAACCACACATATAGACGGTTGTTCACACATTGAACACATCCAGCCAAACACACAGACAGCAGACAAGTCACTCCTAGTGCTATTAATAGTATAATAGACCAAAATAAGTGTATACTCCTTATATTAAGACAATTAATAAAAGAGACTCAAACCTTAGAAACAGAGATAAAAAATATCTCCAAAAGACTACTATAAATAGATAATCAAATCCCAATAGACTTAGTACACGTTTTACAAGAAATAAATATTAAGACTAATCATATAGAAGTCCTTAACAAAGAAATTTTAGAAATTAAGACTTCAATTAAAAATCAAGATAGTGAGTTAATTAAACTTACTAAAGAACAAGCTAAGCCTATCCCTAGATTAGATAGTTATCTTCCTAATGGAGATAGTTAGATCAAACTGGAACGAGGTACCAAGAGACCTCTCTATTCAGACCTTATTATAATTTTATCAAAGAATTTTAGAAAAGATAAATGATGATAGATTTTATTATAAGATAAAAGAAAATGAGATTGCCAACGCGGCTAAAGCAACGAGACTTATATTATAAAGATTAAATTTAATTTCTACATCCATAGCAGCTACCCAAGACTATAACAGTAGCTTTGTTAAAGACTTGCATTTAGACTTAAAGGCTAAGACAGAAGGATTAACTACCTTCTATACAGACTTTGTTAAATTCCAACAAAATTTAGCAAATTACCTTAATAATAAGGAAAGCCATAACCTATCCAAAATGGATAGTATTATTAATGAACTTAGATTAGACATGGCCCAAATAGAAGAAAAATATAAAGAAATTATAAACGGTATTAAGGTCGTATATAATAAACCATCCCAAGCATAAATAGATTCGCCTTTTATTCTAACTTGGTTAGATAAAATTAAAAAGACTGTAGAAGCCATAGAAATTAGTTCTATGCAACAACAAGAAAAAGATAATGAAGTAAAAGACTATATTACTAATATTGGTAAAATCATTGTTAATTATCTAGCTAGACATAGTGAAGAAACTTCTGAGAAGACTAGAAAAGAGAATAAGAATTTTAAAGAAGAAATCCTTAATCAGTTAAAAAGACAAAAGGACTATTCAGACTTCTAAGAAAGAATTGAAAAAATACTTGAACAAAAACAGGTAAACACCTGAAAATTTAGAGAATCCCCTCCTATAGAAACTAGAGAAAATAATACCATAGGAAGACGAGTCATAAATGACGGATTAGATAAGACTAGTAAGATAATTAGATCTATCCCAAATATTGGACAGAGTAATCATATGCTCCAAAGACTTAAGGATTCATCCTCCAATGTTAGGACATGGTGGAAAGAAAGAAATTTCACCAATACCCTCCAATGGAAAGAATAGGGTGAAGTTGACTGGAAGATTGTTGAAGATTCCATTCATAATGGGCAACTTCCAGCCGTTAGATACATAGACTTGTTTAAATAAGGTGCCACTCCTAAGACTCCTAATTATAACATGACTTACCATTGTAAAAATCATGTGTTAGACAAATCCTATACTGAGCTCCAAGTGTTTGACTCAAAATGGCTTAGATCTAGAGGAGCTGATAGGAAGTTCCAATTCCTAACCTTTGGACTCTATCAAGCGAGAATCCAAGGATTACATAGACCTCATAATAATATCAACATATTATATTGTTTAGTAGACAAAAGATGGAAAGATTTTGAGAAAAACCTTATTGGGATAGCCCAATTAGAAATGTCAGACAATATAAAATACTTTAATGTCATTCCAGCATTTACAGTAACCGTAGACACAGCCAAACATTTTAAGTTAATCTTATATGCTAGTGGCTATGAAGATTATATTATCCCAGACGCTAATATAAATATAGAATTTCAAAGCTATGTGAAGTTCTCCCAATTTCCTTATGAAGGAATGCAATCGGGAATTCCTAGCGGAAGACTTAATGAAGAAATCTTAGTTAGAACTAATGTTTCAGACTATAATCATACTTACAGTATTAGGAATACTCGACCTATGAAAGAAAAAGCTAAGACCCTCTGGCAATTGCCAGAATTTCAAGAAACTAAGACCATACAAAATAAACGTTTGTTTATTAATGAAGACGACGTCACTGGAAATGTTACCATCCAGTTTGGTCCTCCTAAGATTGTCAATAAGAATATCCAGACCGAAGAAATTAGATTTAGGAATATAGGAGAAGCCATAATCAATTATCCTTCAGAAGGAGAATGTAGTAGTAAGACTAGTGCTAGTTTACTAAGACAAGCCCCGATAATTAAACCTAGAAGATCATTTGAACAAAAAGACTTAATTAAAGAAAAATCTAGGATCCAAAACATTGGACATGAACCCTCAGAATTGGATATGAAGACATTCAAAGATAACCTTAAGAAAAGTCATTCAGTTAGATTTCAAGAAAGAGAAAGATTTAATATGATAGCTCGAGAGCATATATTAAAATTAAAAGAATCTAAGAATATAAAATAACTTCTTAGAAACTTAAGACCAATAGAAAAAGGAGAACAAAGATTAATGCCAGCTACACAAGTAGAGCCTAGTAAACAAGAGATAGGAAGTAGTAGTAGGCTAGAAGATGCTCCTAGACTTTTTAGTAAACAAATAGGAATAAATATTCCTATACACTCAAGCACCGTAGTTAAGACTAAACCCGATTATATAAAAGACTTTCCAACTAATGACAAGAGTTTCACTCCTGTTAAGACTATGGCAAGCCAAGACATAAATCCAGTAGGTATATACCTTAACCTAGACAATGTTCAAGATAGAAAGAAAGCCTTAGAAGAATGGCGTAACCAGATGAACATGTGTTTTGCATCTAATGAACAATGGGATGCAAGTTCATGTAAACAATACGCTGAGCAATCCATTAGAGGTATTGTAAAAGATTACTTAGATAGTTTAAGAAAGGCTACAGATGAAGACTCCTTAGCTAAGATCGATAAGATAAAAGAAAAGTTAGAAGAAAGATCAATTGAAGAATATATTCAGTTGTTCACATCAGAATTCATTGGAGCTGGGCATTTAGCTCAAATCAATGAACAAGACCTAGCAAAAACTAAGTTAGCCCTCCTTAGCATTTGCAAATTAGATAAAATAAATGAATATAGCAATAATTATGAGCAGCTATATTACCAAATTAAAGAATTTGGAGAGACCTTAAAAGATGAATACTTTAGAAAGATACCTGCCATAGGACAAATCCTAATTAATGAATATAGGAATTGGCCAGGAGTAGCAGGAGTTAAAAACAACTCCCTTGGTGAAAGAATCAATTTTGCCAAAGATTATATCATATCTAAGAGACATGATATAACTCAAGGAAAGTTGATAGAAGATACTTTCAAGCAGATCCCTCCAATCAAAGACAAAAGAGACATCGCTCCAATCCAATGGGGATGTGGAAATGAATCTAAGAAATTCAAAAAGAAATTAGAATGGAAACATAGAAAGTTTAAAACTAGACCTTTAGGATTTCCAAATAAGTATAAATTTAGACAATCTACTACCTTTAGAGAAAAGAATCCTAAGACTAAGAAAAATAGATTTAATCAAAGATGATATTTTAAGAAAAATACTAGTAAGCATAAAAAGGTTCCTAATTATAGGGAAAAAAAAGATGTATCTCAATCTAAGACTGCCACCAAAGAATGTTGGACTTGCGACAAAGAAGGACACTTTGCTAAAGACTGCCATAATAAGAAAGATAAAGAAAGTATTAAGATTATTAATACGATATTAGACTATGCAGATCAAGAAGAATTAGATATCCTATATGTTATAGAAATATCATACATAGAAGATGATGACAATACTAGTATCTATAGTGCATATACAGATAGTGTCTCAGAAGACTATAATAGTGATACTGATGAGTACGAAAACTCTCAGGATACTTTAGACTTGTACATGATGCAAACTAATCAAGACAATTTAGATATTGAATATATAGACTTTGAGGAAGCTTGGTATAAGTGCATATTAAGCCCATTTCTAAAGAAAAGATGGACAGTTAGTAATCCTGAGTTACTAACCTATATACCTAGATGTTACTCTGATGAAAGACATTATTGCACATTTGAAATGAAATGTTACGAAAAAGACTTTATATGCGTAGAATGCTTTGAGACTATCCAAACATAATTATTTATGGTTTGTATTGTTTGTCAATTACACTACCATGAAGACTGTTGAAGAACTGGATTTAGAGCTATTTATACTAGCCAGTATGACTCTCAAATAGACTTAGATATTAAAACATATTATCAAGACATTGATAAAAATATAGCCAATAGATTGCAAGAAAATGAAGACTTCAAAGGAAAGGGAATTTCCTATGATTTAGAAGAATACCATTCTGATAGTAGTTCAGAAGACCAAATACCCTTAGATTCGATAGATAACCCTCAGAAAGGATTATCTATTTTAGAAAAGAACAATTTAGGAATTTCTACTAAACCACATGCTTGTTTTGTAGAATTATTTGTTCAACATAAAGACTATTCAAAAAGACTTTCAGCTTTTATAGATACAGGGTGCTCTCAAAGTATTTGCAAGGCTAATGCCTTCCCTGAAGACTATTTTTTAGAAAGTACTCAAGAAATCTATGGTAAAGTTTCTAATGGAGATCCATTTACCTTATATTTCCAGACTATTCCTATTTATTTTAAATTAGGAAATTAGACCAACAAAACCGTTAATCATCGGTTTTGGATAATGGATCCTCGTCCTAGTTTCAGAGGAAACATTATTTTAGGACAAGACTTTATTAGTAAATATCATCCTTATACTCAGTATAACGATAAGATATTAATTAGTGATCAAGAGGAATTTAATATTAAAGCCCCTCTAATAAATCATAAGACTGCCTATGACCTTATGCAGGTCAAACCAAATTATAGACCGATAAAACATCAGAGTTATTCATCTGAGCATGGTGGACCTAGACCTACAACCCAACAAGAAGCCCTAGATATTACTAAACCCTTACAATAAGAGTGTAAGTGTCCAGACAAAAAATGTTATAAGAAAATAGCGCTTATACAACAAGACATTTTAGATCAAGCCCAGCATACCTTATTACAGGTTCACGCTATATACAAACAAAAGAAAATGGATATAGAAGTAGAAAAGAAAAAGATTGGGCAACTAGCTGAGCCTACTTTAGGAGAAAATCCCATCTCTAAGTGGGATAAAGACCAAAGCTATTGTGAAATCATCCCTATTAACCCAGACGCCACTATTAATGGTGGAACCTATAAGAAAGGATACTCACAAGAAGATAGGGAAGAATTCAAGAAAGATATAGATGAAATTATTAAGTTAGTCATTATTAGAGAAAGTCAAAGTAGACATAATAGCTTAGCCTTCTATGTTCAAAATGAATCTGAACGTAAAGGAGGAAAAAGACGTATGGTTATAGATTATAGACAGTAAAATAAGAATTGTGAATTTGATTCTTATAAGATACCAGACAAGAATAACTTGATCAATTCGATTGAAGATAGAATTATATTCAGTAAGTTTGATTGCAAGTCAGGCTTCTGGCAAATTAGGATGCATCCAGACAATATTACTTGGACCGCCATTAGTGTGCCCCAAGGAAAATACGAATGGCTAGTAATGCCATTTGGATACTTGAATGCTCCTCAAGTTTTTCAAAGAAGAATGGATAATATATTTAGACCTTATTCATAATTTTGTCTTGTTTATATAGATGATAGTCTTGTAGCAAGTAAAACTGAGATAGAGCATGTAGACCATCTAAAAAAATTATCTTATAATTAGACAAACATGGTATTATTATTTTCGAAAGGAAAATGCAATTACTTGAGACTGAAATAGACTTTGTGGGAATGCACATTAATAAAGGAAAATTATCCGTGGCATAACACATAACCAAAAATATCCTTGATTTTCCAGATCAACTTAAAGATAGAAAATAATTACAATCATTTTTAGGATTGCTTAATTGTGCTGCAGAGTTTATTAAAGACCTTGCTTCAAAAAGACAAAGCTTAACAACTAATATTAAAAGGAACAGACAAAACTAATCCCTTTTATTGGACTAAAGATGATTTTGAAGTAATAAGATAAATTAAAGATGCAGTCAAAAATATTCCTTTACTTGAACTGCCTAATGCAGAAGACCAGTTTATAGTAGAAATAGATACTTTGCCATTGATCATCAGACAAAAAAGAAGAAACTTTGTAGACATAGTTCTGGAACCTTTACAGATCCAGAAACAAGATACACTGCCCATGAAAAAGAAGTTTTAGCCATAGTAAGGGCAATAGAAAAATATATGTTGTTCCTTAGACCTAAACATTTTACTGTTTATACTGACTCTTCTTATGCAGTAAAATTTCGAGATTTAGACTTATCCATATCAAGGACTAATAGACTAATTAGATGGTAACAATTGCTTAATGGTTATGACTTCTCTGTTATACATATTAAGGGAAGTAAAAATACCATTCCATATATTATATCAAGAGAGCCAATGTTTGCTAACACTAATATGATTTCATGTTTTATGTTGCAAACAGAAGACCTAGAAGACATGAGTTCCTCTGGAACAAATACACTGAACAGGGAAGACGTTGCAGACTATCTTAGACGCGTAAGACCAAATGCTGGTGTAACGTAAAGACCGACTCATATTCAAGACTCTCAAGAAAGACATATCCTAGAGAACTTTGATGATATCTTAGTTCCTCCTGGAAAATCTAGACAAGAGAACATTTCTCAAAATAGACTCATTGGAAAGATGTATTTTCCCCAATATAGACCCGATCAAAGATACCCAGACCTAATCAAATTTAGACAAGAATTTTTAGAAAACGAAAATACTCTTATAGACGCCATATGGTGGAATGTGAAGAATAGACTATGGATCGAGTTCAAATAAAATTTGGTAGCCATTGCCAGATTCATGAGGACTCAAAGACTTGCAGTTACCCAGCTCAGTGGTAATGTTGTGCCTAGACCTCAGACTCAGACTTATGCTCAGATTCTTGGAGAAACCTCCAAAACTAGACCTACTGATTTCTGTTAACAGAAAAAGACTTTTAAGACTAAGATTGTTATACCATTTGGTCATAATAATCTTCCATTAACAGAAGACTTTAAAAAAGAAACTAATAACATTATTGATCATTTTAATATGTTATTATCATAAATAAATGGAGATGCCTTAATAATTAAAGGTTTCTTCAAAGACGTTCCAAAAATATATCTTTTTGGAAAATCAGACATGGCTCATATAACTCTTGCAGACTACGGGTTCATTGGACTCGTACAGATAAAAGATATTGAAGACTCTGTCGCTCTTGGAAAAATAGTCCATGAGTATGTTAAGAAAGTAGAAGAGTTCTTTCCTTCCTTTATTTGCTAGAATCTATCAAATTGCTCCAAGTTCCTGTAGAGGAATGAGAGTCGAAGGATTTAGACTTATTAGATTTTCCAATTATATATTTGAAGACGTTGAAATTTTATCAGAAGACGAGACTAAAGATTTAATTGTTGATAAGTCCAAGCTCCAGATTGCTCAAGCCATGGAGACAATTGAAATCATGGAGTTATTGACAGGAGAAGACAGGTGGTACACTGCCTACCACAAAGAAGACCTAATAATCCAAGCTGATGAGCCATTCAATGGAAGGCTCAAGAAAGAATCCAAAGAAATGGTAGAGCTAGCTTTGCCAGCCAACCTCAGAACCGTGGGCCTCATTGATAAATTTTTTAACAATGCCCTACCAAACCATGACAAGGAAGAAGAAGACACGGATGAAACAAAGATGGGACCCTCGTTAGCTGAGGAATTATTGAAGACAGAAGACGCCCTGTGCTAAGACCTATGCAAGACTACAAGACTACAATAAGATTCCCTGCAAGCCTGCAGCTCAAACATGCCCCACACGGGCCCCCGGATTTCTTCTTTTCATAAAGAAGAAAAAGACCCTTGCAAAGACGTTAGGTTAAAATTATTGCTAGACGACAGATTTACTTTATGTAGAGCAAATAGTATAAGACTTTAATAATTTGTATCTCTTTAAACCGGATCTCTTTTGGTAGCCGGTTACCAGTCATTTGTAGTGCCCTTGTGCTATAAAATGGAGCGTCCATTTGAGTCTTAGACATCAGGAGTTAGAGAGTGAAGAGTTGTTAGAGAGAGAGAGAGAGTATTCTTGTAGTAAGTAATATGTATATGAGTGAGTAAACCTCTCATAGTTAGGGGAGAGGGGAGAGTTGTATTTACTTATGCTATGCAATAAAAGTATTTTCTTTTTCAGAAATCTCGTATGTTGAGTTGTTATTATTTTCCAAATTGTCTCCAACTTTCTGTTCATAGAGTACTATTGTGTGGAACATCTGGTGTAGCACACAAGGTGTTATACTGGTGAACCGCCGTCAGGTGCCGATTTTCCGTTAGCCATGTGGGCGTTAGACGTGAAGGCGTACAGGCAGGAAACGTGTTCAACGTCAAATTAGTGGATTGAGGTGAGACACATAAAGAGAAAGTTGTAGGAGGCCGAGACCGGAGAAGAATAATAGCAAGGCTGAAGAGAAGAAGGAAGGAGGATAAAGCTATTGCAGACCAGGAGGAAGGTATAACTCGGACCAAACCCTTAACTATTTTACATATTATTGTTTTAAAAGAATCTCGTATGAGCCTACAAATCACTGAAGACTTTTTAGCATTTGTTAACCAAACAAATTCAGACTTAACAAGAGAAATCCAAGATTGGACTCTTACAGACACTAAAGACAAAGAACTTATAGAAACTGCTTTAACATATGCAGGTGGTACTTTCAAATATATAGACCAGATCATTGAATGGTTAGGAAGAGAAGTACCTAGAATAGAAATAGTTAGAACAGGGATCCGTGATCTCTTTAAACAAAAATTAAGAACTGAAGATTTTGCAGAAGAATTATCAAGACCTGAAAAATGTCAAGAATGCACTAGGATACTTGAAGACAGTATAGACATATTAAAATTTATTGGACGAAAAAGGTTAGCTGAAACAAAGGCTACTTTAATTAGAGCCGGAGGAATCCGCCCTCTTATTAAAAACGTAGAGACAGCTGCCCCTAGAACATACCGTAGATTTTTGTCATCTTATGGTGATAATGATTTAGACGAATTTATAGATAACAATATAATTGATATTATTAATCAAATATATAAAGAAACTAGACAGATAAACCCACGATAGTGTATAAGGTATTTAAGACTAGAATATTTTCCATCAAAACCTCTTTCAATTTCTAGACCCCCTGAAGAAACTATTTATATAAATAATCCTCGCTATTCAGAACTCCAGTAGGATAGTGACGGAAGAACCTTAAGAAGTAGCAGTCGTCCTGAAACTTCTACAATTAGACTTTCAGATTAATTAGGCTTTAAAATAAGCTTAAAAGACCATAGGATTTATTGGGGTAGAAAATTCTATTCCTATAACATTAAAAAAAGACAAAGCGGTCCCCAACAGGTGGTCTAATAGATGATTGCGGTCCTAAAATCGTGTGGACGATATTAAGCCCTTCATTTAAGCCCGTTAAATTACCTGTCGGAGAGCCTGGCCGTATATATATATAATATTAATTTTTTAATAGCATAAAACTTCTCTTAATTTACAGTGTTGTTGAGTTTAAACAAAACATATATCAGGCCATCCTCTGAATAACACTTGGATTACGATATTGTTGGGAAATTGGAAGCGACCCAATAGTTTTTAGATACAATTAGTTACAATTTATATAATTTCCTAACATTTCATATTTCGAAGTAGTCCAATCAAGTCAAATCAGACATTTCCTAAAAACCCTTGTAAATTCAATAATCAACTAATAATCATGTGATAAAATATCAGAAATCTACCAATTAAAATTCAAACCAATACATCATCCATGCACTTCGTATAGTGATGTCTTCTCAAGAAAAATAAGAAAATTAAATAACCAATATATAAAACAATGATATGATACCTTATAAACCTGATTTTCATACAGCAGATAATAAACTATGATATTATAACTATACATTCTATCAAGCATTCATTTTGAGGCATCCTATGAAAAAAACTTGTTTCACAACTTCTATAAATCTCCAACAATAAAAAGGGGACTCGCATGAAATTTTACTCTTCTATGAAGTTAAATCTCATCTTTGTACAAATATATATCCAATCTAATGAGGATTTTTACATAATTGCAGCCAAGCCAATAGGTTCTCCTTCATCAGTTCTTGACTCTTTAAACCGAGACCAAATTGTGAAATCTCGCTGAAAAAAACGAAGGTTACAACATTGTAAATAAACACATAAGAGAGTGATGACCCAAAAATTTAAGCTTAAACATATTTAACCAAAGGAACAATTTGGGATGGATTGTATAGTAAATTGTAAAGTGATTATTTTAAATAAAAAATAATATATGATTTAATCAAAGGTCACTTGGCAAATAGTCCCCCCTCCACATTTTCTAATTAAGGTTTAGTCAAAGCTATTTTATTATTCCAAAAAATCCCTCCCTACATAAAACACTCACAAAAACTCTCCACTTATTTTAAAACTTAAATCTCGAAATGCCCTACAACCTCTAAACCCAAAATTATGGAGTTAAATAAATAAATAAACGAACAAAAATCTCCCAAAAAAATCGACAAAAAAAATAGACTAGGAACTTTTTAGAAAATAAAAAAATAAGGTGGTCTGAATGTAAAATTCACTTAGCTCCTAGGGATTAAACATTATATATCCATTTCATAGAAAATTTATAGTACATTAAAAATAATGTAGCCCAAATGTGGCTCAGGTAACATTGAAATCATCCAATGATGATTTGTATACTTTGCATACTAAAATTGGCTACATAACTTCTCAAAAATAATAAATAAATAAGAAAAAAACACACGTACACAACACGCACCCAAAAACAATGAAACAAGGAGAAAAGAGAGTACTTAATTGAAACATTGGTGATGACATTCTCCTTAAGTGTTATTTTTGTTCCTTGGGACTACTCGTCTTTGCCAAAGCTTTCTCAAAAGCAAGCAGATCTTGGTGCGTAATGCAAGGAAGGGAGAGCGAAATTCGTGACTATAAAAATTAATTAAGCATCATCCAATAAAAAACTAAAAAAGTATGTAGTTAATAGGCTACTATCAAAACTATCCTTCTAAAACCTATTTTTACCCAAATAAAAAAATAAAAGGCAAAGGATTTTCGAAAACGATCTACGATTAAAGATCGATTATGAAAATCTTGTACATTTTCCTACAATTGCCTCTAGATACGATGGCGAATCCAGAATTTTATTCGGGGGGTGGAGAGAACACGGTTGAATTTTACCCAAAAAGTTTAAGGTATGAGTGAGGGCAAGATAATACACTTCGAATGAGGAATATTTATACTTTTCTTTATTTTAAAGTATATCTCTAAAATTACATAAAAAAATAAATGTTACATATTATTAAGAAATATTTTATTATTTCATAACTTAGGCTTCCATATAAATTTTCACACCTATGGAGTATATACAACCCAAACATATGCCAGAATAACAAATAATTATTACTCAACTTATTTTAAACAAAACATTTAAACAAGCTAAATCTACATATTGTTCTTAAATGTCAAGAATTGTAATTGATAACTAAAATGCTAACAATACTAAAGCTACAATTAAAAAAGGAAAGCAAAACACCGCCACCAATAAATCTTTTATTGAGAAATACCAAATCTTGTACACACTCAAATCTCAAGACCAATAAAAGAAGTTCTGATGTAAATAGAAGATAAGTACCAATACTCAAAACAGAATAAAAAGGATGTAAAAAAAAATTATTCAGAAATGTAAAACTAAATCTAAATGAAAACATTCACAATCCCAATTAAAATAAAGAAATAAAGATATATACCAAAGCAAGAAAAGAAAGCTTATATGTTAAGTGTTTCCAAATGTTACATTATTGAATCTCAAGCTTTTGGTTCATACCTCATATATATCTTTTTACACGAAGAGAGATGAAAATAAAAGGCGACAAATTTGTTCGCTTTCATCAGGCACGTATTTTAAAAGGTTTTTATATTTGTTACATTGAATTCTTGGTCTATTACATTGCTTTACCTTTTATTTTAAAACAATACGCGTAGCACCCCTACAAGTTTAATATTGTTACAAAAAAAAAATATAAAGTTGATCCGCCCGTCTAGATAGGAATTTACTCATGTAGCTTTTACCTCATAACCAATATTGGTCTTCCTTCAAAATTTTAACAGAAGTTAGTCATGTGACTTGGACATATCAGTTGCTTTTTTTTGTAGTGTCAAACTACCCTCATCATTATCATCATCATCATCATTTCCTTAATCTCATCATATGGGGTCGGTCACATGGATTCTCCTTTTCCATTTTAATCTATTATATGCATTATTATCATTCGAGTTTAATTCCTTAAGGTCTCTCCTAATAATTTCCTCCCACGATAGCTTAGGGCGACCTCGTTTTCTTTTACCCTCTATTTTCAACTAATGCCAAACTACCATGTTCTTAATTAATAAATCTAACACATTAGTTTAACATGTAAAATTAAACCAATTTCCACCACCAAATCAGCATAACCTCCTTCCTCCTTCCTCCACCACCACCAACAAATGTTCAACAAAATGCAAATACACACTAATGGAAACCCAAACAGATTCGAAAAGATGTGACCAAAAACAGGTCTACAAACTCGCAATGGGATGAGCAAACAAAGAGAAATTTATATACCACATATATTTGAATGGATGAATCTCGAAATGTAAACGAACTGAGTTATTTGTGAACAGCTTGAGCACTGCTTGTTTAAAGCTTGAGTTCAACTCGTTTTTTAAGCAAACGAACAGAGATTAAAAACAATTTTGAGCTTCTTTAAAGAAATGCGCTCATTGATCTCGGATTTTTAAGGCATATACTAGCTCGAATAGACTCCTCAAAATCGAGTCGTTCGAACTCGGATCGTTTAAAGCTCGAGTTCGTCACATTTATTTAGTAAAGGAACAAGCTCGAACACAATCTCAAGCTCGTTTAATAATCAACCTTATCTAAGCTCAGCTCGTAATTAACCGTAGATAGATCTATACATATTTGAATGAATCTCTCCATATCAATCGAGATGGAGAGAGAGAGAGAGACTCAAGTACATCACTCCTACATCATAACTAAAATGACACACCCATTTAAACAAAACGTCACTCCTATACTAAACCCCCCCCCCCCCAAAAAAAAAAAACTCATGCTCATATATGTTTCTCTCCGACCTCAAAACTCACGCTCACTCTCTCTCTGAAATTTCTCCTCATCAAATAACACCGGCCAGTTTGAGACAACAAAACAGCCGGAGACAACAAAACAGCCTACGTTCCCAAACAGGTAAATCGAACCCTCTGATAACAATACCGGCGTGATTTTTTTTAAAAACCTAACTCGTTTAATATTGTTAGTTGTAAATGACTTGAGTTAGCAGTTGCGTTATTTCTCATTTTCATATCTTGTGGGCGTTATTTTTTTCTCATCTGGTTCGTCTTTCCTTATATTGTGTTATGAGTCTACGACGATCAGTGCCTCAAATTTTAAACCTAACTCTTTTTCATCGCAATGTTCATCTTGTGTTTATTTGTAAACCCACGATCAGTGCCTCAAATTTTTTTACGAACTAACAGTTTGTAATTGGAACAAATATTGTTCCATTGACTGTTTTTACTAAGATTTGTTTTGGAGAAATGTTAAGGAACATTGCCTCAAATTATTCAAAATTGAAATGTTCTTGTGGTGCCGATACAATTATTCCTACATCGAAGACAACCGCAAATCCCGGAAGGCGTTTTTTGTGTTGTCCAAATAACCAAGATGGGTCGTGTAATTTTTTTCAATGGTTGGACGATAAAAAGTCTGCGAGTTAACGACAAATATCAATTTGTGGGAGATGGAATTGGTTATATTACGAACTAAATTCAACAACATTCGAGGGACGAAGATTGATGCGTTTGAGATGGAATTGGCGACATTTCAAGCCAAATTTAACAAGTTCAGATTGGAAAGTAAATGTCTTACTGTAGCACTGATTGTGTTGTTCGTTTCTTATTTATTTTCAATTAATTTGTAATGGATGGGTGTTTGTGAAAATTTGTAATGAATGTTGGATTTTATTTTGTAAAGAAAGATGGAGCACCTGTTTGTGGACAGTAATATTGATGAAGTTTTTAATGAATGTTGGACTTTGTAATGAAAGGTGGGTTTTGTAATGAAAAGTAGACTTTATTTCTTATGTTGGTGAATGTTCTCACCAAAAATAAAGGCTGCATTTTGGGGTTGCATTGAGGCTGCATTTTGGGGCCATTGGGACTACATTGGGGTTGCATTAATGGGTTGCATTCAACAAGTAAAACAAATACATCCGATACAAAACACATACATAATGATTAAAAAAGTCTTCAAATTAAAACCAATACATGTGATACAAAATGCAGACATAATGACTGAAAGTCTTCCTATAAAAACCAATACATCTGATACAAAATACAGACATAATGATTAAAAAAGTCTTCATATTAAAAACAATACATCCGATACAAAACAAAGATATCTTCAACACTACTCAAAACCACACTCAAGACATCTTCAACACTACACTCAACTTGAAATCCCTTCGGACGAACTTGAAACCAAGATTCCTTCAGAATTATTATCCATGACCCTACATGAGAAAAGTAAAAACAAGTTAATTTTTATAAATTGGTAGCTAATATTAATAACACGCAAGAACAAAAATATTACCTATTATTCAATACCGGGCAATTTCTTTTGTCGTGACACTGGCTTACCAAACCACACCCATTACAACGCCGCTCATTCACCTTTTTGCCCTTTTCAATGTTTTCTCTTTTCCACCTTTTAGTCGCTTACCACATCCTTTCGCCCTTGTTGCGGTTCATTGTAGGTGTGTTGGAAATTGGTACTCATGTTTATCGAAACTACACCACTAGGACCGGGCAACAACGATTTTGATGGTTGCACACGATCAACAAGTAAATCTATCTTTTCACATTCCACATATAAAGCATCATCAAAAAAATTTGTAGCTTCCAGACTAATAAGGCTCTCTCCACCACATCTAAAGATCTTTGAATTAGTCGACTACGTTGGAGGAAGTACGATTTGTCGCGTGTTATCACCGTCCCACTAGAATCCCTAACATTGAACTTTTTTGGCTCTTTTGTTCCACCTACTCGAGATGTACTTGCTCGGTAAACTATGAATATCAAAATACTTAACCAAATATGCGAGCATGTGTTAACATGGAATACCCGAGCTATCAAACAACTTGCAACTACAAGATACAAAATCCAAACTCCGGTCGTAAGTTATAAGTTGCACACGTTGGTTATCTCCAATTGTTTTTCGAACCTCAAATACGTTTTTATGCCCCTCCTCAATCTTAAAATCAAACTTATAATTCAATATTTCCCACATCTCGTTTTGAAATTTGTGGAAGATTTCGCTCGTATAAATGTCCACCATTTGCACCAAAACGAAGTATGTAAGTCTCAACTTCGACTTTTCATTGTAGTCTTTGTGATCGCAAAGCAACTCTTCTTGACGTTGATGCATAATACCCCTACTAAATTGGATCATAAATTCAAGAAGTGAATTGTGCTTTGAAACATATTTCTTGAAAAAAGAGTGCACTTTCCGCTCTTTGGCTACTCGACATATTTGCAGAGAAGATATGATTCACGTATGCCGGAACCCATTTTGCACAAATTTCATACAACGAATTAAGCCGCTTATTTTCACTTAAATCGCTTCTAGTCATAAGATCAACCCACTTCTAATCAAACTCTTCCTTTGTCTCCGATTTCCATATGCAATCGAAAATCTCCCCCCGAGACGTGCTATACGTCACCCCATCTATTTTCTCTGAAAACTTCATCAAAATGTGCCACAAACATAACTGATGATGTGTGTGGTGTAGTACTTCTGCTATAGCCCTCATCATTGATGGTTCTTGATCAGTGATTATCATTTTCGGTGCGTCACCCGGTATCGCATCCAAGAATATGTTGAAAAGCTAAATAAATGACTCAATTGTTTCATCGCTCAAAAAAGCACAACAAAATATAATTGTTTGTCCGTGATTGTTAACCCCCATAAGTGGTACAAATACTAAATTATATTTATTTGTATTGTATGTCGTGTCAAATACCACCACATCACCATAACAACCATAAGCCCATCTGGATGTGGCATCTGCCCAAAAAGAATGCTTGATTCTATTATGATAATCCAACTCAATTTTAAAATAAAAGGATGGGTTCTTTTGTTGCTCTAGACTCAAGAACTCTAATAACATATCACCATCACGACCAACTAACTCACTGCATTTATTTCGGCCTTGGTTGTACAAATCTTTTTTAGTGAACCCATCATTCTCAAACCCACCCGCTTGTAACCCCAATAGGTTGTATTATTGATGCGTTATGTTAACTACACCAAGTTGTTGAGTTAAGCATTTTTTGGCATTGGAAACACCACCAAGTGATCGTAGAAAATGAGTTTTTGTTGGAGTAACCAATGGGTGACTATGACCCTTAACAAATATACTAACCACCCACTTATTATCTTCTGAACGCAACATCACAAGCTTAGCTTTACGATTCTCTCGTATGGCCCCTCGACGTTTAGATGTCTCCGATTTCGCTACAAGCGTACTCTTCCCTTCTTTGAAACATACATATGACTTCCTAATTATCTCATTCGTCCTTCGACACCTATTAACCGTGGAATTACGAACACTAAAACCCGCAATTTTAGCATATTCATTGTAGAAGTTCCAAACACCATCCAAACTTTCAAACTATTTCCCAATCTTTGGTGTTTTTTTCATTTGTACATGAGGATTGAATAAATTATCTTGTTCGGAATCAACTTCTTGAACCATGTCAACTTTTACATTTCCATCACGCTCAAATTCAAATTCTATTTGCATATCTTCCCTTATCCAAAGTTCTTTGTTATTTCCAACTGAAGAAGACTCCATTTTCTGGAGGGGGAAAAAAATTAAATGAGGAAATAGGAATTAATTATAATGTATATTAATTTAAATTTAAATATTTTCTGGAATAAATCAAATGAGAGGAACCAAATGAGAAAATCAAATAAATTATGTTTATCTTCTGGAATAAATCATTTGAGGAAATATAACCAAATGAGAAAAAAATGTGGAAAGATCAACTGTTATAAAACAAACCGCAACTGTTAAGTTACAACCAACAATAATAAAAGATTTAGGTTTAAAAAAAATAAAAAAATCACGCAAATGCTGTGAAAATGAGTTCGGTTTACCTGTTTGGGAACGTGGTCGGTTTTGTTGTCTCCGGCCGTTTTGGACAACCAGCAATAATAGACGATCTAGGTTTAAAAAAAATAAAAAATCACGCAAATGTTGTGAAAATGAGTTCAGTTTACCTGTTTGAGAATGTGGTCGGTGTTGTTGTCTCCGACTGTTTTGTTGTCTCGGGTCGGCCGGTGTTATTTGATGAGGCAAAATTTCAGAAGGAGAGAGAGTGAGCGTGAGTTTTGAGGTCGAAGAGAGAAACAGATATGAGCGTGAGTTTTGGGTTTTTTGGGGTTTTAGTATAGGAGTGTCATTTTGTTTAAATGGGTGTGTCGTTTTGTTTAAATGGGTGTGTCGTTTTAGTTATGATGTCGGAGTGATGTATATTGAGTGATGTACTTCAGCCTCACTATATATATATATATATATATATATATATATATATATATATATATATATATATATATATATATATATATATATATGCAAGAATAAGTTTAAGTGTGTCCTTTATGGTGGATAGTTAATACACGGTTGGTACACTTTTGACTTTGTTTTGACTTTTTAAGGGTATAATTGTCCTATTGTAAACTCCATTAACGCCATCTATAAAAATGGAAAAAATTAAGACAATTTCAAACTACAAAGGGGAGCTGTCGAATAAAAAAGTACAAGGAGTGACCCATTAACCTTTAAATAGTACGAGCTTTACTATAATGTACCCTAATTTTTGGATATAATGCACGAAACACCCTCAACCATTGCGCTCGTTGCAACTATCATCCTCAACTATGAAAAATTCACAAATACCGATTATATCAAATACATGTTGGTAAAGGGTGTAAGTTCAAAAAAATTCAAAGATACATAGGGGAGATTACTGATAATAAAAATATTCGAAGGAGTATTTTGCAAAATCAATAGTTCAAGGAGGTTTTGCAACCGTTGTGACTGTTAAAGGGTTCCTTGCAACATACCCCTAATGTTATATAGGGTAATTACATTAACCCCCCTTGAACTATTTCATCTAGAAAACCAGTGAATGTATCCTTTAAACTAGTTGAACTATGACAACCAACACATTTCTGTTAAATGTTCAACCAATTTTATGCATAAAATAAAGTTTTAGTTGTCACGATTCAATAGTTTAAGGACACTTTACTGGTTTTTCAGATCAAGGTGCTTATTTAAAATCGAAATAGTTCAAGGCTTACTGCATTATATATTAACGCGCACACACCAAACATTATCTCACTACCTGCTGGGGTGCAAGGTCTCTATCAGAGAGAGAAATGAGGATTTCGTGACATAGGCCAACCATATCACAACACTAATAATAGCATTCGACTCGAGAGCCAACCCTTGGATCATTGCAGAGAACATATCTTTAAAAAGGAATCCTTGGAGTTCAACATTATTCGTCAATACAGCCAAGAAAATTACGGCTCCACAAAAGGAAGAAAGTTTCGTCACAGATTCACCATCTGTCCATTTTAAAGCATCTAAACTTATCTATAATGCCAGAAGGGCAAGGGCCATTGCGACTCAAAGATGAAACTGCATTTTGGGTGACAATTTAGAGTCAAAGTTAGTACCAAGAAACCAAATATAAATATCACATGGACGAAACATTAAAGCTAACTCTTCTAGTCCACATTTGGTTCGGTTGAAATAATTCACTTTGGCAAAAAATGAAATGCTAAAATGTTCTGAGTCAAAAAGATTATAATCCATGTGTTCAAAATGACAAAATCCACATAAGTAAGCTTGTATAATTTTTGGGAAGCGTAAGCATTTAATCCAATATAAACATAATTGTTTATGATCCCACATATTTTTATCATTTCTTGTTGGTCCTATATGTGACAGTCATTCTAAATAAATATATATTCAACAGAGATAACTACCAACTGCAGCAGTTATGAGACTTATTGAAAATAAAATATAAATACATTGGATTGGAGCCCACAAATAAGTGAAAATACTTTTTGCCAGTTTACATTTTACTCGGAATATTTCACCGAACCAAACAGGGTCTACCAAACAATGCACTTCCGTCATACCCAACCACAGAGCTAGAGGCAAACGCATCTAAATTTTTTAGAGTAGACAAGTCAACATGCCCAAATTACTAGAGTGACGGGAGCCCGGTATTCAATCCAGAAGAAACTAAAACAGAGAGGAGCAAACAAATCTCTCGAGTTAAATCTCAAAGTAGCTTTTCTTCTATTACTTCCAAAGTGAATGTTGGGTGTATACAAGTAATAGTCGCATGAGGTTTTTGAGCCACACGCCCTACAAATCTAAAGGGCAACATTTAACCGGTGGGACTAAAACTAAATGAACAAGCTGCCTTATGTGCCTAAATTACATCGACTGTATATTCTCCATCAGCGCCAAATCAACAAAGTGAATATCCAAAACACTTATAAAATAAATTCCCTATGGTTGTTGATAAGCTCAACACGTTGTACCTAATGTCAAGGAACATGCATTAGCAGCACCAATTGGACTCAACTCAGCTCAACAAACCCTGGTTCACCTATTTGGACTATATCAATTATACCCAATACGTAGTAATCAAAATAGCATATAAAATAAATAATAACATTTGAAGTGCATGTGATTGATTTACATGAAAAGATACATTTTATTTAAATTTTTCATCTTTTTTTTATCAGATTGTAGTGTTGAAAACGATATGTTTATTTATAGGCAGCTAAAAGTCAAAAATTAAAAGGCTTTTTTCTTTTTCTTTTTCTTTTTGGTGGGTTGGTTGGGCTGGGGGTGGGGGATGGGAAATTTTCGAGGAAGTGACACAATTTTGCTCAAAAAAATGGGCACTATCAAACACTTTCCTGAGTTGAAAACATATAGCCCCCGTCCAAAATTTATAATCGTATGACTAAAAAGTTAACCATCCGAACAATACCCATGTGAGGACAAATATCCAAGTGCATTTCTTGTATTCCAAGATATTCATCATTTGTTGGAGGATAAATTTGGAAAGTTAAAAATTTATCTTCAAACGTTAAACTTTCAGAAGATGACTAGTAGTTTGGGATGGGGGGAGTAGAATCTTGGGTTATCAGACATGCTTATAATAATTCACAAACTCTAATGGAAAGGTGTAATGTTCTTCCTACCTGTAAACTAGACCCAAATTCTTTGGCCAGTGAGAAACGTCTTTTCAAATTGTCCTAGATATCTCTTTGAAAATTTCTTGTTACTACAAAATAAAATTGTAACAAGGAATTGATAGTAATTTACTTGTTCCAGAAATAATTCAAATATTTTGAAAAACAAGAACCTATAAATTCAATCACCTTGCGAGTAATTTTGAAATATAACCAAACAGTGTAGTACATCTAGGTACTAGATGATCATGAACTGAGAAAAGATCATTTTCTTCAAAGATAATTTTTGAAATATAAACAAAAATGTGAAGAAAAACAAAACCCCTTCAAAGGTGTCCACAAATAATAAATAGAAGACTTCAACGAAACTTGAAACTTGAAACTTGTAAGCAAATCAGCTGAAGTAAAATTCAGACAGTATAACTGAACAAAGAGAAAAAACTGACGAACAGTAGGAATAGAATCAAAATATATTGCGTACCCTCTATCTCTAATACCTTTCAACCAATTTCATATATTAGTTTCGTTCGGCTCCATATAACCTTCCTTATTCATGTCAAACTGAGATCCATCTGTGAAAGTTAGTCTACCTTTCGGCCCTTAGGGTTCGCTTCTCCAAGAAGACTGGTTTGTTCGACATCACTCATAATCATTGCAGCTTTTATTTCTCCGGGTAATGTCAAATTTATGGAGACTAAAGAGAACGTATAGCACGAAGAAGCTGTGAATCAAAGACATGCCAAAACCATTAATCGTAGTTATTCTTGTAGAGAACAAACACATATCATTCCTTCCTTTGAAACTTTTGTACGGTGCAAGTCATCTTTTACAAGAATAGTTAATAGAATTTTATATTTCCACTTCTTAGGCACAATTTGGTTCAATGTAAACTATTTTGGGTGATTTGTTATTCGTCCTCAATATGTTTGGCCGTACAGGAAATTCTGCTAGCAGCTCTTCAAATATGGACTATCCCAGAAAAAGTATCTCAATTTGGGCGCCATAATTGTCAATAATATACCTTTAACCCACGCATAGTTATGGGGATCACTGCATCCCCTTACGTACCGCATTCTAAGATAGCACGACCCGAAATATGGTGGGTTCTCGATCCGGATCTCCAAAATTAGAGTCCCCAAATTTAACATTGACTACTATAGTTCTCATTAGTTACAAGGCAACTTTTGATTTCAATAATAGAATAAATGGGAAGAGAAAAGACTTCTCAATGAATATATACGCATAATTCTTCATATATATTATTAATATATTGTTGAATATCAAGATTATCAATCGCAAACATTCTTAAGAAACTTTCAATATGATGGGAATATGTGAAAATTGACAAGATACATGATTATAATACTAAAATAACCCAAAAAGAGTTCCAAATTTCCTTTATGATATGAAGTAGTGAACCAGCTAGGCATATATCACCACCCTACCACACACCATCAAGGGAAACACACCATATACCGACCCACGATCCAGGTGCTATTGGACCCATGTGTAATAATTTCATAAATACTGAAAAAGGTACCTAAAAGATCCTAGAAAAGTGCAAATATGACGCTCTTGTGGTCAAGGGCATATTGCTATGAACTTGGCATCTAAAAGTGAAGACAGAAAAATTACTGGGGCCGAAAATCCATATCACCGGAAAAAAAATAAAAATAAGTGGTGAATAATAAAATGTTGGAAACACATTGTCACCAATTCAGAGTTAAATACTTCCACTAACATTGGCAAAAATCCCACACTTATAATGTTATACTAACAAAAAATTTAGCTTCGAATATGTGAAAATACATTTTTCTACAAACAAATTTTCTTACTCATAATAGGTGAAATTAATTCTCGTTAATGTGCTTTCACCTAGATGAAAAAAAAAGACAATCATCCGAAATCAATGGGAATCTTAAGAGCAACATACTTACATTCAAAAGAGGAGGAGACATCCACGACAAATGTGAAGCCATCAGATGCCAAGGAACAGAACTTTGTAAAGTTTGATTGTCTTTTCGGACACCACTCCTCTTAAGTACCTTCTCAAAGAAGGTGACTGTGTGAAAAAGTGACCATATAAACTGTGTCTCAGCACACAAGCGAACCAAGTCCGTCGGGTCAGATAAATATGCAATTTGCCACTCTCTCTGTGTCCACTGTTTGCTTAAAGGTTCAAGCAACCAGGCCAAGACTTCTTGCTGCTGTTGAACCCTGAACCAAGTTTAGGAACTCAGCTATTAAACCAACATACTAGAAACAAAGCATACACAAGAGTAATGCAAGGAACACAAACGTACACAAAATGAAGTGGCAGCAATTATGATAGGTCAGGCAGTTGGTGGGGTCCACTATCTAATGACTGTCATGTCATTTTTTAACGAGCTTTTGTGCATCAAGCATTATTCCAAATCCTACTGGAAGCAAGTATTTACCCAGCTGTGGATGCCATAATGAGAAATGCTCCGCGAAGCAAACATCCCTCTTTTTGGATATATGACTGTGTCAGTTATCCCCTATAAAACAACAGTATTATAAAGTAAATAAGCAAACTATTATCTCATCGAAACAGATATAGAAACGGAATGTTTGAGACCTAAAAAATTGATTTGGGGACGTTCCCTGGTCAAACATGGATCATCTTTGTCCAGACATTTATCTTTTAAGAAAATTGTAAAATTGTTGTTACCATTAGATTGATTAAGTCAAGGACAGCATTTAAATGTAGTCACCACAGTCCTACTTGATATATAGTTTGCCTACCTGATTGTACACATTGAGACATAATTATATGGAAAGCAGGAAGAAGTGGAACCTAATTATTTATTGATATTCTATTTTATTAGGAAAACAAATGCACGAAGACCATAGACTCAAATAGATACTGATAAACTCTTGAGTAACTAATGGTAAGGGTAACAATATATTTCCTGATGAGAATTACCTACTCAATATAAATTTCCCCGCAATTGAATCTTCCAATGCCACATGCATCTTCGGAAAACAATGGAATAAGGTTGCACAAATAAAAACTAACAGTCTTGAATATTTTTTTTGTTGAATGCTTACAAAAGTACGTGAATTGAAGATATTATATACCATATTTATTGCATCTCATCGATCTCCTTTTTTCGAAACCAAAATATAAAAATTTATTAAGAGCACGAGGGGATAAAGAGCCTATCCCCGGGGGCTAACATGTAAAAGATAACTAACTAAACAGCCTAAATCTGCAAGACCTCGATCTACTTGGAGGACGCATAAGAATATATTTAAGAGTTACTTTCTCCTCTATGCTAAGAGCCGAAAAGGAATAATCGTTTTTACTGCTAATACCACTCAACTAAGTAACCATCACTGTAGTCTCTAAAATATTTTTCTGAATAATGCTGGTTTTGATTACAATTGGAGTGACAACTTACCAATCCAAAAAGTGATGGAAAAGGGTTTGTTTGAATTGAGACACTTTGACAAACACCTAAGTTAGTGTTCTTCACTATTGTGTTCATCCCCCTCATTAACATCAATAAGGTTAGCTTCCTCCACAACAAACTCTAAACCCTTCTGCTCAACCCTCTTTGGACTCCCCTGATTAATTTACTGGACTTTGAACTATCCTCGAGGCCTTTATCAGCGCCAGATACACTAACACCTGGAATTTAATGATCCATGATATTTGATGGCAGTTGTGTTAGTTTAAAGATGGATGAATCTTCCCATTTTTTATTGACAAAATTTTCTTCCTCAGCTACATTTTCCCAAACTTTATCTGTGTTTGTTTGATATTGTTGCAATCTATTATCTTCTAAGATTTTTTTGTAGTTGTCTTTTCCTGGTCCTTTCCCTACTTCACTAGCTTTTTCTTTCCCTTTTCCAAACAGTAAGGGCCATATATGGTGGTTTAACAGTTGGTGCTGCAACTGGCAATTTTGTTAAACACTCAAACCTATCATGACCCTGTCTCCTGCAAGTAACACAATATTTGGGCATATCCACTGGCTGCCAAAATCCACTATCTCCACATCCTATCCAAACTCTGTTAGGTCTGTCTATCATCAAATCTAAATTCTAGCCACGCTTGGTCTTGCCAAGGCAGCGGTGGAGACATCCATTTTGATTGGCTTTCCTATCAGCTGTGCAATAGAGAATAGGGAATTTTTGGCAAATAAAAAGATTGGTAAGTCAGGGAAGTGTCATCAATACTAGGGGGATAGAACATTCAGAATGAACATCGAAATTTGGGGTCCATATGAATATGTGTAAAGAGGATTTGTAAATATGCAAATGTTCCCTTAACCACAGCATGTGGTAATCTTCCTCGCAGTCATAATGAGAATATGTTTGTGGTCCAAAAATCCAATATGAAATGCAAATTTTAGAGAAAAGATTAGAAATGCCTTTTTTATATCCTCCAGTGGGGGCCTTCCATGAGAGGATTTTCCAATGAGTGAGAATTTGAATGGTTTCGCTAATTCTGAAACTTCCTCTTTAGTGAAGATAAACACCGTCTCTCGACGGTATTGGGGCAATTCTTTTAAGTGGATTTGATGTTCTAAAGTGTTTGATCAGATAAGAACACTTGCGAATGATTTTGACCAAGGGTTACTTGGAATAAGAGAGAAAAAGCTAGATTTGTTTAATCAACACAGACAATTTCATCTTCTTCATTGGAATCTTCTGGTTGGTTCTTCAACCTTGTGGTGAGAAGAGCGAATATAGGATTTGTGCTCTCGCAAATTCACAATGGGTGATACGCATTCATTGACGATATGCTTCATGGAATTGGAGTGTTGCGGTTGAGGGTGTTCATGAGGCATTAAATTGTAGCGAAGGAGATTGATTTGGCCTTGAGGAATTAAGCTAAGATATGAGTTGTAGATCTTCTAATTTTTCATTTGATTGAGTGCATTTAGTAGAGTTATTTTTGTTGTTTCTTTGTTATTAAATTTGGGGGTTATTTCACTATTCAAAACTCACTATGGGTGGTTCACATAATTTTTCTTTATCAGAAACAAAAAAAATTATTCATAACATAAATGTATGCGATAAGAAGCTATATCTATGTAGATCGGCAATCCACTTACAATAGAAACAATGAAGTATAAAAAGGAGAAGCATGTACATCAAACATCAACAACCCGAAAATTGCTTTAAAATACAAAATAGCATATTCTCGTCAAGTAATAAGGTAAACAAAAAAATCTTGAAAGGTTTAGAAGACGCAGACCATAGTGATGCAGTACATTTAATTCTTCCCCAAGCACATTCATTGTCTTCTCTTTTGATATATTACTATTACTGAGTTCGGATCATGATTGGTTAACGAACTACACATTCAAGAGGTTTTGGTTAATTGGAATCATGTCTTTGACAAAATGCATGAACTGAACAATAATACCCACCAACAACCTCTCTAGGTAGTGATTGGACACGCACTACACTAATTCACAATGTTAATTCAAATGATATTCAACCCACCCACCCCTTCAAGGTAAACTTTGATCAAGACTGGCCCTGACTCTAGCCCAACATGTCCCAAAACAACTTTACTACCTTAGGACAAATACACACACACACACCCAAAAGCTCAATATAAACAAACCTAAGGGGACGAGGAAATTTTTTATTACAATTTAGGCTAGAACTTCTATATACATCCATGCTAGACACAAGAGGTACAGTCATATACAAAATAATTTGGCAGTGGGCCCTGTTTCAAAGTAATGGATTTTACCCCATTAGTCATTACCTAACCAATCGAATCACTTGCACATTATCTTTTGTACATCTCGTGTGGCTAACATTTTTATTTTATTCTTGGTAATTTTATATGTTTTTTTAAATAGTTAATTTGTATCCCAAACTTCAAGAATACTAGATTTTAAATAATATTTTGTCATGAAACTTCATTGGAATTTTTGTGCTCATCTTTGGTTGTACCTTTCCTTGTGTTATTTCATGAGGTGATCTGGATTATACTACGAATGACGACCAAATGTCTTACTTATCTTGAAATTTCCTCAGATTATAACTTTGTTCTTTGTTGGTGTTTATATTTTGTACATGGACATTGCCTTACGTTGATAAAAACGTGTGTCATTACTACTTTTTTCTAAAAACTTGTGGGATTGTCTAAAGAGTATTTTTACAGATGCGGAACAAATGGATGGATTGATGAATGAGAAAGAGAGAGACTAAAGAGATAGATTAGATGGACAGATTAGATAGACAGATTAGACAGAGAGATTAGACAGATTAAATTGTCCAGACAGACAGGTATTTTCCCAGAAGCCCGATCTAAGAAATCAAGGAACCAATGTTACACACAAATAGAATTCCATGAAAGAGCTTTTGGTGTTCTAAATAATTTTCATCCCAAAAAAGGAATAAATTGACCCCCTGAAGTTGGATGTTCAAACAGAATTCTAGAACAAACTTCTAAGTATATAAACTGGTGGTTCCCCTTGATCGTTGCCAGTTATTTAAATTCTACTTCAAGAAGAAAACCATAAATGTTATGTTCCAAGTTAACGTTTGACATCAAACTGAGATACAAGTTTGCATGTTGAGAAGAAGATTAAAGAAGAATTCACAGAAGAGAGAAACTAGGTGAATAGAAGTTTGCATATTTATCATCTTTTCAGGTCAAGGAGGCAAAATGTCTAACCCTTTACTTGTCTACAACATCATTCCAATAAATCATTTCACATTTAAAGAAAGTACTTTATATTTTCCAAATCACTTAGTACAGGAAAAAAAAAGTCACCTTCATGTGAGGCAGAAGGCTTTTGTCAGCAGCTTTAGCTATCCGTATAAATGATGTACAAATCTGCAACCTTGCATGCCGAGCTGTACTTGTTGAAGGGTCCTGCCAATCATTGGTATGGTTTTAATTGAGTGTCTAAGAAACTTTCCTATTTGGATAAGACACAAGAAAATCCCTAAACTATAGCTTCAATTACAAATACCCCCTAGTGTTGTAGATAACCACCTAAAATACGAAAAGGTTGCAAATACACCTTTGACCATCGCTAACAGGTGTCACTAAAGACCTTTTTTAGTAAAACAAGGTGAAAGAGATTATTAGTTTGGGGAGGTATATTGAAACTAGTGTGATAATTCAGAGGTGGTTCTTGCGATTTACCCTATACCATATATCATATTTCACTAGAGACCTTTTTCAAGGAATGAAATCAATATCTAAACAAACCTTCACAAGAATGGGCAAGGAGTTTAGGAGCTCAAATAGTTTGTTGATTACACAGCCAACAACATCTGGGTAATACTTCAGAAAAAGACCAAGTGCGACTAAATAGTGCCCAAGTACTTGCACACAAGTGTCGGTTCAGTCCATTTCAAAGAAAGAAGTTATTGAAGTAGACCTTCGGTACACAGTAATCAGAGTATTCAGCACAAACTGAAAATTGTTAGAAGCTCTAATAATGTACAAGAAGTCACTGGAAAACCTTCAAATATTCTGCATAATGCAGGTTGAATTACAGGATTATTGCCCCTGTATTCATTTGATCCATCAAAAATTGCACTCACAATATTCTCTAGACCCAACTGCATGTTTTCCATTACAGCCAACTCCTAAGGTTTAAAATGACAAAGCACAAAAATAATAAAAAATAAATAAAAACTGTTAGCTGAAATGCTGACAGATACTAAGGAAATTAAAGATGAAGTGTCTGCAATCAAACCTGAGAAGGCATTGGAACAAGTGACAAGCCCTTGATGATCATAGTGATTCTCTAAAAAACCTTAGTGACAGCTACAAGAGGTTTCTGAGAAGCTAAAAAACAAATCAATTCCAACTGCATCAAGGGTTCAGTAATTAGTTAAGCACTGGCTATTTTAGCTATTGTTAGTAATAAAGCAACTTTTGATTTCAACAAAGAAAAAAATGGGAATACGAAGAGCGTTCCCCAACCCAAAACATAAATGTACACAATGAGTCTCCCTACAATTGTGTTAATATATTATATATATTGTACACTACTTAAACAATTGCAACAAAAATTCTGAAGTGTCACATGATCTGAAAAAATGACTCAATTAAGCCTACCATACCACTCACATTCTAAAGCAATGCACTGCATCTGCATACACGTATCAGTACTACATTCCATATATCTGTGTGCATTGGTAGTTATACATAAAGGAGGAGAACAGAGGTTTGACATGCTTAAGTGTGTAGAAGTCAGCATGGCTCCTAAGATTGGCATCCTAAACTTAAGAGTTATAGATTACTGTTTCGTCTATGAATCTAATTAGGAATATGAAAAGCATGGAATTTTCAGTTGTATCACTTTTGACTTTGGTTGTACTTCATGGTCTCGACATATGGTTGGTGAAAAAATGTGCATCGACTATATCACTCTGGGTAATACAAGGTTTACCCAGAAAATGGACCCAAAAATCAAACCCAGAATTGTGTCAGCAACACATTGTGGTTAAGGGGGTGGGGTCTACTAAAAACAGCACCAAATGTATTGTTGACACCTCATTGAATTTGGTTCCATTTTATGGGTAAACCTATGATTACTATTCATCCTATAAGCTCCTAATTTTTGGCATTGTAAATTGAAGTTTAGAAGCTCATATTTTATGGGTTTACCTAGTATTGCCACTCCTCTTTTACTATTCACCCAAGTATTACTTTCTTCTTCATATATCTGGCATTGTAAACGGATGTTTGTAAGCTCATAATTTTTTTCTGAACATTAAAACCACACTGTATATTATTTATATATTGGTTTTCTATTACAAAGAAAAAATGCTTTCAGTACGACAGCAAAAGAGGCATTCCACCTGCACTAAACGAGAAAAACAAAGGATAACAAAAGTAAGCCTGAATTAAATATTTATTAATTTATTTTGCATCGTCTAGCTATATTAATTATCATACATTAGGATTGAGCTGACAGGTGTGAAAAGGTATGTTAATATTTCAAGCAACCAGTTAATGCAAATAAGGCCAAGGATTCATATGTACTCAGATTTCCTCTTCTAATATCACACCTTGCATTGGCGGGTCCATCACGGGGTCGTGTCCATTTTTATCAGTCCAATGTGTTCAAAATTATGATAAGATATCACATACAAACTACTGATGCCGCATTACGTTATAGTTATATAGTTGAGGTTGAGCTAGTGTGGCAGAGCTCCCGAACATGGTTGTTGTTGTAGAAGCATGGGCAAACCTGCTATGTTGTATTTATGAATTAGGGAGAATTACCAATCTAATATGTTTCCCTATAAAGCACGGGCACCTCCCCAGATGCCCCATATGTGTGTCGAACACTCAAAGGACACGGACGTGGGTAAGACACGGCATAGGACTTACAAGGCATTGAAAAAAGTTGGACATGGGGCTGACACGTTAAGGTCACGGCAAGGGTAAAAAACAGAAAACTTTAAAAAAATGGGGGCAACTTACCTCACGACTCTTTACACTTCTACAAAATTAGAGCTTCTCTTTATTTCTTCTTTGAGTTCTCACGAACCAAAAAGCTCCACAACCATCACCGGAAGTTCTCCCTCCTGCCATCACTGGAAGTTCTCCCTGCCATCGCCAGTTGGCACAGCACATCTTTTTGTTCCTCTTTGTTCCGAAATCTCTTCAATAAAATGAACATTACTCTGTAAAATTACGACTTTTTTTTTACTCTCTCTATTCGTCTCCCTCTCTTTTACTTTCTTTTAGTGAGACTTTCTCTCTCTATATATATATATATATCAACACATTAAGTAACCATCTCTTTTTCTCTGTTAACTTGCAACCTTTTTTCCTTTTTTTATTCAGACACAGTTACATCATTAATAATAACAATTGAATGATTTTTTTAGAAAACATATGCATATGTTTATTCTCTATTTTCAAAATAAATCGAAAATTGTTCTATTTTTTTCATTCACACAAAAGTTATTTCCATTTTATTCTCTATTTTTTCCAGGACTTTATAAGTGTACGTGTTATTAGTTAGAACAAATTTTATATAAATTTATTCTCGGCTCTAGTATTAATGTCATATTTCATACGTTTTTATATATGAAAAATATTTAGTTAACGTCGTGATCCGCTATGTCTTGTCTTACATTTTTTAGATTTGTCGTGTCGGCATGCTCGTGTCCATGCATCATAGCTAGTTCCTTATGAAGAGGTTTTGGAAGGCTTTCGGCTAAAGGGTTGAGCTTTCCTTATGCGATTTTTTTGAACTTTTTGGCTTGGTCTCCCTTGGCGACTGTTGAGGATGGTTTTTGGGATACATCCGCATAAGGAATGAAATTTGTACGTACCCAAAAACAAATTATTATATATATAGGAAGATGTTAACATGTGCCCTTAGGGCACATGTTTTGAGCTTGAAAATAGTAACTATGAAAGTTCCACACATGGTTCAAAGTATCGGCCGAGTTGACTCGGTATCGGCCGAGTCAACTCGAAATCGGAGGGTACTGATCCGATACCGAGAGACGTTTCAAAAAAAACATTGAATCGGCCGAGAGAGCCGTGATATCGCCCGAGACAATCGATTCCAAGACGCCTCGCCGCGATATCGGCCGAGACAGCCGCGATATCGCCCGAGACAACCGATTCCGATGATATTGTCATATTTTGTTTTATTTTTTGATAGAACTTTTATCTTTTACCATATTTCTTCTTTGTTGAAAATATATTGTAACATTTACAGAATGGTATTACTTTTTCAAAACATAAAACTCTTTTTTTTTCTTTAAATGACTCTACTAAAAAAAATATATAAATCTTTTAAAAAGTAGTACTCTTTTTTTTTAAATGACTACTAAAACTCTTTTTTCAAAGAAATGTTATTTTTTTACAAAAAATATTCAAATCTTTTACAAAAAATATATAATGTAGATTTATGTTTGTAAAAAATTTACATTTCTATACAAATGTTATTTTGTACGTTTTTGTAAAAATGTAAAAAAAATGTACATTTTTGTTAAAAAAAATGTACATATTTGTAAAAAAATATATATTTTTGTAAAAAAATATATATTTGTACATATTTGTAAAAAAATTGTACATTTTTGTAAAAAAATTCCTTTTGTATGTTTTTGTAAAAATGTACATTTTTGAAATTTTTTGTAAAAAATGTTCTTTTGTACGTTTTTATAAAAATGTAAAAAAAAAATATACATATTTGTTAAAAAAATGTTCATTTTTGTAAAAATGTTCTTTTGTACGTTTTTGTAAAAATGTAAAAAAATGTACATTTTTGTAATAATGTTCTTTTGTACGTTTTTGTAAAAATGTAAAAAAATATACATTGTTGTTAAAACAAAATGTATATTTTTGTTTTTCAATATTATTATTGGTTTACTATGCAATATTGAATCTGACAACTCTGTCGCGCTTCAGTATAACCAATTCTACAATGCAATGCATATTGAATGATGGGTTTGAATGTATCTCATTGGTCCACATTGTTAATCTTATTTTTTTTAAATTTTCTATATTTTTTCCGTAATTTTTTGCGCTCTCTAAATAGCGTATCTTTGCGTATCGCCCGATACCGCGACCGATACCGCGACCGAGTTGAAAATCGAGTGTCCGATACCGAGACTTTGAACCCTGGTTCCACATGAATCTATATACCCTATTAATTGTATGTCGGAACTTTATCCCTATTATTTTTAGGTTCTAAATATATGCGCTTAAGGCACATGTTATCAGGACCCATATCATTCGGAAGAAAGTTGGATCCAACACATGATTGATCCCTCCTTTATCCCTGTCTCAGAACAAACTCACTAAGTCAATAGGACCGTCTCTTCTTTAAACTGCTATTGGCTAGTTGGGCTCTCAACTTAAGAGAGAGTGTTGGAATACAGGGATTAAATATTTAGGATATCTATTTATTCAATAACTTGTTTATTTTTCATTTCCTTCAGCTAGATTTCCATACATGTCTTACTCTATGACTTTTAGATGTGTATCGTTAGAGAGAGAGAGAGAGATTTTTTCAACTTACCTCATTTAGTATACACACCCAAAGAACATACGTCCCATTATGCGGGGTAAATGAAAGACTTTCTAATCAAATTGGGTGGAGATGATTCATGACCATCATCTACACCAAATTTCATCAAAAATTCAACCATTCAGTGGCTGAAATGCAAATGAATTATGTGTGTGTGTGTGGGTGGGTGTGGGTGACTGTGTGTACAATATCCTGTTGAAACTTTAGATCATTATCTCATACTGTGTGTGTGTGTGTATGCATATTTATATATTCATATAGAAGCCTCTTTGATGTTCCAAACCTTGAACCAAGTTGCATTGTGGGCAAATACAGGATATGATATACTAATAGTGTAGTGACACCAAAAATCTACAAAACCAGAGTACAGATACAATAATTTTCGACTAAGATGTCAAAGAAATCCGCAACCTAATACATCAAGAAATCCCCCGTAGCCATTAATAACAGAAATACAATCCATAGAAGAGAGAAAACAAGGCTCACCCAAGGGTAGACAACTAACAATAGTATCGGCTGACGAATAGAGCTCAGACAGATATGTCCTATAATCAAGCTTCAACCCCTCATATTCAGATTCCCAAAAAGGTACCTCCTTGTCTCACTCCTCAGCTCGTAAACGACGTTCCTCATATATGATCAATGTGATGAGACCAACTCAATACTCCAAGGTCCAACGTGCCCATAAAAGCGTTCGTCTTCCAATTGTTCAATCTTTCCCTCAATATCCTTTACAGCTTCTCGATAGTAGCCTGAGAATATTAAGCCTTGATTGTTTCAATATGGTCTAACTCATCGTACATGGCCTTTGAATCAGGTGAACGGTGGGTGGGAGGTTGCTCGAAGGAAGTTAGGAGGGGCTTTTCAAAAATTCTGAAACATTGGGGCTGCTTCTAAGGGCTGCTATTGGAAATGAAAAAAAAATGGGTGCTGAAATATTATTTTTTTGAAGTGAAGAGAGGGTTCAAAGGAGTAAAAGGGGTGAATTTGCAATTATTTGGGGGAAAGTAGGGAAATAGGGGCAAGTAATTGTGGGGTTTCCAGTTTGTTCAGGGGGGTGGGTAGTTGGGGTGGGAAGTGTGACAGTTGGTGGAAATCGATTGGGGAGGGACGGGAATTTCAGATCGCAAAACCCAGGAGTTGGGGTTTACGGCTATGGTAGCAGTTGGGAATTTTGTAGTTCGTGGCTGTTGGATTTGTACAACCCTAGCGATGGTAGAGCAAGGCTCATTGTGGCTTGAAAGGGTTTGAATGGAACCGAAATAGAGGCAGATACAATCGAACTAGCCACTGGTAGGTTAATCGCATGGGTGAGATCTAGGGCTGGATTCCAATCACTCCAAATATCCCGTGTGATAAAACCTTAGATGAAGAGTAAATATGGTTCAAGAACGAACCATGTTGTGATACAAAATTGATGTAAACCGAAATCAATATAGATGAATACAACGACAACAGATGAAGAGGAAACTCTCTCTAAACTCTCTAAACATTCTCTAATCAAGCTAAGCCTAAAATGTCTAAACTACCCTTCATTAATCCTACTAGATGAAGGAATTCTAGTAAGGTAGAATAGGGGCTTTACATCATTAAGAAAAAAAGACATGGATTTTTAACTAGAAATAGATTATTAACAACTAAGAATAGCAAATGTAAAGAAAAACCAAGTTTAGGGGGGCCAACTCCATCAAAAACCCTTACAAAACTAAGTGGGAAAAATCTGACAGAGAATGGTATTAAATGGTTCAAAACAAAAAGAAAAAATAACAACCATGTACAACATACCATCCTTGAACATTACTGGCTGAATTCTCCTTTCCCCTCAATATCATCACTCCATAATTTCAACGCTCCAACAGAAAATGCTATTCCAGGATGAACTTTTTCTTTCTTGAGCATACGCGGGAAAGATATATCCAATATAGCACCACGGATATCGTCATTCAGAAAGAATAGAATCTCGCTCTTCACAGCATCAGCCTCAGAGTTCAAATTGTTAACTGAACTGTCTCCAGCAACATGTGCAACGATCTTCTGCTTATATAGTAAATCTCTCATGCTAGCTTAAAATATTGGAAATATCCTAGCATCTGAAAAGATATTGAAGTGGTTAGGTCATGATTGCATAGTTTAATTTTTAGCCCCCATATCATATAAGGGAAAAACAGTGGTGGACAAATGCAAATTTTTTACTGAATTTGAAATCAAACTTTTAAACAAATGCAAAGAAATTCATACCCCGTGTATTATGCCATATTTTGAAAGATCAACTAAAGGGGCCCACTCAGCATAAGCATTAACATCATTAAAAGTTGTTGTTCCTGTAGTTGCATGCTGTTTTGCAATGTCTAGTTATTGCCTCCCTACTTCACTCAAAGCAGCTCCAAAGTGTCTCTCAAGTAACTGTATCGACAAAAAAGCATCACAACACTGCCAGAATATTTAATTTATGAAGATAGTCCTCACCGAGACTTACAATGTACAACAACAGCAAAATTTCAGGCAAAGAATGAGTTAGCCCGTGAATCAATAGCCCTCGCCAATCCCCTGAAATGGAAAAAAAAAATCAGAAACAAGTGACAGCAAAAGGCAATTTCATTAATGAGAATAGAGTACAACAGATGGTGGACTAGCAGCAGTCCTCGGAAAGTATAAATACAATACAGGGAGGAAATGTACAAATTCTAGAAACATAATAATACAAAAGTAGCAACAATAGGGAAGATGATGCTTGCATAGGGAAGAAGTTGTACTTGAAAAATCAATACTCTGACCCGTGCGTATGCATCAACAATACGGAGATAGAAGACCAAGCAAGAAACCAGTAATAAAAATGACCCCCTCTTATTTGTCAAATTAACTGAACGTCCTTTATGTTATGAGTCTTACTAAACTCGCCTTTCCTCTTGTTTCAAAATTTATACTCATTACCTCTTACAAGGGTAGCAGGTTTTACAAAAACAAAGCAAACAAGAGATGAGTGTAATAATTGAAACAAGAAGGTAGGCAAGTGTAATGTTAAAAACAAGAGGTCATTGTATGTTTGTAATTATGACAAATGGGACGGGAGGTCTATTACTTTACACGTTCTTTTAATAAAAAAATAAGAAGGGGAAAAAGAAAGAAAGGTATAACACTCAAGTCAGGTTTTAGGTAATCATTAAACAAAAAACATTTATTCATGACTGCCTGCTATCCATACCTTATAAATCTTCATTATGAATTATATTATCTTCGGGAAGCCACCTTAGCATCATCGAGACCAACTCGGCCTAGAATGGAAAGACAAATCACCTCAACTCCCTTAAGAAAAGTTATTTATGTGAAAAACAGGTGTAAATAAAAAAATATGGGATGTACTTTGATGGGACCATTGTAATAAAGGGCAACTAAAGATGGAAAAAGTTCCTTCCGCAGACTTGAGCCTTCTCTCCTAACTATCTGTAACAAAATAAAATACATAAGTATATACAACTGCAAAGGAGTCATCAACAACTAGAACAAAAGTTAATATAATAGCGAAAACCTCAGCAACAAGAGCAGCCATCTGACTTTTCAAAGCCCTTTCCTCACAGGGGTTTGTGATTTCAGACATCAACTCAAGAAACATTTGCAAAGTCCCTCTTTCTTGAAAGGCTTAAATCATCCCATCAAAACCGCACTAAATGTCGCAGAAAGATGAAAAGAAAATTTTAAAAATAAGAGTGACATTCAGGACATATGCAATTCAATGACATTAAAGTTTATATGGTTTTAGTGCATAACTTAAAAAGATGGTATTAAGGGGAATATGGATCTTGAAATTTGTGTAACAAGTGTGTTTTGGCAATGCATTATTACATAAACTACAGAGTGAACCAAATTTTAAGATTCCAATTTGCAGGACTTTCATGTTTCTGGTTGAATTCAACACTAACAAGTGTGTTTTTGGTATATACTTCTTACCCATCATGTTTTTTTATATAGAGATCAGATCTGCCATGTTTGTGCTCCAATTTGGTGGGCTGTCCAGCCTTGTATTGCAAAATAACATCTGCATAAATGCTGTTTTTGGCTAATTGCTCAGTTTGATGAGACGTTCGACTACATGGGGCTTTGGTTTATGGCTCGTTTGACACTCGCCACTAAGTTCAACCCTTTTCTTGCTACCCTTTTGGCTGTATTTTCTTATTTGGGCTCTGTCCTTTGTCTTGATTTTTCTCTCTTTTTGTGTGGACATGTGGGGCGATAGTGTGAATCTTACCTTCACTGGTGTTGTGGGGAGTGAATTGAACTACAGACTCGTCATGGAATATAGATGGGAGCAACTAGTGGGGTTGGTCAAGGGTGTGTTTATAATTGGTCCAAGACGGTGCCCTTTATAGGTATACGACAAAGGAGAATAAGAAGCAAACTGAGTCGGGGCTAGCTTGTAAGTGGATATCCACTTTGTAGTAAGTGGATATCTTGAGAATAATAAGCTATGTCTCGACTAACTAATTGAATGTTTACCGACTATCAGTTTTGTTTGTTTACTCTACATAGCTTGTAGAAGCAAACTGGCGTATTCTTCTCATCCTAGTAACTATAATAAAAGAATTTCCCCTCTTATTTGTTATATTTCTAAAAAAATGCAACCTTCATTGAAAACTAGGAAATTGGAAGAAATAAAATTGTTCGGTAGGAAAAGCGCAAAGAGCAAGTAATATTAAAACCACCAAAAAAAATATAGGAATCACAAAACTAGCCCATGCTTGTGCAAATATAAAGAATGGACATTATAACTCCAGTATTACTATGCTCGTGAATTTTTTTAATTACGTATCATAATAAGATACATAAAGTACAATTCACAAGGAATTGGTGAGTTAACCACTATAAGTTTCTAAAAGATCCAAACGTGTAATAAGAGTTTGAAGCACTCAAGCCATGTATGGTAAGATTATGGTTGATATAGATGCACATATGCAAGGTTATTATAACATTCAGCAAAGAAATTGTCAATAATAAATAAACAAGAAGTGAGCAAATTATAATGGGTGCCAACCTGCAGCATTTCAAAAGCATGCAGTCGGATTTCAGATGACCGGTCTTTCTTGACTTAAAGAAATGATGTATTTTCCAAGACACATAAATCCCCTGCTTTTAGCTGCTTAGTATTGGGAAAGATAATATTAATATCAAGCAACATATATGATAAAAATATTAAAACAAGCAGCACTGTTTTTCCATTCAGGCCTTCGATAAAGTGATAGAGGTGAATAAATGAAATTCATGGCGCCTTATTTAAAATTACTACAATACATTAATTAAGAAGTGGATAAAGTAGTTAGCAAAGTGATAATCACAATGATAATAATATGTGCTGTGTTAGGAGATGACACGGGCGACTTAGTAGAACCGCACTAGGGGGTGGATGGGGTTAAATGAATGTAGAAAATTCCCTAAAATGATCCTTTTTATGGGTTCATAAAGGATCCAAAGGGGTTGAAAGATTTTATGCTTTAATGTATTACAAATATAGTTATAACTTTAATGAAAAGATTATCAAAATAAGAATACGAATAAAAATGGGGGTGATGTATAATCATCGTAGTAGAAAACTTGGGCGCTAACAAAACAATCACTCAGTTCATTCTTCAGTTTGTGTCTGAGACAGCAAAATCCCAATTGGGTGTCTACCGTGTAATCGAAAATGGATGCATTACAGTGTAACGATGCAAGGGAACTTGTTCCTTTGTCTGCTGGGTTGTATAAGTGGCTCTTCAGTATCAAATACTTGAGGATATCACTGTAAATCAAGGCTCAGCTGTTGGCCAAGGGTCTCGGGTTTTATATAATTCCTGACAAGGATTTAGGTGCTACTTCTGCTCATGTAGCAAAACTGGCCTTTGTTCATCTTCTTGTATCCACGTTTGTTTTCCATTCAGACTCCATTATTAATTCAATGTCAAAAATGCTTTCCTTAATGGGGATATAAGTTAGACTATATATATGAATCTACAATTTAGGTGGGAGTATGCTGGAAAAATTTGTCATCCAAAGAAAAGTTTCTATGGCCTTGTGCGATCGCCTAAAATGAGGTTTAGTCGCTTCAGAGATGATATTCGAGGCTTAGGTTTCTTGTCATATCAGTGTTATACTTAAATATTGATATCGAGGGTATTCCTGATATTTTAATTGAAGGAAATACAGTGAATGTTGATTTAATTTGAGTTAATGAGTGACGTAGAATATCAAGAAGATTCAAGAACAACTCAAGGGAACTCATGTTCTAAAACAAAATCAATAGGTTAGAGGCAATTAGGGAAATAAGGGAAGCATTGAAAATTGTTTATATGTCAAGCGTAGTGTTAAAACATCTTATAAATGATATAAACTACGTTTTGACATATGAAAAGAGCTTTTGGAGTCAAAAAACTAATTTGAAGGCAAATGGAAATGTGGCTTAAATATGTTGTCTTCCATCACACAGCATCAGTCTTATGCCCATCAGACATCTTATATGACGTCGGAAGGGCATTCCATCATACATCACTTGTCATCAGATGTATGTCACATATGATGAAGCAAAATGACCGTCGAGGGTTTGCAATGGGAAGAATTTGGCTAAGATATTGTGAAGTGCTCTGGAGAAGTATTACAAGGTTGGGTCTTCACCATAAGAAGATTGACAAGGCTGCTGATGTGCATTCTTGGATTGTCTAGAGTCTCTACCTCGAGATGATTAACAAGGGCTTTGATTGCATTCTTGGAAGGGTTTGTGGCAAGCTCTAAAGAGTGGTTATTAGTGAACACAAAAAGCCTCTTGGATTGATGGATAGATATTCTCAACTGTCATCTTGAAAAGTGAATGTAGGATATCGTTCTTTTTTCTAGAGAAACACAGAAACTTTATTAAATATGAAAGGGGGGATACAAATGATAGTGGACCAACAATCCACTATCATACAATAGAGGGCAATATAAAAACAGAAAACTATAACAAAATTATACATATAAAGGTCTACAGTACTAAATAGTTAGCTCATAACATTGATTTGGGTGAACAAAATCAAAGATAGTGGGACATTCTCGAAATGCTCCATTGCCGAGACCCAAAACGATGCTGCACAATTAAGATCTTTCCCAAACACATTTGTTTCTTTCCTCCTTTGCTTCAAATATTCTATCACTCTGTTTAAGCCATATGTTCTAGCAAATCGTCACTACCGCACTCCTCCATAAACCGTTTACCCTCCCAAAATCACCCAAGCCCCCCCCCCCCCAACACCCCCACCCACCCACACTCACACAATTCCCAAAGAAAGAATGTCAATAGGTTTTAAAGGCTTTTCCCCTACAATATTGAACTCATCAAACAACTTCCCTCATAAAAAAACTGCAAAGAAACACTAGAGGAAAATGCATTGATTATTCTCCTCATTGTTCATGCATAGGCAAGAGCAATTAAGGGATAAGTGCATAAGACGTCCTCTCTATTGAACCAAGTCACGGGTATTGACTCATTCTTGTGCCACCAACCAAGTAAACATCTTGATCTTAAAAAGGAATTCCAACTGCCCATATTTTTTTAGCAGGAATAAACTCAAGAAAGAAGGATCATCACACAAAAATTCAAAGAAAAGTTTGCATCAAACCCTGTTCACACAAAACCACTACAAACATTTATGTTGAATGCATTAATAGTCTAAAAAGGGAATAATTCGAAAGAGATTAAAATATCTTTGATGCATTCTTTTCATTCACCAATAAGCCTGAACCAATATCATCAGTCCATCATTCGTTTATTCTCCGCAACAAATTGTTGAGGTGTTCACTAAGTCATTTGGGTTGTCTCTTCTTTGGACCGTTATTGAAAAGTCGGGCCTAGTTGATATCTAGCTTCAGCTTTAAGAGTGTTGGAAAACATCCGGTAACTACGGCATTTATATTTTGGGCTTTCTTCTTTTCTAAATTCCTTTCTTTATCTTCTTTTCCATATATGTAAATATTAATTGATATATTAATGACACCCTGTCATTCATTTTGAAAAAGTTGATCACGTTTCTTTTCAAAAAGCTTTAAATTCACCTCCATCAAGTTCAAATCTGGAAAGGCACACTAGGCCGAAGCCAGTAAATTTGGGGTAACGAATTCAGAAGTTATGAACCAAAATTTTCAGGGTTATAACTAATCATCAATTGCTTCAAAAATTAAATTTGTTCTCAAATAATCAAAAGAAAAAGGATGAGAGTTACATATATATGAAACTTTAAATGATTTAGAAGATAATCAAATATTTTGGCATTCTAGTTTTGCCAACTTTGGCCTTCCCGATAAAATTAGGTGTGAAAAAGTGGGTGGGGGTGAAATAAGGGTAATAGTTGTTATACGAGCATGGCAGGGACCATTCATAAATTTACATGTTTCATAACTTCCAGTTGCTAGCAATAAAACCCATTTTAACGAAAGTCAATACAAATGTCTAATCAACTTGATCATCATTCTCTGATTTATAGGGGGGAGAGAGTACGGATTCTAACTAAAAGACAGCGGCTTTATGAGCATCAGGAGAAGGGTTCTAATCGAGGGTGGCGAGTATGGCTCTAGCCACATTAGTTGCAGTGCTATTATCATCCCTATCTCATTGAGAGGGTTTTTAAAAAGGGTTTTGTCAATAGTTTGAAGTAAAAATTGATTGAGGGTTACTATGCATAATGTGTGTTAATACTATGTGCGTGCCTGTAATATATACAACATGTCTCTCCAGCAGACTCTAATCAATATACCTTAAAAACATCCAATAAATGCAGACCAAATTTTTAAATTAGTAAAAAAATTTGATTTTTTTACAATAATCTTCAAATGTCCAGCCTTTAATTGCGTACCGGATGATCATCAAAAGTTTCAAAAGCCAAAAATACACATGTTTCAATTTTACATTTCACCCGCTTTCAGGGTTGATTTTTTCAATGACTTTTTTTCCAGTATCAAGATCATCTCCACAAAAAGCTTGATTTGACCTTTGTTGTCAGTGTGATAAGTCATATTATGCATATTCCTCACTCAAATCATATGGGGTTGTTTATTATATTCTGAGAAATTTAAGTCATGCCCTGGTCTTGGCTTGTTCTACACAGATCTGAGAGTCAGCCTGGGCTCTCATGTATTTCAATAATGCAAATTATGTCATTTTTAAAACTGATAGGCACCCTACCTTCCAGTTCTTGTGACTTCTACGGTAATCATCTCGTTTCATGGAAGAGTAAAAAATCAAGCTATTGTCTTCAAAAGAGATGGAATATTGAGCCATGACACAAATCATCTGTGAGATGAATGATGGACTGATAATTCTATGCTGCATTCTATACTGGATGAGTTAGAATTTGGTAGGAATATTTCATATCAGTCATTTTGTAATAATAAATAAAGTCATTTTGTAATAATAAATAAACGATTACTCTTGTGAAGATTCTGATCTTTCCGAGGACATATGGAGATAGATATTCATTCCATTCAAGAGATTTAGACTAAGCCCTAACAGCATCAGTCCATCATTCATTTCTTCTTCGAAACAAATTATTGCTATTAAGTCAGTTTGACAATCTCTTCTTCGGACCGTTATTGACAAGTTCCGCTGGTCATTAATTTGCTCCAACTTGAGGAGTGTTGGAAAATGTCCTGTAATTACATGATTTATTTTTTTAGTTGTCTTATATTTCAATTTTTTTACTTTATTTTCTTTCCATAAATGTAAATACTTATTAATATATTAGCAAAACCCTGTCACTCATTTTGAGTAAGCCAATACAAGATTCCTTTTCAAAAAGCTTTAAATTCACCTCATTCACATTCACTCTGAAAAGGCTCCCTAGATCGAAGCCAGTAAATATTGGGTAACAAATTCAGAATAGATTCACAATTTAAAGGATTGTAAACAAGCATCAACTGCTTAAAAAGAAAAATTGTTCTCAAATAATCAAAAGAAAATGGATGAGAGTGACATATACATGAAACTCTAAATGATTTATAAGATAATCAGATATTTTGACATTCTAGGTTGCCAAATTTGGCCTTCCAAGTAGAATAGGTGTGAAAAAAGGAATGGGAATGAAACAAGACAAATTTTGCCTATTAACACTGCCAACAATTAGTAACAGTTGTTATAAGATCATGGCAGGGAGAATGCTTATTAGGACTGTAAACAATTAGTAACAATTGTAATAAGATCATGGCAGGGAGAATAGCTAATTTTACATGTTTCATAACTTCCAATTGCTAACAACGAATCCCATTTTAACCAAAGTCAATCAATACAAATGTCTAATCAACTAGATCATCATTCTCTGATTATATATATATATATAGAGAGAGAGAGAGAGAGAGAATGACTTTACGAGCATAAGGAGAAGAGTTCCATTCGAGGGCGGTGAGTATTGCTCGAGCCACATTACTTGACTTGCTATTATCATCCATATCTCACTGATACGGTATTTAAAAAGGTTTTTGTCAGTAATTTGAAAGGAACATTGATAGAGGTTTACTTACCAAAAAACAATATTGAGGGTTAATGCATAATGTGTGTTTACTATGTGCGTGCATCTAATATATATACAACATGTCTCTCCATTGTACTCCATTCAACATACCAAATTTTTAAAATAGTAAAAAAAGTTGATTTTTTTACCATAATCTTCAAATATCCAACCTTGAATTGCGTGCCAGATGATCATCAAAAGTTTCAAAAGCCAAACATACACACATGCTTCAATTTTGCATTTCACCCACTTTCAGGATTTATTTTTTTAATGACTTTTTTGTAGTATCAAGATCATCTCCACCAAATTCGATTAAAAATCAGTCTTATACTTAATTAATAAATATGTCGTTTTTGAGGTTCATTGATTGGGATCGGCTAGAGACACACACACTAGATATAGCATGTATAGCATAACCGATGATAAGAAGTCATAAACTACCTATACATGATTAATTCATATTATTAAGTTATAAGAATTCACACATAACAAAAGGGAAAGGATGACATGACCCCAAAACAACAGTTTGTTTGCGGCACAATAAATTTTAAACTTTAGGTCGAGGTCTTAAAACTTAATACTCCCTCCGTTCAAAATTTATAATCCTGATTTCCTTTTCGGGTCGTCCCAAAATTATAGTCGCATTCCATTTTTTTTATGTAACAAACCAAAAAAATTCACGATAGTGAGCGATGTTTTATCTTGGCCATTCATTGAATGAATCTTTAAAAAACATCATTTTCAAATAGCGACTATCAATTTGGGATATGAACATGCCCATGTGAGGCCCAACAGTGGGGGGTCAAGCACCCACCCAAATTGGGAAAAAAAATGTTCACGTTGATAGAGTAAGTATAGAAAATGTGATTGCTTATGGTTAATATGAGGGTTGTTTTGGTATTCGAACCGAAAGTCATACCCCTTTCACATTGATTACTATTTTGAGTTGAGTATATAAAATGAATATTCACGTTATTATTTATTAAATATTTAAGTCATTATTGTCTCAAAAATCAAATAATAACCTAAAAATCAACTCGGGGACCATTGCCAATCCAAGGGATGTCAATTCATATTTTCAAGTCATGTTTTGTCCACAGTTCAGACACAAAAAAAACATGACAACACAAAATCGTATTTTGCCCACCGTTTAGACACGAAAACAACATGACAACAAAGTTTTTCCCCCCTCATAATAATTTCCAGATCCGCCCCTTAATTGGGACGGGCGTAGTATAACATACTATAACAATGTGCCTGTTTCATACAAGACAAAAAATTGTCATGTTAGAAAATATTTTTTATTTTTTTTACTTAATTACATTTCCGTCGCTAAATGTGAAATTTCAATACTAAAAGTGTTATTCAGTGATACTTCGCGACAAAAAATGTATTAAAATCTTAAAAAATGATCAAGTTGTATTAAAGTCCAATATCAAAAACTAGTAATGTCATATTAATTAGCATTGACGTTACAAAAACGAACTACATCACCCTAGGGCTTTGTGAACTTAGTGACAAAGCCCTAATTTTGTAACTCCAAATTTCTAACATCTAATTTTCGTTTGCAACATAGCCCATCAAAAAAGATTGAAACAAAATAATGTAAATTTAATTTGAAGTTGAATTGAAAAACCTGTGTGTTTGGTCGGTGGTACAAAGTAAGGAGAAATATATGTAGTTAGTTGTCTCGCTAGGGTTTACTAAAGTTTACTTTTTGTTGGATATGAAATTTGTACAGCTTTCAAGAAACAAAAAGCGATTGAAATTATTCCCCTTGGCGTGGCTTGAAAAATGAAGAGGGATTTCTACTACTTTGTTTGTTAGGGACAAAAGAAAAGGAGAGAGAAAGAACAAAAGAGAAGAAATCCTCTTTTGTTAAATATTAAATTTATTTTTTTACATTATATTGTCAATAATTAGTAATCTAAAATTCTCTTTATAATACTATCATGTCAAATATTAATAAATTTATTTATTAATTTTGCTTGTCCTCTCGATGATTATGCTCACTTAACTGCATTTCGAGCTCGATATTATGTTGAGTGAGATGCTTTGAAAAACGAATCTAGTAGTGGGGGTAGGCCGACAATAGATTTGAATGTAGTTGTTCGGCCGTTCCCACATATCAAAATTTGTGTGAGAGTTGTAATGTCTTATTATTAAGAAAATATTGCGCAAAGATTCTCTCTGCCTATAGATGTGTAAATGGCTACCTTTTTCTTTTTGAACAAATGTTTTTGTTAGTTCATATAGCCCTTTTTTGTTAATTTGTATGGCTAGTGTTGTAGGTACAACTTGGAGCAACTCCTAAAAGGGGTTATGTAAGGGTGCTCCAAGTTGTGCCTTGTACTCTTGCTATACGACAAAAATGGGTTATATGAAAGTGTTATAGTAAGTGTACAAGGCACAACTTGGAGCCCCCTTACATAGCCCATTATAGGGGGTGCTCCAAGTTGCACCTACAACACTAGTTATGTGACAAAAAGGTAGCCAATTACTCACCTGTGTGTGTGTGTGTGTGTGTGTGTGTGTGTAGGAAATCCTTGAGCAATATTTTCTGGAAAAAAAAACATTACATCTTGGAGCGGCCGTACAGTTGCATTATTCTCTATTGTGGTCCTACCTCCACTGCTAGATTGTGGCCATACAGTTGCATTATTTTCTGAAGCATCTCACTCAACATAGTATCAGGCTCGAAATGCAGCTAAGTAAGCATAATCATCCAGAGGACAAGCAAAATTAATAAATAAATTTATAAATATTTGACAGGATAGTATTATAAAGGGAAGTATAGATTACTAATAATTGGCAGGATAGTGTAAAAAAATTAAACAAATGGAATCATAGACGAAACTATAGATATGAGCGAGTACACCTAGTAAACCAAGTCACTTACCACGAAATGAGAAGGATGAATCGGACCCTAATATGAGATGTGCCCCTACAACTTCACGAAAAATCCCGGCTTTGTTACTTTGTTAAAAAATATGGTTGTTTGTATATATAATTACTAAACATTATAGTAAATATTGTGGTTGTCTCTACTAAACAATGTGGTTGTTAATAAATGTGGTTGTTGGTTTGTTTTAAAATGTGATTGTTTGTACTAAACAATCTGGTTGTTATGTATGTTTTATTACTAAACATTGTTGCATTATTTAAATATAAAGGATTATATGATAAACAGCATGCCCAAAGGAACTTGAGATCGCTGGATGAAAACAACGACCTATTCAAAACTATGAGATTACAAACTAACTTGAGATCAGTGGATGAAAACCATGGCCCACTAAAACCATGAAATTATTAAGGAACTTGAGATCATTGGATGAAAACCACGACCCACTCAAAATCATGAGATTACAAAGGAACTTGAGATCACCGAATGAAAACCACGACCCACTAAAACCATGAAATTATTAAGGAACTTGAGATCACTGGATGAAAATCATGACCCACTCAAAACCATGAGATCATACAAATGAATTTTACATCTCATTAACACTAAAAACAGACCACCATATTTCAAACTCCATTATATAAATACAAATTAAAAAAATATTTCATTTTTTCATCCCTTTCTCCCTCTACTATGACCAAACCAAACCCTAACTCTAAAAACAAACCCTAACTCCTTAACTTCAAAACCAAACCCTAACTCCAAAACTCAGTAACATAAGCAGGTATATATTTCAAATCTATATACTTGTGTATTTATACATGTCTAATATATACAGGAGTAATGTATACATGTCTAATATATACATGTCTAATATATACATTAATCTAAAAATGAACTTAAAAGATGAATAATATCAAACTCATTAGATCTAAAAACAAGCCTTATTTTTCATTGAAAATGAACCTTAAGTTGTTTTGAAACTGGACTCCTCACAGTCTCCCGTAATCGTAGGAAGTGACTATTCATGACGTAGGTAAGCTATGGAACTCATATTCACGGTTTTAATAGAGCAAAAAAGTTGTCATATCAACGGATTAAGTTGGCCGTGGTTTTCAACAAATCACGATTAGGATGTGTTGTGGTTTTCTACCCGGTTTAATGTGACACCCCGACTAATTAAATACCGGGTAGCTACTCCTTTATTCAAATTAATTCAAAATGTCAAGTTGGTTCAGTTCGTAGCATCACTGTCGAAAATGTTTTAACAATTACTAGCCACCTAATATTTAAAAAATGAGTTGTCAATTTTAATTAAAACTGATTTACATGCAACAAGATAGATTATGAAATGCTAACATAACCACCACAACACAGTCATAATAGAATAACCATAAAATAATAATGAATATGGAGGAATACACCTCACAACAATCCGAATACTGAAATAAACAAATACCAAGTATGTGTCACTAAATTAATTACAACCAAAAATCTGAAATAACTCAATAGATAAAGTGTCTAAAAGAAATGGGGCGACATGCCCAACAGATGAGAAAATCTGATAATATAGAGTCAAGATCGAAAGTGGAGGCGTCTACTGTCAAGGTCCTGTAACTTCCACAGGAGCTACAGTACGTCACCTAAATGGAACTCCTATGCTTGGTGTCCTTGTGGCTGGGCACCTAAAAGGTTTTTATAAGAAAATATATTTGAAAGCAAACGGGTCAGACCCCATTGTGAAAACAGTTTAAAATATAGCAAGTGTTTAATATCATTAAACAGTGAATATAAAGTACATGATAGTGTGTGCACTCACATGAGTTCCTCACCTCTCAGCTAATTATGCACTCCTATCGTACCCGTACCCATTTCAGTTATTCCCATATCTAATTAGTCCAATACAAGATCTAACATTACTATACGATTCACGATTAAATTTCGGCATCTTCATTTAAACATAGATTTTTACATTTCATCTCGGTTTCCCATATTAGTAATACTACTTACTAGAGAATTTCCATTTTATCTTTACAAAAACGTTGCTATTATTTATACTCACATTTATACATGACAGTGCATTTCAATTAACAGTATATTATTCTCATAATAAATATACACTACTGGCACCCCGAGGCTAAGCTGCGGTGCACACATACTCTGCTATCCAATCCCGGTACATCACGTACATAAGGATCACACATTCTGAATCTCTCAGGAATCGTTCTCAAATAACAGTAATCACGCATAATGGAGGCGAACATAGTTCACATCACATGGGTCACGCACATACCTACGGTCCCATGATCAGCAGACTTATTAACTTCTCAATAAGCCCTTCTCTGACCTATGTCCTCGAGTTACCAATCTAAATCCCCCCGTTGGTACACAAAGATTAGATGGTCCTGATCGAACGCCGACCTCCCATGATAGCAAGTATGGTAGGTATGTTATACACAGATAACCACATATACCAAGCATTCGCACATCTTAGATATCTCAGAATATAATAGAGGTATACTTCTCGTTCTTATACCATCATTTAATGTTATACGTTTATAAGTCCCCGATTTATATACATTAAAGTTGTCAACTCTTCTCACGTCATAATTAGGTACTCGTTTCCTAATCCATAAATGTCATCCGGTTTACAACAAGATTCTAAGTTTTAATCCTCAACGTACTCCAATCTCCCAAATATACCCACTAGTCAATAAGGGAAGGTTATTACTCCATTAAATAAGTCTACGGGACATTTGAAATAAAATCAGGCCTAAAAGGCCATTCTGTCAACTCGTTAGAAGTCTCATTCGAACGAGGTCGTTCGAACGAGTGTCGTTCGAACGAAAGGCTTTGAACGAACTACCAACTCGTTAGAAGGGATACTGTCATCTCGTTAGAAGCTCATTCGAACGAGGTCGTTCGAACGACCTGGGCAGGTCTTCTAACGAGATGGCAGAACACGCCCAGAAAATCCCCAATTCATTTTTCTTCAATTCCTCTTTTCAAAAACCCATTCTAAGATCACCCCAATTAAGTTTTATTGTTAATAAACTAATCTAAGTTCTCCTAGGTCGCTTCCTGACATATTAATGGGTTCAAATACTCCAAATCAACATGCAATTTACATAAATTCACAATTTTTCACTCCAAACCCTATGAACATGAACCTAAAGTTTAAATGCAATTAAAGACTCCTTATAAATCCGTTTTCAGATCATCAAAAGTTATGTTTTGTATATTGAATCCATCCATACTCATTCTACATGCAAATTCCTACCCAAACCACGAGTTTCACAATAATTCCCTTTGGGTGTTATTCATCAAAATTTCCAAGACATAAACAGTTTTCTACACTACACATGGAGGAAATATTCATTTCAAATAACGACATCAAAACACTTGCCGTAGATTCGTTCTTTAGATGTGTCGTTGATGGTTCAAGGTTGATTTTCTCCTCTTTTTCGGTCACAAATCCTTTCCAAAACTGATGGTGTGGAGATGGTTTGGCTTGGGAACCCTTTACCCTCTTTCTAACTTTTCTTAAAAACTACCATAGCCCACTCTCTCCATTTTTGGCTGATAATGGCCTTAGTGGTTCTTTTAAAATATCTAAATTAACACTTAAATTCGTGGGTCAAATTTTTAAAATGACCAAAATACCCTTCTAGGTTGCCGGTTTGGCCTAAAAATGCCCCGGAACCAAACTAAACCCCCGGCTTGTGTTTTCTGACTATTTCGACCCTTCCGGACACGTTGGCGCACTCAAAATGACCATTCAGTTGATAAAAATATAATTCACTTTTTAATTTAAATAATTTCATTCCTGACGCGACTTACACGCGCGTCCCAACTTAAATTTCCAATTTGTCGTATTTCAGCCTCGCGACAACTTTAATATTTTCAATAGTCATGAAATTTTCAATTTTAACATCATAATCAAATACCAACTCACATTTCGCTAGTATTTATATTCGGATTAATTCCCAATTAATTTTCATTTATTTTAATTAATCCCTTAAATAAAAATCAATAAAATTACGGGGTATTACATTTAATTTGTTAATTTTAAAAAAGTATTGTCATTTTAAATTCGTATTCTCGTATTTTGTTGCAAATCCATTAAATGGGGAGAGCTGGTTGACCACCTGAGACTGCATCTGTGATTAGGTGCTAGGTAACGAGGTTTTCTAGGTATACTCACTCAATATCTAAACGTTCATCTGTAATATTATTTGTTTAAATTTATTTTTTTTACACTATCTTGTCAAATATTAGTAATCTAAAATTCTCTTATAATACTGTCATGTCAAATATTAATAAATTTATTTATTAATTTTGTTAGTCCTCTGGATGATTATGCTCACTTAGCTGCATTTCGGGCTCGATACTATGTTGAGTTAGATGCTTTGAAAAACAAATCAAATAGCCGACAATTGATTTGAATGCAGTTATTCGGCCGCTCCCACATATCAAAATTTGTGTGAGAGCTGTAATGTCTTGTTGTTAAGAAAATGTTACGCAAATATTCTCTCTACATATAGGTGTGTGATTGGATATCTTTTTCTTTTTGAACAAATGATTTTGTTAGTTCATATATCCCCTTTTTGTTAGTTCACATGTCTAGTGTTATAGGTACAACACTGAGCACCCCCTATAAGAGGCTATGTAAGGGTGCTCCAAGTTGTGCCTTGGACACTTACTATACGACAAAAATGGGCTATATGAAAGTGTTATAGCAAGTGTGCAAGTAACAACTTGGAGCATCCTTACATATCCCCTTCTAGGGGGTGTTCCAAGTTCCACCTACAACACTAGCCATACGACAAAAAGGTAGCCAATTACACAGTTATATATATATATATATATATATATATATATAGGAAATCCTTGCGAAATATTTTCTGAACAATAAAACATTACATCTTGGAGTGGTCGTACAACTGCATTCTTCTCTATTGTGGTCCTACCCCCACTGCTAGATTAATTTTCTGAAGCATCTCACTTAGCATAGTATCGGGCCCGAAATGCAGCTAAGTGAGCATAATCACCCATATGACAAGCAAAATTAATAAATAAATTTATTAATATTTGACAGGATAGTATTATAAAGGGAATTTTAGATTACTAATAATTGACAGGATAGTGTAAAAAGAATATTACAAATGGGATCATAGAGGAAACTATAGATATAAGCGAGTACACCTAGCAAACTAAGTCACCTACCACGAAAGGAGAAGGATGAACCGGACCCTAACATGAGACGTGCCCCTACAACTTCATGAAAAAACCCGGCTTTGTTACTTTATGGCCTTGTTACTTTGTTAAAAAAAATGTGGTTTTTTGTATATTTAATTACTAAACATTGTGGTAAATATTGTGGTTGTTAATAATTGTGGTTGTTGATTTATTTAAAATATGATTGTTTGTACTAAACAATTTGGTTGTTATGTATGTTTTCTTACTAAACATTTTTGCATTATTTAAATATAAAGGATTATATGATAAACAACATGCCCAAAGGAACTTGAGATCACCGGATGAAAACCATGACCCACTAAAACCGTGAAATTATTAAGGAACTTAAGATAAATAGATGAAAACCATGACCCACTCACAATCATGATATTACAAAGGAAATTAAGATCACCGAGATGAAAACCACAACCCACTAAAACTATGAAATTATTAAGGAACTTGAGATCACTAGATGAAAACCATGACCCACTTAAAACCATGAGATTACGAAGAAACTTTAGATCATCGGATAAAAACCATGGCCCACTCAAACCGTGGTAATGAGACCACGACCAACCTAGAGCATGGTAAAATTTTCTACATGCGACCCATGACAAGTCCAGGCCGTAGTAATTCAAACACGGCCAACCTAAATCGTGGCATGCATTTCCACGGCCAACCCAAATCGTGGTATGTGTTACCACGATCATTACAAACCGAGTCAAAATTTTCTACATGCGACCCACGACCAGTTCAGGCCATGGTAATTCAACCATGGCTAACCTAAATCGTGACTTGAATTTCCCTGGCTAACCCAAATCGTGTTAATTATACCAAGATAGTTATGGCCTAAGTTAATCATTAAACTTGATTTACCACGACCAAGTAAAGCCGTGATATACCATCGTCTCCAGTTACAGGTGACCGTTGGAAGTCTTAACAATTTTTTATTTAATTTTTTTTGGGGCTTCTTTTCTAAACATTTCTTGGTGTGTAGAAATTAATTACAATGAGTCCAATGTAGGAGTGCAATCTAAACTTTGAGCATCCTTTGTATCTTTGAGTTTTTGGAGGGTTTGAGCCATGTAGAATGAGGGTTTTGAAGGTTTTTGAGGGTTTGAGTCGTGGAAAACGAGGGTTATGTGAAAGGGTATTATAGACTTTTTAATCAAATTAAAAGTGTAATTTTGTGGTGTTTGATGGTAGTTAAAATATTTTTTTATTTTGTGGTGTTAAGGAGATTATTTCTGGGTTGTAATATCACCACCCATAGTGTAAATCCTACATGTAGAGTATATCTATGTTTTATGTTACGCCCAATTACAACTACGACACATTTAGTATCGTCTCGAGCTCAGATATAAATCAATACGAGTGTGATAGGTTAGTGTGTTGCACCAATTTAAATCGATTTAAAATTATTTCAATATATTACTGATTTTTTTATAGAAAAATAATATGTACCCCTAATTTATCTCCAAAGTACATTAATTGTTTGTACATTGGGGTGGGTTCCACATTAAGTAAAAGCATTTAATGCACTTTAAGGATATGTTGGGCATGTTTTGGGAGGAGTAGCATTACTTTTTTTAATATTGAACTTAAACACTTAAACATTATCATCATTTTATTAGACTTTGGTACGCCTTTCAGCGCCAAACGTTGTTAAAGATCACTTTTAGAGATGAAATTTCTACATTTATCAATACAAAATGTATTAAAGTCTAATAAACTCGTAAAATGTACTCAAATCCAATATCAAAAGATGGTAATATATTAAGGTAAAAAAAACTCTACAGCTAATCTAATCTAATATATCTATTTAAAAATAGAAGTCGTGGATTACGATATGCCACGTGTCACTATCATTGATTACCACTTACTCTTTCACTCTATTATTAATTTAAGATAAATGTTGCACACTGTTGATGAAGACTCAGGAGTTATTAATACTCTATTATATTAATATTCTTGATGCCTACAATCATCTAAAGATTAATACCCAATAATCTATCATAATTAATTGAACAACCCCCTTTATCTTTCTAATATAACGTCCCTTCTCTCTTTTCCGTTTAAATCGAGAAAATGAATAACCCTTCTTTTTCTTGCATCTTATCATAAAGGCATTTTTTCCCCATATATATACATGTGTGCATTGTGATGGTCAACAAATATATCTGAGGTATTCTTCTTCTAAGTTCTCATCATAAGATGTGCTTATTATTATATTTACTCACAGTAAAAGAAACTGAGTTCAAAACAATAATTGTTAACCCGCATCATCAGCAAGAAATTTGGCATGATACATTCACTTTGATTTCCCCTTGGATTATTTCTATTACTGTTAATCTTGAATTGATTTTACTTTGTTTGTTATAATAATATTTTAACCTTTTAGTTTTGAGTTTTAAATTTCATGTGATTTCACTTTTCATGCCCTGTGTGTATATAATCACTGTTTGTTAAAATGTCACAAAACTATGAATATCAAACTGTAGTATCATATGTTCTCACTATCCTTTATAATTTTATATAGATCTCTATTTTGATCCATGTCACGGTGCATCGTAAGTTTTTTCCTTCTTATTTTTCTTCCATCATCCTGCAGTTTTTTGTTTTGCCTTTATATTTGTAGAATTGTCTAGGTATATTAAGTTGATTACTATCATTTTACAAAATATTCGACAAAGGTGCTTGTATAAAAATCAAATTAACCCACACCAAAAATTTGTATAAAACTCAAATTAACCCATGAAAATTCACCTCAGGGGATCCCGCCCCTGAACTCCCGACACCATTCCAAATTTTGGTTCCTTCTAAGAGCATCCACAATGGGGAGATAAGAGTCTAAGATATTTTGTATATTTTCAAACTAAGATTCCTACAATGGTGGGAAAGTATGGACTAATTCTCTAAATGATTTTGTAGTCATTATCCAAACTTGGATAATGGATACAAATTTAGTAAACCCTTCCAACAAACTTTATTTGTGCGTATCGATTCCTATTAACTTTATTTATTCGTATCAATTGCTACAAACAAAGGAAGTTCGTATCAAATATAAATAATTATTTATTATTACATATTTAGGTCTTACGAACTACATTTGCTTGTAACAATTCATGCGAATAAATGTTGTTCATAAGAAATATTTTATTTACTTCCTACGAACAATTATAATCCATAGGAAGTCTAAATGTGGGAGATATATTTGAGGAATGATATTAGCTTTAGTTTTTTTTTTATATAGAGAAGAGGTCAGAACCCCCACCACTAATATTATTCAAGAAGAAACAACCTCTCCAAAGTGGCAAACAAGCTACAGAGAACTTAAAAGCAATAAATATAGGGTTTTATAACAACCCCATTACAAGAATATAAAGAAGATAACTAGAAATTGATAGAAGAAAATATGATGTAATGACAGCCCATCTTGTCTAGCCTAATTTATTGCTTTAGTTACCCAAAATTATAATAACCAAGGTTCTAAAAAGCGCGGGGCGTGATTGAGGTGTGGAGGCTAAGCCTTAGAAGTCTAGGCGGGCCTAGGCGTAAAAAGGCGTGAAAAGGCGTTTAGGCCTTCTTGATATATTTTAATATTTTTTAACCATAACAAGGCTATTAAAATACAAAAATTGCACATATCATAAAAATATGTCTGAATATATGCAAATTAAAATACTATCTGATTATTTTGAATAAGATAATGGTCCAGTTCGTAAACAAATTCTTTAAAAGGTGACATCATTTCACTAAGGCATTGTTGTGTTTAGAAAAAAGTGCGCCGTAAGGGTTTTATTAAAAATAAGGCGTGAAAAGCGTAAGGCATGGAGTTTCTCCCAAGCCTTAAGCCTAGGCGTGCCTAGGCAGGTTTTTTAGAACAGTGATAATAGCAGATAGATAAAATAAAGAAAATAGAAAGAGACACAAGGTTTTTACATGGTTAAGCTCAATAATGGAGCCTACATCCACAGGGTAATGCCATTAAGGGTTTAGGGTTTAGTTGCAGTCTCTCAGTTATAATCTTTAGGGTTTAAAATGATGTATCCCCCTCAACTGAGAGTAGTAGTGTATTAATAGTAAGTGGAAACTTAAGAGATGGAAAGCTTTTATATCTTAGGCATTTACATCTTTACATGATAATATGTAGCTCGACATTATTCACGGGCATGTGTATGGTGACTGTTGAATATCCCACGTGTGTCTGTCCACCTTACTGATGGTTCATCTTCTTGGTTGTGGTCGATTGAGAGAATGACCAAAGGATACCTGAGTCGATCGGATTTACCCATTATTGATGGTCGAATGGCAATGTTGACAGGTGTCACTAAAGTTTTGGTCCACCCGGCCAAATAATTTAAGGCTACAACAAAGCCCCCGATACTTTATACTTTATGGGATAAAAAAGAATGGAGTGTTCATTCCAAAAGATGCTCGACACCTTAAGAAAGCGTTGGTCAGCAACTAACCTCAAGGATTTGTAATTTTTCAATTTGTTATACCAAGGTGGTGGCAATCTTGTAAATAGTTTGAAAAATAACAAACCTCCTAAGGGTACGTTGGTCTTTTGAATACCTGGGATATGGGATGTCGTCAATGTCTGAAACGTTTGGTATGTTTAATCATTTTAAATTTTAAAGATCAAGAGTTGTCACTCTACCTATAAAGAGTCTCTCCCCCATCAATCTTACTTCATCTTGCATTTCAAACTCGTCCCTCCATTGTAGACCTCTTACTTTGTTGTTTAAAGACTTCGACTAGTTATTATCACTCTAAGAACTTTTACCTTCTCATTTTTTTTCTTTTTGAGTCTTTAAGATGGTTTACATTGTGGATGAGAGTTCTTTGGATGAATTTAGGGTAAAGCGTAAAATCTCCGATTGGGTAATCGCATAATTAGTTACTGGTCGTGACCGGTGTGCTTTGAATGAGGGCCATTGGCTTCCCATAATATTTATAGTTGAGTGTGGCGTCACTTTCTCGCCAAATAATGTATACATAGAATTATGTTAATACTTTGATGTGGTCCCTACTAAAGTGGCCCCAAACAGTTGGAGGATTGTAAATGGAGTTAACCGCCTTAATGCATTATATGGAACTCAAATAGAAATAACTGAATTAATGTATTGCTACACTTGGGGGACCACTACTGACAACATTTACTACCTGAAGACACGATATTCTAACAGGGCTTTGGTGGTGAACTTAACTGACTCTAATAAAGATTATTGGGATTATGGAATAGTTATATTAAGAACTGCCAGTATTCTCCTCTTACTGGGGGTGCAGAATACAATGGGCTAAAATGCCCTAGAGAAGGGCATGGCATAGGTCGGCACCTCAAACATTTGTATATTTTCTTTCTCTCTATTTTTCCTTTATTGGTTTGACGATCAGTACTTTCATATTTATATTTCGCATAAAGAAGGAAGAAAGATTGCCCCTAACTCATAAGTGAATTTTGCTGACCTGAAGCACATTTGGTTTATCCAGCAGAGGATATGAGAATCCCATCCATGTTCGGCTTCGATTTCTTGATTACCAAATTTTCATTACTTCTTTTGTAGCTCGACCTATAGAATATATCCTAGTAGACCCCGTAAACTTAGATGATCCGACCTCGTCTTAATCTGTTGTTGTTTCCAGATTCCCCTTTTCAAGAAGAAGGGAGTTTTGATTTTGGAGGAACATCCTCCTCTTTTTAATCTTTAGATATACCCACTGTCCTAGTCACTTTCTCATTTCCTTAAAGAATGGTCAGGAGGAAGATCCCCACCTTACTCGCTAGGGCCAAATCTCCCCCACCTCCTGAGAAGAAGGATGCAAGGGAAAAGGGTTCCAAACGCCCCATAGTTATGGTGCTTTAAGAGGTGAAAACCTAAGAGCCTCAGTACAAAAGGCTGAATAAAGGTCCTGTCGATCGGCAGGAGTTGGTGAAGAAATCCTAGGTCGACCAGGCCTCTATAGGTGTTGCTTCTATGGCAGCCAACCATGGTCTATCCAGAGGCTTAAAACTCTCTAAAAATGCTACCCGCCGATGAGTCTACTGCTACTTCTCTGCCAAAGTCCAACCAAAATTTAGCCTTGGTAAATACCTTAATTGTTTATTCTATATGTTTTACTTGTACTTCTAATGTCGTGATTGACTCATTTTGTATTTTTTTTGGACTTTTGTAGTTCTTAGTTGATTACGACCAAATCCTTAGAAGGGATGACCAACTGAGGGAGTCTTTGGCTTATGTGGAAGTCACTTTTAAAGGATTGAAAGTTTCTTTGGATGACTTTAAGAATGCGCTTTTGAAAGAATAGGAAAATATAGGGTAAAGTGGATAAAGTCGAGCAGGGTAAGAAGGATGCATTGAAGGTTGCTAAAGATGCTGATAAGAAGGCCGACCAGGCCAAAAAGAAAGTTATTGACGTGGAAGGGAAGTACCAGGGCCTAAGGGCTAAATTTAAAAAAGATTCTTACACACGAGGTTAGGATTAGTTGTTCTCCACAATGATCGTGGATATTGATTTCTTAAAGAAGTCGTCCTTCAAAGAAAGATAAGATGTTTCTCTTAGAAAGGTCAGCACTCCTACTGACTCTGATCTTTTTCCATAGTTTAACCTTGGCACTCCTCCCATTATTGATAAAGAGATAAATGATAAAGAAGGGACAAATGAGTCCTCCATGGTCCCTAAAATGTTAGTAGTATAAGCTCGCCCTGAAGAGGAGGTGGCCCAAGATAAGGAAAAGGTGTAAGAACCTTAGGACTGCCTTTTATTTCTTGTCTTCTCTCTGTAATGCCTTATTTTCTTATATTTTGGATGAATTCCCTTGGATGCACTCTTTTCCATAGTTTTTAATAAAATTTCCATTTGTTTTCCCTACACAATGTTGATGTTTGCTGAATATTTTCTTTGAATTTTTATACTTGTATTATGCTTTTTAGTTTAAATCTAGGAGGTATGTTATAGCAGTTGTTAAGAGTGGTCTTTGTAGGAGAAGTGTTCAAGTTTTTTAAGCAGGTCATGAAGATTTGGATGATGAAGAGATGAAAGAGTTGCTCGAGTTGGATGCCTCTAACCAAATCAAATAAACTTACCTTCATCTATATAGGTATTTCTTCTAAGTTGTGGCGACTAATACCTCATACTAATAAATGATTCTAAAGACGCGGGAGGACCACAAGTCATTACTTTTTAACCTGCATGCTGATTATGAGGCAACATTTGCTCCGCTAAGCAGTGAAAAAGGTTTTGAAAAAATAATTGCATGACATTTTTTCGGCTTATAATAAGAAGGAATTTGTAATGAGCTGTGAGTTGACTAGTTCTTCAGAGGTTGTTGGTTTGCTAGAATAAGAGAATAACTTATTAAGGAATGAATTAAAAGGTTTGAAAAAATTATTAGGTGCTAACCAAAATGAGGGTGTATCTTTTCTGGAGCAAGAGAGTGCCAGGTTGATGGAAAAAATAAAAAACTTAAAGAAATCCAAAGGTGGCCATCCATCAAAACATGTAGTGGTTGCTTCCCTTCAATTAAGGATAAAAGGACACAAAAAACTCTAGCCAACTAGGCCAATTTGATAAAGAGCCAATCTTCCAATATTAAAAAGCTAAACGAGAAGCTTGACCGTTTTACTTTCCATTTCCACAAGAAACCACTGGCCATTTGGATGTATGGTTACGGCAAAGCCTTGGCTCACATGAGTGATGAGCTAGAGAAATACAAAAGAGAAGGCTATAAGTAGGGTTGGTTAAATTCTTCAACAGTTCTAAATGTGCCTGTGGCCATCCCCGATCCTCGCGGCGGGAGGGATCTTGGTCCCGCGCGTCCCTCTCGAGAGCACTTCAGTCTGCGTCGTTGATGAGGTGAAAAATATAGAGAGATGGAGATGCCAGTCTATTTTACTCAAAACAGACAAAAGAAAAGGTTGCCATCCCGAAGGACAGCATTCAAAGACATACTGATACATACGAAACCAAAATGATTCGAAAAGGGTCCGAAGGCTAAGTTACGAAATAGAAAGGTGTTAGGCACCCATTTCGCCCTTGCGGTCTCTCATGGATTATTGCCATTTTCCTTTATTTCCCCGTGATATGTGTGCATGTGTGTATGTAATGGAGATAAGAATCATCGACTTGTATCATGGAAGAGATAAAGCGAGTCATCCATAGGAATGTTCCTAAAAATAATATTAGAAAATAGGATTTACGTGATTATCCTAGCGTTGATCGTTATAATGAAACGATAACACATATGGAATAATACGCCACTAAGAACAAATATATGTATATGTAAATATATAGAATCTAAGAGAATTGAGTTTAAAGAATATAAAGAAAATAAAAAATGAGAGAAAAGTAGGAATAGGACTCGAGTCTCGGGTTTTATCCCGAGACGCCTACGTAGCCTATAGAGGCATCAAATTCCACGTAGTTTTCTTGCAAAAAGAGGGGTGTGGTTTATCCCATAAATCTAACCGGGGACTTCTCTTATGTGTGTGTGTAAAAAAGTGTTTTAGTTATGAAAAAAGTGTAAGAAAAGTGTGAGAATTCCCGTTGGAATTTATGAGCAAACCCTCTCTTTCTTATTTTTTTTGGGTTTTATTTATATGAAAATAGGAGATGTGCAATAATACTAGATAAAAAGTATATTAGGATATGTGAGATGAGAGAATAAAAGTGCTAAGTAATAAAACAAGTTAATGCGAATTTAGGAGAATTTAAGGAGAGAATTGAGAAAATTGGACCTTCCTGAAGATCTTGAGTTTGATCTTGAATGTTGGAGAGCAGCCCTTGCACTTGGATGATGATGAAGGGTAGTTAATTCACCAAGTTTGATGAAAAAGATGATGAAAAGTGAAGGTTGGAAAGGGATTTGGATGTGGAAATCACGGTGACTTTGAGGGAGGTTTTCTGGATTTGCTGAGAGTTATGTCTTTCAGATCTTGGCTCCCCTTCGTAAGGAGGTTAGGGCCTTATTTTTATAGGCCCAGGGCATTGCCGATCAGCATAGCCCTGTTCCTGCCAATCGGCAGGTGTGTTTAGGCACACTTCCGATATGCAGGGTTTGGAACCTGCCGTTTGGCAGTCTCTTTTAAGTTCCTTCAGAAAATATATCGTAGAGCGCAAACCGTTGATCCGAATCGTGCACGGGGTGAACCATTGGAAAGGTAATTCAAAGACCGTCGAAATTCCTTTGGACTGATCCCGGGTTTGGGAGCTGACTTTGGGTCAAATGTGGCTTGGAAGCGCTCGTTGGTCCTTTGGACGGGGAAACTTCCGACGTAAACGGATCGTTTGTCCTCATGGTAAGTCAGAATCGCTCACGGGGCGGACCGTTGGAAAGGTTAGGAGATGTAATTCGACATTCTAAAGAGTTTGACTCATTTTGGGGAGTTGACTTTTTTCAACCAGGGTCTGGAAGCATTTGATGACCTTTCGGAATAAAACGGATCGTTCATTCGTACCGTAAGTCAGAATCGCGCACGAGGCGTATCGTTGGAAAGGGGTTTCAGTGCCCTTTGAAGATTCATTCAGTCTCGATCGACCTGAAGAGTTGACTTTGGTCAAATGGAGCCTGGGAGCGTATGGTGACCTCTTGGTCAAGTTTCAGGGAAATGGGTCGTTCGTCCGCACCGTAAGTCAGAATTGTACATGGGATCGACCATTAGAAAGGGGATTTAGTGCCCTTTAAAGATTCATTCAGTCTCAATCGAGCTGAAGAATTTGACTTTTGGTCAAACGGAGCCTGGCAGTTCCCAATGGCTTCTAGGTCAGTATTTGGGGTATGACTTAGGTTTATAGTGATAAAGGGAGGTGATAGGGACCTAAGGAGAGGTTAAGGGGTACTAGAATGGGTGTCTATAGAGCCCCTCTAGGGGTGAGTTTGGAATAAATGGTATCCATCGAATAGACACCGCATGATGCCTTTGAAAGAGTATAACCAATTCAGAGGGTCGAGGCCGATTCTGAGGACCAAGGGATGAGGGTAACCAATTATGCGGGTCAAAGTCAATTCTGAGGGCTTAAAGATGAGGGTGACCGATTTTGAGGGTCGAAGCTAATTCTGAGGGCTTGAAGATGAGGGTGACCGATTCTGCAGGTCGAAGCCAATTCTGAGGATTTAAAGATGAGGGTGACCGATTTTGCAGGTCGAAGCCAATTCTGAGGGCTTAAGTTGAGATGACCAATTCTGTGGGTCGAAGCTAATTTTGAGGGCTTGAAGATGAGGGTGGACGATTCTGCGGGTCAAAACCAATTCTGAGGGCTTGAAGATAAGGGTGACCGATTCTGCGGGTTGAAGCGAATCCTGAGGGCTTGAAGATGAGGGTGACCGATTATGCGGGTCCAAGCTAATTCTGAGGGCTTGAAGATGAGGGTGACCGATTCTGCGGGCCGAAGCCAATTCTGAGGGCTTGAAGATGAGGGTGACTGATTTTGTGGGTTAAAGCCAATTTTGAGGGCTTGAAGATGAGGGTGACCTATTTTGCGGGTCGAAGCCAATTTTGAGGGCTTGAAGATGAGCGTGACCGGTTATGTGGGTTGAAGCCAATTCTGAGGGCTTGAAGATGAGGGTGACCGATTCTACGGGTCGAAACCAATTTTGAGGGCTTAAGGGGCATGCTGGGGATGGTCTTAAAGGAAGTGATGACCAAAGATTTAGGTCAATTCCGAGGACCTAAAGTAATGATGAGGATGACCAATTCTGGGGGTCGAAGCCAATTTTGAGGGCTTAGGTTGTGATGAACAATTCTGCGGGTCAAAGTCGATTTTACGGGCTTAAATTGAGATGAGCAATTGTGCGGGTTGAAGCCAATTCTTAGGGCTTAAATTGAGATGACCAATTCTGCAGGTCAAAGCCAATTCTGAGGGCTTAAATTGAGATGACCAATTCTGCGGATCGAAGCCAATTCTTAGGGCTTAAATTGAGATGACCAATTCTGCGGGTCGAAGCCAATTCTGTAGGCTTAAGTTGAGACGACCTCGAAAAGCTCTGTCGGGGAACTTACGTCGTGATTTTGATTTGAGATGGACAGCCGATTATTGGGGAAATCCTTATATTTTTTAGAGGCTTTGCGAAGGAATAGCCAATCTGATGCTATAAATTCCACTGGGGAAGTGATTAGGTGGTCCAATATTTAGATGCTTTGCTCAGGAAAATTTGAGACCTTTGGGGAATAGGAGATAATCTGAGGTTTGGGATACTTTAGGGGTCCTCTGGGGCGTTGTCGGGGGGAGATTCACTTAGCTTTTGAGATTTCCGCTGGGGAAATAGGGGTTCCGCTTGAGGGAGTGTGAAATTTCTTGGTGAAAATGTTCTAAATCCTTCTTAGGATTTTTAGGAATTTTTTGAGGATTTTTCAGGGCTTTCTGGTATTTTTTAGAAGTTTTTGTATAAAAATTTAAGAGGCGTACCAGTTGGCATGGTGTGGAGGGTGCCATTCGGCAGTGGCACGGACTTTTGGACTACCTTCAGAAGGTAAAGGGGCAGTGTCGATCGGTAGGTGGGGGTGCAGTGCCGATCGGCACGACCCTTGGCTTCCTATAAAAAGGGGAGGATTCCCCTTATTTTTTACAGCTTCCTGCCTTCTCTCTTTTTGCGATTTTTTTCTACGAATCGTTCTAGCATTCTGTAATCTGAAAAATGGTCACTTTTGTGAGCACTGCGATACACATGGAGTGGTTGACTCTTGACGACTGGGTGAACATGGAATGGAGGGCCAGGGTGCCTCTTACTTTGGGGAGTGATAACTCTTTTGATGCATTCGAGCCGGTTGCGGATGAGCATACCTTGCTGCGGGAGTCAGCGCGTCATCGTTCTTCGAGGATGGTGACCCCTGGCGATTATGTAAGTAAAATGACCTCTGGCATTCATTTTTGGTGATTTTCCTTTTTTCTTGGATTTTGACATGGTTTTTCTTTGACAGTCTGATGTCTCTTTGTCGACTATGCGTGCTCGCGGTACGACGGGGGATTAAGTATGTCTGGGAGCATCTTCCACCTGTGGTGCGTTGGGTGGTATCATCAGCAGGCTTTGAGAGGCTGGCGTCCGTATTGGATGAGACGCCTCGTTCGATGGCGATTTTATGCGCTCTAGGGGAGAGGTGGCGGGACACTACCCACACCTTCCATTTTGGCTTTGGGGAGATGACTGTGACTCCCATAGATGCACAACAGCTACTGGGGCTGGATTGTGATGGAGAGAAGATAAAGGTGGATCGCTCTTTGCGGGTGAGGCCGGAGGCGGTGCGGGTGGCGCTTGGTGATGTGGGAAGGATAGTATCTGGGGATTCTATTCGGTTGTCCCTGGTGAAGGATGTTTTACTGAGTAGGGTGGTTGATGTGGAGGATGGGCGACAGGTGAGGCAGATGGCTCGGTTGTTTATCTTGCTGGTGTTGGGGGTATTTCTGGTGGCGTTGAGCGGCGACGTCGTCCACTTATGGTTTTTACCATACTTGAGGATGTTTTTAAACATCCCTCTCTATGATTGGGGGAGCCTGAATTTGCCGACCCTCTATTTTTCTCTAGATGCATTCAGCCGGTGCTACCGGTAGATTTTTACTGAAGCCACGTATCTTCTTCAGGTATTTTTGCATTTTTCTTTCATGCATTCGCATTTTCCTTATGCGTCTATTTTTTATCACGAATTTTTATCTTTAGCAGACGTGGTTCTATGAGGTGATTGGGTGTAATATTCAGCTGATGTCTCTGAAGTACAAGACTATTGGGGACTTTTTCCGGTTGTATCGGTAGCGCAAGGACAATCGGTAGTTAGGAAGTCTCTTTCTCTGAAGGCGATGCGTCAGGTCTTGAATGGTCTGACCAGTGATAGGGTAAGACTTTTTCTTCTTTATTTCTGTTCTTTTTATGCTCTTATTATGTATTGACTTATATCTGCTGGGGATTTTTCAGGTGACCTTTTACCCTTGGGGGACAGCTGTTCAGGATACAGGGGCGACTGGGGTGAATGTACAGATTAGGCGCTTGCTAGGCTCATGAGTTTGACCACTATAGGTATCTTTGGGAGAGGGTGGTTCGACAGATTACTTAGGAGGTGGTGGTGCCACCTGCGAGTCCCCCTATGTCTATGAGGCGGGAGCAACTGCTACCGGAGGATGCGAGGATTACGATGATGATCGACGAGTCCAATCTGTTCTACACCAATACAGCTGCTTCGTATGATTATATGGAATTTGTGATGAGCTGGCTGATGGCGCCCAGCATATATGATGCACTGTATTTCCCACCTGCGGGTTCGAGTCGGCCAGTGGGGTCCTCCCACAACGGTAGTGGTCCGTCGACGTCTGCGGCGACGGCGACTTCAGAGGTTCCCTTTGTGAGGTTACACACTCCTTCATACAACATTCGACGGGTTGATGGAGGGATGGTGCCTATGTTGCATCGTCCTCATACGATGGATTCGGAGGAGTTGGGCTTGACAGAGGAGGTCCTTCGTCCTTTTGTATACCTTTCTGTTCTTCTCTTTTCCTTCTTTTTAGTTACTTTTGATATTTTCTGCTTGATACTGATTCTGCCATTTTCTTGCAGCAAGTTCGGGTGTCCACCACTTGGCTGAGGGACATCAGGGACTGGATATCTTCGACGACCGCCCACATTCGAGATGTTGTTCCTGTTCCTTCCTGCTTAGTGTTGTTCGATTCATCTGGGGAGGAGTCTGGTTCGGGTAACGGTGGTACGTCATCTCGTCGTAGGGGAAAGAGAGCGCGTCATAGGGGTGGAGCTCTTAGAGTGAGAGGTAAAGTTTAGGTGAGAGAGAGAGATAATGTGGGTTCGGGATGAGTCCCGTTATTTTTCTGTTTTTCTTTATTTCCTGCAAAGTTTATGTAACATAAAAAAATAACTATGCAATGCAGTGGAGTTTCTTATTATCTTTAGTTAATAATGAATGCATGCACATGCGCTTTTTTACTTTGCTGCTGAGACTGTAAAAAGAAATATTTTTTTGGAATTTTGAAGGAAAGTTTAAAATGAGGGATTATATAAATATGGAAGGGGTCTTTGAAATTCTGTTGAGAATATCAATTTATTTTATTGGATTTTCTAATTTTGACAAAAAAGCAAAAAAAGGAAGTTTCTAAAAACAGGTGGTTGCCGATCGACAAGCCCCTTGTCCTGCCTATCGACAGGTGAGTCTAGTCTAATCAATCAAGGCTTTGATTGGTACCCTCTTCAGCCTTTGGTACTTTATGGGGCAGGGTTCCCTTCAATTTTTACAGGGGTTATGTCTTTTGTGAGGGGTTTACCATGTATAAAAAGGGGGTTGTGGATGGTTCTTTCCTCCTCACAGCTTCACTTTCTTCCTTTTCCACATTCTTACTTGCTTACTATTTCATAGTCCTGCAAGATGGCTCTCCCTGGTAGCATTTAGTTTGTTAACTACCTCGAAGACTTGGAAGCAATGTGTTCTTATAATGTTGATTATGACGCTTTTCACATGCAACGAGTCTCTTTGTGGTGCAACCGGCCCATTGAGTGGAACATGCTGATGGCGGCGGTACAATTATGGTACCCCTAAGACCATGTATTCCTCTTTGGGTTGGATAAGATTTGTCCTACCTACGAGGAATTTTTTGCCATGCTGGGGATAAATCCCAGTGTTGCTGCGGCTCTACTTGAGTTTTCTCGTTCTCCAAGGGATTTGTTAGCCAGGTTTCTTTGTATTTCACCTTTGATGTCAGACCACTGGTTGCTGGAGGAATGATCTCCCTTTCGGCGGTGTTACAGTCCGTGCATTTGCGAGAAGTTGGTGATGCTGGATACGCCGGAGCCGTCGTTCTGGGCTTGGTTTCAAAATTGCTGCTGGTGACTGGGGAATTGCTGGTGAACCCACAACTTACAGCTATTACTTCATGAATGTCATACCGTCGCAATCCTGCAGAGGTGATACTGGCTGAGACTTTGAATGGCCTAGATGGATGGCGAGAAGGTCGTCCTGACTTTCTGAGGGTTAGCCCTGTGATGTTGTTCATGTGGTTATCTGAAAGACTCCGTCTGGTAACTCCTCCAGAATATCCTTTTTCGGTTACCCAACTTCTTTTTACGTCATTTCATCAGTGTTGGCCTGGATATTGAGAGCTGGGAGAACTGGTTTATGGAGCATGGGGCTTTAAATCTGTACTGGTTAGTGCCTCGGTGGGGACAACTGTTGCCTATTCTGGAGTTCGGGGAATACTCGTATATTCGGTTGGTTGGTCTCAAACAAGCATCTTTCTATTTCCCTTGGCGGCTTCTGCGCCAATTTAGCTAGGAGCAGGTCATGCCACCTCGGACATTAGATTTCTTTCCGATAGAAGATCTGACAGAGCGTCTACGCATACGGCTTGGCTCTTTATGGGAGAGTCGGTATCTATCGACCCATCTCTCTTAATCTATTGGGAGAGTTTGGAACATCCTTGGGGATTATATGAACTGGTTGTGGAGAAGAGTGGTTAGCAAGATATTGGCAGTGGAGACTGAACAAAGGTGGCTTATCGTATCTAATACTATGGAGGGAGGTGTTGTGGGTTTTTTCGAGGTTAGTTTGATCTTATCGGTCCATAGAGCGTCTGCGTCATTCTATTCAGGCAGGGGATGCTTGGGGACCCCAGGATGTAGATGATGATGATGGAGTGGGCTCCTCTGGTAGCTATGGGTAGGACTCTTGGAGGGTTTGTTTTGTAATGGGGAATAAGTTTGAGAATTTATTTGACGTTTTAGGAAGGTAGGTGGAAGGGAGTTATCCGTTCCTTTTCTTACGTAATTGTACCGTAATTTCTTATTAGTGAACTAAATAAGTTTTTGATCATCCAGCTCTCTGCCTTTTGATGAATTTTGTATATTGTATTATCTATACCGATCGTTGAGGCATACATAATCCTTTTGTTCAACTATATGTTAGAATGAACTGTTGTTCTCGGAGGTAAGAAAAGAATATTTTTTTGTGAAAAAGAAAGGGCCGTGCTCATGTAAGATATATGAGTTGCCTACGTACCTCTAGATTTTTTTTGAAAGGTTTTAATTTTTCTGAAAATGGTTTTTACAGAGGGTCAGGCCCACATAGTTCTGGGTAGAGGGAAATGGAGATTTTTTTAGAATAGAAGGGAGATGAGAAGAGTAGTAGCGCGTCAAGATTTCAAACTAGGGATAGAATTTCTTGAGACGGTCAAGGTTGACTGGACGAGCCATCTCTTCTCCATCTATGTCGGTGAGCATAGCGGAACCCCTGGACAAGATCTTCTTGACGATATATGGGCTTCTCCAATTGGACTTGAATTTCCCTCTGAGGTTCCGGATGGGCTCTATTATTTCTTTGAGGGCTAAGTCCCCCTCTCGAACACTGAGGTCCTTGACTCTCTTATTTAATGATCGTGTTATACGGCGATGGTACCCTTGTGTATGGTACAAAGCTTTCAGTCTTCTTTCATTTAGGAGGGTCAGCTCGTCAAGACATCTTTGATGCCAGTCTTCTTTGCTAACCTTGCTTTCAAGCATGACGCGTAATGAGGGTATTTCTAGCTCCACGGGTAGGACTGCTTCAATGTCGTAAACTAGAGGGTAAGGGGTAGCCCTAGTAGAGGTTCAGATTGAGGTTCGACAGCCCCAAAGGGTGTATGGGATTCGGTAGGACTAATCTCGATAGCTTTCTCTCATTTTATGGATGATGGCTTTCAGATTTTTGTTGGTGGCTTCGACTGTACTATTGGTCTGAGGACGGTAGGGAGAATATTTGTGTCTCTGAATCCCATATTCGCTGACCACTACCGTGACTTCTGCCTCGAAGTGCAACACGTTATCTGATACTAGCTCGTGCGGGACCCCATATCGGCAGATGATGTTCTTCCTGATGAATCTGGCTACTTTATTGGCATTTAGAACTGCGTATGACTCGACTTTGACCCATTTGATGAAGTAATCAATGGAAACTAGGATGAACTCATGCCCGTTGGAAGCCTTTGGTGTAACTTTCCCTATAATATCGATACCCCAGGTAGGGAATGGCCATGGAGAAGTCATGTTGTATAATTCTCGCGGAGGCAGGTGTTGAAGGTTGGAGAACTGTTGGCATTTAAGGCATCTCCGGACATAAGTGGTGCAATCCTGGATCATGGTGGTCCTGTAGTAGCCTTGTCGGACGATCTTATTGGCAAGCATGTGATCGTTCATGTGGGCCCGCATTCCCTGCTATGGATTTTTTGCATTACCTCTTCAATTTCAGCCCCTGCGATGCAGTGTAGATGAGTTCCATCGAAGTTTGTTTTGGACAGTGCTTTGTAACAGATGATGTACTGGGCAGCCAATCTTCAGAGGGTTGCCCGGTCTTTCTTGTTGGAACCCTTGGGATACCTACCATGCTTGAGGAGGTGCCAGATATCATAGTACCAGCAATTGGATAGCTCGGGATCTTCTTTGGTGATGAGCTCAATGTGGTAGCATTGAGTTGGTTTATCTTGCTTTTGAAATAGGAAGGGGGTCATTGTTATTCCTTCGGGCATGTCGACCATGGAGGCCAAGGTAGCAAGGGCATTGGCTAGGTTATTCTTTGCTCGAGGTAGGTAGTGGAAGGTGATATCTTGGGATTGGGAGGCTAGTTCCTTTAAGTAGGCATGGAAGGGTTGGAGTTTCTCATCCTTGACTCCATATTTTTTGAGCACTTGATCGATGTTGAGGGCAGAATACCCGTAGACATCTAGGAATTGAATACCTTTCTTGAGAGCAACTTTGAGGCCTACCATACACGCCTCGTATTCAGTCATGTTGTTGGTTCAGAGGAAATCCAACTTGATGGCGATGGGAGTGTGGGAGTCATCCCAGGCGATCAGAAGTATCCCAATGCCATATCCCATTTTATTGGCAGCGCCGTCAAAGAACATTTGCCATCGAAGGTCGTCTGGAGCAGCGCAAAGGATGTTTCATCTGGGAATTCGGAGATCCAGTTATTATCCCCCATTCATGGGGTATCAGCGAGGTAGTCAAAGATGGATCTTCCTATCATGGCTTTCTGCGTGACGTATATGATATCAAACTCAGCTAGGAGCGTCGACCAACGGGCCATTCGACTGGATAAGGCGGGTTTCTCAAGCAGGTACTTGATGGGGTCCATTCGGGATACGAGCTTGATGGGGAAGGCGAGCATGTATTATTGCAACTTTTGGGTGACCCAAAAAAGGGCGATGCATGCTTTTTCCAAAGCAGTGTAGTTAACTTTGTATCCAGTCAATTTGCGACTGGCGTAGTAGATGGATCTTTCTTTGCGGGAATCCTCAAGGCATTGGGCTAGCAAAGCCCCAACTGTAGTGTCGGTTATGGCTAGGTAAAGGAGTAAGGGGAGACCAGGCTGTGGTGGCATGAGTACCGGAGGTTGGGTCAGGTATTGTTTGATTTGGTCAAAAGCTTCTTGGCAGGCCTCATTCTAAACCTTGGTTGAATCCTTTCGGAGGAGTTTAAAAATGGGTTCGCAGATGGAGGTTAGCTAGCTGATGAACCGGCTCATGTATTACAATTTCTCAAGAAAATCGCGGACTTCTTTCTCCTTTCGGGGAGGCGGCATCTCAAGTATGTCTTTCAGCTTGGCAGGATCTGCTTCTTTCCCCTTCTCACTGACCATGAATCCCAAGATTTTTCCCTTTATAATGTTGAAGACACATATTTATGGATTGAGTCTCATCTGCTATCGTCACAGTCGTTCGAAGAACTTTCGGAGAGCGGGAACATTACCTTCTCTAGTTTTGGATTTGATAATCATATCACCTACATAAACCTCAACTTCTTTGTGAATTAGATCATGCAGGATGGTTGTGGATACCCTCTGGTAGGTAGCCCCAACATTCTTGAGACCAAATGGCATAACAGTATAGCAAAAGGTTCCCCATGGGGTGATGAACGCAGTTTTTTCTTAGTGATCTGGGTGCATTTTGATTTGGTTGTATCCGAAAAACCCATCGACAAATGACTTAAGATCATGACTAGCCGTGTTGTCCACGATCATGTCGATATTGGATAGCGGGTAATCATCCTTTGGAGAGGCTTTGTTTAAGTCCTGATAGTCTACACACATCTGAACCTTCCCTCCTGATTTCGGCACAAGCACTATATTGGCTAGCCATGTGGGATATTCGATCACACGAATGAATCCCACATCCAGCTATTTGACCACCTATTCTTTGACTTTGAGCGACCATTGGGTGCAAAGATTTCTCAACTTTTGTTTAACCGACTTGTAATTTGGGAGAGTGGGGATCTCATATTGAGCTATTTTGGGATCAATGCGGGGCATATCGTCGTAGGACCATGCGAAGACATCCATGAATTCCTTCAATAATTCTTCGAGTTATGCGTGCTCATGCTAGTCAAGGGTAGCCCCTATCCTAATCTCGCACAGTTGGCTACTAGAATCGAGGTTAACAATAACAGTTTCTTCTTCATTAACTTGAACGCAGTTATGTTGTTTTTATTAACCTTATTTAGATCAGTTAACAATTGTTCATTTGCAAAATCATCATCATCAAAAGTTTGATTAGAATCTAAACAGTTAATGTAAGGCACAACGAGATACTCAAAACCTTCATTTATTTCATTGATAGGAAAAACAACATTGAGAACCTTATCAAAGGAGGTTTCGATTATATTTGAGTAAGGATAGACAACAGAAGAAGAAACGGGGTAAACATTAGGGTTAGGTGGGATTTCAACAGGTAGAACTGACGTAGCGTGCCAATTGAGGAGAGGTGTATCAGCAACTTTAATCAGGTGGGATGGATCCAATGATGTAGTGCTTGAATGAACCATGCAAAGTGTCAGCCTCAGTGTCTGTAAGTTGAACGAATCCTCGGAGTCACTTCCCTCGGAATCTTCAGTATCTTTGATGAGCGGTTGTACATGGTGTTGGGAACTTTCGGCCCATGGGTAGTTGTCTTGGAAAAAGATCTCCATTCCAGGCTTCATTTTCTTGTCTGTACGGTCATACCATATTTCTGGAAAACTACAAAAGGGGAAGTCCTCGCCCTCTTTGATGAATCGTCTATTCAAGGAGTCACCCGGGATAGTCTGGATGCAGTCTAGTCTTCTCTTTGGTCCAGATTGGCGAATCATTCTGAGCTCTTATTCTGATGGTTGATACCCCAAACTACAAGGAGGGAAATCCTTCTTTAGTACAATGGGTTCAAGTATCCCTTGCTGCCTTTGTCTTAGCCCCAGTCCGTGCATGAAATTCATATTTCTGAACATCTGAATCACATTGACGTTGCCATGAGGGTCGTATTCTAGACAAACCCTTTCTTTGAAATCATCCCATGTCGGGAGTATAAGTGGCTCAACTCGAAATTCTGATAGGAGCATATCATTTGACCCATGTTGTATCTCAAGAATTGGATTGCTGGTGCTTGCACTTTGGCATTGTCATCGTCGCCCAAAATGGTGATGACCCGTCCGTCGACAAAGAAATTTAATTTCTGATGGAGTGAGGAAGACACACCCTTGATACTGTGGAGCCAAGGTCGTCTGAGCAATATGTTGAAACAAGCTGGGATGTCAATAACTTGGAATTCAACGATAGGGTTTATAGGGCCAACCCCTATTACAAGTTTTATGGATCCCATCACCGCCCGATGAGTATTATCGTAGGCACGTAAAATAACGGAGGTTGGAGCGAGATCATTTTCCTTTAGTCCTAAGCATTTGAAGGTTCTTAGTGGGAAAACATTCAAGGCGGATCCATTATCGACAAGAGAGAGGGGTACGACCTTCCCCATAAGTTCGACGGAGATATTGAGTGCATGATTGTGGTTTGGCTCAATTTTGGGGATTTCTTCTTCGAAAAAGGATAGCATTCGGGTAGAGGTAAAGGATCTGACTAAATTTACCACTTCTTCTGGTGTGGTAGAAGGAGGAACCGTGGGTCCAGTGAGCAATTTGATCAAAGCATTTCTGTACAGTTGGGAAGACATGAAAAGCCCCCATAGAGTGATATTAGCTTGAGTTTTCTTCAATTGATCGAGGATCTTGCTTTCCTCGAGGGTTATCTTTGGCATAGGAAGGTTCTCAACGCCCTTCTCTTTATCATTTGCTGGTAATGAGCTTGGGATCTATTAATGCCTCCCTGATCTGGTCATGTGATTTACTGAAGAAAGGAAGAACATGAATCCTGTTTCCTCGTCAATCTCGAGTTGTTCTACCACCTTGTTTATTTCTCTGAGGAGTTATTCAAACGATATCATCCTACACATGTCGGCTACCGGGCTAGTTTTCTCTGAAGCTTACTCTTCATTTGAATCTTCGAATTCTTCCCCCCATCCGGTGGAAAGAATTATGTCTTTCCATGTAAAGTCAATGCATTCCACAACTTCAATGGCTTCTTCATACAGGTCTTCCCATTCTTTGGGGATATGTATGGGTGAAGGTACCAGGCGTCCTTGTAGCTTCAGAGTATCAAGTAACTCGGTCATACTACAAATATTATTGGTTTGCCTGAATAATTCTTCCATGATCTGGACAACATTATCTAGACTGACTTCATCGATCAGTACTACCCAATTATCTTACTCTCGAGCCCATTTTTGTGCTTCCAAGAATAGTGTACTGAATCTCTGTCAATTAATGATCATTTGTGAGGGCAATTTCAGCCCGAACTCCAAGAGTTGGTTGAACACTTTTGATAATTCCATGCTTTCATTTTTAGAACGGGTACGAACAGCGATGCATGCTCTGGTAAGGAGTGACAGTGTCTGATCAGCGAGGCTAGTAGGGTGTAGGATGAAATATAGGCAAATTTAGAGAGGTTTGGGAGATTATATGGGTGTGATTTGAGTTGAGGGATCAAATTCTGGGTTCATTTCTAGGAAGATGGCATTGGCATGATTTGGGAGTGGGTTATGAGTAGTGTTTGGTCTAGGATTGGCTGGTGGGGCAATGGTACCCCGGTAAATTATACCTTGGATTATGTTTCGAAGGTGAAAGCATTGGTCGGTGGTATGGCCAACAGTTTGGTGAAAAGCGTAATGGGCGTCTGCCTTGAAGTTTTTTGGGAGTGGATTTGGCAATGGACGGGGATCCAAGGGTTGATAAGGTTTCGTCTTAACAAGGCTTAATAAACTTTGGAGAGGGGAGCATGGAGCTTGGTGTATTCCTTTCGGACTGGGATAGGGCGGCTTTCCGGTTCCCACGAGGTGGTTGGTTGAGAGATGTTATTGATGGTTGAGACTGCAACACTAACAGACTTATCATATTTTCTGGGGGTGAACTGTCCAGACACTTTCTTTGGTTCAACTTCAATTTTTGCGAGACCCTACTCGATTTCTACTCTTGCTTCTTTGAGATCTCGAAAGTGGGGATAGTATTATCCTCCCATGGTTGCTCGGGCATGGGGTAAGAAGTTCTTCTTTACTATGGTGACTTGTTCTTCCTAGGATTGACGATTGGTCATAGTGGCTGCTCTTTCCCTCTATCGGGCTATGAAGTTACTGACTGATTCCCCAGGGTTCTGTTTGAGCAGCTTTAAATCACGGCGAGTGACCTCAAGCTCTTCGTTGTACTTGTACTACGACATGAATTCTAGGGCTACATCCTCCCAGCTACGGATTTTGGACTCCTCGAGAGACAAAAACCATCGGAGGGAGATATCTTTCAAAGTTTGCTAAAACAATTAGGCCATCACTTCTTCAGAAGCCCCTAGGAGAGTCATAGCATGGTGATAACTACGAAGATGAACAGTCGAGGTCCACTTCCTCTAAATTTCTCAATATTTGGCATCTTGAACTTCTCAGATAACCTTGCTTTAGAATAAGGACACTTGTGGGTGTAGTCCATGTAATTCCGAGAGATTCTAACTTGGTCGAACTTCTTAGTTATCATCTTGAGATCTTCGTTGACCTTGTTTAATTCTTCCTCTTTTGGATCAATGGTCATAGGCAAGTTAGCCCCATGCTGCTCAAGGTTCAGCATAGGAAGCTGGGCAGGCAACGACCCATTAGCAGAAGGGGCACGTGGAGCGTGCTAATACTTTTCAGGAACCCAAATAGGATCGAGTCGACCCATAGCACGAGGGAAGAGGGTCTCGGGCTCATGGGGAACAGGAACCTAGTTTTGTAGCATCTTTCGGACCTCAGTCTGGAGGTTATCAATCTTGGACACGAGCTGGGCTAAAACTGGCGTCAGATCTAGCTGCACAACTGGTACTTGATCTGTGTTCTCCATGGAAAGCGGATGGATACCGGACTCGAAAGAAGTAGCAGGGGAACAGACGAAACTCCGGGGTGATATGACTGAAGACCGAAGCCAATAATGAGCCAGGCCAAGGATGTGCGATCGACCTGAGAAGGCGTAAAATGGGATTTATTTTTTGAGAAAAAGGATGAAAATATTTTTGACATTTTTTTCTTTTTGAGATTGAAAAACAAAATACTTTGAATTTTTTTATCATTTTGCGATTACGTTTGTTTAAAAATTTTCACCGTTTCGCGATTACGTACTTTGAAAATTTTTCATCGTGCCTTCAGGCACAGGCATACCCTAGTATATATATATATATATATATATAATGAAATGATAGATGGGACAAAGCAAATGAAATGGCGTGGGGCTTTAAAAAAATTTACTACCAAAGATGTGCGTGACTACCCTAATGATATAGATCGTTGAGTTAAAGAAAATAACAAATAATAGGAGGAAGAAAGATGTTTCGTCCAACAATAAGTGTAGGTCGACTCATGATTTTCATGTGTCGAATGCAATACAGTGATATGTCATGATTGGTTATCGCCCTATGAATGTGGGTCCGCGCCAGTGGCACTAACCAATCGCGACAAGCTATGTTATTGTGTCGCGATCGGCACATGAAAATCATTTGTCAGCGTAGAATAACTTTTCGTCCAACTGGCTAACCACCAAAAAAAAAACACTGCCCTAAGACTAGGGGTGGAAAATTATCATGCGACACGACTTTTTAGCGAGTTTGAATGAAGTTTTAAAAAAACGGATGCTTAACGAGTGGACTCGCTAAACACGATAACTTAACGAATCAAATATTGGTTTATCTATATAGTGCAAATACACGATACGACTCGTTAAGGCACGACTTGAACACGATCTTAACACGACACGAACTCGATGAGACATGATATAATTTACACGAAAAGCTTAACGGGTCGAATTTGGATAGAGATAATTTTGACATAAAATCGATTAGACCCGAGAGAAAACCGAGATGACAAGACTCTTTGTCATCCCTACCTAAGGAAGGTTTCCTGGTAAGCGGGGCCCGAGTCAGATTAGTTTTCGTGCGGAAATACAACTTCCCAAGCATTTGAGAGGGACCAAACGATAAAAGGAATAGATAATAACGTGTGGTCAAAGGTTTATAAAAGAAACTAATATAAAATATATAAACCAACTAGCATTATGGTGCTCACTATTTTGTGTGCGGAGGAAATGGATAAGTCGAGGAAGAGGGGATCGAAGGAAAAAACGATTATGGGGAACCCAAAGCAGTCGCCCTAGATGCCCAATCATCTGGAGGGGTGAGTGATTCAATATCCACAAACCCTAATATATAATGATTTCTGAGTTAAATATGTAAACAAACAAATATAATTTAATCCTTGTTTAAGAGGAAACAAGTTAAATATGTAGACATATATACATTGTGTATGTTTATTGTATTAGCAGGGGAACAACACTTCCTACATAATGTATAATGTTTTGATAATGAACTAAAATAGTATCATCTCATCTAAGTTTAGTTTTTATTATATTTATTGACTATCAGGTACAAAAGTTTGGAAAGGAGATTCGTGGAGGGATGGGATAATTTCTTGGGAAATTTACAATTAGGTCCCTTAGTAGCAATTTTTAAACACTTAAGGACAATTTACAATTTGGTCCACTTGTTATACCACTAGCATGAACTTTTACAAGAAGAGAATTAATGGACCTAAGTGTTTAAAATTTGTCGAAATTACTTTAGTGTTTAAAATTTGTTTGTGAGGGACCTACGAGTACTTCCCCCTAATTTCTTTGTCTTTGTTAACCGCATGAAGAAGGATGGCATCTCACGTCCATGTCCCTTTGTTAACATTGCATATTTGAAAAGGTATGTCCAAGATAATGAGGACCTCTTGAAAAGCATGGAGGCTTGGCATGAACACTGCAAAAAAATGTTCCCTCTTGCTGATGACATCACTGGCTCTTCAGGATATGGCGATAAGTGCATGGGCTCCTCAGGTACGGTCGATAAGAGCATGTGCAGCTTTAAATAAAAATATCAAACAATATATATTTCACCGCGGTGGAAAATATTTTATGACCCCCGTTGAATTATTTTTGGTATATTTGATATTTGGTACCCATTAAATTTTTTATATTGATTTTGGCCCTAACATTTGCATTTCTTGGGATTTGACCTCCAAAACGACTTTTAGAGAATGAAAAAGTGTTGAAAAAAATTTACCAACTATTTTTTATGACATTTTTTTCGTTACTAAAAGTCATTTTGGGGGTCAAATCCCAAGAAGTGCAAATCTTGATGCCGAAAGTCAATATCAAAGAACTAATATGGGACAACCCCCAAATAAACTGTTATTTTCCCTATTTTACTTTGGGATTTTGTTGGCATCATTAAGTGTGTGTGTTGGGGGGGGGGGGTGAGGGGGGGGGGGGGATTATAAGGCAGTGTTACGTTTTTGTGTGATTTTATTTTATATACTCATCATTTTACTTTTGGGCCTGTAGGTACAGGTGACAAGTGCACGGTCCCTTTGCGCAGGAGCAAGCGCCAACACAAGGGTAAGGGAAAGGACATGGCTTGATCGTTGTTTGGTCTAATACATAAGTATTTCATTCGTAGTTTTTGGTTATGAACATATAATCGACTTGTAGTGGTGGGTGCACTATTTTTTTTTCTATTTAGCGTATGAACATATTGTGCATATTTTGTTGCCATTGTCAAAGAAAGTTTAAAATGGTCTTTTATGCCCATAGTAAGTAAATAACCCTCAAAGGATATAGTTCGTTCCCTTGATAAATAAACAAGGGTGAAAGAAGAAATGAACTACATTGTTATTTCATTAATTACATACATATAGGACACCCATTAGTTGTGCCATATTATTTTTAGTTTTATTTTAGGATATTATTATCATTCTTATGTTTATTTTTCGGATATTTTTTATTAAAATTAAAATTTTATATTTTATAAAACACGCAAATTACTTCAAGTGGATCATCGATACCCCATCCACTCTTTCACTACATGTCCCACAACCAATTAAGGATTATGGGCTCTGCTACAAATTCTTCATTTGCTATTTCTACAAAAAAAAAGTTGCTGAAGCCATACCTAGGCAGTTAAAATAAGGGTAAACACCCAATTGTGAGGTTGCACACTTGTCACACTGTTCAAAACATGTCTTATAAATCATCAAGCCAAATTTCTCCTGCTCTAATTAGTTGGTATTTATGTAGCATTACTGAAACCAGTATAAACAAAGAGACTTGATATGAGTTTTTCTCTTTCTGTTTTAGTTTATAAATCTTATTTTACCTTTTTATGTCCAAAAAATGAATTAGGCATCTAAGTTAAAATTACAATGACATTGGTTAATACACACACCAACATCCTATTAAATAAAACCAATAAGACACGAATGAAAGTGTGATGTATCGAATTACAACAATAAGTTATCAATTTAAGCACAATTACAGCAAAATCTTCAACTAAGTTTCTCCACGGTAAAGGCACTAGGCATCTTGGCTCAAAATTATTGATTTTGAATATTTAAATTCATGTAAAATCACACGAGTAAACCATCTCACACCCAATGCAATAAATACCGAATGTTGGGTACAAAAAACATGTCCACTTAAGATAAGAAACTATATTACATTGATGAAAGGTAATACATAAGAAATATGAAGCAAAAAAGAAACAACAGGATACAACACTAGTATGTGCGAAGATTAGCACATTATGAATCGTATGGTTACAATGATAAAGTACACTATAGACTTACCACCAAGACCAAATATCCCTTGTAGATCCTTTCTCAACCAAGTTTAATACACATTAATATAAATAACTCTTCACTCAAATTTCCTCCTTAATGCCATGGGAGTCATCAGTACAACAAAGCCCTTACAACATACTATCTATTGTAAACCTTGGTAAATAATTCAAATTACTCATCCCTATAATTTATATTTATCACAAAATAGGTCGTAACTGGTCAAAGGCTAAAATAATCCTAAAATAGCTTTTATTTAAAGGGAAAATAGTCTTTACAAAATGACACGTTAACTGGACCTCAACTATTGGTTTACTACAAAAAAACCTACTCCCAACATCTCCTCAATCAATAACTTAATGTTGATCAGAGTCTTAATTAGGAGTTCAACTAGGCCTTCATCAGGAACTTGGTGTGCAAACAAGTTAGCTAACCTACATTGAGAAAGGCCTTTTAATTAATATTTACCTTATATGTTTTTTAGTTTAAGACTAAACCTGGTTGAAGCCTTGTCTTGGTAGGTACAAACACTAATGAATTTTGAATAATCTAAGCATTAATGCCAAGATGAAAAAAAAAATGAGGACCCATCTAGGAGATTGGTTTGAGTCTTGAGAGAAGTTTCTATTAATATAATGTCACCTTAGCCTAACCTCTGACTACTCTTATAAGGTCAATCATTTCTTGATTAATGAAAATGCAACATACAACTCCAACAAACTTACCATTATTGTTTCTTAAATAGTTTTAGAACTTAATTAATTACACTTACTTTAGTATTCAATGAACCTAGAGAGTTCCTAACATATTACTCACGGACTGATGAGATTTAAGCCTCATCAGTCCCTAATTACTACATTAATTTAATGCTATCTGCTGAGTAGAAAATTACTAGGGAAATTCCTAAAATCTCCATTAATCCCGTGAGTGACGACACATAAAAATGAGTACTAAGGTTTAAGTTACCATACCAAGGTCTAAGGGATTTAAAACACACTTAACCCTTCGAAAATTATTTCTGAAAGGGATAGATCACATAAGGGGGCAATTACACGTTATTGGAGGGTAGTGTGTTTGGTTTGATATCGTGGATCATGATTTGAGTTTCCTATAAAGTGGTGTGAACAGTGACATGTCTTCACAGAAAATTAGTAATGGTGGAGTGACAAGGTGAGGTTAAAAAGTATCAAAATAGAAGTTAAGAATACAGGCACTCTAGAGACAATGAGATGTCATGCATGTTTAGATTCCACCGTCAATAATGGATGGGCTTTCTAGATGATGTTGATTGTTTTATGTATTGGTGGTATCTTAAAAAGATAGTAACAATTTTTAGGATGTAAAAGTGTGAGGGTCTTTTTGGCGGTCGTATAAGTAGCGGGGTGATCTGGGTAAGGCGTAGGAAACAAATCTGATTAATTATAGTGGACATATAGATTGTACTCGGGTTTTTCTTACCTCGTACATGTATCGCCCTTAAGCTTGGATACAAGTGGTTCCCTAACCATGAAAGTTACTATAAATACCCTCATGTACACATGTTATTATTAAAATGGTTGGCAACCAATTGATGGAACTAGATGATGGAGTTCATATAGGTTGGAAGAAACTAATCCAACTCATATTGGTCTGGAAGTTTTAAGAGCCACTCTCATTAAGTGAGACTATTTAGTTTTAAAATCAATTACTTTAGGCTCTATGATTTGTTATGAACTATAATAGTTTATGGGAATGTCTTTATACCAAACAAATTTAACGATTTTAACCATAGTTCTATGAGATGGGATAAAAAAATTGGTCACAACGTTTGAAATGGATTCTCACCCACATCAGTAAAACAAAAAAATACTAAATAAAAATTCTTAACCCGTTTGGTTTTGATCAATTATCATTATTGACCCATCACAAACATTGTTTGTGAGGGGTGAATAATGGTAATTGATCATTGATACAAATACAACAAATTATACATCAAATCCAAAAAGAATAAAACTATGACATTTTGAAAGACGACCCTCACCTGCTACGTGTTGGTATTGGCCATTTGATCTGTGTGTTGACTTTTCGACCCCAAGTAACCCGAACTAACATTATGTTTTGGGGGAACATCAGCCATCTTTATTTTTTGATGTGTCGTAATTTTCACTGTAACTTAGTTTTGCTGCAAATAAGAGTATAATCATATCATCCTATTATTTCCCTTGAAAATATTAAAGATATTCAACCCAAGCCCCTGAACCTTACCAATTGACGGACCATAACAACTTGAATGTTTACTTTTCCCATTTACAAAAAAATCATTCAAGAAAATATAAAAAAACTAATAAAAAAGACATGTTAATCAACACTCCAAAATCATCTAAAATTGTCTTAAATAGGTATCATTAGATTTCCAACTCATATCTATAGTAAGATATGCAAATGGAAAATGAGTTGCTGCCCGACAAAGTTCAAAATTCTTGCAATTACCCTTAGTTATAAGAAAAAGAAGTATCGGTGTTGAAACATTTTATAGTAACCATGTTTTATAGTAACCATATTTTGGAAGTTATGTACCAACACGTAAATTGCTAGGGAATTAATGTTCTATAGTAATCCTAAGAGTATCTATCATATATATACCAATACATAATCGATTTGATTTATTCGTAGAATGACTTATATAGATATCCAATCAATCAAAAGCATAGACAATCAAACCTATTATTTTTCAAAATCAAATTGATATCAAAGCATAAAATCTTACTATTGGTAGCCCGAAAAAATCAACTAGAGGCTAGTTATTATTAATACATTAGATTATTGTATTGATGCCTTATTCAAAAATGCTTCGGAAGCCAATGTTGAACCATTTGCTACATGATACTTTCCAATCTATACTAATGAACTGAAAGTGATCCGAGGGCTCGTGCAATTGTCCTAAAGCCTTGTATTTGAGAGATTTTGACAATCCCAATGTGTTGATCTCCCAATTCTAAATGACACAATTTAGTACACTTTGTCATGGAATAAAACATAAGACCTAAATAATGGATCTCAAGAAATATAATTTATGGAAGCAGTCAAAAATTTAAATAAACATGAGTTGAATGAAATGATTTGACCTATGCCTATAATGGTTCAATTGTTTTTTCCACATAATGACTTCTTCCAATTTGTTTCTCTCAACTTCCATTGACATATATTAATTTTTAGGAAGAAATGTTTATTGGGCTGCTTTTGAGCGCTATGAAGAGTGATATTTTTCTAACTTTATATAATAAGATGCAATGTGGAAGTGATTGCATTCATTGCAATCATGTCCAAACAGAGATGTTTAAGCAAATAAAATGAAATGTGTTATGTATTCTATATATAGGTAAATATTAATCCATTACTAGGAACAGAAAAAGGAAAAAAAAAACAAGTGGAGTAAAAAATGATAAAAATGATAATGGTGTTGATTGCCTACTAAAATAACATAGACAAACGGATGTTGCACATATAGAAATTATAACATAAAAAGGTTGCAGTAAACTCAGAATTTCAAAGTTGATATGAACAGAAAAATGTAACTGATTAACAGTGAAAAAAGGAAAGATAAAACTAAAATAATACATATACGCATGGAACTTCATTGCTGTGTATAGGTAGACTGTGCGACCAAAGGGTATTTCCAAAATTGGACGTTGGAATAATCTTGTAATTATTGGGTTTATTAATTTAGTTATTTAGGATAGTTAGCATTAGAAATCAGATTTAGATATGATTTATTTTTTACCTAATTTATCTAGGATTATCTATTACTTATTTGATCAGATTATAACTTTTATTATTCTACTATAAATAGAGTCATTGGACACCCAATGTAAACTATATTTATTAATAAGATTTCTGGCATTGTGGATCTGGGTTAAATATTTTCTATTGCTTTCGTGTGTGTGTTCCGTTGTGTGGTGACATGTTTACGTTATTAACATCAATGATCGTCCTTAGAAAACCTCCCTTTTACGTCTAACTACAAAGATTGCACCAATAAATTAAGCCCCATTATACTCCTCAACTAAATTGTTAGCCATGACAGAAACTGACTGTTAACAATGTAAAAAGAGGAAAGATAAAACTAAAAAATAATGGTCATATACTTATTTATGTTGAACAAAAGGAAAGTTGATGTCCAACCTTGATGGGATGAGCATTCGCAACTAAAGAACGGGTATTGGTAACAAGAGGATTTAAACCATTTGCACTATCAAGTCAGTGAATTCTTGCAAAGATATAATTTATGGACCAGGGTTCATTGTAAGATAGCAACATGAAAATCGAACTTGTATTGTGAAGGTAATAAAAGCCATCAACTTCAAAGATATACTATATTATTTCCCGATAAAAATGGCATCAGGAAACAAGTAAGGGAGAGGCAAAATAAACATCAATAGAACAGAGCAACCTAATCTTTACGAAATTAACCTTAGAATATAAAACACAAGATGAAACCAACACGATCGTCCCTAGGACTATAGAAACATTTTCAGTTACTTCAGTATAAGTGAAAGGACACTATATAAATACAATTAATTAAGATTAATCCACCCTCGTAGGTAGGTACGTAGTTAGTATTAATGTGCGGAAATAACATGTTAGCCATCAAGACGGCCAGGGGCGAAGCTGGGCCATGGCTGAGGGGGGCCATGGCCCCGTCCAAACTTTAGGAAAAAAAATAGCCCATATATCATATATCTCTATTTTTAAACCCAATATAAAAAAATCCCAATCTATGTCAGTGGTTGGTAAAAACAAGAAAGTCGAGTTTTTATCCACTGATTTATAGATTGATTAGGCTTGTGTTAATTCTTCATGTATCAACTGCAACTACTGAACGTGCATTTGCGGTAATGAGTCATGTCAAATCCGAGCTTCGGAAGAAGACGGAGAATGGTTATCTCACAATTTCTCTTATTATCTACATTGAAAAAGATATCGCGACACAGTTTAGTGCAAAATCAATCATAGATGGATTTCGTGATTTGAAAGAAAATCGTGTGCAATTCTGATACATCTCAACATGTGATTTGCTAGCATTTTGTATTATGCTCCAACAATTACTTTATAACATCGGATCTTAGTGATCCTGAAAAAATATGTTTTGTATGTGGTGCAACTATTAAAATTTGATGGTGAATATATAAGATATTATTGGAAAAAATGCTTATGGTTAATATATTTTTAGTGCTAAAATATTGCATGAAAGTGTAAATAACACTAAAAAAAATTCATCTCAGGGGCTCCCTCCCCTGATCTGTTGGTAGATTATGGTCCCCCCAACATAAATTCCCGGCTTCGCCCCCTGAAGACGGTAACTCTTCGAGGAAGAATTCAATGTAGTAGGGCCTTTTATATTGCATTAGGTCCAAAATAATAAGGACACTGAACATGTGTGTTCATGAGTTATTACCATGACCATTAATGAGTAAAGGCTCATCTAACAACTTGTTTTTTTTTTTTTTTTTTTTTTTTTTTTTTAACAAAGAGGGACGGAACCCCCACACATTTTATTAATATAAAAGGAGAAAAAGCCTCTCTGAAGCTTACAAACCCAAGCAAATTTAAAATCTAGAGGTTGGGCCCAATACTCTAGATAGAATGCAGTAAATATGGGATTTTATATTAACCCCATTACATAGAGAGAACTTGAAATAAATATGGAGATTTATCTTATCCCCATTTACAACTTTAAAATTCTATGCCTTATTTGAGGAGTGTGCAGACTATCCAGCTTAAGTAAACCTTTAACCAACCTCGGGAGAGAGGAATAATCCCAATATAAAAAGTTCGTGTTGAAAAGAGAAGCCCTTGAAGCTAGATGGTCAGCAACTGAGTTTGATTGTCTCCATATATGATTATAAGTAACTGCATCAGAGCATTGGTAGTCTTGAAGAAGCTTTCTAGCTTACCATGGAGGTTTAGCTTTTTTCAATATCACATCTATTAATAGCTTACAATCCGATTCCACTAAAACTTTTTGAATCTTTAACTGACAAACCAATTTCATACCTTCAACCAAAGCCAAACTTTCAGCAAAGAAAGATGATTGAACTCCTATAGCCCTTTCAAACCCAACAATGAAATTCCCATCCGAATCTCTAATCACCCCTCCAATACCACTATTACCCGGGTTACCTTTAGAGGCTCCATCAATATTTAATTTAAAAACACCACTAGGGGGATTAGACCAAATGCATTTTATAAGATGAACAACTTTAGGGCTTATTTTAACTTGGAATAGGTTAATGATATGAATATCTAACGAGTTAGGAAGGTCATAAATTTTTAGATTTTGAAGAACGGAAGAAGCTAAAAAAATTATTTGATTGATTATAAAGTTATCAGAAGTCTTGGAGTTTTCAAAAACCAATCTATTCCTTGCTTTCCATAATTCCCAAAATATAATTTTAAAAATAATGGCATAAAGAATTTTAAGAAAGTCTTTGTTATTTTTAGTCATCCACCAAGATAAAATCATAGCCCTACAAGAAAGATTGTTAGGAATAACATTAAAAAGGTGACAAAAATATTTCCAAACATTTTTAGCTAACTTACAATTTAACAAAACATGAGTATCGCTATCATCATTAGCTAAACATTCCCTGCAAACCGGAGCAATTCTTATACCAATTTTTTCGATTTCAGTCTCAAAAGGAACAAAATGATTCAATAACTTCCAAATGAAATTAGAAATTTTTGTGGGACATTCTATAGTCCAATTAGTTTTCCAAGTGAGAGATATTGGGTTATTTTTCCTACATATTTGAAAAGCTTCTTTCAAAGAGAACTCACCAGAGTATGAAGGAAGCCATATTTGATTTTCAGAATCAATGTAATCATCCGCTAAACTAGAGATAGATTTTATTCTTTTAATAGTGGAAGAACCTAACTTCAAAACCATAATGTCCTTATATTTATGACGCATGAAAGAAGCCCAAATACCTTTATCAAATAAAAATTTCCAATACAATTTCATGCTAGCAGCATTAATAATATCTTCCATTTTTCTAAAGTTTAACCCACCTTCATCAAACGGAAAACACATGTCATACCATTTAGACCATTGGTAAGGTTTTTCTTTATTAACACCTCCCCAATAAAATTTAGAAAATATATTATGCAATCTTTTAATAATAGTTTTAGGGGGGCAAATAACAGAAATGATGTGAATAGGGATAGATAATAGAACACTTCTAATAAGAGTAGCCCTACCAGCTTGAGAAATAAGCTTGGACGACCAAGAATTTAGCTTCTCTCTAATAAAATTCATAAGATCAGAAAATTGAGACAGTTTAATTCTACCTTTAATAATGTTGCAACCTAAATACTTCATGGGCAATGTTTTGATAGATATACCAGAAATGGTTTCCATCTTCGTTCTAATAGACGGAGAGAGATTTTTATCAATATAAATAGAGCTTTTAGCTATGTTGATAGACTGACCAGAGGTATTTTCATAGGTTTTAAGCAATTTAGATATAGCAAGCAAAGATTTCTTGTTCCCATTAGCAAAAATAATAATATCATCTGCATAAGCCAAGTGGGAAATCAGATTACAATTTCTAGGATGGGAAAAAGGATTTGCTTTACCATTCTTGAACAAATTATCTATATTCCTACTTAAGCATTCAGCAGCTATAATAAACAAGCTAGGAGACAGAGGGTCACCTTGCCTAAGCCCTCTGAAAGATTGAAAAAAACCTTTACATTGGCCATTTATGGAAATAGAAAACCAATTATTGGAAATTAACCTCCAAATCATGTCAATAAACATTTCATTAAAACAAAATTTCCTCAAAACTTGACATAGGAAAGGCCAATACACTTTATCATAAGCCTTTTCCATGTCTAATTTAATAATAACATTATGACCGCGAACTTTTTTACCTATATTTTGAGATAACTCATGAGCAAGAAGAATGTTGTCATTAATACTTCTCCCTTTAACGAAACCAGATTGGTTTGGGGATATTATTTTAGGAAGAATCACGGCAACTCTGTCGTTCAGAATCTTAGAGATAATTTTATTAGAAAAATTACATAAACTTATAGGTCTAAATTGAGAGCAATTTATAGGCATATCCACTTTAGGAATAAGAACAATATTCGTAGCTAACCAGCTTTTAGGAATTTCAGCTCCAGCAAAAAAAGAATGAATTGCCTTTATAAGATCATGCTTTATGATGTCCCAATATTTCTGATAAAATTCACCCCCATAACCATCAGGACCAGGAGCACTATCAGAATTCAAATTATTAATAGCTCTAAAAATTTCATCTTCAGATGGGAAATCCGAAAGATTTTTATTTTCCTCTTCAGAAATAGCTTTATCAATAACATTAAGAAAGCTATTGTTAATAGTGATAAGATCGGATTTCCAAATATTTTGGAAGTGGGATACAAACAATCTATCAATGTCCTCTTGTTTGTCAATCCAAATGTTATGGGAGTTTTTAATCTTGGTTATGTTCAATCTTCTATGACTGATCTTAACAGAAGCAAGGAAATGTTTTGTATTCAGATCCCCTTGTTTAAGCCATTTTTTGTTACTTTTTTGGAACCAAAAGCTTTCCTCCCTTTGTAAAGCAATATTCAAATTTGCTCTAGTTTTAAATAACTCAATTCTAGAATATGAAGAAGGATTTTGCTCAAAAGCCTGCTCTTTCACCAAAACTTCATCTTCTAGATCCCTGACAGATTGAAACACATCTTTGAAAACTTCTTTATTCCAAATTTTAAGTTTCTCTTTAAGCATTTTAAGTTTAATAGAGAAAAGTTTCATCGGAGGGGCATTAACATCACTGTTCCAAGAATTCTGAATAATATCTTTCACATTAGAATGGATACACCACATAGATAAGAACTTGAAAGGTTTTGGCAGATTATCAAACTTACTTTTAATAGACAGCAGCAGGGGGCAATGATCCGAACAAGCCTTATGTAAATGAGATATTTTAGTATAAGGAAACTTGTTAAGCCAAAGCGTATTAACCAAGCCTCTATCTAATCTACAAAATATAGTACCATGGATACGATTATTGGACCATGTAAATCGAGATCCAGAGTACCCAAGATCAGACAAAGCACACGAAGTTATCATATCATTAAAATCTTCCATAGAGTGAAAATCTATTTCAGAACCACCTAGTTTTTCTTCCTATTTCGAGACAACATTAAAATCACCAATTATAAGCCAAGGCATATCAGTATTTTGAGAAGTTAACTGACAAATATCAGTCCATAAACTTTTTCTTTCCATCGCGGTGCATTTGGCATATATTAAAACCAAAATTATAGAGGAATTCAGGTATTCAAAGTCAATTTTCAGACATAGTAATTGATCAGTGTTATAAATTACACTAACTTTTAATTCAGTTTGCCAAAAAAACCAGATTTTATTGGATATATTAGAAGCACTGTAAGGGAATTTCCACTTAGTTTTATATTTAGTAATCTTATCTATACCTACTTTAGGTTCTAATAGGGCAATAGCAGGAAGTTTATATTTCCTAATAAGATTTTTCAATCTTCTATTAGTAGCTTTATTGGCAACCCCCCTAATATTCCAGCACAAGAAATTCAGCATTTAGACAGAAGATTTAAAGTTTGAGGAAGAGAACTTACCTGATTGTCTGGTTATTCTTCTGAATAGAGGATCAATAGGAACTTGATTAGTTGAATTACCTTGCTTTGATATCTTGGAATATGCTTTGGTTATATCTGGGCCCTTCTTAGTTTTTTCCATTTCTTCTTTGTCTTTCTGAATCCCATTCCATTTGACATCAAACCATTTTGCAAACTTGATTAACTCCTCAATCTTAGGAGACTTTTTTAAAGAAACTTCAGAGTCAGATACATTATCTTTTATTGCTGCTGGATGTTTCATAGATGGAGGTAATGTAGAAGCTTTGGGAGATAGATTTATATGGTTGACAATGTAAGTTTCTTCCGAGTTCAAATTGTGAGATCGCAGCAGCACCTCTTGGACTCTGTTATCCCCTTTTCTTGAATATATGGTTTGATATTCTAAATTATCATCTTCTGTGTTCGAATTGTAATCATCTTGTAAGACATCAAATTTATTAGATAATCTTGCAAACTGATTACCATTATCACGAAAATCAGAGCAGTTATGATCCTCCTTATCTGCATTACCCGGACTGTAAACAGTTATGTGGTTTACTGTTGTATCCACCTGATGATCTTTATCCACTGATTTCTTAGAAACTGTTTCTTTGGGAACTTCTTGAATTTCCTCTCGCTTTGAATGATTTTTTGGAATATCTTTCTTAGGCTTTAATTGAGGGAACTTGATCATACATTTGCTCTCTGAATGCCCTTGTTTTTTACAGAATTCGCAGAACAAAGGACAATCTTCATACACAATATTCTGCCAGAATCCAGAGCTGCCACTACCAATCCAGATTCTATTAATTCTTTCTCTCAAGATGTTAATTTCAACACATATACGAGCCAAACTAGGTCTGGATATAGATGCTGTAGATGCATCTAACTTTAGAGGTTTTCCCACAAGTTGGGCAATAGAATACAAAGCAGATTTTGCATAGAAATGTAAGGGAAGGTTTGGGAGATTAATCCATACTGGAACTATAGGGCTTTCTTCATCTGGTTTGAAGTCAGTTGACCACTTGAAAGTTCGCATAGGGTATTTCCCAATGTACCATATATCTCTTAGCCAAAGTCTCACATAGTCTTCCTCACTATTTAATCTAATTAGAATATGCTTTGAATCTAAAAGACCAATCGAAAATGCAGATTTCAGAGAAAATGTTTGGAAAATTTTCCGAATATAATCAATTGGAGGTCTTCCATGAGAGAATTTCCCCACAATTCAATGTTTAAATGGTTCAGCTAGGGCTTCAATGTCTTCTTGAGAGAACATGACAGCTGGCTCTCCCTTGAACATTGATGGTCTCTTCAATGGCAGTTCTTTAGGTTGTTGGTTCATGAGGATAGTTGCGAACGATTTGGACCAGGTGGGATCAGGAGGCTTAGGTGGAATCAGGTGGTCAGTAGCAGGTATAGACATTGTTACGCAAGAGGAGAAAGAGAATTCTCCTTAGGTTCTTGGAGGGTTCTTGAAGAGAAGTCTCATCCGCTTTTTTCCATCTAACAACTTGTTGTAATGCTATAATAAAGTTTTATTTGTAGCCATAAATAATCTCCAATGATTGTGCTGTGTTTCAATTATAACAAACATCATTCTTAGATGATTTTTTTTTAATTTCTCTTAAGGAGCATAAATATCATAAATAAAGGAAAATGGTGGATGGGTCAGCCCACCACCTAGGCGTACAGAAGAAAAACCCAAAGATAAAAACAAAGAATGCATCTCTGTTCTCTTGGGCTTCCAACATAAAATGTACCATTCTAGCTTCCATATCTAGAGAGTTTCCATATTCATCCCAAATTTAATTACTGTTAGTTTATAAGTAAGGGGTATCAGTTAATAAACAACAATTCTAGATTGACTCATAATTTTCGTGTGTCGATTGTGACATGCTGACATGATATATTGCAATTAATTATTGTTTTATGGATATGGGTCCGCGTCAGCGGTACTAACCAGTATCATGACCGACACATGAAAATTAGGAGTCGACATAAAAAAATGTTTTTGTTTTTTCAATCAAATTTTACTTTTTGAAATATTTGTTGTTGACATGTTTAAAACTTGTTTTTTTTTTATAAAACTATTTTTTTTTTTTGATAAAAAAAAAATTTATGTTTTTTAATTTCGTTAAAACTGTTCTTATTTTTTTAGCTAAAAACTGTTTTTTGTTTTAAACTAGTTTAAAAAAATTGTTTTTGATTGAAATAACTCTTTTGTTTATGCAAAAACTCTTTTTTTTAATTGTTAAAAACTCTTTTTCTTTTCTCTCTCATATGTGGACAAAGTCATATAAGAGGATCCATTTTGAAGGTTCAAATGAAGATATACCTAGTGTTTCTTTAATGAAGAAAAATAAAAGAAAATTCATGAAAGAGTCTTATAGAGAAACTCGTTAGAAAACAAATCTACTGAGATGACTATTTTTTCCCTCTCTTCATATTGCGCCGAACCTTACCGAGATTATAATCCTTTTTTATTTGCATGATTTGATCGTCTTTCTCCTTGTTAATTTTTTGCACAAGCGTCCTGTATTGAGATTCAATTTGATTGTTACACCTAAAAATCTTAGAAAGGCCTTCTTCAATTGATATTTTATCTTCCCCGTGATCTTTTTAATCATTGCCTTCGCAAGTTGAAGATTGATTTTGTCTTGTTCCTGTTGAAGTTGTTCGGTATTTTTAATCTTTGCCTTTGATCCTTTAATTGGGACTTTGTACAAAGGAATTTCATCTTTATCATAATAGATCGAGAATCCGCATTTGACAAGGGTTGAACTGATGATTCAAATCTTGATGGAATAAAATTAGGGCACCATTGCCCTAAGTTTGAAATAGCTTACCTCAAAGTTTAATGAACCAAGCATCAATGCTTTCTTCAAAATGTAGAGTCGGTTAAGAGATTTAAAAGGCCCCGTGTGAAAATCAAATGTAGGGCCTCCTTATATTTACAATATTTATTTTGTTTTCAAAATAATATTACTATATTAATAATATATTATAAAAAAAAATAGCTCCACGATGCAAACTACAAGCAATCAAAATAATTATAAAACAAATATAATAAATTACCTTTTTAATCAATGAAATTTCGGAAAAAAAAAGAACAAGAGTATCTTTAAAGTCGAACAACATCTTTTATCACGTCATTTAGTGATAGTCTGTTGAAAAGGACTAATTAAAAATCATTCTTCTCGCCTTTCTACTAGAAAAATCACTAATTAAAATTTTATAATCAAGTTAATATAACAAATTATGTTTTGTAGACAACAAAGCGAGTCCATTTAATCTTTCTTTTGACATAGTTGATCGCTAGTAATTTTTTAATAGTAATCTATAAGCAATAAATGAATTTTGAAAACAATCATGTTTTATAATATACTAGCTTGATTCTTGCAATTATTGTCAGTAGATAAGGATGAGTTTGTTTTAGTCAACACCAAAAAAGAATTTACTTTACTTTGGATCGAATTAACAAAGAGAGGTCATTTTTATTATTTTGGTGAAAGCGAGAGGAGAGAATATTATATAATAAGAAAGAGATAGTTGTGTTCGTGTGTGTGTTTTGCTTTTTTGTATTACAATTGTCATTTTTGTGCCCCTTAAAATGCTCATACAATAGTTGTACTCCTGAATATGTATGGAAAATAATTTTTTAGGGATTCATAAATAGTTATTTTAGGCCCCTCATCATACTCAAAATATCTTACCCAAGCCCTGTGAGGATCAATTTTAACTTTTCTGTTGTGATTGGTTGTTGACCTCTTGAAATAATAAGTATACCAAGCATCCTAGATTGGAAGATTTAGATTTGTGGAATATCTTCCTGAAATGATGGTTGAGGAAGATTAAAAATGTGTGGTGAGATGTCTTCTACAACTTTCATGATTGAGGAAGAAATATTGAGCATGTGAGGTATCACGTGATAGCAAATGAGAATCATAAACCCTATTTTATAAAGTTTCCAAGTCAGATATCCTAACCCATACAAGTGAAGAGTGATAATCTTGGGATTGGGCGATCCTGGCTACCTCGGTTGCCTTACTCTTGGATTTCCTAGGATCCCTTTTTATATCAAAATAAAATTTCCTAAGATGACCTTTTCGAGCATAATGTGAGCAAGTAAAGACTCGACGAAAAGTAGTACCTAAGGATTGACCTTTAGAAGTGTTCCTAGGTGATTCTCTCAAAATAGTGGTTTTAACTCCGATTTAACTCCGATTGAAAATTTACTAGTCAAATATAAAAACATGTTTAATTATTAAAAACCATTAAATTTAAAATTTCATTTTTCTCCAAATTAATTAAACTCATCACTTAATTAAAATATGGGGTGTTACATACTTCCCCACTAGCAAAGGAATTTTGTCCTGGAAATTCGACAAAGCGTAAACGCGCAAAATCAAAATAAGGCTTACATATGCCTACCCGTAGAGTGCTATAATCAGGCGCCCATACACATAATCCTACCCGCACATAATTCGTCAATAAAATATGATATGATATATATATATATATAAGTATCTAATAAAGTAATTACATACCGTGACCCTCTACTAGCTAAGTCGTGGCTCCTGCGACGCCTGCTCATCCCGAGTCGGAAGTACATATTACCTCCTGCAACCGGTATTGGTTGGTGTTGTGGCCACTCCCTTACCATCTGATGCTACCAGTGCTACTGGTGCTCCCTGAACACCTGCTTCTATGAGAACTAGAGGCCTTAGTCCTTGATGTTCCTGTACTCCTTGACCTTGTTGCCCTTGCATGACTTGACCCTGTCGGGTCTGTATCGCTTGGATTTGTTGGCCCTGTATTAATGAGCAACCGTTGGGTCAGATCCACCTCTAAAGGTGGGAGGATTGCCCTTAAGAAAGATGGTTCTCACCCTATCCCAAGCCGAAACGGGTGTACCCTACTCCTGCCCCTATAAAGTCAACCACCTTTATTTCCCCATCTCTATACCGTCCGAAGTGGCATCTCAAATAATAGCCGCTAACTCCTAGGAATCCAAAACAACTTGCCGCTGCCTCTCCTGAGTTGCGAGACCTGAAACGGAACTCTCTCTCATACTCCTAGCTCTCCTTGTGTTCTCCATCTAAAAAGATTGGAACAAAAAAACATCAGACTCGGAATAACTAAGAGTACAAATTATCAAAAGGAATCACTACACCAAATCCTGCGAATGGTCACGCCTAGTGGGTCACGGCCCAAGTCCGCGACCAGCTGGTCGCGGACTTGGGCCGTGACCCACTCAATATTTGGCGTGACCATATTTATTATCACACTAAATTATCTATGTTCTGGAAGTGGTCACGGCCCAAGTCCGCGACCACAGTGGTCGCGGACATGGGACGTGACTAGGTCGTGACCATCTTGGCGCCAAACTCGCGCCAAAATTCCCTCCAAGCTTGGTCGCGGATGGGTCACGGCCCACGTCCGTGACCCATGGAATGACAAAGAATAAATTACACACATTAAGGGTCACGGTTTAGGGTCGTGACCATTTCTGGGTATGGGTCACGGCTATCGGCCGTGACCATCCCTCATTCAAGCAATAGTGTTGATAAAAAGGGTCGCGCATCACAGATTGAGGGTCACGGCTATGGGCCGTGACCATTTCTTGGTATGGGTCATGGCTATGGGTCGTGACCAATAGGCAGTACACACCCCACTTAGCTTCATTAATGGGTCGCGGTGAGTGGGTCACGGCTCTAGGCCGTGACCACTGTTAAACCTAAAACAAAACAAAGCGACTCAAAATTTTCATTTCCCCGCTCATCTGGTTTATTTCTTCCCCAAACGCTGGTAGCAGGTATGGCGTTTCTTCCCCAAACGCTGGTAGCAGGTATGGCCGTGTATGGAGGTTGGGCGGTATTTTGGTCGGTCTGATTAATGCGCAGATTGAACCTTCCTTTTTCGTTATCATGAGACGTACATATATTGCTCCACCACTTGTGTTGTTAATAGTCGAACGTTTGTTGGGAGGTTGCAATAAGAGATGTGTGCGGTTTTTAACTAAGCAAAACTTGATCAAGTCATGAGGTGGTTTGGTGGACTGAGTTTGGATTCTGAAGAGGGTTTGGGGAGGAATGGGGATTTGGGGTTCTCAGAGTTAAAGATTCGGGAAAAAATAGATATTAAATCTGGGGAAGTATTTTCAGAAGAGTGGATTGGCCCATCAAATGCAATTGAAGGCTATGTGCCGAAGAAAGACCGAAATTCCAAACCATAGCATTCAAAAAATCGGAAAGAAGGTATGAGAAAGAAAATTTACTCGCTTTGTGTTGTGCCCTGTTTATTACTTATTCGTTGAAGCTTGTAACCAGAGGCTGATATAAATAAATATGTTCAGTCATTGTATGATAATACTGCATAGATTTTGGTTTTGTATGGTTTGTATTTTTGTTTTGTTGCTTCCTGCATTCCAGATTAACAAAGTTGCAGAGCAAATAGTGTTTAATGGGTTTACATAATACTCCTTGTTTCCCTTTACTGAAGAATAAGTTTTTGATTGATTGGTTCTCATATTTGGTGATTTTGAGCCTTGAAATAATTATCATCCATTCATATTTTTCTTTCTCCTTTTCTGAAACCCCTCTTTTTTATTTTTTTAAGTTTGTGTCTAATTCTGTGTAATGATGCCTTTTGTCAAGATGGGAGAACTCAAGAAATTAGTTGAAGAAGGTAAAATAAAATAGATCGATCTTTCCGAAGCCTCGGCTTCAACCATCAGAAGAGCGCATGCAGTTCATCCTATAACAGCAGTCCAGTTGGAATAGTCTCTTTGGAAAAGAGATGTTGAAGAGGACATAATTCCTACTTGTAGGTTAGTCATTTCTCTTCATATCCAATATTGTCTTTTTTTTTTAAGTAATGCGTGATTTTTTTTTCAAAATCTAAATTGTTTCCTATCATTGTTATTATATAGAGAAATTGGGATAGGCGTTGTCGCGTATAGTCCTCTAGCACGAGGATTCTTTTCGGATGGCCCAAAGTTGGTGGAGAGTCTTTCGAATGATGATTGGCGAAAGGTTTGTTTTTTGGTTTTTTAATGAATACTAATATTAACATCTCGTGAGCTTGATTGATGAAATTTGTATCTCTTCTTGTGTATTACTATTGTAGTCTCTACCACGTTTTCAATCTGAGAATTTGGATCACAATAAACACGTTTATTAAAGGGTTAATGAATTGGCAGCAAAGAAGGGTTGTACCGCGTCCCAAGAAAACCAAAGAATCCAACTCAAACATTCCTCTACCTACGTAAAAACCAACCCCAACCCCTGTTTTGTTTGAAGGAAGTTTTGTAGCATCCCCTATATTTTTTTGTAGCAGTACCTGTACGGTACCGTACTTTCTTTAATTTTAAAAAACAATTCAGTGGTTTTGTGCGGTACTTTATTTAATTTTACATACCCGTTCTTCATAACACATTGTTTACGTATTGCAGATCTAACCAATTGGATACCAGTTCTTCATTACATACCAGTTCTTTGTTACACACCAGGTACTCTGTACATTAACTAAAGTAGTTATATAATTGATATGCATTATCTACTAAATCTTTTAGATGATAGAAGGAGTACGGGATAGTTATTGGTTTTGTTTGGTTTGGCTGTTGCATAATTATTGGTTGTTGGAATGTTGTTGGATAGTATTTTAGAAGGAGTATGGGATAATTAGAAGGAGTACAGGATAATTATTGGTTTCACTGTTGGATAATATGTTGAAAATATTTTAAACTCCCGATTTCAGAATACGATAATGGGAACTGACCTTGCAGTCGCGGGACTCCCGATTTGAGAATACGATGATAATTTGCATATTTCTGGACTTAGGCTTAAAAACATGGCGTTAGAGGGTGAGAACTAGAAACAGCCACGGAACGTCCCCGTGGGTGGCACCAACACCTCCCACGGGACCAATGTAACTCGTAGGAACTGACCCCGCAGTCGCGGGACTCCCGGTTTAAGAATACGACGGTAATTTGCATATTTCAAGACTTAGGCTTAAAAACATGGCATTAGAGGGTGAAAACTCGAAACAGCACCCGAACGGCCGCATGGGTGGCACCAACACCTCCCACGGGACCAATGTAACTCGTAGGAACTGACCCCGCAGTCGCGGGACTCCCGGTTTGAGAATACGATGATAATTTGCATATTTCTAGACTTAGGCTTAAAAATAAGGCGTTAGTGGGTGAGAACTCGAAACAGCCCCAGAACGTCCCCGTGGGTGGCACCAACACCTCCCACGGGACCAATGTAACTCATAGGAACTGACCCTGCAGCCGCGGGACTCCCGGTTTGAGAATACGATTGTAATTTGCATATTTCTAGACTTAGTCTTAAAAATATGGCGTTAGAGGGTGATAACTCGAAAGAGCCACGGAACGTCTCCGTGGGTGGCACCAACACCTCCCACGGGACCAATGTAAGTCGTAGGAACTGACCCCGCAGCCGCGGGTCTCCCGGTTTGAGAGTACGACGGTAATTTGCATATTTCTAGACTTAGGCTTAAAAACTTGGCTTTAGAGGGTGAGAACTCGAAATAGCCCCCGAACATCCCCGTGGGTGGCACCGACACCTCCCACGGGACCAATGTAACTCGTAGGAACTGACCCCGCATCCGCGGGACTCCCGGTTTGAGAATACGATTGTAATTTGCATATTTCTAGACTTAGGATTAAAAACATGGCGTTAGAGGGTGAGAACTCGAAACAGCCCCTGAACGTCCCTGTGGGTGGCACCAACACCTCCCACGGGACCAATGTAACTCATAGGAACTGACCCTGCAGCCGCGGGACTCCCGGTTTGAGAATACGATTGTAATTTGCATATTTCTAGACTTAGTCTTAAAAACATGGCGTTAGAGGGTGATAACTCGAAAGAGCCCCCGAACGTCTCCGTGCGTGGCACCGACACCTCCCACGGGACCAATGTAAGTCGTAGGAACTGACCCCGCAGCCGCGGGTCTCCCAGTTTGAGAGTACGACGGTAATTTGCATATTTCTAGACTTAGGCTTAAAAACTTGTCTTTAGAGGGTGAGAACTCGAAACAGCCCCCGAACATCTGTAATACCCCGTATCTCTGAATATTCTATTTAATTAAATTAGAGAATTAAATGAGAAAATACGGCTTAATTTAAATTACGTAAGAGGAGTAATTTAATGAGATTATTAATCTAGAGATAGATACCGATTTATATTGTCTCATTATATTTACTTAGTACGAGTGGTAAATAGTTACTTAACGTGTGTAGACCGTGTTGGGGTGAGAACGAGTAATATTTTTAAGTGACTCAAATGATAATTTAGAGGTCACAGGTGAGTCCGAAAGGGTCAAATTAGTCAAAATAGTATACCCAGCGGTACTAGTTGAGTCTCGGGGTAATTTTGGACTAAACCGAGACTGTTCGGGGGCGTTTTGGTCTTTTAAAATAAGAGGGTATGAAGACCTACGAATTTGAGAGCCTTTTTATCAGACGTATACAAGAGGGGTTAGGTTTAGAAAACCCATTTAAACACCAATACCATTAGAGAGAAGGAGAAAACCAATTCTAAAGCTTAAGAAGGGATTCCTAAAGAATTGGACTTGAATCTTGCACCCAAATCATCCATGGAAGAAGGATGGAGGGAGAAGAACATCAACCCATCATCAACTCCACGAAATCAGATTTCCCTCTATCAAGGCAAGTGTTTATTACAAATCCAATTCAAGTTATAATACCCATGTGTATGAAGTTTTAAGAACTGGTTGATTCTATTGAAAAACTTTGAACTAAATGTATGAATTGATCATATGTTTGGGTAGGATTGCATGTAGAATGAATCCATAAGTAAAGATGAAATGAAATTTGATTATATTTGATGATTGACATATAATCTTTATGAGTTCTTGGTTAAAGAACATGAATCTTGAATGACTTAGGGTTTAATTGAGGAACACAAGATGTCAACCTGCCAGTATTTTTAACACAACTTTAAACGAATGCCATTTGAGTTGTACTTCGAATTAGAGTGTTAACCATACATTCCTGTAAAGGTATTTCTCTTAGCTATCCAATAAACTTGGAATCAGGTCAATCGGAGTTCTTTAGAGGGATTAATCGATATTTTACTATAGGGTGTTTGATCGGTCAACATAGTAATCTGCCAGAATTTTGACGTGACTTTAAATGTGTGCGATTTGAATTTTACTTCGAATTAGAGTGTGATCCATACATTACTGGAAAGGTATTTTTCTTAGCTATCCAATGAACTTGGAATAAGGTCAATCGGAGTTCTGTAGAGGAAGAAATAGAAATTTTACTAGAGGGTGTTTAATCTGCCAGAAGAATTTATGATTCGTTTAGGCTGCGAGAAAATGTGAGATCTTTCTTTTTAAGACTCAAATGCTTAAAATTTTATCGGGGAAGTGTTTGGGACCTTGATGAAATATATTTATATAATAATTATATGGAATTAGGTCTATGATTGAGTGTTGAACCTTATTTTTGTGAGAGAATTAAAGTGGAGATTCATAGGCTTGATTGTGACGTATTCTAATTCGAGATGATGAGAATATGATTCGAAAAAGTGTGAGCGAGCTTAAATTTATTGAGTCAGTAGGTTAATAAGGGTAACTAATGAAATTATATGTAAGGGGTAACTAGGACCCTTAGATTTATGTGAATACTCAAATAAATGCGATTAATGAGATAAATCGTAAAGCGAATGTTGTACGGCAAATATATGAGATTTAAATATTACGTACGTATATAATTAATAGGTCGGGCGTGTACCTACTGAATTATGTGATCTTTTAGGTCAAGATATTGATACCTAAATTAATTATGTTAGGGTTGATGAGACATTCCGAACTAACATAAAGTTATTATATGTTTGGGGTCGATGAGAAATGCCGAACCAAACCTTGAACTGGTGTCGTGATGGAAGAGTCCTGAACCAGAATATGTGTATGTATATATATTTTGAAGTTGGGGTCGATGGATAATTCCGAACCAACTCTCACTTGGGGTCGATGAATCATTCCGAACCAAGAGATCTTTATTTGTATATAAATAATTGGGGTCGATGTATCATTCCAAACCAATTCTTACCTTAGGGTCGATGAATCATTCCGAACCAAGAGTCCTTTACGTGGATAAATAGGGCAAAATAGTAATGACTGATATTTAGTATATATTGTGTGTGAAATATATATACTTGATGATATTCTACTTCCGTGTATTAGTAGATTGATATATATTATGTATTTAAAGATACATACTGGATTGGTAAGTTAAGTAGTGAAACTTAATTACGAAATGCACCTTTAGATAGAGAAAATCTATTTAGTAATTCAAGTAGCGAAACTTAATTACATAAGTGGGAAGTCAACAATTGTGAGAATTGTAGTAATTTTAGTAGTGAAACTAAATGGGAAGTCTTGAAAAATAACATAGATGAAATGTTACTTGAGAATTAATTAACATACGCGAGATGTTAGTGAAACAATTGTACTGTATGGGCGGTACTGGAACTTGGGTACAGATAAGTTCAGTTGACTACTTTGGTTTTAGTTAGCTTGGGAAGTATGGCTAGATAAACTAAGTGTAGATTGTTAGGTGTGCACAAAAGATGAGGGGTGAGTTAACTCAAGAGAGTGTACGAGAACCTAACATGTGTAATCAATAACCGCATTTTATATTGTGATAAACGCTTGTTAAATATTTTCAAAATGTTTTGAGTACTAACTCTTGCTATAAAATATTTTCAAAACCTTTTAGGTATCCAGCCACAGGGACGCCATGTATGATGATTCCATTCCAGGGACTCGGAGTTGTAGCACAGTCGATGCTTACATGATTTTGACTAGACGATATCTCTCATTCAGATCTAGTACAGGATCTCACACTATTCTATGTATGGACTTGTTGTCCGGTATTAGTCTCACATGTTAGTTTCAGACTAGTGGTTATTCTATTGTTGTTTGGGATTTTTAGCCGATGGTTTATTCGGTAATACTTTTGTTCTGTTGTACTTTTACTTTGTTGTTTGAATTATAGTACATGATTATTTGTACTTCATTCCGCATGGTTGATTTATCTATTTTAAGGAAGATAAAATTTGGCACCGGTCTAATTTTACTTAGGGGATTAATAATTAAAAAGTTTTCGACAGTGATGCTAAGAATGAACCATTTGAGAAACCTGTTTTAATTTAATAAAGGCCTGATCACCCGATGTTTAATTAGGTGGGGTGTCACAGATGGTATCAGAGCATCAGGTTCTAGTGTCCACAGGATCTGTAGGGCTTACTATGTTTTCAGCGTATCGTTTGATTGATATAGAGCCCTATATTAGGATTGTTGTACTCCTCTATGTACATAGTTTGCGTTCTCCTGCTATTTAGTTAATGAAGTGTAGTATATACGAGTTCGATTGGGTATGATACGTCGAACCTGACGATAAGACCAGCGAGGGTATTGGAAGGACTGCAGGAGGAAGGGGCTCGGCATGAGGCATGGGGTGTTCGAGGATGGTAATCGTAGGAAAGATGACCGTTGTCGAGGTCACTTCTAGTGTGTAATGGAAGTATAATGTACAGGGGTTTTGGAATTTAGTATAATGTAGAAATGCTCAGAAGTGAAAACTTGGGTAAATTTTATAGAGGCAACGTGGTGGGGATACCAGTCACTACATCCGGACTGAGGGTCAGTATACAAATAGGGACCTTACGTATAGTTTAACCACAAATTTCTCCAATGATGATTCAGAAGCGAAGCGAATGGAAATTCTTGAACCCATCACGTGAAAGCCTGGTAGATGCCAATTGTGAGGAAGAAATTTATCGGTTGAATTGAACCTGTAACCGATGAGACAGGTACAAGGGAAAAAGATCCCTTGAGAGAATGGACTCACGAGTTGTTGTCGGCCGCAATTTTGAGAAAAATCTGCTTGGACGACTTATGTGTATGAAGGCAGTAAGGTACTTGTTACAAAGTCGAGGTAAATGCTCCTAGGTGGGCGGAGCTAAAAGAGTTTAAGGATTTAGTCAAAGAGTAAGACTGAATATAATGGGGCTAGTGCAAGCCATAAGTGGAAACCCACTAAGGGATTCCTTAATTTAATCCTAAGTCAGGACTGTTAAGTCTATTAGTGCGTTCCTTGGTCAGCGAAATTATGGGAACCATGATGATTAATGTTAACAAAAAAATTGAGGCTACCAAGTCCGAGAGGAGGGATACCCCAAACCGGTCAGTGTGGCCTGGAGTAAGGGGATTGTTGTAAAGATGTCTAGTGTGGTTTGTAGGGCCACGCGTTTTATTTTAGCTTGAAGTTATTTGAGGAAATAATAACTCTGATAAGTTTTGCATTCCGGAGAGGACAAGCGTGTTATGTCCGGAAAACCATCGGAACCACCAGAGCGATGGATAAGGAAGTATATGGGTTTTAGCCTCGAGTGAATGGGGTATGTGACGATACCTCGCCTGAAAGAGGGTCGAGTTGTCATTATTCATCAATAGGTGAGAGACTTCAGAGATTATGAACGTCTCATAGTGATTGATTCCGGTGTGTAGGAACCTAAATGATGTGAGTCAATGTATGTCGTATGACTGCTGAGCGGAGAGATCGAGCTCGCTATTGAAAAGAGCTAAGGACTTAGTGATATTATAAGCACAGTTCCACTTGGCTCCTTTAGAGATGTTGGGCTACGATCGTACATATTGTCAGGGGATGAAATTTGAATATCTCGACTATGTGTTGTAAAGATAAGACTCAGTAAAAATGCATTGGGAGAAGTCCCTTGTTTAAGTTCGATCGCGAAAGGGGATACAACTAAATTTTTATGCACGTCAAGAGAAGAGACGTTAGATGCTAGGGCATCGGTAGAGCCGAAAGTGTTGTGGGAAAGCACTAAAAATCTTATCTCTCCATGAAAGGATAAGTGGGACTTTGTGGGCAAGAATTTGATTATTGGTCTATAGGGGATTGTGAATACCCACAAGATTGTAGTCACGCGCGTGAAGACAAGGCGAGAGTTGAGGAAAAGCATGTTACAAGTGCGACGTTTGCAATGTTTTTACAAATATGCACGGAGAAAAGGGTGTATGGGAGCCCTAGCCAATTGGCTTCCTTAGCCATCTGAGGTAGAGGGATGCAGAGAAAATTATCTGTTAAGTACGCCGATGGAGGAAGTTTTGGCTAGTCGTGTTGATGAAATGGATTGAATGTCATGGAAGATAGACGGTAATCCAAGATTTTTGTGCTGAGAGAACCAGCACACCCTATGGGATAAAAGTCGGTGGGAAGCCGTTCAAAAGTTATCTCTTGATATGGGAGGCCTAACTGTTGTGAAGAAGTAACGCAAGGTTCTACTTAATTGAGTGTTGAGAGTGACTTACGCGTTACTAAAATGTTGATTCTTATAAGGTAATCAACCCTTAAAGTGCGCCAATTACGAAAAGTGCACGGATTGTAAAGTATAATATACCCGAAGTGAAAGGGGAATAGAGTACCACTTGAGGAAAGATGACGTAAGTGGGAAGCGGTGTTGAGGAAGAGACATAGTGAGATTGTCTCCAAACACACCACTAGTTGATAGAGAAAGATGGGCACGAAATGAGCAATCGGAAATTTGGTAGTGAACCTACGTTTCCAATGATGGAATGTGGAGACAGACTTGGATATTTTTTGATGGGATGTGAACATCATAACTAAACCAACATTTTGTTGGGATAGCGGAATGGGTTGACCGGGATGGATTAGTATGTAAGTTGAAAAGGAAGAGTGCACAAGTGCACGATGCCGTTTTACATGGTTGTGAATCTGGATGAAATCCTAAAAACCCACCCTGTGAGAGATGGTCAGGGGGAATAGAGATAAAGTTTTATTTTGAGTATGTTGTGTCGCCTATGACTCAATGATTGTGAGGCAGAATAATACGCCCTTACAATAGTGGAATTTTGGAGGAAACCACTGATCAAATCATAGGTTGCATGTATACCTTTATGAGCATATTTATAGGTAGTATGAGTGCCTATATAGACTGTACATAAGGGTTAGGTTCTTGGGTACCTATTATGAACCTATGTGTACTTTGAGTGGTGGTTCGAGGAGACATTTCAAACTTTTAGTCCTTAACGCGTGATATGAGGACATTCTATTGGAGTATGACATTTTAGGGTATATGAAATGTGTAATATATGTCTCACAAATTGTCTACTCATGTGCGATGAGATATACATACATACATTGGTGCTCGAGATGTGATTCTGAGACAATATAATTAATCACCATTGGTGATCGAGGTGGGGTTCCGAGCTAATAACCCCAAAAGTGTTACAGAAGGGGGGGGGGGGGTGATTATAAAATAAGTGTTTATAGTATATGTTATGTGTAAGATATATACCTATTGATTTTTTTTCTACTTATGTGCGATGATAAGTGTGCTTAAATTCTGTATTGGGGTCGATGATGTTCCAGACCAATACATGAAGGATCGATTTGTGGTCCACGATTTTTCAAACCAAATCGATGATTAATTTGGTATCGACGGAAGGTCTAAACCAATATATACATTACATTTACCTTGGGGTCGAGGGATTTCCGGACCAATGTAAATGATAGGATTATTGGGGCCGATGATTTTGCCGGACCAATTTCCCTTATAGTATATATTGTATATGAAATATATACCTTATAATATCCTACTTATGAGTGATAGTAGACACATAGATGTTATATATAGAGATATACATCAAAAGAGTAAATTAAGTAGGGAGGAACTTAATTTCAAGAGTTAACGTTAGATTGAGAAAGACCTATGGAGAAAATAAGTAGTGAGACTTAATTATGATATATGGAGCATGGGTAACATGCGATAACAGTTTATAATGAAGCAAAGCAAGTACTTGGGGCGACCGTTAATTTTAATACCAGCCTTATCCTAATTTCGAGGACGAAATTCCTTTGTAAGGGGGGAAGTATGTAATACCCCGTATTTCTGAATATTCTATTTAATTAAATTAGAGAATTAAATGAGAAAATACGGCTTAATTTAAATTACGTAAGAGGAGTAATTTAATGAGATTATTAATCTAGAGATAGATACCGATTTATATTGTCTCATTATATTTACTTAGTGCGAGTGGTAAATAGTTACTTAACGTGTGTAGACCGTGTTGGGGTGAGAACGAGTAATATTTTTAAGTGACTCAAATGATAATTTAGAGGTCACAGGTGAGTCCGAAAGGGTCAAATTAGTCAAAATAGTATACCCAAGGGTACTAGTTGAGTCTCGGGGTAATTTTGGAATAAACCGAGACTGTTCGGGGGCATTTTGGTCTTTTAAAATAAGAGGGTATGAAGACCTACGAATTTGAGAGCCTTTTTATCAGACGTATACAAGAGGGGTTAGGTTTAGAAAACCCATTTAAACACCAATACCATTAGAGAGAAGGAGAAAACCAATTCTAAAGCTTAAGAAGGGATTCCTAAAGAATTGGACTTGAATCTTGCACCCAAATCATCCATGGAAGAAGGATGGAGGGAGAAGAACATCAACCCATCATCAACTCCACGAAATCATATTTCCCTCTGTCAAGGCAAGTGTTTATTACAAATCCAATTCAAGTTATAATACCCATGTGTAGGAAATTTTAAGAATTGGTTGATTCTATTGAAAAACTTTGAACTAAATGTATGAATTGATCATATGTTTGGGTAGGATTGCATGTAGAATGAATCCATAAGTAAAGATGAAATGAAATTTGATTATATTTGATGATTGACATATAATCTTTATGAGTTCTTGGTTAAAGAACATGAATCTTGAATGACTTAGGGTTTAATTGAGGAACACAAGATGTCAATCTGCCAGAATTTTTGACACAACTTTAAATGTATGCCATTTGAGTTGTAATTCGAATTAGAGTGTTAAACATACATTCATGGAAAGGTATTTCTCTTAGCTATCCAATAAACTTGGAATCAGGTCAATCGGAGTTCTGTAGAGGGATTAATCGATATTTTACTATAGGGTGTTTGATCGGTCAACATAGTAATCTGCCAGAATTTTGACGTGACTTTAAATGTGTGCGATTTGAATTTTACTTCGAATTAGAGTGTGAGCCATACATTAATGGAAAGGTATTTCTCTTAGCTATCCAATGAACTTGGAATCAGGTCAATCGGAGTTCTGTAGAGGGAGAAATCGAAATTTTACTAGAGGGTGTTTAATCTGCCAGGAGAATTTATGATTCGTTTAGGCTGCGAGAAAATGTGAGATCTTTCTTTTTAAGACTCAAATGCCTAAAATTTTATCGGGGAAGTGTTTGGGACCTTGATGAAATATATTTCTATAATAATTATATAGAATTAGGTCTATGATTGAGTGTTGGACCTTAATTTTGTGAGAGAATTAAAGTGGAGATTCATAGGCTTGATTGTGACGTATTCTAATTCGAGATGATGAGAATATGATTCGAAAAAGTGTGAGCGAGCTTAAATTTATTGAGTCAGTAGGTTAATAAGGGTAACTACTGAAATTATATGTAAGGGGTAACTAGGACCCTTAGATTTATGTGAATACTCAAATAAATGCGATTAATGAGATAAATCGTAAAGCGAATGTTGTACGGCAAATATATGAGATTTAAATATTACGTAAGTATATAATTAATAGGTCGGGCATGTACCTACTGAATTATGTGATCTTTTAGGTCAAGAGATTGATACCTAAATTAATTATGTTAGGGTCGATGAGACATTCCGAACTAACATAAAGTTATTATATGTTTGGGGTCGATGAGAAATGCCGAACCAAACCTTGAACTGGTGTCGCGATGGAAGAGTCCCGAACCAGAATATGTGTATATATATATATTTTGAAAATAGTTGGGGTCGATGGATAATTCCGAACCAACTCTCACTTGGGGTCGATGAATCATTCCGAACCAAGAGATCTTTATTTGTGTATATAAATAATTGGGGTCGATGTATCATTCCAAACCAATTCTTACCTTGGGGTCGATGAATCATTCCGAACCAAGAGTCCTTTACGTGGATAAATAGGGCAAAATAGTAATGACTGATATTTAGTATATATTGTGTGTGAAATATATATACTTGATGATATTCTACTTCCGTGTATTAGTAGATTGATATATATTATGTATTTAAAGATACATATTGGATTGGTAAGTTAAGTAGTGAAACTTAATTACGAAATGCACCTTTAGATAGAGAAAATCTATTTAGTAATTCAAGTAGCGAAACTTAATTACATAAGTGGGAAGTCAACAATTGTGAGAATTGTAGTAATTTTAGTAGTGAAACTAAATGGGAAGTATTGAAAAATAACATAGATGAAATGTTACTTGAGAATTAATTAACATACGCGAGATGTTAGTGAAACAATTGTACTGTATGGGCGGTACTGGAACTTGGGTACAGATAAGTTCAGTTGACTACTTTGGTTTTAGTTAGCTTGGGAAGTATGGCTAGATAAAATAAGTGTAGATTGTTAGGTGTGCACAAAAGATGAGGGGTGAGTTAACTCAAGAGAGTGTACGAAAACCTAACATGTGTAATCAATAACCGCATTTGATATTGTGATAAACGCTTGTTAAATATTTTCAAAATGTTTTGAGTACTAACTCTTGCTATAAAATATTTTCAAAACCTTTTAGGTATCTAGCCACAGGGACGCCATGTATGATGATTCCATTCCAGGGACTCGGAGTTGTAGCACAGTCGATTCTTACATGATTTTGACTAGACGATATCTCTCATTCAGATCTAGTACAGGATCTCACACTATTCTATGTATGGACTTGTTGTCCGGTATTAGTCTCACATGTTAGTTTCAGACTAGTGGTTATTCTATTGTTGTTTGGGATTTTTAGCCGATGGTTTATTCGGTAATACTTTTGTTCTGTTGTACTTTTACTTTGTTGTTTGAATTATAGTACATGATTATTTGTACTTCGTTCCGCATGGTTGATTTATCTGTTTTAAGGAAGATAAAATTTGGCACCGGTCTAATTTTACTTAGGGGATTAGTAATTAAAAAGTTTTCGACAGTGATGCTAAGAATGAACCATTTGAGAAACCTGTTTTAATTTAATAAAGGCCTGATCACCCGATGTTTAATTAGGCGGGGTGTCACAACATCCTCGTGGGTGGCACCGACACCTCCCACGGGACCAACGTAACTCGTAGGAACTGACCCCGCAGCCGCGGGTCTCCCGATTTGAGAGTACGGCGGTAATTTGCTTATTTCCACACTTAGGCTAAAAAACGTGGCGTTAGAGGGTGATAACTCGAAACAGCCCCCGAACGGCCCCGTGGGTGGCACCAACACCTCCCGCGGGACCAACGTAACTCGTAGGAACTGACCCCGCAGCCGCGGGTCTCCCGGTTTGAGAGTACGGCAGTAATTTGCTTATTTCCACACTTAGGCTTAAAAACATAGCGTTAGAGGGTGAGAACTCGAAACAGCCCCCGAACTTCCCCGTAGGTGGCACCAACACCTCCCACGGGACCAACGTAACTCGTAGGAACTGACCCCGCAGCCGCAGGTCTCCCGATTTGAGAGTACGGCAGTAATTTGCTTATTTCCACACTTAGGCTTAAAAACATAGCGTTAGAGGGTGAGAACTCGAAACAGCCCCCGAACTTCCCCGTAGGTGGCACCAACACCTCCCACGGGACCAACGTAACTCGTAGGAACTGACCCCGCAGCCGCAGGTCTCCCGATTTGAGAGTACGACGATAATTTGCTTATTTCCACACTTAGGCTTAAAAACATGGCGTTAGAGGGTGAGAACTCGAAACAGCCCCCGAACGGCCCCGTGGGTGGCACCAACACCTCCCACGGGACCAACGTAACTCGTAGGAACTGACCCCGCAGCCGCGGGTCTCCCGGTTTGAGAGTACGATGTTAATTTGCTTATTTTCACACTTAGGCTTAAAAACATGGCGTTAGAGGGTGAGAACTCGAAACATCCCCCGAACGGTCCCGTGGGTGGCACCAACACCTCCCACGGGACCAACGTAACTCGTAGGAACTGACCCCGCATCAGCGGGTCTCCCGGTTTCAGAGTACGACGGTAATTTGCTTATTTCCACACTTAGGCTTAAAAACATGGCGTTAGAGGGTGAAAACTCGAAACAGCCCCCGAACGGCCCCGTGGGTGGCACCAACACCTCCCACGGGACCAGCGTAACTCGTAGGAACTGACCCCGCAGCCGCGGGTCTCCCGGTTTTAGAGTACGACGGTAATTTGCTTATTTCCACACTTAGGCTTAAAAACATGGCGTTAGAGGGTCAAAACTCGAAACAGCCCCCGAACGGCCCCGTGGGTGGCACTAACACCTCCCACGGGACCAACGTAACTCGTAGGAACTGACCCCGCAGTCGCGGGTCTCCCGGTTTGAGAGTACGACGGTAATTTGCTTATTTCTACACTTAATTTTTATATTTCTACTTGGTTACTGATAATTTTAACTCATATATGCAAAAGTCCGCGACCATTTTTTTTTTTTTTTTTGTCACGGTAATGGGTCGCGGACTAGGGCCGCGACCAATTTTTTTTTTTTTTTTTGTCATGCACATGGGTCGCGGCCAAAATCCGCGACCAATTTGTCACGGTTGTGGGTCATGGACAAGGGCCGCGACCAATTTTTTTAATTTTTTTTGTCACGCACATGGGTCGCGGACTTTGGCCCCGACCAATTTGTCACGGTTGTGGGTCATGGACAAGGGCTGCGACCAATTTTTTTAATTTTTTTTTGTCACGCACATGGGTCGCGGACTTTGGCCGCGACCAATTTGTCACGGTTATGGGTCACGGATTAGAGCCGCGACCCATCATGGCATGGGTCACGGCCAAAGTCCGCGACCATTTGCCGTGACCTCTCTTGGCCGTGACCATTTTTTGGTCACGGACTTGGGCCGCGACCCACGAAAATGGTCACGCCAGAAATGGTCACGGCCAAAGTCCGCGACCCACAGTTTTGGTCAGGGATTTTGGCCGTGACCAATCGCCAGTTTTGGTGTAGTGAATAAAAGATAAGCAACACGAAAACTAAGACGGACTAATAACCTTCGAGACCTAAGACCATGCTCTGATACCATCTGGAACATCCTACGTAATCCGACACACGGGATGGCCAACCGCCGCCGCCGAACTACACCTGGCGCTACTAAATAAATAATATTCTTAGCATGAAACAGATATGAGACATAAATAAATAAATCCATAAGATAAATAATAATCAATCCCAATGAATAATTAATGTAAAAACCATCATATGCTAAACTCCAATAATATATACTAATCTCCAAAATCTAAATTAATTTAAAATCTGGATAGTAATCCCATTTGCAATGTTTATATATGTGGTTAGTTTAAACAAATGCTCATATACCAAGTTAGTTGACCTTGAAATAGATTGCATTCGTACAATGGACTTGAAACCACAAAACCAACTTAAAACCCATGAAAATAACTCAAAACATGCAGGCACGGAGATAAAAGAAAGATATAGAAGAAATATTAGAATGTCCCCAAATAAACATAAAGATTCATATGAAATGATTCAGACATGAAAAATAACTCAAAAAGGTAATAAGCTATACCTAGGAGAGTGAAAAAAAATGTGCAAAAAGAACAGAGTAAAACAAAGCACATATGGGAAAGATGTATACTAAATAGTCAACAATTTCAAAACCCCCCCCCCCAACTTTGAATCCCTTAAATACAATCCCAATATATACAAATATGAAATTTGAAACCCTTAAACTCCGACACATACATTAATTTTGAACCCTTGAAATATAAATCAACACAAAATAGTCATTATCGTTTTCCCATAGAAATACAAAAATAGGGAATATACATAATACATGCAACACCCAACTCAATACTCTCATAAAATCACAAAATAGGGAGTGTATGTGCAATACCAAAGCCAAACAAAATATAATACCACGAAGAGAAGCCGTAGAGAGAGATAAAGGGGGCACCGTAAGAATAGGTCGTAGGAGGGCGAAGCAGGGGATGAGAGGTGGTGGAACAAGGGCCATGGGGGTTTTGGTGACAAGGGGGAGGATAATGTCTGAGAAGGGAAAGGTAGATAAAGGGTGTTTTTATTGGCCCCTCTATTATCTTTTTAGAGACCCCACTTATAAGTTATTTGAATATTAAACAATGCCATGTGAAAAAGACCTTGCTATCCCATGTTTAACACCCCGATTCAATTTGAACATAGTATGCCATACAGACAGTAGAAAGGTAGTTAAGATAAAACAAAGTGATCAAAACTCAAGAATTAGGGGTGGAAATTCGGGTTAACGGATCGTGTTTCGAGCGGACACGACACGACACGATAAGGTTTTTTCAGACACGAACACGACATGACACGAATTCGTATTTTTTTTTAGCTGACACGAATACGATCCGAATAAAAAATAACACAGCACGACACAACACGAATATCATATTTTCATAAATTTCACGCCTAAAAAATACGATAACACGACACGACTCATAATTAAGACACGAACACGATACGACACGACTTCGTGTAAAAAAAACACGACACGAACACGAAACATCGTGTCAATTTCTGATCAATTTCGTGTCGTTTCTAAAATTGTCACCCCTACCTAGAATGGAGGGGGACAAATTGAGGGGAGAGAGAGAAAGATAATAAGGCTTGGTAAGTATATGAGCATTTGGTTTGGTGGAGATAAACACCAAAAAGGGAGAGGTTGTCCCCATACCTCTCTCATCTTCCTCCACACCCTTTGAATGATAAATGACATTTATGCCCATATGTTCACTCCTCTCATCTCCCCCCACACTCTTTGGGTGACAAATGATATTTGTGTCCTTATATTTATATAATTTAAATGTTCAATTTTTTCACCTCCAATTAAAACTGTTTTTTTTTATTTAAAAAAAACTGCTTATAAAACGTAAAATCTTAACTATTTTTTTATTATTAAAAAACTGTTTACAAAACGTATAATTTGTTTTCTTAAAAAACTGTTTTCTTATAAAAGTGTTTTTTTTTACAAATTTTATTTTTGGTTAAAAACTGTTTTGTTTGTACAATTTTAAAAATAAAATGGCTATGTCTAGAATTTTTTGTACACTTTTAAAAATAAAATGTCATTTGTCACCCAAAAAGTGTGGGGGGAGATGAGAGGGGTGTGGGGATAGGCCCTCCCCACCAAAAATTAATAAAATGGCTATATCAAGAATTTTTTCTTGTTATGTTTATAAAATTTGGCTTCTTGTTAAAAATGTTAATTAATTTTAATTCATTATATGGGCTATGATACTTATTCGGATCTTTTCTTTTGAAGTGTTCTTATATTTATTTAACTCAGGAGTGGTTTAGGTGTTTAACATAATATTTAAATCATTGATAGTTGTCCACCAATTATGAATGGTAAAGCATCAAAGCTCAATTTGTGTGCAACTATTTCTGCTAGACAACTATTCTTTCTTCTTTAAAGACATGTTTTACAAAATTAGGAACAAGAGGGATGAGGTTTTGATGGAATATTGATGTGTTGTCAGATAAGAGAGATGGAGAATGAGGTTTTATGATTTTTTACATAAATATTCATATACACCCAAGCGGTGGGGTATGTTAAATTATAGAAGGCCCATTTGTCTAAGGATAATTATATTGGGGGTTATTAAGAGAAAAATGGGGTGAGGATAAAAACACTCATAGATAAAAGAAATCGCATTTTGGTGTATGTTTAGTCTTCTGTTTGAATTAAAATAAAAGAGTGGGAATTAATTATTGACCTGATGCTCCTTATGGTTCATTTAGGGTTCTAGGTTTGGAGAGGAAATTTATGATTCCTAGACTTTAGAATTCCCCTCGTCTAGAATTGCAATGTTTGGTTGAAAATTTGAGGGGAATTTAGAAATCCTGAAATTTAGAATTCTCACAAAATTGGAATTTTTCTTTCCCCTCTAAAATGGGGGGAATCCTATGTTCCCCGGCATTATAACTTTACTTTTGTAGTGAGATAAAAATACCATCTCACATAAACTCTCACACATACACTCTCACACACACACGCACTCTCTCTCTCTCTCTCTCTCTCTCTCTCTCTCTCACACACACACACACACTCTATCTTTCTCTTTCTCTTTCTCTCTCTCTCACACACACACACATATACACTCTCTATCACACACCCACACACCCACATATCCACTCACTTTTTCACACACACATACACATATATACTCTCTCTCACACACACATACCCTCTCACACATAAACATACGCACACTCAAACACATACACACACCCACACACTCGCGTGCACACGCTCAAATTAAGTAGATGGACATTTTAGTTAAATGATATTTATTCCTAATATGGGAAAGTAATTTTGATGCTGAGAAAAAAGAACTCCTGTTGGAACCAAATAATGGAAAGGAATTCAATATTCTAGGAGATTAAATTAAGAATTCTCATTCCTTTTCCAAACCTCGAACCAAACGACGACCTTAAAGCTAAATTTACAAAACAAAACGACACTTTTACCTTTCATAAGCTCTCTTATATAGCATCCATAATGAGATGCAAAATGTTAAGAAAATTTACAAGTTTACAAAATGGGATGTCTGTACTGGTGTGTTTCAACGAACTACATTAGTTCCTACTACGAACTACATTAATTCGTATGAATTCATACGAACTAATGTAGTTCGTAGGAACATTTACATAGTTTGTAAACATTCTTTAAGTTTGGAGAATGACTACAAATTCATTTACAGATTCTGTCCAATTCAACTCACCATTGCAGGTGAACCCTTTTGTAAATTTACAAAATCTTTTATATTCTACCTCCACCACTACAGATGTCCTAAGAAAGAAAAGAGGAGGTATCTAAAATTTTAAGGGGAAAAGGCGGTAATGCAGGAAAAAAATTAACTTATGAAATATAAGTTGTCTCTTATGACATTATATGAATAGTGCAAATTTTTTATCACTTATATATATATATATATATAGAGAGAGAGAGAGAGAGAGAGAGTCAGACTCTCCAACATACCTCCTAGCAACATAACCTTTTTTTAAAATAGTAAAAAAAATAATTTTGAGATGATATTTTTCATATGAGTTCGTGATATTTCAATATCCCCCTATTAAAAAAATCAATTGAAAATAATAGTTTTGCTATTTTTAAAAAATAGGTAAAAAAACTATCAGTTTTTACCCTTTAAAACTGCCAGTTTTTTTTACCTATTTTTTAAAAATATCAAAGCACATTATTTTGATCTGATTATTTTTATAGGGGCACATTGAAATATCATGAACCCATATAAAAAATATTAATTCAAAATTATTTTTTTTACTATTTTAAAAAAATAGGTATGTTTAATGAGGTATGTTGGAGAGTCTAACTATATCTCTCTCTCTCTCTCTCTATATATATATATATATATATATATATATATATATCGTCAGGCTCCCGATGAGTGCATTATTTTGTATTATCTACACCCAAATCTAGGACTTGTTAACCCCGTTGCATTGTAAATAAAGAGCTTTTATAGCCATTTTTGCTATTTTAAAGAAAAATACAAATTTTAGAATAAATGGGGTTAATAAATGCAATTATGAGGACTTCACAATCTTAAATACGCGTTGCTAATATCTTGTACATGGTTGTTTTTTACTATTGACATGTTTAGAATGCAAGCGGCGATTACGTGACTCAATTCGAGCATAAAACGGACACCCACGCAACTTCAAGGGTAAAATTGTAAATTCAAAAGATTTATTTCGGACTCGGACAAAACATGAAAAATTGAAGACCTTGAATCAAGGGACACCTGGGTTCAAATGGCGGATCAATCGGAGTTGAAATGAAGAAGTTATGGCCGTGCAAAGTTCGGATTCGGAAGAAAGTCAAAGTCAAAGCCCCAAGTCAACACCCAAAGTCAACCCCATGACCCGAACACTTCTAAAATATTATTTTTCCCGAAATGAGGATCACGTCGGTTCTTACGGTTCGTCAATCGGAGGTCGTATGAAGAAGATATTGAGTTTGGGATTTTGTTTGCAATTTTGAAAAGTTGGTCAGATATTGGGGTTAAATATATTTCGCGCGGTTTGCTGAATGAAGATGCGGTTGGTTCAGCTGGTTAGGGGCGTGTTTTGCCCAAGGGAGGTCAGGAGTTCGATTCCTGCTGCCTGTTAGTTATATTTTTGGACGAAAATCCTTTTCTTCAGCGAGTCAGCTCGCCAACCCAGCGATCCAACTCGGCAGAGCCTTTCTCCACCCCTTTTCCTCTTTATCTGCCGAGACGCACCTCAATTTGGCAGATTTTTTCTTCCTCGAGCATTGCACCTACTACCCTATGTGTCCCTATTTTCACTTTCCACCCCGCTACCATTCTTTCTTTAATAATTTCTTCATAAATAATTCTTTTTAAATCATTTTTTATTCATTTCTTTTCTATTCTTCTTCTAAAAAAAATCCCCGCCAGATTTTCTCCATTAAATACATCCACCCACCATCCACCTACCTTATTTTCTACCCATGTTTATTTTTTTTATTTTAATAAATATTGTAAATTTCCAAAAATACCCTAAACTTCATTGTCTTCCTATAAAAGGGAGGGGGAAGACACACATTTGGGGGGGAGTGAATTTGGAGAGAAAAAAAAGTTAGAAGAGGAGAGAGACACATTTGGGAAGATATAATTGTGTAAGGGCTCAAAGTCTTGGACTCGAAATTTTGTAAGTTGATTATAATTAATAAAAATGATCATTTCATCTTGCGATATTCGTGTTCCATTTATATGATGTGTGAGTAATTTTATTTCTAGGACTAGGTGAAATTTATCGTGATTAATTAATTTGTGCATTTTAATTTAATTCAGTATTTATTCCCCACATGTATTAATTGATAATAAAAATTCGGTATTCATTTAAAACGACACGAGAGTGTGTTTTAAACCTCCGGAATGATTTGATAAATCATATTTTGAGTATTTGGAGTTGTAATTTTTGATGGGCTATACTTGCATTAAGTTGTTTTGATATCTCATGCTTAAATACATATTCAAACTTGAAATTTGATATTTTCGAGGGAATAGGGATTTAAGGTGTCTAATTTAAGAGACATAAAAATATTTTGAGAACGTGTAATGTTTTATTTTCCGAAATACACGCGACGAGAGTCGGTATATTTTGAGTTGTAAAGTTGAGAAAGTACGGAATTAACTTGGCATACAACTTTAATTAAAATCGATAGATGGATCCGACGTCCTAGTTTTCTCCCATATTTGATATTATCACTTGTTCATTTATAGTCATTTATATATTTTGCTCTTGTTTTAATTCAAACTCATCCATATTTATACACTCATTGTCTAGTTGGAAGATCGGTATTTTATGAATTGACGAAATCTCTGTGGGTTCGATCCGTACTTACACCCGCTATATTTCAATAGCCCGTGCACTTGCGGTATTTTATAAAATTGACAACAAGTTTTTGGCGCCGTTGCCGGGGATTTCAGTCGATTTTAAGAATATTGATTTTCGGACTAGTTTTATTTATTTGTTTTTTAAAAAAAATCCGAATATTAAAAAATATATATATATTCCAGCAGCATTTTTTTTATTTACAAAAAAAAAAGAGAAAAATTCTGATTTAAGTTTTTTTTTATAGCACTTTTAGCATTAGTTTATCACAAAACTTGAAAAACTTGGAAAAAAAAAATTTATTTAATTTTTTTTTTTTTTAAATTTCCAGATCCGTTTTTTTTAATTAGTGGACAAAAAAAAAAAAAAAAAAATTTGGTTAAATAGTGTTTTTGACACTAGTTTTGTCATAAACTACCTAAATAGTTGTAAAATTCGAAATTAATTTTTTTTTTTTTTGGAAATTTTCATCTTTCAAGGCTGCTATTAAAAAAAAAAAAACTGATTTAATGTGTTTTATGAGGAACTAGTTGTTTTTAACACTAGTTTGTTATAAAAAGTACTTAAAATTTTGGAAAATTAGAAAATAACCATTTTTTTTTGGAATTTTCCAGATTTTCGAGTCTCTGTAATTTTGAAAAAAAAAAATTTAAATTCAAAATTCAAAAAAAAAATATATATATATATATATATATATATATTTTTTCATTCTTATAGTGTGTTTTTGGTTATTATTTGTTCTTTTTTTTTTAGTGTAAAAATTCCTTATAAGTGCATATGTAATTATTTTTGTATTTAATAATTTTTATTGCACTTTACGCTTGGTATGTTTTTTGTGTTCCTTTTCAGATAAAAAAAAAGGATGGAAAAGAAAGAAACCGTGGGAAAAGCGCTAAAGTTACTTGTGCAATCTTGCCACGCGCACAAGGTACTCTCGGAGACGACTGAAACGGAGGCGACGTTTCCCTCCGATCGACGTCAAATAAAACTTTGGCCCGGCGTAAACAAGTGACCGTAAAAAGTCCACGCCGGAGATAAGCCTTGTGTGCTCCTACGTGAAACTATTTTCGCAAATTTCAATAAGCACGTTGCATAATTTCACTTAAGGGCAAAACCCCATTTTTAAGATAAGGTGGGGATTTAATCACCCTTCCTTGGCCCATAAATCATTAAGCTACCCGAGCATCTGCATAACCCAAGCCATAATTTTAATTTAAAATTTATTAGACATTGGCCATAGGGTATCACATAGCTCATAGGCATATTCTTTTCAAGGCTAGAATTAAAAGCTAATCCAAACACGGAATTTTCAAATCGATGCCATTTTGACCTTGACTAGGATTGGTGGTTTTTAATGAGTCTTCGCACCGACCACCTACCTGGAGGAAAAATTTGGTAATTGAGGTGATAGTCCGGAGTTGGTCGTCTTTTAAATTCTCCCTCGTCAAGAATTAGGAGCGCTTTAATTAGGGAGATTATTTCGGAGACCCATTGTCGTCGAATAATCTCGGGAAACTAGATCTTAAAAATTGAACTTCCCCTCACCTAATTCAGATAAACTCCAAATTACTTTGTGTTAGCTTAGGAATTTTGTGGTCATGTGTCGGATTATTTGCTTTCCTTATAAAAATAAAAAAAAATTAAAAAAAAATCGAGTGAGCGCAGTGCATGCAAGGTTGGTTTCGAGATCCTACTAGTCGTTTAGCTAGAGTGGAGTCAAATATTCCCGATACTGTTATAGGTAGCACCTCAATTTTCATCAAAATGGGAGATGAACCAGCAACTCGTGCCCTAAAGGATTACCTATATCCGAGTAGAGCAAGTCAACCATCGTGTATACAGCTTCCCACGCACAATGACAATAACTTTGAATTCAAGTGGGGAATAATTCATTTACTTCCCATCTTTCGAGGCACCGAAAAGGAGGATCCACACCTCCACGTGCGTGAGTTTGAAGAAATTTGCGGAACGGTTAAGTTACAACAACTCACTAACGAGATTGTTAGACTGAAACTATTTCCTTTTTCTTTAAAAGACAAGGCTAAGCGTTGGCTGCTCTCACTGAAACCGAATTCCATCACCACTTGGAATCAATTGAGTGTTGAATTTTTGCAAAAGTTTTTCCCTAACCAAAAGACGGCAACAATACGTCATGCTATCAATACTTTCAATCAAAAAGAGGGAGAGACTTTATGGATGTACATGGAAAAATTCAAGGACTTGCTCCTACAATGTCCTCATCATGGAATCGAATTAGGCCGTCAAATCCAAATTCTATATGAGGGTTTTGATTATACTACTCGGTCTATTCTTGAACTAATGTGTAATGGAGATTTCACAGAGAAGAGTGAGGTCAATGCATGGTCATTTTTAGAATCCGTTGCTCAGAAGTCCCAGCGATGGGCACCCCATTGGGATTCTACTACCCCCAAAATTAATGAGGGTATTTCTCACAAGGAAGAACAAGGTTTTGGATTGAATGCCAAAGTGGCTACATTAGCCCGGCGTTTAGAAGCCTTAGAAACCATCAAGGAGGTTAACCGAGTCGCACCTACAGCTGTGCAACATATAGGGACACCTATGTGCGTGCTTTGCGATGGTTTCGACCACCTGGTTGAAAGTTGCCCCACCCTTCCGGCACACAAAGCTATGACCGAGCAGGCTAACGTCCTCTATCAAAATAGGCCCAAATACGACCCATTTTCCAATACTTACAATCCAGGTTGGAGGGATCACCCTAACTTTTCGTGGTCTAAAGGTCAATATCAGGGTAGTGGAGGTCAATCTTCAAGTAATCCACCCTCGGGTTTCCAAAAGAGCATCCCCGCACCGTCGTTCCCTTCACCCCAAAAGATTCAATCTTTAGAAGAAACGATGAATTTACTCACCCAAAGTACCCTGCAATTCCAACAGACCACACAAAGTGTCCTCCAATCCATACAACAGATCTTGCATGCCAACACTCAATCAATTGCGAAATTAGAGGTACAAGTGAGTCAGTTAGCCAATGCATTGAGCGAGAGAAATAAACGATCATTCCCCAGCCAACCCGAGCCTAATCCTAAGGGTAATATGCCAAGGGGTCAGTATGTTGTTCAAGACAACACGAGCACATCAACTACTCAAGAGCATGCTAAGGCTATCATCATGCTTAGGTCAGGCAAAGAAGTTGAGAATAATGTCTCACAACCCACCACAAGTGAATCTGAGAAATTAAAGGAAAAGGAAGACTCACCTGTAGATCCAACTTCTTCCTCACCATCATCTTTCGAGCCATCTGTAGAGACCTATGTCCCGAAAGCTCCATTTCCACAGCGTTTAGTGCCACGGAAGAAAAAGGCACAAGTGGACAAAATGTTAGAAGTATTCAAGCATGTACAAATCAATATACCGTTGCTTGATGCTATACAACAAGTTCCATCATATGCCAAATTTTTGAAGGACCTTTGTACCTTCAAGAGAAGCACTAATGTTCCGAAGAAAGCTTTTCTCGCCGAACAAGCTAGCTCGATCATCTCATATAGAACCCCTGTCAAGTATAAAGATCCCGGGACTCCGACGATCTCTATTAAAATAGGGGAACACATTATTGAGAAAGCCCTTCTAGATTTGGGAGCAAGCATGAACCTTCTTCCGTACATCGTGTACGAGAAATTAGGTTTGGGGGAATTGAGACCGACTAGGATTACCTTATCCTTAGCTGATCGGTCTGTTAAGATTCCGAGAGGTGTTGTTGAGGATGTCTTGATAAAAGTGGGCGAGTTTGTCTTCCCAGTCGATTTTGTGGTTCTGGATACCCAACAAGTTCATAATCCTAATGCACAAATTCCAGTGATTTTGGGTCGTCCATTCCTCGCCACGTCGGATGCCATCATTAGGTGTCGTAGCGGCCAGTTGAACTTATCATTTGGAAACATGACTATGGACCTTAATGTGTTCAATTTGGTCAAACAACCACCAGATGACGATGGCCCCGTGGATGTCGATATGATTGACACTATCATCCAAGAGACTTTCGAACAAACTTATAATGATGACCCTTTAGCGGTATGCCTTGCCCATTTTGGGTCTGAATTTGACATAGAAAGCTCCATCACTGAAGTTAACACACTCCTCAATTCCACCCCTGCCTTGGAAATAGGATCTTGGAGATCTAAGCCTGAACCTCTCTCTCTCTCTCCATCACCCATTCCACCCTCGAATGAGAAAGCTCCCGATCTTGAATTGAAGCCACTACCTGAAACGCTCGAGTATAGGTTCTTAGGACCTTCTGAATCCTTACCTATTATCATCGCGTCTGACTTAGACAAAGAACAGGAAGATAAATTGTTGCGTGTTCTCAAAGAACACAAGGAATCCATTGGATGGACCATAGCCGACATTAAGGGGATAAGTCCCTCGGTGTGCATGCATAGGATACACTTTGAAGACAATGCTAAAAATTCTCGTGAAGCACAACGTAGACTTAATCCCAATATGAAAGAGGTCGTCCGAACTGAGGTGCTAAAATTGCTCTATGCGGGTATCATTTACCCCATCTCTGATAGCCAATGGGTCAGTCCCGTTCAAGTTGTCCCAAAGAAATCCGGTGTTACGGTGGTGAAAAATAGCGATGATGAGTTAGTACCCACTAGGATTCAAATCGGTTGGCGAGTGTATATTGATTATAGGAAGTTGAACGCTGTTACAAGGAAGGATCACTTTCCTCTTCCTTTCATAGATCAAATGCTAGAGAGATTAGCCGGTTATCCATATACAATCAAATTCCCATCGCTCCCGAGGATCAAGAGAAAACCACCTTCACTTGTCCATTTGGTACTTTTGCCTATCGACGCATGCCCTTTGGGTTATGCAATGCACCGGCTACATTTCAGCGGTGCATGATGAGTATCTTTTCGGATATGGTGGAGCATTTTCTCTAAGTCTTTATGGATGATTTTTCTGTATTTGGGTCTAGTTTTGATGAATGCCTCCATCACCTCACCCTTGTTCTGAAGAGGTGTAAAGAAAAGAACCTTGTGCTTAATTGGGAAAATTGCCACTTCATGGTCAAACAGGGCATAGTGCTAGGTCACATCATTTCTGAAAAGGGTATCGAGGTAGATAAAGCTAAAATAGATCTCATTGCTAATCTCCCACCCCCTAAAACTGCGCGTGAAGTTCGGTCATTCTTAGGACATGCCGGTTTCTATCGGAGATTTATTAAGAATTTTAGCAAAATCTCTCGATCCTTGTGCAATCTTCTTGCCAAGGACACACCTTTCAATTTCACTGACGAATGCCTTCAAGCCTTTGAAAGGCTAAAGAAGGAATTGACCTCTGCACCGATTATGAGACCCCCCGACTGGAGTCAGCCGTTTGAGATCATGTGTGACGCTTCCGACTACGCCATAGGTGCGGTTCTTGGTCAACATAATGAGAAACTTCCTCACGTCATTTATTATGCCAGTAAGACTCTTAATGATGCCCAATTGAACTATTCCACGACTGAAAAAGAGTTCCTCGCTGTTGTTTTTGCTCTTGAGAAGTTTAGGTCTTACTTGATAGGATCCAAAGTTGTCATTTTCACCAATCACTCAGCCCTGCGATACCTTTTGTCTAAAAAGGATGCTAAGGCCCGTCTTATTAGGTGGATCCTATTACTGCAGGAGTTTCACCTTGAAATTCGAGATAAGAAGGGATGTGAGAATGTAGTGGCGGATCACTTGTCTAGGCTAACCATTGAATCATCCGATAACCTATTGCCACTAAATGAGTCCTTTCCCTATGAGCAACTGATGCTTGTCTCTCAGCTTCCATGGTTCGCCGATATTGTGAACTATCTTGTGACGGGTGAAATGCCACTGCATTGGTCTAAGCAAGATCGTTCCAAATTTTTAAAGGAAGCCAAGCATTTATTTTGGGATGACCCGTATCTTTTCAAGTATTGTCCCGATCAAATCATTCGAAAGTGTGTACCCGATCACGAGATTCAAAGCGTAATCTCTTTCTGCCATGACCAAGCCTGTGGAGGTTATTTTAGTGCTAAAAAGACCGCTGCAAAAGTTTTGCAGTGTGGATTCTATTGGCCCACCATTTTTCGTGACTCGAATGATTACTGTAGGAGTTGTGACCGTTGCCAACGGTTAGGAAAGATCACACGTAGGAATATGATGCCCTTAAATCCCATTCTGATTATGGAGGTTTTTGACTGTTGGGGCATTGATTTTATGGGTCCATTTCCAAATTCCTACGGAAATCTCTACATTCTTTTGGCAGTTGATTATGTGTCTAAGTGGGTAGAAGCCATACCGTGTAGGATGAATGATCGCCACGTGGTGGTCAAATTTATTCGAGAAAATATTTTCTCCCATTTCGGTACACCTCGAGCCATCATTAGCGATCAGGGAACCCATTTCTGTAATCGATCCTTCGAGAGTCTTATGAAAAAGTACTGGGTCACGCACAAGGTAGGATGTTCTTATCACCCTCAAACCAGTGGTCAAGTAGAAGTTTCCAATAGGCAAATTAAGCAAATCATCGAGAAAACAGTGAATCCAAACCGAAAGGATTGGTCCTTAAGGTTATTGGATGCATTGTGGGCTTATCGTACTGCCTACAAAATGCCACTTGGTATGTCCCCGTATAGGCTTGTCTACGGAAAATCCTGTCACCTTCCGGTAAAGTTAGAACACAAAGCCTATTGGGCCATTAAGACTTTCAATTTTGATTTACCCGCTGCGGGAGAGATCCGAAAGCTCCAACTCAATGAGTTAGAGGAGATTCGGAATGATGCGTACGAAAATGCAAAATTGTACAAGGAGAAAACAAAATTGTTCCATGACAAGTCCATCCTACGGAAGTCATTCGAACCTGGTCAAAAAGTGCTCTTGTATAATTCTAGGTTGCATCTCTTTCCCAGTAAGTTGAGGTCTAGATGGTCCGGTCCCTTTGTTGTTAGGACAGTCTACCCACATGGGGCGGTTGAGATAAAGAATCCTAAAAATGGTGAAATTTTCAAAGTTAATGGTCAAAGATTGAAGCCTTATCTAGAACTGAGAGACCAAGAAGTGGAGGACATTCCCCTCCAAGAACCGGTATACCACGAGTGACATAAAATTGGGTCGTGTTTTTTGTATCATAGTTTGTGTTTTTGTGTTTTTCAGGAAACGTTTGTTGGAGAAAGTATCTCGTTGTGGTAATACTCTTAATAAACTTTCATCCTTTTTCAAACTGTCTTGTACATTGGGGACAATGTAGAAATTAGGTTTGGGGGTACTGAGATCATTTTTCTCCTCTTTAAAAAAAATAAAAAAAAATCAATCAGAAAATTTTCAAAAATCCAAAAATATTTTTCAATATAAGTGAGTTTTGGAACAATTTCTTAATATAGAATTAATTCACAAATCTCTCAACTTATAAATTTTTGACACTTAGCCATATAATATAATCGAAAATGGATATTGAGGCGAAAGTTAATATGCTTAACGAATGAATGTAGAGATTTTAACCCGGTGAGATTTTCGTGCCATTCATCATTTTTGAGAAATTTAAATCAATCGGAGTTAGAATAACTCAAACTTTCCTTCAGCGATTAAAATTTTCGATGATCTCAAATTCTTTGTTTTGTTCGATTACTGAAAACTGAAAGTCAAAATGTGAATCGTACACACTAAATTCCTTAGTAAGTTGACTTGAGACACAAAATTGACTAAATGGAACTTGAGAAATGATATTAGGCCATCGTTTGAAAAAAAAGGAGCTTAAACAGACCTTGATATATTATACCGTTGCAAGCCCATTTGTGCCAAAATGAAAACGAGCCTTTTATTGAAAGCCCAAAAATCCATACCCATTTTTCTAAGAATTTAAGGGTAAAAATATGGTAAAAGGCCAAAAGAAGAATGTTTGCTAGAATAATATGTGAAGAGAAAAGAAAGAAGAAAAGGGAAGATAGAAAGAATACGAAAATGAAAGAAAAAAAAAATGAAGAAAAAGAAAATGGAGGTTGGAAGAAAAAGTGCCAAAAAGTCAAAATACCGAAAAATCTCTATATTCTCAGAAATTTTTGAACTCCAAAGCCATTCTTTCTAGCTAAAATCCGAGCCTACAATACAACCAAAAGAAAGTCCTAATTAATCTCAAGTGAAGTTAGTTATAGTGTGGAGAGGAGATGAATATGATATTTTAGTGCGATTCAAGTTTTTAAATGTAATCGATCTTCCATTCGTGAGATCATAATCATCCATTATAAAATGTCCGTTTTTCATGATGTATATGTGAAATTTGCTCATTTAATTTACTCTTTTATTCACATATACCGAGAGAAATTACCCATTTCCGAGTGTTCGTTTGTGAGCGCATCCCGTGAGATCTTGAATCAAGACGAACTTTCGTGTAAGAAACTTAACGATCAAATCTTTTGAATTGGACGGTTATATTGGCTATGCACACACGCACAATAAGTTGAGATTGAAAAGTGAATTTTGACTATATTTATGAAATTTGCATTTAAGACTTGGTTATATTACCTTTGTGTCTTTTGTAAATAGAGTCAAGTCTTTGAATTTTGTGGGTATATTCACTGCAAACCCTCACGAGACAAAACTCGTCCACTAGGGCAACCTAGGGGTTTAATGGCTTGTTGCACATGCTAAGTGCAACCGTGATTCCTACGAAAGTGAGTTAGATTTTAATTTTTGCTCGAGGACTAGCAAAGTTTAGGTTTGGGGGTATTTGATGAGTGCATTATTTTGTATTATTTACACCCAAATCTAGGACTTGTTAACCCCGTTGCATTGTAAATAAAGAGCTTTTATAGCCATTTTTGCTATTTTAAAGAAAAATACAAATTTTAGAATAAATGGGGTTAATAAATGAAATTATGAGGACTTCACAACCTTAAATACGCTTTGCTAATATCTTGTACAAGGTTGTTTTTTAGTATTGACGGGTTTAGAATGCAAGCGGCGATTACGTGACTCAATTCGAGCATAAAACGGACACCCACGCAACTTCAGGGGTAAAATTGTAAATTCAAAAGATTTATTTCGGACTCGGACAAAACATGAAAAATTGAAGACCTTGAATCAAGGGACACCTGGGTTCAAATGGCGGATCAATCGGAGTTGAAATGAAGAAGTTATGGCCGTGCAAAGTTCGGATTCGGAAGAAAGTCAAAGTCAAAGCCCCGAGTCAACACCCAAAGTCAACCCCATGACCCGAACACTTCTCAAATATTATTTTTCCCGAAATGAGGATCACGTCGGTTCTTACGGTTCGTCAATCGGAGGTCGTATGAAGAAGATATTGAGTTTGGGGTTTTGTTTGTAATTTTGAAAAGTTGGTCAGATATTGGAGTTAAATATATTTCGCGCGGTTTGCTAAATGAAGATGCGGTTGGTTCAGCTGGTTAGGGGCGTGTTTTGCCCAAGGTAGGTCAGGAGTTCGATTCCTGCTGCCTGTTAGTTATAATTTTGGACGAAAATCCTTTTCTTCAGCGAGTCAACTCGCCAACCCAGCGAGCCAACTCGGCAGAGCCTTTCTCCACCCCTTTTCCTCTTTATCTGCCGAAACGCACCTCAATTTGGCAGATTTTTTATTCCTTGAGCATTGCACCTACTACCCTATGTGTCCCTATTTTCACTTTCCACCCCGCTACCATTCTTTCTTTAATAATTTCTTCATAAATAATTCTTTTTAAATCATTTTTTATTCATTTCTTTTCTATTCTTCTTCTAAAAAAAATCCCCACCAGATTTTCTCCATTAAATACATCCACCCACCATCCACCTACCTTATTTTCTACCCATGTTTATTTTTTTTATTTTAATAAATATTGTAAATTTCCAAAAATACCCTAAACTTCATTGTCTTCCTATAAAAGGGAAGGGGAAGACACACATTTGGGGGGGAGTGAATTTGGAGAGAAAAAAAAGTTAGAAGAGGAGAGAGACACATTTGGGAAGATATAATTGTGTAAGGGCTCAAAGTCTTGGACTCGAAATTTTGTAAGTTGATTATAATTAATAAAAATGATCATTTCATCTTGCGATATTTGTGTTCCATTTATATGATGTGTGAGTAATTTTATTTCTAGGGCTAGGTGAAATTTATCGTGATTAATTAATTTGTGCATTTTAATTTAATTCAGTATTTATTCCCCACATGTATTAATTGATAATAAAAATTCGGTATTCATTTAAAACGACACGAGAGTGTGTTTTAAACCTCCGGAATGATTTGATAAATCATATTTTGAGTATTTGGAGTTGTAATTTTTGATGGGCTATACTTGCATTAAGTTGTTTTGATATCTCATGCTTAAATACATATTCAAACTTGAAATTTGATATTTTCGAGGGAATAGGGATTTAAGGTGTCTAATTTAAGAGACATAAAAATATTTTGAGAACGTGTAATGTTTTATTTTCCGAAATACACGCGACGAGAGTCGGTATATTTTGAGTTGTAAAGTTGAGAAAGTACGGAATTAACTTGGCATACAACTTTAATTAAAATCGATAGATGGATCCGACGTCCTAGTTTTCTCCCATATTTGATATTATCACTTGTTCATTTGTAGTCATTTATATATTTTGCTCTTGTTTTAATTCAAACTCATCCATATTTATACACTCATTGTCTAGTTGGAAGATCGGTATTTTATGAATTGACGAAATCTCTATGGGTTCGACCCGTACTTACAGCCGCTATATTTCAATAGCCTGTGCACTTGCGGTATTTTATAAAATTGACAACAGCTCCAGTATATACCAAGTATACATACCACGTACACATACCAATTTTTTTAAAATAGTAAAAAATTATTTTTCGGCTTAATTGTTTTATATGCCGTTTAAACATTACAAAGGACCCATATAAAAAACATCAGCTCAAAATAAGATATTTTTCTATATTAAAAAAATCGGTCAAACTTTCGCAACTTTTAAAACACTTTAAAAGATACAAAATTATAATCGATTTTTTTAAAATAGCAAAAAAACTTATTTTGAGCTGCTTTTTTTTATATATGGATGCCTTTTAATGTTTAAATACCATACAAAAAACTCAACTCGTTTTTTTTAATATTTATAAAAAAATGGTTTGTGCTAGCAAATATATGTGACACCCCGCCTATTTAAATACCGGGTGATCAGTCTTTCATAAAAATAAAACGGGAATCTCATTTGGTTCATTCTTAGCATCATTGTCGAAAATTATTTAAATTACTAACCACCTACATTTTAAATAAAATGGTGCCCAATTTTATCTTTCATTAAACCACAACATGTGGAAATAAATACAATCACTAAACCATCCACGCAATAATAATATAAATCCATAACAAGATAAATACTGAATAAAATAATATTGAATAAACCATCGGTTCCCGATACAAAAGTTTAACTAAATATCTAATAAAATAAACTGAGTCCACAAATATAAAGTCTGATAAACTAAATAAAAAGAACTAGCTGAAGGGGCGACATGCCCAAATGGAATAACAGAATTGCATCCTACTCTAAGAATGAAGTGACTGATGTGTCTAATTCAAATCCTGAAAGCATCCACAAATGTTGCAGCTATGCATCCCTAGAACAGAGTATTAAGCTTGGTCTCCCTGTGGCTAGACACCTAAAGGTTTTGAAAATATTTTGCAAACGGGTAAGAGCCCAAAGTTTTTTGAAAACGTTTAGGAAGTATTTATTTCAGTTTAAAAGCAGTAATTAATTACACATGTTAGTTTAACGCACACTCCCTTGAGTTCCTCACCTCTCAACTAACGTGCAAACCTAATGTCATCTACCTAGCTATGATACGCAGCCCCACTAGGTCTCATCAATAACTATATATCCACTAATAGGTTTGGCTCCATCGTACCGCCCATACAATACTCGACAGTATCCCAATCTTTACTCATTAGTCCTCGATTAAATATCTCTTTAACTTCCCCCGTACCGCCCATACAGTACGCTATAGTAGGACTAATAATTAACATTACATTATGTGTTATTGATAAACCATAATTAATATTTCACGTATGTTATCAGTAAACCATTATTAAAAATTCACGGATGTTATCATTAACCCATAAGTAACATTTCACGTATGTTATCATTAAACCATTTCATTAAGTTTCTCTACTTACTTCATCTTTATATATTCGCTATCTAACTTTACTACTATCACACACAAAGTAGATTATCTCATAATTAATTCACTTTTAGATATACGTTATCCACACCTACTACTTTCACACGCAAGTAGGATGAATACACATGTATATATATATATATATGTGTGTGTGTGTGTGTGTATAAAAGAGAGAGAGAGAGATCCCACTAATACATATACATAACTCCAACATCCCCAGGCTAAGAACTGTAGTGCAAGTCTACATACTCTGCTATCAAGTCTATTTATCTCTCGTACTCAATGAGGGACCAATGGTTTGACATGTCTCCTCGAACCCAAAAAACCAACACACAATGGAGGAGAACATGGTTCTAAGCCTTTGGGATACGCACATACCTGACGTACCAAAATGACTTGTCAGTCCCACTAATACACACATAGTCAGCCGCCCTAAGTTCCATGTTTTGGGGCACAAATCCAGACCTCGCTAGAATCGCCAAGGTAGGATCGCCCTCGGCGCGAAAATCTCCGAATAGTAGGGAGCATAGGTATGTTCACAAACATAAGAAATCACATAATAGGCATACACACAACCTATCCGTATGTCGCATATAGGCATACAAACAACCTATAAATATAATCCATATAGGTATACACACAACCTATAAATATCATCCGTTTAAATATACGCACAACCTATAGATATAATCCGTATAGGTACACACACAAAATACAATTCGTATAGGTATACTCACAACCTATAAATAGCATCCGTACAGGTATACACTCAACCTATATATAATCCATATAGGTATACACTCAACTAATAAATAACAGTTGTAGGTAATATATCTCTCGAATACTCAACGTACTAATCATTATATGAATATAACTCTCTATCTCATTTATCGAGTATTATTCTCTTCCCGAAGGGCCCTAGAAACCCCTTGATTAAATGTTAGTAGCACATACACTCCTATACCACTAGTCAAAATCATTGTTTTACTCATCTCTCCGTGATCCGTTCTCATTCTCCCAAATTCACTTGCATTACAAATTATGCTCGATTAACCTTAGTCTTAATTCTCCTAACTTATGACTAATCCCCAACCTTATCATTAGCTTACTAGCAATGATTATATCCCTCACTATAATTCAAATGCCTCCCAAAAGTCCCCTCGATAATTTCACACAAGTTCTAGGCCTAAAAAGGGAAAACTGCCAAAATTTGGAAATCCGAATTGATTCGCCCTTAGGCCGAATCGATTCAAAAAGTGTCAGTTATCTTCTTCCTTACGTTTATGCGATTTTTCCACCATTCCAACTTTCTTAATTCTTCATGAAACTTAACCAAATTTCAAATGAACATTTCTCAACATCATATAAGTATATAGGAATGATTTTCAACATAAATCTAACATTATATCATCACGGATTAAATCCAAGAACCAATTTTCTTTTAAAAATCCTTAAAACCCTAGTTTTCGTTGTTCTTCATCTCTTTTAATTAAAAACCCAGATGTGACACCTCGCTTAATTAAATACCGGTAGATCAGTTCTTTATTAAATTAAATCAGGATTTACAATTGGCTCATTCTTAGCATCACTGTCGAAATTTAAATTAATTACTAACCACCAATATGCTTAATTAAACTTGTGCCAATTTTTATCTTTTCATTACCCAAAACATTTAATATATGGAAAACTAAATTAAAACAACACATGCTAATGAAGTCTAAAACATCCCATCAAAGAAATAAATCAAAGTCTTGCCGAATAAATCATCGACTACCAAATCCAACAGATAATAAATAAAACCAATACAATCTGAACTAAAGAAATCCGAATAAATGTTGTGGGTAACATGTCGGGAACAAACAACAACTGAGGATAAATACCTAATATAGAAATGAGGCGTTTACTCCAACTCCTGCAGGCATCCACATATGCTGCAGCTGCGTAATCCCTGGAAGAGAATATCAAGTATGGCATCCCTATGGCTGGACACCAAAAAGGGTTTTAAAAATATTTTTACAGCAAGGGTTAGAACCCAAAACTCTTTGAAAATATTTAGCAAGTAATTAAATTGCAGTAATTAAAATGCAAAAATGCTCTTCATAGTTTAGTTAGTGTCACTCTCTCTTGAGGACCTGCTCACTCCTCATCTATTGCGCACACCTAACGCTTTCTTTATAACCCACCTAATCATCTACCCTGTAACTAGTTCTTGTTATAACTCCTTCCTGTCACACTACTATAGCCTGAGTTTGTTTCATATGGGATTTATAAGCTATTTATCACATTAACTTAATTAAACATGTTTCATTTAAAACCATATAACATTCACTCTAGTTATATATAATTAATATAATTCACTTCATGTATTTACTATTATATAATTATTTACTCTGTTATATACGTAGAACTATATTGCAACATTCACACGTATATCGTATATATATATATATATATATATATATATATATATATATATATATATATATATATATATATATATATATATATAGAGAGAGAGAGAGAGAGAGAGAGAGAGAGAGAGAGACGAATTTCTTAAAGAACGCATTAATGCATTTTTATCATTTTCTGCACGTGGTCCCCTCTTGGTCCCAAAAGACTTTTGGTTATTCTCCTTTAATAACCCTCTCTTGTCTTATAGTAAAACCTTATTTTAAGACTATATATTTAAAAGATTTATGGTTTAGACCCAAATTGGTATCAAGACCTTAAGATCTTTAGAAACTCACAAAATTCCGACAAAACCCTAATTCTGGTATCAGGGCCAAGACGCTCCTTTCTGACTTATAGTAAAATTACTTTAATGCCATTGGGATTTATTCCTCGCATTTATAAAAATATTTTTGGAATTAATCCAGATTACCAACCTATACCCATAACTGATTTAGGCCCAGAAGGTTTCTTAACCTCACACATAGACGGTTGTTCACACACTGAACACATCCCAGCTAAATACATATATAGTACACAAGTTACTGCCATTGCTATTAATAACATAATAGACCAAAATAGGTGTATACTTCTTCTTTTAAGACAATTAACTAAAGACACTCAAACCCTAGAAACAGAGATAAAAAATATCTCTAAAAGAATACAAGAAATAGATAGCAAAATCCCAATAGTACTTGTACAAGTATTACAAGAAATAAATATTAAGACTAATCACATATAAGTCCTTAACAAAGATATTTTAGAAATAAAAACTTTGATAAAAAATCAAGACAGTGAGTTAATTAAACTTACTAAAGAACAAGCTAAGCTTATCCCTAGATTAGATAGTTATCTTCCTAATGGAAATAGTTAGATCCGATTGGAATGAAGTTATTAGAAACCTCTCCATTCAGACCCTAACAAACTTTTACCAAAGATTTTAGAAAAGATAAATGATGATAGGTTTTATTATAAGATAAATAAAAATGAGATTGTCAATGCTGCTAAGCAACTAGACACATATTAGAAAGATTAAATTTAATTTCTACATCTATAGCAGCTACCCAAGACTATAAAAATAGCTTTGTTAAAGATTTACATTTAGGTTTAAAATCTAAGACAAAAGGATTAATCACCTTCTACACAGACTTTGTTAAGTTCCAACAAAATTTAGCAAATTATCTTAATAATATGGAAAGCCATAATCTATCCAAAATGGATAGTATTATATATGAACTTAGACTAGACACGACCCAAGTAGAAGAAAAATACGAAGAAATTATGAAGGGAATTAAGTTTATATATAGTAAACCCTACCAAGCCAAATTAGACTCTCCATTTATCTTAACACGTTTAGATAAAATAGAAAAAGCTGTAGAAACCATAGAAGCTAGAATGGCACACGAATTTGTGCAAAAACAAGAAAAAGAAGATGAGGTAAAAGAATATATTAATAAGATTTCTAATTCTCTTGTTAATACTCTGGTTAAACATAATGAAGATATTAACAATAATGCAAAAAAAAATAAAATAAGACATTTAATGAAGAAATCCTTAGGCAGATAAAAAGATTATTCAGAATCTTTAGAAAGAATTGAAAAAAGACTTGAACAGAAACAGAAAAATACCAATAAATTTAGAGAAACTCCTTATATAGAAACTAAGGAAGGAAATACCATAACTAAAAGAATCATAAATGATGGATTAGATAAGACTAGTAAGATAGTTAGCCCTATCCCAAATATTGGACATAGTAATTGTATGCTCCAAAGACTTAAAGATTCATCCTCCAATGTTAGAACATGGTGGAAGGAGAGAAATTTCACTAATCCTCTCCAATGGAAAGAATGGGGTGAAGTTGACTGGAAGATTGTTGAAGATTCCATTCATAACGGACAACTTCCAGCCTTAGATACGTAGAATTGTTTAAAAAAGGTGCCACTCCTAAGACTTCTAATTATAACATGACTTATCATTATAGAAATCATGTGTTAGATAAGTCCTATACTGAGCTCCAAGTGTTTGACTCAGAATGGCTTAGATCTAGAGGAACTGATAGAAAGTTCCAATTCCTAACCTTTCGACTATTTCAGGAAAGAATCCAAGGATTACATAGACCTCAAAATAATAACAACGTATTATATTATTTAGTAGATAAAAGATGGAAAGATTTTGAGAAAAGCCTTATTGGGATAGCCTAACTAGAAATGTCAGATAATATAGGATACTTTAATGTCATTCTGGCATTTACAGTAACCGTAGAAACAGCCAAACACTTCAAGTTAATCTTATATGATAGTGGATATGAAGAATATATTATCCCAAATGCTAATATAAATATAGAATTCCAAAGCTATGTGAAGTCCTCCCAATTTCCTTATGAAGGAATGCAATCGGGAATTCCTAGCGGTAGACTTAATGAAGAAATACTAGTTAGAACTAATAACTTAGACTACAATCATACTTACAGTATTAAGAATATCAGACCTATGAAGGAAAAAGCTAAGACTCTCTGGCAATTGCCAGAATTTTAAGAAACTAAGACTATATAGAATAAACCCTTGCTTATTAATCAAGACGACGTCACTGAAAATGTTACTATCCAGTTTAGTCCTACTAAGATTATCAATAAGAATATCCAGACTGAAGAAGTTAGATTTAGAAATATGGGAGAATCCATAATCAATGATCCTTCAGAAGGATAATATAGTAGTAAGACTAGTTCTAGTTTGCCAAGACAAGCACCGGTAATTAGACCTAGAAGATCATTTGAACAAAAAGAATTAGTTAGAGAAAAAGATAAAATCCAAAACTTTGGACAAAATCCCTCAGAATTAGACATGAAGACATTTAAAGAACATCTTAATAGAAGTCATCCTGTTAGGATCCAAGAAAGAGAAAAATTATATATGATAGCTCAAGTAGAACCTAATAAGTAAGAGATAGGAAGTAGTAGTAGGCTAGAAGATGATCCTAGACTTTTTAGTAAACCAATAGTAATAAATATTCCTATATACTCTAGCACTGTAGTAAAGACTAAACCTGATTATATAAAAGACTTTCCAACTAGTGACAAGAGTTTTACTCCCGTTAAGACTATATCAAGTCAATCCATAAACCCAGTCGGGATATACCTTAACTTAGACAATGTCCAAGATAGGAAGAAGGCCTTAGATGATTGGCATAATCAGATGAATATGTGTTTTGCATCTAATGAACAATGGGATGCAAGTTTATGTAAACAACACGCTGAACAATCCAATAGGGGTATTGTAAAAGATTATTTAGATAGTTTAAGAAAAGCTACAAATGAAGAGTCACTAACTAAAATTGAGAAAATGAAAGAAAACTTAGAAGAAAGATCAATTGATGAATATATTCAATTATTCACTTCAGAATTCATTGGAGCTGGACATTTATCTCATATCAATGAACAAGACCTAGCAAAAACTAAGTTAGCTCTCCTTAACATTTGCAAACTAGATAGATCAATGAATATAACAATAATTATGAACAACTATATTGCCAAATTAAAGAATTTGGAGAGACCTTAAAAGATGAATATTTTAGAAAAATACCAGCCATAGGACAAATCCTAATTAATGAATATAGGAATTGGCCAGGAGTATATGGAGTTAAGAATAACTCCCTTGGTGAAAGAATCAATTTTGTCAAAGATTATATCATATCTAAGAGACGTGATATAACTCAAGGAAATTTAATAGAACAAACTTTCAAGCATATCCCTCCAATCAAAGACGAAAGAGACATTGCTCCAATCCAATGGGGATGTGGTAGTGAATCTAAGAAATTCAAAAATAAATTAGAATGGAAACATAGGAAGTTTAAAACTAGACCTTTAGGATTTCCAAAGAAGTATAGATTTAGACTATTTACTACCTTTAGAGAAAAAAACTCTAAGACTAAGAAAAATAGATTTAATCAAAGACGATATTTTAAGAAGAACACTAGTAAATATAAAAAGGTTCGTAATTATAGGAAATAAAAAGAAGTAGCTCAATCTAAGATTGCCAACAAAGAATGTTGGACATGCGGCAAAGAAGGACACTTTGCTAAAGACTTCCCTAATAAGAAAGATAAAATGTATTAAGATCATTAATACAATATTAGACTGTGTAGATCAAGAAGAATTAGATATTCTACATGCTATAGAAATATCAGATATAGAAGATAATGATAATACTAGTATCTATAGTTCATACACAGAAAATGATTCAGAAGATTATAATAGGGACACTGATGAGTATGAAGACTCCTAAGATACTTTAGATTTATATATGATGCAAACTAATCAAGACGATTTAGATGATGAATATATAGACTTTGAAGAAGCGAGATACTAACATATATACCTAGATGTTACTTTCATGAAAAAAATTAGGGCAAATTTGAAATGAAATGTAGCAAGAAAGACTTTAGATGTGTAGAATCCTTTGAGACCATACAAACAGAATTATTTATGGTTTGTGTCATTTGTCAATTACACAACCATGAAAACTGTTGGAGAATTAGATTTAGAGCAATTTGTACTAGCCAGTATGACGATCAAATAGACCTAGATATTAAAACATATTATCAAGATATTGAAAAAAATATAGCTAAAAGATTGCAAGAAAATAAAGACTAAAAAGGAAAGGGAATTTCCTATGACTTAAAAAATTACAGCTCTGATAGTAGTACAGAAGACCTAACATCCTTAGATTTTATAGATAAACCCCAGAAAAGAATATCTATTTTAGAAAATAATAATTTAGGAATTTCTACTAAACCACATGCTTGTTTTGTAGAATTCATTATACAACATGAAGATTATCCTAAAAGACTTTCAGCTTTGATAGATACATGATGCTCTCAGAGTATTTGTAAGGCTAATGCCTTTCCTGAAGATTATCTTTTAGACATTAAGGAAGAGATCTATGGTAAGGTAGCTAATGGAGATCCATTTAACTTATATTTCTAGACTATTCCTATTTATTTTAAATTAGGAAATTAGACCAAAAAAATTGTTAATCATCAGTTTTGGATAATGGATCCTCATCCTAGTTTCACAGAAAATATTATTTTAGGACCATAGTTTATTAGTAAATATCATCCTTATACCCACTATAACGATAAGATATTAATTAGTGATAGAGAGGAATTTAATATTAAATCCCCTCTAATAGATCACAAGACTGCCTTTGACCTTATGCAGGTCAAACCCAATTATAGACCAATAAAATATCAGAGTTCTTCAGTTGAGGATGGTGGACCTAGACCTATAAACCAATAAGAAGCCTTAGAAATAACCAAACCCTTATAAAATGAATGTAAGTGTCCAAACCAAAAGTATTATAAGCAAATAGGGCTTATACAATAAGACATTCTAGATCAAGTCCAGCACACCTTATTACAGGTTCAAGCTATATCCAAACAAAAGAAAATGGATATTGAAGTATAAAAAGAAAAGATTAGGCAATTAGCAGAACCTACTCTAGGAGAAAATCCCATTGCTAAGTGGGAAAAGACAAAAGTTATTGTGAAATTATACCTATTAACCCAGACGACACTATTAATGGTGGAACCTATAAGAAAGGATATTCACAAGAAGACAAGGAAGAATTCAAAAAAGATATAGATGAAATGCTTAAGTTAGGCATTATCAGGGAAAGTAAAAGTAGACATAATACCCTTGCCTTCTATGTTCAAAATGAATTGAACTTAAAAGAGGAAAAAGACGTATGGTTATAGATTATAGACAACTAAATAAGAATTTTGAATTTGATTCTTATAAGATTCCAGACAAGAATAATTTAATAAATTTGATTGAAGATAGAATTATATTCAGTAAGTTTGATTGCAAATCAGGCTTCTGGCAAATTAAGATGCATCCAGACAGTATTACTTGGACAACCTTTAGTGTGCCCCAAGAAAAATACGAATGACTAGTGATGCCATTTGGATACTTGAATGCTCCTCAAGTATTCCAAAGAAGAATGGATAATATATTTAGACCATATTCAGAATTTTGTCTTGTTTTCATAGATGGCATTCTTGTAGCTAGTAAGACTGAGATAGAGCATGTAGACTACCTTAAAAAGATTATTTTAGAATTAGATAAACATGGTATTATTATTTCTGAAAAGAAAATACAATTGTTTCAGACTGAGATAGATTTTGCGGGAATGCATATTATTAAGGAAAAAATATCCTTAGCAGAACAGATAACTAAGAAGATTCTTGAGTTTCCAGATCAACTCAAAGATTGGAAATAATTACAATCATTTTTAGGATTACTTAATTGTGTTGCTGGCTTTATTAAAGACCTTGCTTCAAAAAGACAAAGCTTAACTGCCAAGTTAAAAGGAACGGACAAGACTAATCCTTTTTATTGGACTAAAGATGATTTTGAAGTTATAAGACAGATTAAAGAAGCGGTAAAAAATATCCCTTTACGTGAGCTACCCAACGCTGAAGACCAATTTATAGTAGAAACATATGCATCTGATAAATAATGGGGAGCCGTATACTTTTCCATTGATCATCAGACAAAAAAGAAAAAACTTTGTAGATATAGTTCTAAAACCTTTACTGATCCAGAAACAAGATACAATGCCCATGAGAAAGAAGTTTTAGCTATAGTAAGGGCAATAGAAAAATATATCATTTTTCTTAAACCTAAACATTTTACTATTTATACTGACTCTTCTTATGCAGTAAAATTTAGAGACTTAGACTTGTCCAAATCAAGGACTAATAGACTTATTAGATGGTAACAATTGTTAAATGGTTATGACTTCTCTGTTATACATATTAAGGGAAGTAAAAATACCATTTCGGACATTATATCAAGAGAACCAATATTTGCTAACACTAATATCATCTCATGTTTTATGTTGCAAACATAAGACCTAGACAGTATGAGTTCCTCTTGAACAAATAGACTGAATAAAGAAGGCGTTGTAGATTATCTTAGACGTGTAAGACCAAATGTTGGTGTAACACAAAGACAAACTCATATTCAAGACTCTCAAGAAAGACCAATCCTAGAGAAGTTTGATGATATCTTGGTTCCTCCCGAAAAATCTAGACAATAATATCATAAAAGCCAGGACGTCCATAAAATTTAATAATAATATCACAAAAGACTATACGGAGATAACATAAAAAAAACAGAAACCCTGAATGTCAACAACAACAACAATAAATAAATAATCTCCAGATGTAATCCATTAACTTGTTCGTGGGCACGTGGACAAAAGCTAAAATTGAAATGCCATATGTTCGCAAATAAAAATCTTGATAAGGATGCGGTAGTTTCACACACATTGCAATGTTCCATATTAAGGTATTCGTGCCTCTTACCAGGTCATTTGTTTGTTATCTTTATATTTCACCCCTAAAGCCCCATTTTTAACCTTAAAATTGCATATACTTGTGATTTTGATAAATTAAGGGTACGATAGGGATATGATCGGTTCACACATGTTGCAATGTTCATATTGAGGCGTTTGTGTCTCTTTTCGGCTCATTTGGTTACTATTTTAAAATTTCACCTCCCAACACCTCATTTTTTAACAAAAAAACTTGCGTATACTTGTGATTTTATTAAACCATTAGTCCATCAAGGACATAGTCGGTTCGCATACGTTGCAATTGTTCATATTAAGGTGTTGGTACCTCTTTTCGGACCATTTGGTTGCTCTTCTAAAATTTCACCCCCAAAGCACATTTTTAACCTTAAATTGTGTTTAATTATCATTTTGATAACTCGAGGGTCTGATAAGGACATGACCGATTCACACATGTTGGAATGCTTCATATTAAGGTGCTCGTGCCTTTTTTCGGGCCATTCGATTGTTATTTTAAAATTTTACCCCCCAAAGCCTTATTTTTAACCTTAAATTGAGTATACTTGTTATTTTGATAATTTGGGGGTCCAATAAGGGTGAAGTTAGTTCATACAGATTGCAATGGTCCATATTGAGGTGTTCACACCTCTTTTTGGACTATTTGGTCGCTTTTGTAAAATTTCCCCCCCAAACCTTATTTTACACTTAAAATTGACGATACCTGACATTTTTATAAAAACTTAGGGTTGGATAAGCACACGGTCGTTATACATAAGTTAAAATAGTTCATATTGAGGTGCTCGTGATTCTTTTCGGCCATTTGGTTGTTATTTTAAAATTTCACTCCCAAGGCTCATTTTTAACCTTAAATTGTGTTTAATTATCATTTTGATAAACCGATAATCCAATAATGATATGATTGGTTCACACACATTGCAATGGTCCATATTGAGGTGCTCGTGCCTCTTTTCTGGTCATTTAGTTGATTTTGTAAAATTTCACCCCCCAAAGCCTCATTTTAAACATGGGAATTAAGTAAACGTGTCATTTTGATAAACCAAGGGTCCAATAAGGACAAGGTCAGTTCACATATTACAATGGTTCATATTAAGGTTCTCTTGCCTCTTTTCAGGCCATTTCATTGGTGTTGTAAAATTTCACCCCCAAAGCCTTATTTTTAACCTTAAAATTCATTATATGTGTAACTTTGATAAACTGAGGGTCTGATGAATACACGATCGATTCAAACAAGTTACAATGGTTCAAATTTAGGTAGTCGCGCCTCTTTTCGGGCCACTTGGTTGCTGTTATAATATTTCACTCCCCAAATCTCATTTTTAACCTTAAATTGTGTTTATTTGTCATATTGATTGGCCAAGGGTCCGATAAGGACAAGATCTGTTCACACACATTGAAAAGGCCCATATTGAGGTGCTCGTCCCTCTTTTTGGGTCATTTGGTTTCTTTTTTGAAATTTCACCCCTCAAAACCCCATTTTTAACCTTAAAATTGAGTATACTTATCATTTTCATAAAGTAAGGATCCGATAAGGACACGGTTGATTCTCACACTTTGCATTTGTTCATATTGAGGTGTTCATGCCTCTTTTCGAGCCATTTTTTTGTTGCTTTAAAATTTCACCCCAACCTTTTTTTAACCTTAAAATTGCATTTAATTGTCATTTTGATATACCGAGAAGCCTATAGGGACACGGTCGGTTCACACTCATTGACATGGTCCATATTTAGGTTGTCAAACCTATTTTCGATCCATTTGGTTGTTATTTTCAAATCAGACCCCCAAAGCCCATTTTTAACCTTAAATTGGGTATAATTTTCATTTTGATAAATCAAGGATCCCATAATGACATGTTCAGTTCACACACATTGCAATGGTCCATATTGAGGTGATCGTACCTATTTTCGGGTCGTTTAGTTGATTTTGTAAAATTCCACCCGTAAAAGCCTAATTTTTAACCTTCAAATTGAGTATACATGTTACTTTAAGAAACCGAGGACCCGATAAGGATATGGACGATTCACACTTGTTGGAATAGTTCATATTAAGGTGCCTCTTTTTGAGCCATTTCGTTTCTCGTGTAAGATTTTGCCCCCCCCCCCCTAAAGCCACGTTTTAACATTAAAATTCATTATACGTGTCATTTTTATAAACATAGGGTTCGATGATATGCTCAAAGTACACCTTCCTACTCAGAGACACTAACCTCGGCCTGACACACAGCTGAGGTGGCAGAAGCTCATAATAACCGTTAGTAATATCGTCTCTCATAGGGTTGACCCTGACAGACGTTGCATCTAACTCACACATCAAACTCGACTGGGCATCATCCGAGGTCAGCAAGGCTTGTACCTGGGTTCAATAATCCATCAACAACAACATCGGCCCCGACCGATGTTACATTTTATTAGCCAGCCAACAAAGCCTCGTGGGCTTCATCATCATGACATGCGTCGGCCCAGGCCGACGTTACATCTACGTCGGCCAGTCGACTTGGCCGAGGTCCACATGAATATTGACCTCGAACAAAGGAACATTCAGACTTCACCAACCTCGTACTCATCCAGGCCTAGGTTGGCACCAATATAAGAGAGCCGAGCATTTACAAGTATGTATGGCTTGGAACACGTGGACAAATCTGTTATAACTAAATCATTCCCTCCACGTCAGGGAATATTGAGCTCATCATTGTTTAGTTAAGATCAGCCAGGTGTCATCCTTACACTGGTTTGATCTTCATGCACATGCTCATCGCATGCTTGGGGGGGGGGGGGTACATTACACCCCCTAAGAACTATATATAGAGGTCATCCTCTACCTTATAAAGGGATCCGATATTACAACCCTAGCTGAAACTTTGTCATTTTACACAGTTGAGAGAGAAAGCTTAAGAGATTGTATCCATGGCCATTAGTGCCTTATTTCAGTGATATTACTCACACACTCACAGTGGACGTAGGCCAGATTGGCTGAACCACTTATATATTGGCGTTCATCCTCTTCTCCTCACCTCAATCGCTTATATATATATATATATATATATATATATATATATATATATATATATATATATTATACTCCCGTGCTGCCATTGTTATAACTGGTTTGAGCTTGTAAACACCTTATCTAGTGGTGCTATTTCCAGCATCATCATTTTGGCGCCGTTTCTGGGAACGAGAAGCTATCTCTTCCTTTTTTGCTGCTTAAACTCACCGAAGACTTTGGTGGTGAACAAGGCCTCACCCCTTGCGTGGAGTTGTTTCACCATGGAAAGAGGTCCTTTAAGGTATCAAGATCTCTAATATTTTCATTACAAGCTCTAGTCATAAACATATGGCATCAAATTTACCACCACCTCCACCACTATTTGGTGTTGGACTACCTAGTTCCAGTCAGGCACCACCCCAGTACCAGATGGCTGAGGTGGAAGAAGCCTTGAGTTCCTTGGCTGCAAAACAGCAAGCAATGAAGGAGCAATTTGCACAGCTCAGTCAAAATATGATGAGGACACCTGGGGTCTCACCGGAGATGATTACTCCGACAGCTATTCAACCCCATCCTAAAGCCAGGGGACCACCCCAGGCATCGTGAAAAGACCAACCTACCCCTCAACGGAGGAGGGATGTTGCTGACCCTAGGCATTTATGTCTGGTGAGGCAAGGAAACCCTTGCCCTGAGGATAGGCATGATGATATGGAGGCAGAAGATGCTCTAGAGGACTGCTGGGAGCCGTATGAGGTTTCGAACAACACTATACATCCTATCCAATAGAGCCGAGGTTATGGGGGCAGAAGAGATGGTGGTGCCAAATAAAGAGGATCAGTTTTTTATTGCTTGAGTAGAGGGTCGGTCTTTGAAAAGCTCGGCCTAGTTAATGACCTAAGACAGAGGTTATCCAGGTCATGAAGTGTAGCAGGCTCACAAAGGGAAGAGGGGGAACATCGACCTCATCAGGGTCGACCCCATCATGGCCAACCCCATCAAGGCCGAGACAGGGATCAAGAGGAGGTAAATAGACGATGTTGTGCAGCGACTGGGGAACCCTCATCCACCCCTTGGAGGTGGCTAGGGATATCCCTGTCCAGGACGACATTGCAAAGCCATGGAATGACTCCATTTAATATCTTGAAGAGAAGATAGGTAACCTCATCAAATGCCGAGACCCACTACAAAGAGGGTTATCAGAGGGCTCTCCTTTTGTGTCAAGAATTGTGAACTTCCTAACTCCTGCCAAATTCAAACCACCTATGGTATCTCCAAGTATGATGGAAGCACCAACCTTGTGCATAATATTGAGATGTACCAGTCTGCAGCATACATTTATTCAATCCCAGATGAGATGAGGTGCCGAGCCTTCTCAAGCACTTTAACGGGAGCTGCACATATTTGGTTCACTTCTCTTTCGAAGAACTCTGTTGAGAAATTTAAGGGCTTGGATGAACGATTTATTCACAACTTCTATTTTGGGGTAAGACCTCAAAAGAAGACCACTCATCTGCTGTACGTCAAGTAGGGAAAGAATGAGAGCCTAAGAGACTACATAACAAGGTTTAGTAAGGAGAAGCTAGAGGTGGAAGATTATGAAGAGAATATAGCTATGACATCCCTTATAGGGGGACTTTAGAAGGGGAAATTACTATAAAAGCTTGCTAAAGACCCTCCCAAGTCCATGGCCGAGATGTTAGCAACAGCTGGTAGGGTCATGAATGCTGAAAAAGTTATGGCTGCAAAATATGAGGATGAAAATGAAAGTAGCAGTGGGAAATTATAGAGAAAGAAGGATGGAAAGAACAGGGCTGCAGACGACAAGTTTGCACATTACACTCCTCTAACGGTGAGCTGTGAGCACATCCTCAACGAGATAAAAAATGGAAGGTCCCTAAGATGGCCAGAGAAGCTGAAGGGTCCTCCATATAAGAGGAACAAGAACCTATAGTGTCAGTTCCACCAAGATCACGGCCATGTGACCGATAAATGTTTTGCCTTGAAGGATGAGATTGAGAAGATGTTAAAGTCTGGGAAGCTCATAAGGTACGTGGATGGAAGAGATTCCAAGAGGGGAAGAGATGACCCTAATAAGAAGCAAAATGACAGATGTCGGGAAGACGCCCCTGCCAAAAGAGCAGAGGATTCTGATAATGGTGATGATGATCCAGACCTCCTACTAAATGATGACAATGTCTCGGTGAAGAGGGTTAGTATGATCTCATTCGGGCAGAATACTATCTGTGGAGGTTTGGCAGAAGGAGGTTCATCGGTCACGAATCGCAAGGCTCACGTGGCAGAGGCCATATCAGTAACCAAAGCCGAGGTCGTGAACTTAGCATCTACAAAGGTGAAACATGAGAAGAGAAAAAAGGTGGATATGGATAGCCTCATAGTTGGCTTTTCAAGACTCGATTTCAAAGGTATCCTAGCTCCACACGATGACCCTCTGGTAATTACAATAAGGGTACATGGGTGTGAAGTTCAGAGAATCCTCGTTGATGGCGAAAGCTCCGCGGATGTTATGTTCTGGCCTTGCTTCAAGAGCCTAGGCCTCAGCAGAGCTAGGCTTGTACTCTATCATCATCCGTTGATTGGATTCAGTGGTAAAAAGGTACATTCATTGGGAATGTATGAGATGGATGTACGAATGGGAGACGAGTGGCCTAAGAGGTTGACTAAAAAATCAATTTTTTCATGATGGGTGAAAACGTCTTCTCGGCCTACAACCTCATCATCAAACGAGTGGCCCTTAAGGAATTTGAGGCCGTGCCTTCAACGGTCCATCAAATGCTAAAATTCCCGATCCCCTATGGGGTAGGGGAAGTGCAGGGTGACCAAACATCGGCACGCGAATGCTACTTCAACTCCGCGAAAGAGAGAGAGGCTCATAAGAGGGTAATAACAACGTATAACATTGATACACTTGATCCTAGGGATGAAACAAAACTCAAGAAGGGAGAGGCAGTGGAAGAGGTAGAATCCATCGTCCTCAATGAGGACGAGAAAAAAAAACTATCCAAATCAGCAAATCCCTAAGACATGAGATCAAGGAAGAGCTGATGAGGCTTTTAAAGAAGAGACAAAGTATTTTTGCTTGGAGCCATGCAGATATGCCGGGCATTGACCCTGAGATTATATGTCATAAACTCAATATGGAAGATGATGCCAAGCTAATCAAGCAAAGAAAAAGAGTTTACTCCAGGGAAAAGTATGAGGTCATCAGGGAAGAAGTCAGAAAGCTGGAAGAGGCCAAGTTCATCAGAGAGGTCATATACCCTGAGTGGTTATCTAACGTCGTCATTGTGCCAAAAGCTACCTAGAAATGGAGGATGTGCATAGAATTCACTGATTTGAACAAGTCTTGCCTAAAAGATAACTTCTCCTTGCCTCGAATTGATTAGATGGTAGATGCCACAGCAGGACATGAACTTATGAGCTTAATGAATGCATACTCGGGGTATAATCAGATCTTCATGGATGCTAAAGACTCAGAGAAGACAACGTTCATCACAGACAAGGGGACCTATTGCTACAAGGTCATGCCCTTTGATCTGAAGAACGGAAGGGCAACTTATTAGCATCTTGTAAATAAGATGTTTGAAGATCAGATTTGTAAGACCATAGAGGTATATGTGGATGAAATATTAACGAAGAGCTTGAAGGCTGACACTCACGTGGCCGACCTGGAAAGAAATTTTGACGCCATGGATTTATACAGGACGAAGCTCAACCCCGCCAAGTGCATCTTCGAGGTAGGAGTAGGAAAGTTTCTTGGATTCATCGTCAATCAAAGGGGAATAGAAGATAACCATGATAAGATCAAGACCCTGCTTGAAATGAAGACATCAAGAACTATCAAAGACGTTCAGAGGCTAATCGGAAGAGTTGCTGCACTTAACAGATTTGTCTCGAGAGTGACAGACAAGTGTCTTCCTTTTTTCAAGGTTCTTAGAAAGGCCTTCAAATGGGACGAGGAATGTGACAAAGCTTTTAAAGAGCTCAAGTCCTACCTGAGATGCCCTTTACTCTTATCTCGGCCTATTTTGGGGGAGAAGTTATATGTTTATTTAGCTGTCTCAGAATCAGCCATTAGTTCTGCCGTAGTAAGATAAGACGATGGAGTACAGAGGCCGGTATACTTCAATAGTAAATCTCTTCAAGGGTCTGAACAGAACTTCCCTCGAATGGAAAAGTTAGCCTATTCCCTGATACATGCTTCCAGGAAGATGAAGTCATACTTGCAAGACCACTCTATGGTTGTCCTCACTGATTCCCCATTAAGATAGGTCCTCCACAAGCCTGAGAAGTCCGGCAGGTTGATGACCTGGGCCATCGAGTTGGGGGAGTATGACATTATTTATCAAACCAGGGTTTCCATCAAAGGGCAGGCTCTCGCAAACTTTATAGCAGAATTTACCTAGGAAGAGGTTGAGATTGAGAATAGCCAAGAGATTGCAGATGAATCAGACAGTCACGTCTTTCGTGGTCCAGACGAGGTGGGGTCAAGCAAGTCCGAAAAAACTATAGCTGAGAATGAGGAAGACTGGTACCTCTTCAGGCAAGGGAGCATATCGAAAGGGAAATTCTCTCCCAATAAAGATGTTTAGAACCTCTTCGTTGATGGGTCTTCTTGTGAAGACGAAAGTGGAAGGGGGATGATAGTGTCAGCACCAGATGGTACCGATATTGAATATGCATTGTGGTTCAACTTCAAAGCTTTGAACAACGAGTCAAAATATGAGGCCTTGATAGCAAGCCTCTCCTTGGTAAAAGCTCTTAGTGTTGGCCAACTCCTAGTCCACAGTGACTCAAGGCTGGTCGTCAACCAAATCCTGAATGTCTACGAGGCCAAAGATGAAAGGATGGACAGATACTTGAAGAGGGTGAGAATAATGCTAGAAAGTTTCAGAGAAGTGAAGATAAAGAGGATACCCCGGGTAGACAACAATCGAGCAGATGCACTAGCAAGATTGGCCTAAAAAATAGGGACAGACATCAGAAGAACAGTACCAGTCAAGATCCTGCTCAAATAGACTATTGAAAATGAAGAGGTTACTAGGCCTTGCCTCAATTTAAATTTAGGGACCTCATGGATGGACCTTCTTATCAGATACATCAAACAGGGAGAGCTGCCAAATCAAATTTGGAATGGAGAAAGCTGAGGTAGAGGGCTACGAAGTTCTTAATTGTAGGAGACGTCCTATATAAAGAAGGTTTCCTACTCCCTCTCCTCAGATGTGTCCACCGCTCAGAGGTTCCACACATCCTGCAAGATGTACATGAGGGATCTTGTTCTAGTCACATAGGTGGAAGTCCTTCAGCTAAAAGGATAATTACTCAGGGATACTGGTGGCTGGCATTAGCCAAAGATGCTCCTACCTATGTGAAGAAGTGTGATAAGTGCTAGAGGTTCTCCACTATTCCTCATCAACCTCATCAACCTATGACGTCAATCAGTTCTCCTTAGCCATTTGCAATATGGGGAATTGATTTAGTAGGACCATTGTCGAGAGTTGCCAACAACTATCAATTTTTGATAGTTGCAATTGATTACTTCTCCAAGTGGGTAGAGGCTGAGCCAATGATCACTATCACCGAGCAGAAGACCTTTCAGTTTATCTGGAAGAACATCATATGCAGGTACGATCTACCAAACACCCTCATCTCAGATAACGTAATGCAGTTCAAGAATGCTTTCTTAGAGAAATACTATGAAAGAGTAGGCATCAAGCAGTTCTTCTCGTCCCTTGGCCTACCCCAGGAAAATCAGACGGAGGTTACGAACCGAACAATCCTTGATGGGATTAAGAAGAGTTTGGAAGATGCCAAAGTGAGATGGACAGAAGAGGTGTATGCAGTATTATGGGCCTATAGGACGACAGCAAGGACATTAACGAAAGAGACCCCATTTATGTTGTCCCATGGATCAGAAGCCGTCATACCTATAGAGGTAGGACTCCCCACTCACAGAGTTCAGACCTATGACCCTGAGAAGAATGGGGAAGAGAGAAGACTTGATCTAGATTTGATCGAAGAAAGAAGAGAAGACGCATAGGTTAGACAAGCAACCTACCAGCAGAGAACTGCAAGGTTCTACAACCAAAGGGTGAAATTAAGACCTATAGCTATGGGATACCTAGTCCTAAAGAAGACATTGCAGAGGGCAAATAAGCGCCACCCAAACTGGCATGGTCCTTACAAAGTAGTCGATGAGGTTGTGCTCGGTACCTACCGGCTAGAAAATCTCGAAGGGAAACCTTTCTCCAATCCTTGGAACGCTGACCACTTGAAGAAATATTACATATGACGTTACCGCCATTTCTTTGCAATACATGTATAATTTTATGAAGAGGATATTAATGAAAAGATCAGTTCTTGCGTCAATACTCTGTTGCATTATGCTGAAACATCATTAATTTGGTGAAAGGTATGAGGTAAATATCATATTATGATGACCTCAGACCATAAACATAATTAATTTGGTGAAAGGTATGAGGAGAAACATCATAATTTAATGACCTCAGACCTTAAACATCACTAGTTTGGTAAAAATTATGGGATGAACATCATTATATGGTGACCTCATACCTTAAACATCATTAATTTGGTAAAAATTATGAGGGTATGATGATCTCAGACCTTAAACATCATTAATTTTGTGAAAATTATGAGGTGAAACATCATTATATGGTGACCTCAGACCTTAAACATCATTAATTTGGTAAAAATTATGAGGGTAAACATCATATTATGATGACCTCATACCTTAAACATCTCAGATCTTAAACATCATTAATTTTGTGACAAATTATGAGCGTAAACATCATATTATGATGGCCTCAGACCTTAAACATCATTAATTTGGTGGCAGATTATGAGGCGAAACATCATTATATGGTGACCTCAAACGTTAAACATCATTAATTTGGTAAAAATTATGAGGGTAAACATCATATTATGATGACCTCAGACCTTAAACATCATTAATTTGGTGGTATATTATGAGGTGAAACATCATTATATGGTGACCTCAGACCTTAAACATCATTAATTTGGTGAAAATTATGAGGGGTAAACATCATATTATGATGACCTCAAACCTTAAAAATCATTAATTTAGTGGCAGATTATGAGGTGAAACATCATTATATGGTGACCTCATACCTTAAACATCATTAATTTGGTAAAAATTATGAGGGTAAACATCATATTATGATAACCTCAGACCTTAAACATCATTAATTTAGTGGTAGATTATGAGGTGAAACATCATTATATGGTGACCTCAGACCTTAAACATCATTAATTTAGTAAAAATTATGAGGGTAAACATCATATTAAGATGATCTCAGACCCTAAACATGATTAATTTGGTGAAAATTATGAGGTGAAACATCATTATATGGTGACTTCAGACCTTAAACATCATTAATTTGGTGAATATTATGATGACCTCAGATCTTAAACATCATTAATTTGGTGAAAATTATGAGATAAACATTATATTATGGTGACCTCAGACCTTAAACATCATTAATTTGGTGAAAATTACGAGATAAACATCATATCATGGTGATCTCAGACCTTAAGGCAACATTCATTGAAAGAAGTAATATAACTTGAAGAAGGTGGTATTACATTAAGCCGTCAGAGTTACAAATCAAAGGTACTAAAGTGCTATCAGAGTTCGCAAAAGTTAGGTACAGATGAAAAGAAACAAAGAAGCAAAAATTATAACTTAAAGCTTTACATAATCAGGTCTGAGTATCTGCAGCCGCAGTGGTGTCCTCTGGGCCGACGTTAGTCACCTCGACTCCATCCTCCTGAGGATTAACATCTTCAGTCTCAGTGGCTTCCAAGGGAGTAGTCTCTGCAGGAGTAGAACCATCCTCCTCAACCTCTTGCAAGGCCTAAGCAAAACGGGGGTCACCAAAGCCTAGACCAACAAAGTCTGAGGCGATTAAACTCCCTGACTCCTATTCCTTAGAAGCTGCCCATTTGCCAGTTGTTTTAACACCTCTTTCAAGGTATTCAAAGCCAAAGCTGATGAACTCATCATGGACCTTATAGTCTGTAAGGATCTTCTCTGAGGCATCCTCTAGTGAGGCTTTGACTGCAGCATCCACTTTGGTCTTCAGGGCATCATCTTTGGCCTTTAGGGCTATTGCATGGTCCTTCTTAAGGTTGATAATGTACATATCCCTCTTCTTAACTAGCTTGTCAACCTCCTTCAGCTCTTCCTTCATACGGTCAACCTCTGCATTCAATGAGGCTTGGACCTTCAGATCTTCTTTTCCCTTCTCTATAAGGGGCATCTTCTGCAGGTTCCAATCGACAAAGTGATGCATGGACAAAATACCCTGTAACGATAGATTAGATGTATGAGTTTTAAATTGTAACCTACAACATAGTCGAGGTTAGACTTAGGAAAAGAAAATGAGCAGAAATTAGTACCTAAATTGATCGATGAAGGGTGAACTTAGCCAATAGAGGGATGTCTAAGGATCATAGGAAATGCTTATCCTCCTTGATCATTATGACACCGATGGCATCAGCAGCCTGTAGACTGTGGCCAATCAAATTATCACTTATTTTTAGCTGAGAAAGATGAGATGCAAGGGCATCATTTGAGGAGATCGGAATGACACGATTACCTTTTTTATTTTTACTCCGCCTCTGATGCTCCGAGTTCGTTGTGGTCTTCTTTTTCTTTGTAACGTCGACTTTGGACGTGTCGATGTTTGTTTGGGAGGAGGAGGGGCTACATTATGCCCAACCGTTTTCATCAACTTCATGAGGCTTGGGGCAGATATCTCCCACAGGTCGTTAGAAATACCTTCAGGGCGCTCTGTAAAAGACGTGTCTGAGTTAGTAAATCAGAGGCATGAAAACTAAGAGGTACAATTTGTGAAATTAACACTTACGAAGCTCTGTCAAATGACCACCTCCTAATCCTATCTGAGAGGGGTAATAGGGGGTTATCAGATGTTCATATTTCACTAGACGACCCTGTTCCCCCTGATCTTGAAGATCCTTAACTTTCTGAAGATTATCCTGGCTAAGTCCAGGGTTGGCTTTAATAGTAAGAGACACCTTCCCCCACTTCAAAGGTGTCCTCGGATCAAACTTTGAAAATGTTGTATATGGACCAAATTCCCATGCCCCTGAGGCAAAGAAATACCGAGGTTTCCAGTTGTAGTTTGAAGTCTGGGTAACCAACAACATTTTCTTCTCTGTCTTCTTAGCTAAGAAGTGGTAATATCTAGGGTGGTTTTTAGCAGAGGAAGGGATATAGCAACCAGTGAAGACCTTAACTGGAAGGTCTGAGTGGTGCACAACCCTCCAAAGGATGATGGCCCCAATCATGACCCTCCAGGCATTGGGGGACAATTGAGAAAGGGATAAATTTATATGGGATAATATGGATCTGATTGAAGGATGGATAGGGAGACGAAAGCCCAACTTGAACATCTGCTCATAGACACAAATCTCCCCATATAGGCCATTAAAGGCCCTCTCACCCCTCAGAGGTCTCCTAAGATTAATGGAGGGGCCTATTGAGTAGAGGTGCCTAAATGCTAGAATATCAAACTCACTAACCGAGCTCTCTGTCTCGATCGCCTCAGAGGTGTCAACATTGCTCTCATGCCCATCATCTTCATCCCTAACAATGTCGGCCTGGGCAGGCGCAGGGATACCATCAGGAAACCGCTGAGAGAACTCAGCCTCGGTGGTGGCCGACAGGGGGATATCATCAATAGGTGGGGGAATATCCACACTCGGCCCCACAATTTTGACATCAGTAGAAGACTGTGAGGTGTTAACACCATTGTGAGACGAGGCACGACTTTGGACCTCAGCCTGATTAGGGACCTGATCTTGCCTAATAGAGTAATCCATAGTCTATTGGAAAAGAGTCTACAGACATAGGGTCTGAGGTAGACGACTTAGGCTCGGACATGAGTGTTGGTTCTATTGGAACCTCTACTGGCTTAGCAGGCTCGACTGGCTTAGGGTATATAACCTTCAGAGGTGGAGGAAAAATAGGTCTGAGGGGGAAGACCTCAGCCCTACGAGATTCCTCTTGGGCTAGCTCTATCTGCCTAATTTTTTTAAAGGTCTTCTCTTTAAGTGAAGGGAACTCTTCTATGAGTTGATACAGGGGTCTGAGCATAAGGAGGACGACACTACACTTGGATTCTAAACCAAAAACAAATAACTTAACTCAATCTAAATCGAAGATCAAACTTAGAGTTTGAAAAGTTTTTTAAACCAAGAACACCTAAGAATAGGTCACCGGAATATGCGAAGGAGGGTCGAAAAACCCAAAATATCACCAGAAAACATAAGCCTCCACCGAGAAATGCAGAAATGAAAAACAAAAGGCTGAAAATGGAAGAAATAGGATTAAAGTGATACCTGGATGATTGTGAAATAAGGAAGAAGAGGTTGGAAGCGAAGAAACCCTCGAATGAGGCAACTTGTTGGATCTTGAAGAGAGAGAAATTACAGAGAGAACTCAGGCAGGAGAAGTGAGGAAATAAGGAAGAAATGAAGAAGAAAGAAGAAAAGAAGGTTTAATCCCAAAATTGTTCTAGCACGTATCCCAAGGCCCATCATTGCCTTGGGAACCTAAAGGGAAAATCTTCATCATTATGCCTTGAAAAACACGCCACCTACTTCAGTAAGTGACATGTGTAAAGAGAATACTGGCACAGAAGAAAATTTAGCCTCGGCCTTAAAATACCCCTCACTTACCTACTCACATAGGTAACTAAGGGCTAGGGGGTGATTGATATGCCCAAAGTACACCTTCCTACTCAGAGACACTAACCTCGGCCTGACTCACAGCTGTGGTGGCAGAATCTCATAATAACCACCAATAATATCGTCTCTCATAGGGTCGGCCCTGAAAGATGTTGCATCTAATCCATACATCAACCTTGGCTGGGCATCATCCAAGGTCAGCAAGGCTTGTACCTGGGTTCAAGAATCCATAAACAACAACATCATCCTCGGTCTATGTTACATTTTATCAGCCAACCAGTAAAGCCTCATGGGCCGACGTAACATCTACCTCGGCGAGCCAACCTTGCCGAGATCCATATGAATATTGACCTCGAATAAAGGAACATTCAGACTTCACCAACCTCGTACTCATCCAGGCCGAGGTTGGCACCAATCGAAGACAGCCGAGCATTTACAAGTACATGTGTGGCTTGGAACACGTGGACAAATCTGTTATAACTAAATCATTCCCTCCACGTGAGGGAATATTGAGGTCATCATTTATTAGTTAAGATAATCCAGGTGTCATCCTTACACTGGTTGGATCTTCATGCACATGCTCATCGCATGCTTGGGGGGGGGGGGGTATATTATACCCCCTAAGCACTATATATAGAGGTTACCCTCTACCTTGTAAAGGGATCCGATATTACAACCCTAGCTGAAACTCTATCATTTTACATAGTAGAGAGAGAAAGCTTGAAAGATTGTATCCATGGCCATTAGTGCCTTATTTCAGTGATATTACTCACACACTCACAGTGGACGTAGGCTAGATTGGCTGAACCACTTATATATTGGTGTTCATCCTCTTCTCCTCACCTCAATCTCTTATATATATATATATATATATTATACTCCTGTGCTGCCATTGTTATAGCTGGTTTGAGATTGTAAACACCTTATTTGGTGGTGCTGTTTCCAGCATAATCATTCGATAAGGACATGGTAGGTTCACACAAGTTCCAACAATTCATATTGAGCTGCCCATGACTCTTTTCGAGCCATTTGGTTGCTATTTTAAAATTACACCCCCAAAACCCATTTTTAACCTTAAATTGCATTTAATTGTTATTTTGATTAGTCGATGGTCTGATAAACACACGGTCGGTTCACACATGTTAAATTGGTCCATATTGAGGTTGTTGTGCCTCTTTTCATGCCATTTGGTTGTTATTTTAAAATTTCACCCCCAAAGCCCATTTTTAACCTTATATTATGTTTACTTGTCATTTTGATAAATCAAGGATCCAATAAGGAAACAGTCAGTTCACACGTTACAATGGTCCATATTTAGGTGCTTGTAACTCTCTTTGGGCAATTTGGTTGCTTTTGTAAAATTTCACCCCCCAAAACCTTAATTTTAACCTTAAAATTTAGTATACTTGTCATTTCGATAAATCGGGGCTTAGAAAAAGACACGGTTGGTTCGCACATGTTGCAATGGTCCATGTTGAGGTGCTTGTGCCTCTTTTTGGTCCACTTGGTTGTTGTTTTAAAATTTCACCCCCTAAAGCCTTATTTTTAACCTTAAAATTGAGTATACTTGTTATTTTGTCAAACTGACGGTCCGAAAAGGACACGATCGATTCATACACTTTGCGATGGTTCATATTTAGGTGCTCGTGCCTCTTTTCAGGCCATTTGGTTGTTATTTTAAAATTTCACCCCCAAAGCCTTTCATAAACCTTAAAATCCCATTTAATTGTCTTTTTGATCAACATGGGATCCGATAAGGACATGGTGGGCTCTCACACATTGCAATGGTCCATATTGAGGTGGTCGTGCCTCTTTTCGAGGTTGTTGCTTTAAAATTTCACCCTAAAGTCCATTTTTAACATCAAATTGCATCTAATCATTATTTTGATGAATCGAGGGTTCAATAAAGAACAGTTGGTTTATACATGTTGCAGTGGTCCATATAAAAGGACTCGTGCCTCTTTTCAAGCCATTTGGTTGTTGTTTGAAAATTTAACCCCATAAAGACTTATTTTTAACTTTAAAATTGAGTATACTTATTATTTTGATAAACTAAGGGTCCGATAAAGACACTGTGGATTCACACAAGTTGCAATTGTTAATATTAAGGTGCTTGTGACTCTTTTAGGGGCATTTGTTGCTATTTTAAAATTTCACCCCTAAATCCCCATTTTAACCTTAAATTACGTATAATTATCATTTTTATAAACCGAGGTACCAATAAGGACAAGGTCATTTGTCACACATTGAAATGGTCTATATTGAGGTGCTCCTGCCTCTTTTCGGGCCATTTTGTTACTGTTTTAAAATTTCACCCTCCAAAGCCCTATTTTAAACCTTAAAATTGGTTTAATCGTAATTCTGACAAATCGAGCATTCGATAAGGACACGGTCAGTTTTCACACATTGCAATGGTCCATATTAAGATGCTCGTTCCTCTTATTAGGCCATTTAGGTTTTAAAATTTCACCCCCAAACACCCCATTATTTAACCTTAAATTGTGTTTAATTATTATTTTGATAAATCGAGAGTCCGATAAGGACACAGTCGGTTCACACACGTTGTAATGGTCTATATTGAGGTGTTCATTCCTATTTTTGGTCCATTCGATTGTTATGTCAAAATTTCACCCCCAAAGCCTTATTTTTAACCTTAAATGGAGTATACCATTTATTTTGATAAACTGAGGATTCGATAAGGATGCAGTCTTTTCACACACGTTGCTATAGTCCAGCGTGAGGTGCACGTGCCTCTTTTTGGTCCATATGGTAGCTTTTATAAAATTTCACCCCTAAACCTTATTTAACACTTAAAATTTAGAATGCGTGTCATTTTGATAAAGTGTGGGTTGGATAAGGACACATCAGTTCACGCAAGTTAAAATAGTTCATATTGAGGTGCTTGTGCCTCTTTCTTATAAATTTCACTCCCCAGTGCCCATTTTTAAACTTTAATTGTGTTTAATTGTCATTTTGATAAATCAAGGGTCCGTTAATGACAAAGTCGGTTCATAAACATGGCAATGGTCCATATTAATGTGTTTGTGCCTCTTTTCTGGTCATTTAGTTGGTTTTGTAAAATTTCAACCCCCGCACCTTATTTTAAACCATTAAATTGAGTATATGTGTTATTTTGATAAACCAAGGCTCCGATAAGGACACGGTCGATTCACATATTGTAATGGTTCATATTGAGGTGCTCTTGTCTCTTTTCATTTCATTTTGGTGCAGTTGTAAAATTTCACCCCCGCAAAGCTGTATTTTTAACCGTAGATTTCATTATACATGTCATTTTGATAAACTGAGGGTCGATAATGACACGGTCAGTTCAAACAACTTCTGATGGTTGATATTGAGGTGCTCATGCCTCTTTTCGAGCCATTTGGTTGTTGTCATAAAATTCCACTCCCCAAAGCCCATTTTTAACCTTAAATTGTGTTTAATTGTCCTTTTTATTATCTGAGGATTCGGTAAGGACATAGTCGGCTCAAACACATTGAAATGGTCCATATTGAGGTGCTTGCGCCTCTTTTGGGGTCATTTGGTTTCTGTTTTGAAATATCACCCCCCAAAGCCCCACTTTTAATCTTAAAATTGAGTATAGTTATCATTTTAATAAACTGAGGGTCCGATAAAGACACGATTCAGTTCTCACACTTTGTAGTGGTTCATATTTAGGTGATTGTGCCTTTTTCGAACCATACATTTGTTGTTTTAAAATTTTAGCCCAGCCCATTTTTAACCTTAAAATTGCATTTAATTGTCATTTTGATAAGCCAAGAAGCCTATAAGGACACAATTGATTCACACACATTGAAATGGACCATATTGAGGTGGTCATGCCTCTTTTCGGGCCATTTGGTTGCTATTTTAAAATTTCTCCCCAAAGCCCATTTTTAATCTCAAATTGCATTGAATTATCCTTTTGATGAATCGAGGGTTCGATAATGACACGGTCAGTTCACACACGTTGAAATGGTCCATATTAGGTGCTCGTACCTCTTTTCGGGTCGTTTAGTTGATTTTGTAAAATTCCAACCCCAAAGCCTTATTTTTAACCCTTAAATTTATTATACGTGTTATTTTAAAAAACTGAGGGTCCGATAAGGACATGGTCGGTTATCACTTGTTGCAATGGTTCATATTTAGGTGCCTCTTTTTGGGCCATTTCATTACTTGTGTAAGATTTCACCCCCCCCCCCCCCCCTAAAACCTTATTTTTAACATTAAAATTCATTATACATGTCATTTTTATAAAGTGTCTGATAAGGACACGATATGTTCACACAAGTTAAAATAATTCATATTGAGTTGCTCGTGCCTCTTTTCGGGCCACTTGGTTGCCATTTTAAAATTTCACCCCCAAAACCCATTTTTAACCTTAAATTGCATTTAATTGTTATTTCGATTAGCCGATGGTTTGATAAAGACAGAGACGGTTCACACATGCATAAATGGTCCATATTGAGGTTGTCGTGACTATTTTCCGGTCATTTGGTTGTCGTATTAAAATTTCACCCTAATGCCTATTTTGAACCTTATATTGCGTTTACTTGTCATTTTGATAAACCGAGGGTCCAATAAGGAAACGATCGGTTCACACGCATTGCAATGGTCCATACTGGGGTGCTCGTACCTCCTTTTGGGCAATTTGGTTGTTTTTGTAAAATATCACCCCCAAAATCTTATTGTCAATATTAAAATTTGGTATACGTTTCATTTATAAAAACTGAGGGCCTGATAAGGACACGATCAGTTCACACAAGTTGCAATGATTCATATTGAGGTGCTCGTGCCTTTTTCGAACCATTTGATTGTTGTTTTAAAATTTCATCCCCCCTAAAGCCTTATTTTAACCATAAAAAATTGAGTATACTTGTTATTTTGATAAACCAAGGATCCGATAAGGACACGATCGGTTCTCACACGTTGCAATTCTCCATAATGTTGTGTGCGTTCTTATTTCAGACCATTTTGTTGATTTTATAAAATTTCACCCCCTAAATCCCATTTTTAACCTTAAATTGTGTTTAATTGTCATTTTTATAAACCAGGGGTCCTAAAAGGACACATTTGCTTCACATATGTTGTAATGGTCCATATTGAGGTGTTCGTGCCTCTTTTCGGGCCATTTGGTTGTTGTTTTAAAATTTCGCCCCTATAGACATAGTTTTTACCTTAAAATAGAGTATACTTATTATTTTGATAAACTAAGGGTCCGGTAGGGACAGGATCAGTTCACACACTCTACAATGGTCTATATTGAAGTGCACGTGCCTATTTTCTGTCCATCTGATTATTCTTTTAAAATTTACCCCAAAGCCTTATTTTTAACCTTAAATTGAGTATACTTATTATTCTGATTCACTGAGGGTTCGATAAGGATACGGTCAGTATACGTGTCATTTTGATAAACTGAGGGTTCGATAAGGACACGACCGGTTCACACAAGTTGCAATGATACATATTGAGGTGCTCGTGCCTCTTTTCAGTCCATTTGGTTGCTTTTGTAAACTTTCACCCCCAAACTTTAGTTTACACTTAAAGTTGAGTATACATGTCATTTTGATAATTTGAGGGTTAGATAAGGACACGATCTATTCACAAAAGTTAAGATAGTTCATATTAAGGTGCTCATACCTCTTTTCGGCCATTTGGCTGTTGTTTTAAAATTTCACTCCTCAAAGTCCATTTTTAACGTTAAATTGCATTTAAGCATCATTTTGATCAACTGAGATAAGGACACGATCGGTTCACACACGTTGCAATGGTCCATATTGAGGTACCCATGCCTCTTTTCGGGTCATTTAGTAGATTTTGTACTATTTCACCCCCCCAAAACATATTTTAAACCTTAAAATTGAGTATACGTGTTATTTTGATAAATCACATCGGGTAGCCACGTAATGAAGTCCATCGATATACTCTCCCACTTCCAAATTAGAATCTTCAATGGGTGCAACTTTCAGTTGATTTCTGATGGTCTACCTCCACTAACTGATAAGTGGCACACTTCAAGACAAACTCGATAATATCCTGCTTCATTCCATCCCATCAATACTGCCTATGTATATCATGGTACATCTTATCCCCGTCGGGATGTATCATAAATATGGACCCGTGGGACTCTGTCATAACATCATGCCTCAAATCCCTATCCTCTGGGACTATGAGTCTCCCATTGAAGCGTAAGCTTCCCTCTAAAATGATCGAGTAAAACTCTGCCCCCTCTGCCAATAACTATCGTACCCTGTTCTGGCAAAACTGATCCCTAACTTATGCCTTCACAACCTGCATAATAATTTCGGGTGTGATAGTCAGCACTGCCATACATGCCCTTGGAACAGTGTCATTAGGCGAAGCTCACTCCACTTATCTTTCCAGATTGTCGCTGACTCTCCCATAGGTCATCGGCTCAATGCTTCTGCCACCACATTGGCCTTCCAACCATCTAGGCTGTGACATATTGAGATCCTTCTTCATGAACAGATACTGTAGTAACTTATGATCCGTAAACAGATTAGTGGCAAAAAATCTATTACAGCTAGCTCCAAATCGTGCGTGGGGTTGTTCCTCTCGTGGGGCTTAAACTTGTGATAATCATAAGCTATAGCCTGATACTCCTGTTGTAGCACACCGCCGAGTCCCTGTAAGAACGCATCGATAAATACAAGATACTCCACTCCTCCCCTAGGAAGTGCGAGCACGAGTGCTGAAGTCAACTAGTGTTTTAGCTCATCGAAACCTAACTGGCAGGAATCATCCCACACAAACGAAACCCCCTTACGATTCAGATTCGTTAATGGACCCATAATCTTTGAAAGCCCCTTAATAAAATGACTATAATACCCTACCAATCCAAGAAGTTCTGAATCTCTGTCGGTGTCATGGGCTGACCCCACTCCCTTATCGTTGTAACCATACTCGGGTCAACTGAAATGCCTCTGTCAGACATAATATGACCCAAGAACTTCACCTTGTGCAACCAAAACCCACACATCTTGAACTTAGCGTACAACGAATGTCCCTATAACATTTGTAGAACCATATGCAAATGCTCTGTGTGCTCGCCCTCAGTCTAAGAATATACTAGAATATCGTCTATGAACACGATCATGAACTAGTCAAGGATGTCTCTGAACACCCTATTCATGAGATCTATGAATGTTGTTGGAGCATTGGTTAGCTTAAATATCATAACTCTGAACTCATACGACCCATACCACGTCAGGAATGCAATTTTAAGGACATCTTTCTCCCTAATACGCAACTGGTGATAACCCAATCTCAAGTTTATCTTTAAAAATAAGCTGATCATCTCAACTGGTCAAACAAGTTATGAATTTGAGACAAAAAATATTTATTCTAAATCGTGACCTTGTTCAACTCCTTGTAATCGATACAAAGTCAAAGTGAACCATCATTTTTCTTCATGAACAACATTGGAGCACCCCACGACAATGTACTCCGTCCAATAAAACCTTACCCCAAGATTTGTTGAATCTGGTCTCATAACTCCCGCATCTCTTAAGGGTCCATACGATACAACGAACGTGCAATGAGCCTAGTCCCAGATGCTAAATCAATAACGAACTCTATCTCTCGACTCGACGGTAAAATCAGTATCTCCTGAAACACTTCTACAAAATCTGTAACCATTGGGATTGAGTCTAAACATATAACCACCTCCTGCAAGGTCTCTTCCTCGATATAGTATAGGTGCGTGATCGACCCTCGCTCGGGAAGAGGCATCTTCACCAAGAACATGTCCTGTCCTGGAATGGAAAACATAATGGTTCTCCCAAAATAATCCACCATCGCACGATACCCTGCCAACCAGACCATACCCAGAATGATGTCGTACCTAGTCATGTCTAATACAAGTAAGTCGACTCCTAAACACAATATCTCGACATATATCCCCACTCCTCTATAAATGGAGTGAATAAGGGCCCCACTATCCAATGTCGACACACATAATAATGATACTGGTTGTCTCTAATAAACCCGTTGTGCGTGCAAATTTAGTAACTATGAAAGAATGCGATTCCCCTGTATAAAATAACACCCGACCCAAATGCCCATTTATAGGAAATGTACCCTCAACAGCTGGTGGCGCTTGCAGAGCCTATGGCATCATCACATTTTGTACATTATAGACATGCCCGTCATATTGCACATGTCCCTGCAATTATGGGACTGCTGGAGCTGGTACTACTCAAGGTGGTAATTGCGCCTGTTACCCCTATTGGGATCCCTATTGCTGCCCTCTGCCTAGCTCCGGACAATCTCTCTTCATATGACCCGTCACCCCATAGATAAAACAGCGGCCTACAAAGTCCCCCTATCTCTGGCCTAACTGTTCATGTCGGGATTATCCTAGTTGTTGGTCTTTGTGGCCTCGGCCCTGCTAGCCACATTTGTTGTTCTCTAAGCCTTGTTGGCCCTAGGGAACACGTTGCTATTGTCCCTACCTAAAACTACTACCATTTGGTCTGAATCCACCAGAATGAAATCTATTATCTCAATCCCCTACTGGGAATCCCGCTAGTGCTGCCTACCAGACTGCGACTGTTGTGCCCCACCGACAGCATTACCTCCCACCTTGCCTAACTAGCTAGACTCTCTTTCTCTCTTTCTCCCCTTCATATGGAAGCAATAGTCTTGACAGTGTAGTAATGCGGTATTGATGAACTCTGTGTACGCCTTCAATGTTGGGTTACCCCGCAATTATTATCGGATCCTCCAATTAAGCCCATCCATAAACTTTAACATTTTCTTCTCTTCAATGCTCACCTCCTCAGGCACAAAGTTTGCCAAACGGGTGAAATCCTCTTCATATTCATCCACAGTTCGGCCCTCCTGTGCAACATCCAAAAACTTCCTCCGTATCTCAATCTAAATCGCCGAAGGAAAGTACTTGCGGTCAAATCGCACTCAGAACTCTGCTATAGTCATCATGTAACTCTCCTCGGATATAGTGATTGACTCCCACCAGTGCAGTGATGTACACACTAAATTAAACATAGCTATTATCTATTTCTGAGTGTCGTTTCACTCAACTATAATACCCTGTATTTTTTAGTATATAGAATTTAATTAATTCGATTTATTTTTAAATTACACGTGTGTTGTAACTTAATTGAATTAAATTTTTATGTGATTATTAAATATTAAGTGGGAGAGATAATTATTAATATTACGAAATAAATTTACTAAGTGTGTAGTAAAAAAAATGTGGAAATTAACATACGCCGTAGCGAGTGATATTGTGGTCAATTAAATTATATCTCAACCGGGAGTCGCATGTAGATAATTTGAGGTCGTGATAGGGATTTTGTGTAGAGTGACTCGGATGGAGATTTCGAGGTCATGGTTGATTCTGAAACGGTCAAAATAGTTGGGATAGTATACCCGGGTGTATTTTTTGGGTCCCATGGCAATTTTAGATCAGCCCGACGCCAATTAAGGGTGTTTCGATCATTTGGAAGAGTAGGGTTGGAAAAGCTACGAAATTATAAGTGTTATATCAGCATATAGTTTGAGAAGGCTAGAGTTAGAACCAAATAAAGTCAATAGAGGCCATAGAAAGGAAGAATAGAGGATTCTTAGAGATCCAATACCAATCTTGCATCCCCTTTACCATCATAGTGTGAATCGGAAGGAGAGGAAGGCACTTTCATTATCTGAAAACGAAATCAGACCTGCTATTACAAGTCAAGTGTTTATCTTACATGTTTTTTAATAGTTATAATATCAATGGTAGAATTTTGATGTAATCTAGCATGAACAAATGATTTTGAGATAAAATAATGGACTAAATTCATGTCACTGACTAGGATTTATGTTAGAGATTTGATTTTTGGGTTTGATAATACAAAATCTAAATTATGGAATATTATAAGAGATTGAATTATGGGATTCATGAAGAACATGCATGGAAAAGTGGAACAAGGGTTTCTTAGACAAACCCTTGATAAAATCTTCATTAATTATCAATTCAATTATGTTTTACCATTTGAAATTCATTAGAAACGGTTTATATATTCATATTTAATGATGGGTGGATTTGTATAGGAGTTTGGGGAAGAATCATGGAGTTTGTGTTGGATAAAAATGGTGAAAATCGTACAACATAACAAATAAGATAACCTGAACCATTTCGAATCGATTTGGCTTAAAGAACGAATCGATTCGATAAGTGAGTCGATTTGGTCTCTTCACTGAATCAATTCGTTACCCCAAATTGCCCATTTTCTTTTATTTATGCCCCAAATTTGTGAATAATTAATGGGGGGACTTTGGGGACATTTTTAAACTATAGTGAGGGATATAGTGAATTCCAGTAGACCTATAGTAGAATTGAGGCTTACCCAAAATGAGAGAATTAAGGTTAGGATTTATTATGCATAACTTGATATTTAATGAATTCCTAAAAAGAGAACGGGTATCAGAGAGTATGAGTGAACCAATGATTTAGATCAATAGTGTATGAGCTACTAAAATAACTTAAGGGGTAACTAGGAACCTTCAAGTAGAGAATAATACTCGGGAAAATACGGTATGAAGTCATAATTGTGAACTGATAGTATAACGAATATTCGAGAGATATATACTATGTCCAAATTATACTATGGGTTGTGTGTATACTTACTGAAGATATATATGTATATAGGTTGTGTGAATACCCATTATGTGGTTTGTGTTAAGTGTTAGCATACCTACACTGCCTACTATCATGGAGGTCATGTGCAGTGGGCGATCCCACCTTGGCAATTCCAGCGAGGTTTAGATGTGTGCCCCGGGACATAGAACTTAGGGCACCTCACTATGTGTAGTGCATTAGTGAGATTGGCAGGTCTATTGGTTACATTAGGTATGTGTATATCCCAAAGTCTTATAACTATGTTCCCCTCCATTGTGTGGTATTTTATTTATGGTTCGAGGAAACATTTCGAACGGATAGTCCTAAATTTGGTACGAGAGGTAAAGGGACTGATATCAAAGTATGCATGCATCGCGATAGTCATTCCGGGGATGATGTAGTAGCATATATATAGGTAGTACGATATGTGTGATTGTAGAAAGGATAGATAGAGTACATCTAAAGACAACTTAAGTATAATAAACTTAATGAAATGGTTTAACAATAACATATGAGAAACGTTAATGCAGTAGCGTACTATATGGGCTGTACAAGGGAAACGAACCTTGTGTGGTTAGTTAGATACATAAGTCTAGTTAGGCTGGGTAGCATATCTATGCAGGGGACATTAAGAGTATACTATAGTTGAGAGGTGAGAAACTCAAGGAAGTGTACGTGGAACTGACGTGTGTATCTAATACCTACTTTTAATGTGTGATTTAAATACTTGCTAAATGTTTTCAAAAGTTTTTGGTATCTGACCTGTGTCAAATCTATTTTCCAAAATATTTTAGGTGTCCAGCCACAGGGACGCCAAGTTTCATGATTCATTCCAGGAATGCGCAACTACAACACTTATGGAGGCCTGCGGGATTTGTGTAGACACTTCAGTTATTCATTCCTAGATTAGGGTTATGATTTAGTATTTCATTTGGGCGTGTTGCCCCTTCAGTTGTTATATTCTTTCAGTTTTATTTATCAGACTATGTTTTGGATTTATTCCTTTGAACTTATAGTTGGATTTAATTTTGGGAACCAATTGTTTATTCGGTATTCTTTATTTATCTATTTATCGTGGGATTGATTCATACTATTATATTTTTATAGATAGATGAGTTACATTATTTTATATTTTGTATGTTGCTATATTAATGAAAGATATAAAATTGGCACCATCTTAATTTGACATAGGTGGTTTGTAATTTAAAAAGTTTTTTGATGGTGATGCTAAGAATGAAGCAAACGAGAATCCTGTTTATTTTAATAAAGGACTTATCAACCGTGTTAAATTAGGACGGTTGTTATAGATAGTATCAGAGCATCAGGTTCTAGTGTCTATAGGATCTGCATGACTTACAACGATTTCAGCTTATCTTTCTTTGATATAAAGCCCTATTATTAGGACTATTGCATTCATGCTTACATATTTGAGATTACATTTCTTCTGTAATTGTATTAGTATTGATTGTGAACTAATACAATTTGATCTAGTTTCATATGACACCAAATAGAGGACGACAAGCTAGAGCAGCGGTAAGAGCCGAAGAGAGAGAAGCTCAGTAGGAGCCACAGGTACCACAACCACCGCAGGGGATGGTAACGGTCACAGAAGTGGCCACTATAGTGGCACAGGAAGTTAACTCATCTAAGGCTACCATGTCAACCCATTTTCCTCAGGCCCATCCACAACCACAAGTGGAACGAGTTATCTAGGCCCATCCGGGACCATCTAATTGGCAGAGGGTTAGGTAGTCTTTCTAGAATGGCCACTCACCGTAGTTCTAGGGGAGCTCAGATGTGACTGTAGTATTCTAGTGGAAGAAGGATCTACAATTCCATCCTTGTATGATTGAGTGCACTGACACTCAAAAATAGATGTTAGCAACGTTTAAGCTCATGGGATCTGCCTTGTAGTGGTTGGAGTCTATTACCACCTTAGAGGAGAGGGATACGATTCCTATTGAGGATTCGATCGCAAACACTTCCCACCAGTTGTCCAAACAGAGATGAGGAAGTTCATTTACGTAGGGCAGGGTGACCGTTCGGTGGCTGAGTATGAGGAGGAGTTCACCCGTTCGGCTAATTTTGTGCCGAACGAGGTGAATAGTGAAGATGAGAAGAAACCGAAGTATATGGATGGACTACCCTAATGATTAGGCATAAATTCTTCACATTTATCCCCTTAATTTCTGTATTTTTATAATCCTGTGCGGTATAAATAACTTGGATTTGTCTCTTATTTATGCTCCTAACCACTTTTGGCAATTATTTCATGTTTTGTGTACTTCTCATGTGTTTTACAGGAATTTCATGCAAGTTAACGTTAGAGAAAACTCAAAATAATGAAAGAAACCAAGAAACGGGAAGTTGAAGGGCATTTTCATAATTTTTTAGCCTTGGTCTGAATGTGGGTCCAATTGTAAAGTTGAATATCTTTCAATTGCAAGAACACTGGAAAAAACGGCATCTCAATCCGAGCTACGGTGAATAAGTTATGTTCCTTCGAAGTTGAGAGAAAATAACAAGAAAAAGAACCGAACCGAAGGCAAAGAAAAAGAACCAATCCGGTTTCGGAAAAAATTTCTATAAGAGGAAAATCGAACCGAAAATGAATAAAAAGAACCGAACCGGTTCTACCAAAACTTTCTGTTATAGTCAAATGGAACCGAATCCCCTGAACATGATCGGTTCGCTTGTTAAAATTTGGATTTATCCACTTGTAAAATTAGAGTCCTGCATGGTTGAAACTCTTGTAAATTCGCAGGTTATTCAGTCTAACTTCTTAGAAGACAATGAGGAGCTTATTTTTACGTAGTTTTAGAGAGAGAACGTGCAAGAGAACCTTAGGATCTCAGTAATACAAATTGTTGATTCTCCATTAAGATTTCTGTAGTAAAAATGATTTCTTTCTCTCTTTTATTTTTTTAATTTTGTTAGTTTATGCAATCTTAGTTTATTTCAACGAAATATTGAATCCTTTTACTCATCTAGTTATAATCACACAATGATTTCAGTCACATGCACCGTAGAAACCATTGCTTTCACTAGTTGCACCATGCCATGCTAGATTTTTAGGGGTTGGGATACATGAACCCAACCCTATGTGGTTTGCATGTGTGTAAAATTAGTTCCTTAAATTAAATAAATGATCGAATCGTGTTTTGTAGTGATCAAAATCATCGTAGGACTTTTGATCTCGTTTGCCCTAGGTAACCGGGATGCTTAAGAGTGCGGTACGAGTGTAGCTATAACGACACCGATTTATTCTTACTTTTGATTATATATGATGTGGGCTTGAACCTCATATATATAATGCTTAAGATTAATAAAGATCAGGTTCAGTAAATTATCTAATTCATAACTAGTTTTATTACCGGCAAACATACTAGGGTTGGAGGATTGTATTTCGACCTTGCTTTTCTCATTTATAGTTAATCAGTCACAATTAGTTCACTCTTGCATTCTTAGTTCATACTCAGTTTCATTTAATTGCTCTAAGTTAATAGCTATAATCTCACTTAGATCACCTTTATATTTTCTATTTAGAGTCAGTTTAGGATTGACCATCTTACCTACCGTCGTCACGTTCTACGTCCTATTTCCCTGTGGATTCGATCCCGTCGTATCGAGTTTATTACTTTCGCGACCGTTTTTCACATGAACCGTAATTAGCACGCACTTTAGACACAAATTGAGTCGCGTCACCTGGAGGATCAGATAATATTTGATTGGCAACCTAGAATTGAAAACTTATATAAAGGTCGTCAATGATTCACTTCTACATTGCCAAGACCATCACTTCCATCTGAAGGGTAGTAAGAGGGTGGGTGAGCCGAGCCAACCAAGAAGGACAGGAGGTAACGGTGCTAGTGGGGCACCACAACAGCAGGTGGTGAGACATAAAGGGGAGGATTCATGGCAGAGGGATCAAGCCAAGAGATTTAGGCCAGGAGGCTACCGACCTGAGGGTCAAGGTTTTAAACAGGGCCATCAAGGTCCTCAGCAGCAGCAACAGCAGGTTCCCCAAGGCCTCCAGGGCCAAGGGAACAATTAAGGAGGCCACTAGGGTCGAGGTTACCAGGGTCAGCATCAGGTCTAGCCTCGATAGGGGCAGCAAGGCCAGAGGCAAAGAGACTTCCCAGGCCAATACTTTGTTTATGGTCAGACGGGTCACAAGAGGAGAGACTGCCCACAACAGGGTAGATCACAATAGCAGGGTGCCCAGCAGGAGCAGGAGACGCAACTACCTCCTGCAGCACCAACTCCACTATCCCCACAACAGCAGGGGAAATTACCTATGGGTATATTTATAACGTCCGAGATGTAGCCATGTCGCTAGCACCACAGGCGCCGCCAGCAGTCGAGGGTACGTTTCCTATTCATGGCCTTGAGGGTAGGATTCTGTTTGATACGGAGGCGACACACTCTTTTATTTTTACTAGATTTGCACGAGCAGCTAGACTATTAGAGACAACTGACAATCTCCTTATGTGTGTGGTGTCACCTTTGGGTAATGGGTCGCTTATACTCTCAATTTGTAGGGGAGTAAATATCGTGGTTGGGAGACTGATGTAACACCCTGACCCGAATTTATGGATTACCCATGTGTCAACCCGATCCGACCCGAGTATAGGTGTGAAGTGCAATGTAACAACCTGCATAATGTTTCTAATCCAGTTTTATTTTAATTAATATTTGACTTGTTAGCATGCAATTCCAGTTTCAAAATAAACTACGTGAGGGACCCATGGGGAGCACCCTGTAGTCCAAGTAAACATAGTTACTAACGTAAAATAAATAAAATATACTTACCTGTATAACGCCCTCAAAATACGAACCTGCACCCAACCTGCCGTAACAAAGCGAGGGTGTGAGCCTATACCCAGTGGGAGTATATAAAGAAGTATAGAAATGAATGACAGAAAAGATACTCACACGCTATAACCACATGCATGTGAATATATATATGCCTTTGAAAAATACAAATTCCAATGCATTAACCGTTTTACTTTCGAAAACCTTTCTTGCCAGATTAATTCACCTTAATCTTATAAATACTTTTTTCACTCATACTTGTCATTTCTCACTTTATTTATCACATCTGGTACAACACTTGAAACCATTATTTTTTATTTATCTGAACCCATTCCTTTATCGAAATTACTCTTTCTATTTTAATTCAATGCACCTTAGTGTTTTCATTGAAAATCACCATATCATCACACGCATTCACCATGTTAGAAAACACTTATTTGTCATTTGAAAACCCTTTCAATACATACTTATTGAAAATTATGGGTTTAACAACTCGGTTGCTTGATCACCCATACGCATTTACTTATCCATTTCACCTTTACCGAAACATTTATTATACTCATTCAAGTTAGGTTGTATTACCACATTTTACCACACAACCCAAATTTCCTTTATCTTTTCTCGAAATCTTCCTATATCGCATACTTCCACAGGCTCCACACTGCCGGCTATGCACACCATATACTCTAGCTAGTGATTTAGGGCTTTTCACCCAAGGGCTACGGGTACTTCTTGATTTTATCCCGGTGTCATCCGAGTTCCTTTTATGTGTTTTAATATTTTACAAATGTCCACATTAATTCAATTTTCCCATTTATCTGGCTGAAGCCAAACCTGGGACTTTACCACCCCATCTTGTGTTACACTTTGAAACTTACCATTTCATGTCCTTTGCACTTTAACCTTGATTTTTATTCCAAAAATCATATTTATTTAGGACCACTTTATATAACACCTATTTCAACATTTTTATTTCATAAAAATGTTCCACTTAATTAAAATTACCATTTTACCCATTTGTTTCCAAAATCACCTTTTACACCATTTCTCAAGTGTTAATTTCACCAAAAACACTATTAAGTTACTCATAAAACTTTAACACCTTTTTACCATTGGAGTAATATTATACCTAATCGAAAACACCTTTACACCTTTAATTCTTATTTACTTTCATAAGTATTATTCACTTAAAACATTACTAAGTTACACACTAACTTTTCCATGTGTACCCATTAACACTTAATGAATAATTTTATCAATATTTTTCCAAACACGCATTTTTTTCCTTCTTTATTCAAGATATCCATTTACATATAAGACTACTTTTATAAGAAAATGACAGTTCTTTATATCAACACGTGTAGTCTTATAATCTCATGTTCATTATATATTTTAGTCCCAATTTCACACACTTGAAGACTAATTTCTAACTTTTATTATTTCATATTTAAATCTAATAAAAAATTCTATAAACTTGTTTATACACTTTATACAAAAAATACTATAAGTTTATATGCATGAGAATATGGATTTTAAACCCAAAAATTCTACTACATGGTTTAAACACATATTTCATCATGGAGGAATCATTATACTTGCAAAAATACATTTCTTTAGGTAGAAGAGACATTTTTATTTCTTTAACTTCAACAAGTGTCTATTTTTCATAAAATATTCATTTTGCAAGCACTTTGAAATATTATTATTTCACAAAATATTTATCAAAGCAAATCATTATTTCCAAACATTTTATTTCATAAATTGTTTAACACCAATATTCTAGAAAATGCCCATTTTCATAATAACACCATATTTTAATATTCCAAAACCTTGAAATATTTACTTATTCTTTAATTTCAACAAAATATCATTTTCCAATATTTTTATTCCATAAAAATATTTATTATCTTCTACATAACAATTATACTATTTAACTGAATACACCCTACTCAATAGTCTAGCTATAAGACCATGATGTACAAAAATAAACTATTACACTAAGAGTAAGGCTTTTTCCATTTCTAATGGCTTCAATAGTGGTGGAAATTTTGGTCTAGGAGGAGCAAACCCCACCTCGAAAGGTGGCCTCAAGGGGTTACTAAAAGCAACCTCCAAAAACCCCAAAATGCTCCAAGCTAAGAACCCCTTCAAAAATCCACTTCATACTCCATTAGAGCTCCATCTTCATCTCCAAAAACTCCTAATAACACTTCCAAAATTCGTATCACTCCTTTATCAATGGTGGAAATGGGTGTATTTGGTTCAAATGTGGAGAAATACATCATAAAAACTATGTTTTATGGGTGGGCTATGGTGGAGGAGTGGGGGCTTAGTGGTGGGTGGTGGTGGAAGACCATCCACCTCTCTCCTTCTCTCTCTCTCTCTCTCTCTCTCTCTCTCTCTCTCTCTCTCTCTCCTTCTTCCATTTTCTCCCAACAACAAATAACCTTAAACACACCGGACAAACCCTTATAAAACCTCCCCTAAGCCTAAAAATCTTGTTTTCCCCCTACAGGACATATATGGGTTCAATAGCACACATATCCTCCGCTCCAAATTGTAACAGCGCACAAGGGTAGTCAGATCTAAAAACTTGACCACCATCGTTCGAACGACTTCCCCATATCGTTCGAACGACTCATACCATGTTTCCCCTTACCTAGTTCGCACGACCCTTCATCCGACCTACTACTATAAACTAGTAGCACGTCGTTAGATGTCATGCTTTTCGCGACCTATCTCGTGACCTTAACACTGTGGTTCAAACGACAATCCCATATTGTTTGAACGACCCTATTTATTTTTCTCCAACTTTTCATCCATAATTCTTGCATGATTATAATCAACATATAATTTAATTAAGTTACTGGGCGGGATATTGCAACTGAGTTTAGCAGCCGACCTTATTGTATTACATATGGATGGGTATGATATCATCTTAGGCATGGAGTGGTTGGCCGGGTACCGAGCGATGGTGGATTGTTATGGAAGAACCATTGTGTTTTCCGTTCTAGGACATGAGATGTTCCTTGTGGCGATTCCTCTTCCTGAGGGAGGATCACGCACACCTTTATATTATATTGCGGAGGAGACCTCATAAGAGGTGGTTATCTCTTTGGACTCGATTCCAGTAGCTAGGGAGTTCGAGGATGTATTTTAGGAGATACTCAGGTTTCCACCTTGTTAGAAGATTGAGTTCATCATCAACTTAGCACCGGAATCGAGACCAATTGCCCAAGCGCCTTATCGGATGACTCCTTTTGAGACACGGGAGTTGAAGGAGCAGATTCAGCGGCTATTGAGGCAGGGTTTCATTCAATGGAGTACATTACGATAGGGTGCACGTGAAGAAGAGAGATGGTTCACTCCGCTTGTGTGTAGGTTACACGGAGCTGAATAAGATCATAATACGGAATAAATATCCACATTTGAGGATCGATGACCTGTTTGACCAGTTGAGAGGAACAACATACTTATCTAAGATAGATTAGAGATTGGGGTATCATTAGTTGTGCATTTGAGAGGAGGACATTCCTAAGTCCGTATTTCTTATGTGGTATGGATCGTACGAGTTTAGGGTGATGCCATTTGAACTCACAAATGCTCCAGGAGTGTTCATAGATCTCATGAATCGGGTTTTTAGAGAGTTCTTTGACCAGTTCATCTTTGTGTTTATAGATGACATTCTGGTTTACTCTTGTTTGGAGGGCGAGCATGCAAAGCATCTTCGTATGGTTCTGCGGACGTTACAAGACCATCAGTCATATGCCAAATTTAAGAAGTGTGGATTTTGTCTATGGGAGGTGCAATTTTTAGGCCACACTGTGTCTGATAGGGGCATTATTATTGATCCAAGTAAGATATCGGTGGTGAGGGAATGGGGGCATCCCACGACACCGATCGAGATTCGTAGCTTTCTGGGGTTGGCTAGTTACTATCGTCGCTTCATTAAGGGTTTCTCAAAGATTACGGGTCCGTTGACGAACCTGACTTGCAAAGTGGCACCGTTTGTGTGGAGTGGCCACTATCAGTTAGCTTTCGATGAGCTAAAAATAATTGATGTCAACACATGTACTCGCATTGCTTGGGGGATGAATGGAGTACCATGTCTATATGGATGCATCCTTGCAGGGACTTGGGGGGGTACTATAGCAGTAGTAGAGGGCTATAGCTTATGCATCTTGCAAGCTTATGCTCCATGAGAATAATTACCCCACACACGACCTTGAATTTGCAGTGGTTGTGTTTTCCTTGAGGATTTGGAGGCACTATTTATTGGGGGAGAAATTTACTTTGTTCATGGACCACAAATCACTTCAGTATCTATTCACGCAGAGATATCTGAATATAAGGTAGAGGAAATTGCTAGAGTTTGTGAAGGATTACCAGTTTGACATTGAGTGAAGTCTAGCATGGTGGAAGACTCCTTTAATCGACGGTCTAATGGGGAGCTAGCAGAGGCTTGGAAGGCGAAGTGGAGTGAGCTTCGACATGAGGATGAGGTTGCTAGTGCTTGTATGTCCGTATTGGCTGTTACTCCCGAGAGAGTTATTCGGGTAGTGAAAGTATAAGTAGAGGACCAGTTTTCCAGGATAGAGTACGTCAGTCATTAACAGATGGGGCAGAGTCTTATTCAATTAGTTTCGAGGGAGGCTTACGCTTCAATGGGAGACTCATTGTTCTAAAGGATGAGGATTTTAGGCATGCGGTGATAACAGAGTCTCACAGGTCGAGGTTTGCGGTACATCTTGGTGGGGATAAGATGTACCAGGATATATGGAGGCAGTATTGGTAGTCAAGGATGAAGCAGTACATAACATAGTTTGTCTTAAAGTGCGTTCCATATTAGTTAGTGAAGATAGACCATCAAAGACCATCAGGGAATTTACAACCACTAGAGATCCCAATGGGGAAGTGGGAGAGCATTTCGATGGATTTCATTACCGAATTGCTGACATCGCAGAGAGGTCACAACTCCATTTGGGTGATAGTGGATCATTTGACTAAGGTGGACCATTTTTTGCCAGTCCGCACCGATTATGAGACGAGACAATATGCACAGCTATTCATTACAGAAATAATGAAGCTACACGGAGTAACGATTAATATTGTGTCCGATCAGGACAAGATTTTTGTGTCCTATTTATTGTAGAGTTTTTAGGAGGTTATGGGCACGGATTTACGTCTGAGTACAGCATATCATCCATAGACATATGGACAGATTGAGCGGGTAAATCAGATGCTAGAGGATATGCTAAGAATGTGTACACTTGATTTTGAGGGAGGATGAGAGCGGTACCTTCCATTGGTGGAGTTCGTGTATAATAACTCCTACTAGTTCACCATTGGAATGACGCCATTTGATGCACTTTATGGATGACCTTGTCATTCGCTCGCTTGGTGGTTAGAGGTGGGGGACAACAAGTTATTGGGGTCAGAGATGATCCAGGATACTACTGCCAAGATTGAGCTGATTCGGGGATGCATTCATATAACTTAGTGCATATAGAAGAGTTATGTCAATGTAGACCGGAGACACATTGAGTTATAGATTGGTGACCAGGTGTTGGTACGGGTGTCTCCTATGAAGAAGGTCATGATATTCAACAAGAAGGGGAAGCGAGCGCTGAGGTATGTGTGGCCTTTTTCGATTATTGAGAGGGTGGATCCAGTTGCGTATAGGGTGGGCTTACTAGGGCACCTACGACGGATTCACGACGTGTTCCACATGTCATCGTCAAAGAGGTACCGAAGGAGCGAGAGAGATTTTTGGCACGTTCCATTAGAGGAGATTGACTTACAACCAGTCATCTCATATGAGGGAAGACCAGGGGTTATGCTTGATCGTAGTGCGAGTAAGCTGCGATCTAAGGTGGTACCCTTGGTTCGAGTTCATTGGAGGCACCACAATGTTGATGAGTCAACATGGGAGCGGGAGGATGACATGCGAGAGCAGTATCCAGAGTTATTCACCGCATGTACGTTCTAATTTTTAGGGCAAAATTCCTTTGTAAGGGGGAAGTATGTGATACCCCGTATTTTTGAGTATATGGAATTTAATTAATTAGATTTATTTTTAAATTATATGTGTATCGTAATTTAATTAAATTAAATATTTATGTGATTATTAAATATTAATCGGGAGAGATAATGATTAATATTACAAAATAAATATACTAAGTGTGTAGTAAATAAAATGTGGAAATTAATATACGTCATAGCGAGTGATATTAACGTGATTACATTATATCTCATCCAAGAGTCGCATGTAGACTAATTTGAGGTCGAGATAGGTATTTTCTTTAGAGTGACTCAAATGGAAATTTTGAGGTCATAGTTCATTCCAAAAGAGTCTAAATAGTCGGAATAGTATACTCGGGTGTATTGTTTGGGTCCCGGGGCGATTTTAGACCAACCCGACACCAATTAAGGGCATTTCGGCCATTTGGAAGAGTAGGGCTGGAGGAGATACGAAATTCTAAGTTTTATATCAGCATATAGTTTAAGGAGGCTAGGGTTAGAACCAAAGAAAATCAATAGAGGCCATAAGAGAGGAAGAAGAGAGGATTCTTAGAGATCCAACACCTTTCTTGCACCGCCTTTACCATCGCAGCGTGAATCGGAAGGATAGGAAGGCACTTTCATCATCAGAGAATGAAATCAAACCTGCTATTATAAGACAAGTGTTTATCTTGCATGTTTTTGAATAGTTGTAATATCCATGATAGAATTTTGATGTAATCTAGCATGAACAAATGATTTTGAGATAAAACAATGGACTAAATTCATGTTAATGATTAGGACTCATATTAAAGATTTGATTTTTGGGTTTAATAATACGATATCTGAATTATGGAATATTATGGGTTTCATGAAGAACATGAATTGAAAATTGAAACAAGGGTTTCGTAGACAAACTCTTGATTAATTATGAATTCAATGATGTTTTAGCATTTGAAATTCATAAGAAACGGTTTATATACTCATATTTAATGATGGGTGGATTTATATGGGAGTTTGGGGATGAATTACGGAGTATGTGTTGGATAAAAATGGTGAAAGTCGTACAGCGTAATGAAGAAGATAACCTAAACCATTTCGAATTGATTTGACTCGAAGAGAGAATCGATTCGGTCTCTTCACCGAATTGATTCGGTTACCCATAATTGTCTAGTTTCTTTTATTCGTGCCCTGAATTTTTTAATAATTAATTGGGGAACTTTTGGAACATTTTTAAACTATAGTGAGGGATATAGTTAATTCCAGTAGACCTATAGTAGATTTGAGGCTTATCCAAAATGAGAGAATTAATGCTAGAATTTATTGGCCGTAACTTAATGTTTTATGAATTCTCTGAATATTCACTGTTGTATATGAGTGTATTAGCTACTGAAATAACCTGAGAAATAACTAGGACCCTTCGAGTATAGAATAATACTCGAAAAAATACGATTAGAAGTTATAATTCTGAACTGATAGCACGATGAATATTCAGAGATATATATTACATACGAATTATACTACGGGTTGTGTGTACCTATATATATATATATATATATATATATATATATATATATATGCTGTGTGAATACCTATTATGTGGTTTGTGTTAAGTGTTAGGATACCTACATTGCTTGTTATCACGGAGGTCACGTGCTGTGGGCGATCCCGCAATGGCGATTCCAGCGAGGTTTAGATGTGTGCCCAAGGACATAGAACTTAGGGCATTTCACTATGTGCAGTGTATTAGTGCGATTGGTAGGTCTATTGGGTACGTTAGGTATGTGCGTATACCAAAGGGTTAGAACTATGTTCACCACCATTGTGTGGCATTTGATTTATGGTTTGAGGAGACATTCCAAATAGACAGTCCTTAATTTGGTACGAAATGTACATGGACTGATAGCAGAGTATGCAAGCATCGCGGTGGTCGTTACAGGGATGTCTTAGTAATATATATATATATATATATATATATATAGGGAGTGCGATATATATGTATATACTTGTGTGATTAATCTACTTTTGTGTGATGGTAGAAATAATAGAAAGAGTACATCAAAAGACAACTTAATTATGATAAACTTAATGAAATGGTTTAACAGTAACTTATGAGAAATGTTACTGTGGTAGTGTACTATATAGGTGGTACAGGGGATCCAAACCTTGTGTGGTTAGTTGGATACGTAAGTCTAGTTAGGCTGGGTAGCATAGCTAGGTAGGGGGCGTTAGGTGTGCACTATAGTTGAGAGGTGAGAACTAACGTGTGCGTCTAATAACTGCTTTTAAACTGTGATTTAAACACTTGCTAAATATTTTCAAAAGGTTTTGGGATCTGACCCAGGTCTAATTTATTTTCCAAAACATTTTAAGTGTCTAGCCACAGGGACACCAAGCTTGATGATTCATTCCAGAGATGCATAGCTGCAGCACTTGTGGAGGCATGCAGGATTTATGTAGATGCTTCAGTTATTCATTCCTAGATTAGAGTTATGATTAAGTATTTCATTTGGGGGGATTTCCCCTTCAGTTGTTATATTCTTTCAGTTTTATCTATCAGACTATGTTTTGAATTCAGTTTATTCCTTTAGACTTATAGTTGGATTTCACTTTGGGAACCGATGGTTTAGTGGTATTGTTTATTTATCTATTTATCGAGGGATTGATTCAGACTATTATATTTATATGGATAAATGAGTTACATTATTTTATATTCCGCATGTTGTTATGTTAATGAAAGATAAAAAATTGGCATCGGCTTAATTTGACATAGGTGATTAGTAATTTAAAAAAATTTCGACAGTGATGATAAGAATGAACCAAATGAGATTCCTATTTATTTTAATAAATGACTTATCAACCGTGGTTAAATTAGGAAGGGTCACATCAACTATGCAAAGATGATGTTGAATGTTCTTCTTCTATTGAATGTCACCTACCATATCTGCACTTCCCTGAAACTCTAGTAAATGCCCTTTTTGAAAGGCCTCCCAAATCCTCTCTTGCACTGATGGTCCCTAGTGGGCCTGGATGACCAGTGCCACTGGCTGTTGCGGTTGAGGTTGTAGGAACTACTGTGCCATGGCAATTATAATGGCATTAACTGCATTGGCAATGATATTAGCCACCTTTGCGGTTGTCATTGTCCCATGTGGCACCTGTGGCTCCTACTGAGCCTCTCCCTCATTGGCCCTTCTGATGGCCATGGCTTGTCGTCCTCTCTTTGGCGGCATCTGAAACCAGACCAAATTTGTGCACAGTTAATACAAATTAGATCAGCAGAAGAACATAAATGCATATATGAATACAATAATCCTAATAATAGGGCACCATATCAAAGAACGCTATGCTGGAAAATGTAGTAAGTCTGCACAGATCCTAAGGACACTAGAACCTGATGCTCTGAAACCATCTGTGACACCCCACTTATAAAAGTAACGGGTGGTCAACGCTCTACTAAAAAAAAACAGGAATCTCAGCTGGCTCATTCTTAGCATCACTGTCAAATAATAAAATTAATTACTAATTTGCTATTAAGCCCGATGTCAAATTTTAAAACTTAGTAAATTTACCATAAATAAATTTATTCACCATAAACCATTCCAAATAAATAAATACACATTTACCACAAATAATATCTGAATGTTGGAATAAATATAATAATCCAAATGACCAAATAAACCGTCGATATAAATCCCATACAATAATCCAATGCAAATGAATTAAAATAAAGACTAAATAAATAATTGTATGACCATGGGTGGCATGCACGAATAACAATAAAATAAATCCTATCTTGAATCTCAAGATAGAAGCGACTAATCAAATCCCTATAAACATCCACAGCTGCTACAGCATCGCCTGACTGAAATTAATAATCATGCTTGGTGTCCCTGTGGATGGGCACCTAAAAGTTTTGAAAATATTTTGCAACTGTTTAAAAATATGCAATGCAATCTTTCATATTTAAACTGGTGCCTCACTCCCATGAGATAATCCTCACCCCTCATCTATAGTGCACACCAATGTATATATTTTAATCACCCTAGTTATGCTACCCTGTTTAACTAGTACCAACTCGTATTTATCCCAATATGTTAACCTTCTAGCAAAACTTTGTCACATATATTTATTCTTGATTAAATTCGTATTTATCTATTACACACGCTAAATTATTTTAATTCCCATCATTAACCGATGCACATAACTTCACCCCAGATATTAATTAAGTACCCACATATTAATTTTAATCACCCTTATATATCTGTCACACTTATATACATATATTCATATCACATATTGTACACAAAATATATATCGCTCGCTATATGCGTATAATCGCCATACCCATAGCATTACCTTGTGGATGCATTCTCTAGTATGCTATCAGGCTCCGGGGGATATCACGTACCATTCCTGGGCCACCGGGTCGGAGTCTCACCATCGAACCCAAATCTTAAGCGTAAAATCGGAGGCAGTCATAGTCATACATACGTGGGTCATAATCATACCACATTACCCCACTAGACTCAAAACATATACAGTGGTCGCGCGACAGACCTATGACCTGGGAAATCGATCATACACCTGATGGTCAATGCCAGAATACAGTGGTTGGCTAAACATGCATATGTCACTCGTAGCACTCGTTTAATATTTTTTTAGTCTTACCCCGACTCCCGAATATATAAGAAGTCCTTTACCTAAATAAATTCACACATATAATATTTAATCTGGACGCTAATCCATTCCCATTAATCCAATATACCAATTCTAACCGGATTTTCAAACTGAATCCATTAATTTATTTTTCGAGTGTCGTTCGTTCTAAACACCCATAATTTCATACCCCCGATTTATCCTGACTATCCCAAGGTAAAAATAATGTTTCTAAATATTTTTCAGAAGCCCTAATCTCATCTACGGACATCTCAAAATAATATGGACCTAAACAACTTATTGAAATAATTAAATAACAAGCCTGGGCCAAACACGACAGCCGAAACGATTTCGCTAGGGGGTGAGCCGGTTCACCCTTGGGTGCGGTTAGGCGGGGTTGATATGCTTGTTACGAGTTTTCAACCAAATTCTCGCCCGATATGAGTCCCAATCTTCATCCCAATACAAATTAACACTACCTAATCAATCTCAAACATAAGGATACATGTTTTATTGCCTCAATTCATCCAAAAATCATTCTTAATCATGAGATTAAACATCAATTTTTCCAGAATTAATTCACACCTTGATTCAAATACTAAATTACACAATTCCCAAATTTATAATTCAAGATTACATATTTTCATGATTCAATCTTGGATTTCTTTATCAAGATTCTATATTTCATATAGGATTCAATTCTCAGATTTCGTATATACTCATCAATTAAATTCTACGAAATCATTTCCCAAAAATCCATTTTAACACGTGAATCCCACACAAAATCATGTTTGTGTTACCAACTATGATATGAATTAAAACACATACATATAGTATTAAGCAAGTTTAAACACTTGCCTTAAAATTATGGTAGAGTCTGAATTTCTTTTTGTGTGATGATCCTAGCCCAAAAATTGTTCCCAAAAATCCTTCCCGAATTGCCTTTTCTTGTTCTCCCTTTGTTTCTCCATTCTCTTTTCTCTTCTATCTCACTTTTAGACTCTTGTAATTGTAGTTCGGTTTCCCCTACCATCAACCATCCCTTATTATAATCTCAAATCCGAAATTAGGTTATCACCCAAGAGTAAAATGACCCGTATACCGCTATGCAGGTCCCGACTATTCTAAAAAGCCCCCAGAACCCAATTACTACATCCAGGTACTTAATTTTGACTATTTCGGATCACTCGTGCACTCAAAATCATCATCCAAGTCACCTAACATCAACTTCTCATCTCATTTCTAACACGACCCCACACCTACGTCCCGAATGAGATACCGAAAAATCCATCTTTTTCTCACTATGACGTAATACCATTTGACATAATTTTATTTACTTTATCACATTAAGAAATACATATTCACATAAATATTAATCCTTTTCTCGCTAATTAATATTCATCACATTCTCATTATTTCTCAATTTATTTAAATTGTGAGCACCCGTGTAATTTAAATGCTAAAAATATATATACTTAATATTACGGGGTGTTACATTTAGTTGTTTTTGTAAAATCCACCCATAAAACCTTATTTTAAACCTTGAAATAGAGTATACATGTTATTTGATAAATCGACTCGGACACGGTCGGTCCACACATGTTGAAATGGTTCATATTGAGGTGTTCTTGCCTCTATTTGGGCCATTTCGTTGTTGTTGTAAAATTTCACCCCCCAAAGCCTTATTTCTAATGATAAACTGAGAGTGCGATAAGGACACGGTTGGTTCAAACAAGTTTCAATGGTTCATATTGAAGTGCTCGTGCCTGTTTTCGGGCCATTTGTTTGTTGTTTTAAAATTTCACTCCCAAAGCCCATTTTTAACCTTAAATTGTATTTAATTGTCATTTTGATTAGTCGAGGGTTCAATAAGGATACGGTCGGTTCACACACATTGAAATGGTCCATATTGAGGTGCTCGTGCCTCTTTTCGGGTCATTTCATTATTTTTTTTTAATTTCACCCCCCCCAAGGCCCCATTTTTACCCTTAAACAATTGTTGGGTATGTCATTTTAAGAAATTGAGGGTCTAATAAGGACATGATCGGTTCACACACTTTGCAGTGGTTCATATTGAGGTGCTCGTAACTCTTTTCAGGCCATTTTGTTATTGTTTTAAAATTTCACCCCCAACCCATTTTAACATTAAGGTTGCATTTAATTGTCATTTTAATAAACCGATAAGTCATTAAGGATACGACCATTTCACACATGTTGAAATGGTCCATATTGATCTAGTCGTGCCTCTTTTCGGGCCATTTGGTGGTTGTTTTAAAATTCCTCCCCCCCCCCCCCCCCACAAAGTCCATTTTAACCTTAAATTGAGTTTAATTATTATTTTGATAAATCAAGAGTTCGATAATGACATGATCAGTTCACACATGTTGCAATAGTTCATATTGAGTGCTTGTACCTCTTTTTGGCCATTTAGTTGCTTTAATAAGATTCCACCCCCAAAGCCTTATTTTAAACTTTGAAATTAAGTATACATGTTATTTTCAAAAAAGCGAGGGTCCGATAAGGACATGGTGGATTCACAAATGTTGCAATAGTTCATATTGAGGTGCTTTTGCCTCTTTCCGGGCCATTTCGCTGTTGTTTGAAACTTTCACCCACCAAAGCATTATTTTTAACCTTAAAATTCAATATATGTGTCATTTTTATAGACTGAGAGTCTGATAAGGACACGGTAGGTTCACACAAGTTCCAATAATTCATATTGAGCTGCTCGTGCCTCTTTTCGGGCCATTTGATTGTTGTTTTAAAATTTCACCCCCTAAAGCCCATTTTTAACCTTAAATTGCGTTCAATTGTCATTTTGGTTAGTCGAAGGTCCAATAAGGACACGGTCGGTTCAGACATGTTAAAATGGTCTAGTTGAGGTTGTCATGCCTATTTTCGGGCCATTTGGTTGTTGTTTTGAAGTTTCACCCCCACCCATTTTTAACCTTATATGGCGTTTACTTGTCATTTTCATAAATCGAGGGTTCGATAAGGACACGGTCGTCTCACACACGTTGTAATGTTCGATATTGAGGTGCTCGTGCCTCTTTTTCGAGGCAATTTGGTTGCTTTTGTAAAATTTCACCCCCCCCCCCCGAAACCTTATTTATAACCTTGAAAGTGAGTATATATGTTATAATTATAAACTGAGGGTCCGAAAAGGACACGGTCTGTTCACACATGTTGCAATTGTTTATATTGAGGTGCCCATGCCTCTTTTCGGGACATTTGATTGTTGTTTTAAAATTTAACCCCCTAACCCTTATTTTTAACCTAAAAATTGAGTATACTAGTTATTTTGAAAAACAGAAGGTCCAATAAGGACACAGTCGGTTCACACACTTTGCAATTGTCCATATTGAAGTGCTTAGGCCTATTTTCGGGCATTTGATTGTTGTTTTAAAATTTCACCCCCTAAAGGCTTATTTTTAACCTTAAATTGAGTATACTTCTTGTTTTGATACACTCAGGGTCCGATAAGGATGCGGTCAGTTTACACACATTGAAATGGTTCATATTGAGGTAGTTGTGCCTCTTTTTGGTCCATTTGATTGCTTTTGTAAAATTTCACCCCGAAACCTTATTTTACCCTTAAAATTTTGTATACGTGTCATTTTGAAAAACTGAGAGTCCGATAAGGACACATTCGGTTCACACAAGTTAAAATGGTTCATATCGAGGTCCCCTTGCCTCTTTTCGGCCATTTGGTTGCTGTTTTAAAATTTCATTCCCAAAACTCATTTTAACCTTAAAATGCCAGTTAGTTGCTGTTTTATAATTTCATCCCCCAAAGCTCATTTTTAACCTTAAAATTGCCTTCAATTGTCCTTTTGATAAACTGAGGTTCTGATAATGACACAGTCGGTTCACACACATTGCAATGTTCCATATTGAGGTGCTCGTGCCTCTTTTTCAAGCCATTTAGTTACTTTTGTAAAATTCCACCCCCATTTAGTTGCAGTGGTTCATATTGAGGTTCTCATGCCTCTTTTCAGGCCGTTTTGTTGTTGTTTTAAAATTTCACCCCAGCCCATTTTTTACATTAAAATTGCATTTAATTCTCATTATAATAAATCGAGAAGCCGATAAGGATACAGTCATTTTGAACACGTTGAAATGGTCCATATTGAGGTGGTCGTTCCTCTTTTCGGCCATTTGGTTGTTGTTTTAAAATTGCATCTCCCAAAGCCTATTTTAGCCTTAAATTGCGTGTAATTGTTATTTTGACAAATCGAGAGTCCGATAATGACAAGATGAGTTCACACACGTTTCAATAGTCCATATTGAGGTGCTCCTACCTCTTTTGTGCCGTTTAGTTGCTTTTGTAAAATTCTACCCTCCAAATCATTATTTTAAACCTTGAAATTGAGTATAAGTGTTATTTTAAAAAAAACAGGGTCCGATAAGGACATGGTTGGTTCACACATGTTGCAATAGTTCATATTGAGGTGCTCTTGCCTCTTTTCGGGCCATTTCACTCTTGTTGTAAAATTTCAGCTCCCAAAGCCTTATTTTTAACCTTAAATTTAATTTTACGTGTCATTTTTATAAACTGGGGGTCCGATAGAGACATGGTTGGTTCACACAAGTTCCAATAATTCATATTGAGGTGTTAGTGCCTCTTTTCGGGCAATTTGATTGCCGTTTTGAAATTTCACCTCCCAAAGCCCATTTTTAACCTTAAATTGCATTTAATTGTAATTTTGATTTGCGGATTGTCCGATAAGGAGACGGTTAGTTCATGCATGTTGAAATGGTCCATATTGAGGTTGTTGTGCCTCTTTTCAGGCCATTTGGTTGATGTCTTAAAGTTTCACCCCCAAAGATCATTTTTAACCTTATATTGCGTTCACTTGTCATTTTGATAAACCGAGTGTCCGATAAGGACACGATCAGTTCACACATATTATAATGTTCAATGTTGAGGTGCTCATGCCTCTTTTCAGGCACTTTGATTGCTTTTGTAAAATTTCACCCCCGAGACCTTATTTTTAACCTTAAAAGTGAGTGTATACGTGTTCTAGTTATAAACTGAGGGTTCGAAAAGGACACAGTCGGTTTACACATGTTGTAGTGGTTCATATTGAGGTTCTCGTGCCTCTTTTAGGCCATTTGGGGTTTGTTTTAAAATTTCACCCTTTATAAAATTGAGTATACTTGTTATTTTGATAAATTGAGGGTCCGATAAGGACACTATCGGTTCACACGAGTAGCAATGGTTCATATTGAGGTGCTCGTGCCTCTTTTCGGTCCGTTTGGTTGTTGTTGTAAGATTTTACCCTCCAAAGCCTTATTTTTAACCTTAAAATTCAGGAAACATGTCATTTTGATAAACTGAGGATCCGATAAGGACACGGTCGGTTCATATAAGTTGCCATGATTACTATTAAGGTGCTTGTGCCTCTTTTCGGGACATTTGGTTGTTGTGTTAAAATTTCACCTCCCAAAGCTCATTTTAACCATAAATTGCATTTAATTGTCATTTTGATAAACTGGGGGTCTAATAAGGACACGGTCGGTTCATACCTATTTTTGGCCCATTTGATTGTTGTTTTAAAATTTCATCCCCCAAAACCTTATTTTTAACCTTAAAATTGAGTATACTATTTTGATAATTTGAGGGTTCGATGAGAACATGGTTGGTTCACACACTTTGCAATTGTTTATATTGAGGTGCTCGTACCTCTTTTCGAGCCATTTGGTTGCTGTTTTAAATTTTCACCCCCAAAGCCTATTTTTAACCTTAAAATTCTGTTTAATTGCCTTTTTAATTAATATAGGATCTGATAAGGACACGGTTGGTTCTCACACGTTGCAATGGTCCATAAGGAGGTGCTCGTGCCTCTTTTCGGGGCATTTGGTTGTTGCTTTGAAATTTCATCACCCAAAGCCCATTTTTAACCTTAAATTGTGTTTAATTGTCATTTTGATAAACCGAGGGTTCGATAAGAACATGATCGGTTCACACACGTTGCAATGGTTCACAAATAGGTGCTCGTGCCTCTTTTCGGGCCATTTAATTGCTGTTTTAAAATTTCACCCCTAAAACCCATTTTTAACAATATTAAATCGATTTCTGATAAGGACACGGTTGGTTCACACACATTGCAATGGTTCATATTGAGCTGTTCGTGCTCTTTTTGGGCCATTTGATTGTTCTTTTAGAATTTCACCTCCAAAGCCCATTTTTAACCTTAAATTGCGTTTAATTATCATTTTGCTAAACCATGTATCTGATGAGGACGCAGTAGGTTCTCACACATTTAAGTGGTCTATATTGAGTTGCTCATGCCTCTTTTCGGGCCATTCAATTGATGTTTTAAAATTTCAACACCCCCCCAGCCCCATTTTTAACCTTAAAATTGAGTATACTTGTTATTTTGATAAACCGAGGGTCCGATAAGGATATGGTCAGTTCTCACACATTGAAATGGTCCATATTGAGGTGCTCGTGCCTATTTTCGGTCCATTCAATTGATGTTTTGAAATTTCAACCCACCCAAAGCCCCATTTTTAACCTTAAAATTGAGTGTACTTGTCATTTTGATAAACCGAGGGTCCGATAAGGACATGGTCGATTCGCACACATTGTAATTGTTCATATTTAGGTGCTCGTGCCTCTACTCAGGCAATTTGGTTGTTGTTTTAAAATTTCACCCCAAAGCTCATATTTAACCTCAAAATTGCCTTTAATTCTCATTTTGATAAACCGAGGGTCCAATAAGGATACGGTCAATTGACACTCATTCCAATGGTCCATATTGAGATGTTCGTGCCACCTTCCGGGCCATTTGGTTGATGTTTTAAAATTTCTCCCTCTAAAGCCTTATTTTTAACACTAAAATTGAGTATACTTGTTATTTTGATAAACAGAGAGTCCGGTAAGGACACGGTCAGTTCACACACTTTGCAATGGTTCCTATCGAGGCGCTCGTACCTCTTTTCGTGCCATTTGGTTGCTGTCTTAAAATTTCACCTGCCAAAGCCCATTTTTAACCTTAAATTGTGTTTAATTGTCATTTTGATGAACTGATGACCCAATAATGACATGGTCTCAGTTCTCACACATTTCAATGGTCCATATTGAGTTATTCATGCCTCTTTTCGGGCCATTTGGTTGGTGTTTTAAAATTTCACCCCCCCCCCCCCAACGCCCCATGTTTTACCTTAAAATTGAGTATACTTGTCATTTTGATAAATCGAGTGTCTGATAAGCGCACGGTCAGTTCATACACATTACAATGGTTCATATTGAGGTGCTCGTGCCTCTTCTCGGGCCATTTCATTGCTGTTTTAAATTTTAACCCCCAAAGCTAGATTTTCAACATTAAATTTGCGTGTAATTGTCATTTTGATAAACCAAGGGTCCGTTAAGGGCATGGTAGGTTCAAACACCTTGCAATAGTTCCTATTGAGGTGCCCGTGCCTCTTGTTTGGCCATTTGGTCGCTGTTTTAAAATATCACCACCAAAGCCCCGTTTTTAACCTTAAAATTGCAATTAATTGTCATTTTGATAAACCGACGGTCAAATAAAGACACGGTTGGTTCACACATGTTGAAACCGTTGATATTGAGGTTCTCTTACCTCTTTTCGGGCCATTCGATTTCTGTTCTAATATTTCATCCCCCAATGCCTCATTTTAACCTAAAACATGTGTATACTTGTAATTTTTTTAAACCGAAAGTCAGATCAGGACATGGTCACTTCACACACCTTACGATGGTCCATATCGAGGGACTTGTGACTATTTTTGGACCATTTGATTTTTATTTCACATTCCGCCCTTAAACGACCAATTTTTAACGTATTTCTTGGGTATACAACGTGAGATATCCTAATTTTAATAGCTAGAGTTTTAATCATAAACCAAGAATTCTAAAAACTTGGAAACCACATGTCATATCCCCTCATTTTCAACCATAAAATTAACCAAGCGATTGTTTAATGTGGACATAGTAAAATTAAAATCAATAATAAACAAAGAAAAATGTCACTACTTTGAGAATAATAAGAGATTCAGAGTAGCCCATCCCTGTGAAATTAAGGGAAATGTCGAATGTATAATTATTGACCATTTTTTTTAATCTCAAAGAAAGAAAATCAGAAAGACGCCAACCCTTAGCATATAGTTGTATACAACAGATGAGGGCATTCAGCAAAGCAATTCATAGAAAAATTGCGTAATATCGATAACCGTTAACTAGGCCTGCCTCCAAAATGAGGCAGAGTATTCACTAGTAAGCCCAATACAACAAAGAGTACAGAACACTAAACACTCTTACCATTAGTGTCTTATGTAAGTGAGGAAGAAATAACATAGTTTACACTAAACACTAATGAAACTATTATCCAAATATAAGAGAAGTAACTTCCTTAATCGGGTGGCAATGCCAAATAAACTACTAATGCTTTCCAAGAGTGATTGGGTTATGGGACCCTTCAAATGCAGTACCATTGAACTGGTCGGATGGACATGAATGGACTGTAAAGCTGGTAAAAAAAAACTGTCAATTTCCCATGAGTGATTATAGAATTAATATGGTCAAAATTTTACACCAAAATTATTTGATATTTTTCTTTGTTTTAAAAAGGATATGCCAATTAGAAAATCAATCAAGCTCAAGTTGTTTAACACTACTACAAAATGTTTCACATTGATGCATCTAAGATATATACATATTTTGCATATGTATGATAATTTTGCTGACAGTTTTAGATCTTTAGGTTATTGTAGTTACCCTAGCATTAGGATCTTCATGTTGTATGAACTTGCATAATCAAATTGTGAGATTTGTGTGTTTGAATTGAATATTATCATTTCAGGTGAATTGTCATCAGTTTTTTTACTATTTCTGTGAGTTCGTTGAGATTTATTGTATGAAATATGGAAATGCATCACCTCAGAATTAGCCTCACTCACACTTTTACAAAATGCTTCACTCTGATGTATCTAAGACATGTGCATATCTTGATAGTTTGGATCTTTAGGTTATTGTATTTTCCCTAGCATTAGGGTTTTTATGGTGTATGAATTTGCATAATCAAATCATGAGATTTGCGTGTTTCAATTGAAATTCATCATTTCAGGTTGTTTTTCTCAGTGTTTCTGTGACATTGTTGAGGTTTTAACTGTATGAAATATTGAAAAGCATCAGCTCAGAATTAGTCTCTCTAACAGTTCCACAAAACAATTTAGGCTTCACATTGGTGCATCTAAGATATATACATATTTGAATCCGTATAATAATTTTATTGATGTTTTACTGATAGTTCTAGATCTTTTGGTTATTGTATGTCTTAGGACCAAAGAGGTTGTCAGTTAGTTAGTTGGAGGCAGAATATTATAGATATGTTAAATGGATTGACTCTATATTCTGTTAGAAAGTTGGTGGAATTAGTTTTGTTAGTTGAATTAGTTTCTGTTTGAAATCGGTTGTATTAGTCTATAAATAGAGGCATATGAAATGTAATGAGGGGGGAATGAATAATTTTTCTTGCTCTCAATCTTATTCTCTCTCTCTCAACTTTCTGCTACGTTCTAAATTCTTTTCAATTCTTCTATACTCAATTATGTTAAATGAGATTTAATCATACCCTTCATTTTTAAGTGCATGAAAAATGGTATCAGAGCCACCTCCTAGCCCAATCTTCCTTCCATCATATGTGATTCTTGGATTTCTTTCATTTTTGATCTCGCTCATATTCTAATGCCATCTTCATTCTTTTCTTACTCCTTTCTTCACCGGATTTGTTTGATCAATTGTCACAGAGAATTCATCCAATCAATTTTGAATTCTTGTGGAAACAGCAAACTATCGAATCATATATTCTTCTCATTGTTCTTGTTGACTCTCAAATGACAGAAACCAGGCGCCAATTAACCGAGAACAAAATTAATGAGTTAACTCAAAGACAAGATAAGGTGGCGGAGAAGATTAATATAATACAAGAAACCCTCGAAGCTTTGATGATCAATATTAATCATCACTTTTAGAAAAGTAAATCACATGAGGTGAATGAAGGCATCTTGGGACATCACCCATACATGTTTTTTTTCTTCACAATACTCCCAAGATTGATTGTCCCAAGTTTGAAGGGAATGAACCAAGGCAATGGTTGCAATAAATGAATTGGTACTTCATGTTGAATCCGCTACCTGAGTCTGAGGAACAAAAGGTTTTGTTTGTGGCCCTCCATTTAGAGGCCAAGGCTGCCACTGGTTCCAGGATGAATTTACCGACCCAAGAAATGTCTCATGGGAAGAATTCAAGATGAAATTGTGTGGAAGATTTTCACAAGAAGGGATAGATGATGCGGTTGCTGAGTTTCACAAGTTACAACAAGAAGGTAGCCTAGCCGAGTATCAAGAAAAGTTTGAAATACTTAAACCTCTAATGATAGCCCAAAACATTGGACTCAATGAGTCTTATTATATTTCAAGATTCTTGAGTGGACTCAAAGAGGAGATTCGAAAGCCTGTTAATATGTTCCAACCCACATCCCTAAATCATGCGTACTTGTTAGCCAAACTTCAAGAATCCTCTTATTATTCCAGAAATCAAACCTTCCCTAATACTCACCCCCTAAATGTTAAGAGAAGTCCCAATACAAATTCCCAGCCTAGCTATGCTATGAAAATGTCATCCTCTTATCTGAATTATACCCCAACCAAAAATACTCCAAAACTGCTTACCAACACCCACACATTGTCCCAAGGCCAAAAACCCTTGTACTTACCTCCTATCAAAAAAATCCGCCCCTCATAAATGCAAGCCAGAAGAGAGAAGGGGATGTGCTACAACTGTGATGAGAAGTACTCAATTGGGAATAAGTGTAAAAACATGAGGTTGTACCTTATATCGGGTGATGATGAAAGCTATGAGGAAGCAGGATGTAAAGTTGAAGAAGATCCAGTTTTGGAGGATGAAAAAAAAAGAGCTCTAGCAAGAAGATATGACCATTTCACTTAATGCTATAGTTGGTTCCCAATCACCAAGAAGCATGTTATTGGAAGGCCTGGCCAATAATGTGATAATTTCTTGATTGATTCTGGCAGCTCACATAACTTTTTGGATCCTTTAACTGCTAAAAGGATTGGGTGTGAAATTGAGGAAACTAAACCTATGCTCGTGACCGTCCTTAATGGCAGTCAAGTTAGTGTAAAGTCTCTATGTAAGCGGTTAGAATGGGTGATGCAAGGAAACCAATTTGAAGCAGAAGTTAGACTCCTGAGATTGGGAGGTCGCGACATGGTTCTCGGAGTACAATGGTTAAGGGAAATAAGTCCCTTATGCATGAATTTATAGGCCATGCAACTGCAATTTAACCAAGGAAACAAAAGAATAGAGTTGCAAGGAGAATAAGGCAGGTTCCAACTGCATATGATTTCTGCCAAAGCATTTTAGACTCTGCAAGAAACATATGTGAACTGTAATTGGTCAACTTTATACTGTATCTACTGAGAAAACAGAGGCTGACACTACTACTATTTTATTACCGATTCTCAAGAAATATGACATGGTGTTAAAGGAATTCCAAGGGCCACCACCCAAAGGTCCCATGACCATCATATTCCTCTTAAGAATGCAAGTGACCCGGTGAATGTAAGACCATATAGATATCCACACATTCAAAAGACAGAGATAGGGAAATTAGTCAAAAAAATGCTTGAATCCGGAATTATTAGATCCTCTTGCAGCCCATTTGCATCTCTGGTTCTATTGGTGAGAAAAAGGGTAACACGTGAAGAATGTGTATCGATTATAGGGAAGTTAATAACCTTACTATAAATATAAATTCCCATTCCCGGTGATAGAAGAACTGTTGGATGAGTTACATGGGGCCACAATCTTTTCAATATTGGATTTAAGATCTGGATACCACCAGATAAGAGTTCATGAGCCTGACATTCCGAAAACAGCTTTTAGAACTCACGAAGGACATTACAAGTTTTTAGTAATGCCTTTTGGGCTTACAAATTCTCCAACCTCTTTTCAGTCATTAATGAACTTAGTCTTTAAGGACTATTTAATGAAATTTATATTGGTTTTCTTCGTTGACATATTTATTTATAGCCCAAACATGGAAAAACATAAACATTTAAAAATTACATTGGAAATCCTTAAAGAGCATGAACTCTATGCCAAGCTTTCAAAATGCTCCTTTGGACAGCCGAAATTGGAGTATCTTGGCCATATAATCTGTGCTCAAGGGGTGGCTGCTGACCAGAGCAAAATTTCTGCTATGACTGAATGGCCCAGGCCAAAGAACATTAAATCTGTAAGGGGATTTCTGGGCTTGATTGGGTATTATAGAAAATTTATCAGATCATACGCTGTGATAAGCAAGCCTCTCACAAATAGGCTCAAGAAGAATCAATTCCGATGGACCAATGAAGCTGTGGATGCCTTTGAGAATTTAAATTAGGCCATGACCACAACACTAGTATTAGCTCTGCCCAATTTCAACAAATTATTTGTTATTGAAACTGATGCCAGCAATGAAGGCATAGGAGAAGTATTAATGCCAGAAGGGAGACCTCTGGTTTTTCCATGTAAGGCATTGCCTCCATGAATAAGGGGGCTATCCACCTACGAAAAGGAACTTTGGGCCATAGTGTACGCTGTAGATAAATGGAGAACTTATGTCTTTGGTCAAAAATTTCGTAATAAAGACTGACCACCAGAGTCTGAAGTTCTTATTAGAGCAAAGAGTTGCTTCGATGATACAACAAAAATGGCTAACCAAATTATTGGGTAATGCACTAGGGTAACATGGTTAAACGGATGGACTTTTTAATACATTAATGCTGCCTTCAAGTATCCAACTAGAAGATCAATCTGCAGAAATTCAACTTCTGTTAAAGGTATCCTTCCCTTGCTCTTCTTTGAAGTAGAAGGCACTCCTTCTCCTCTAAATTTGTGAAAATAACCAGTGTGACTTCACTCCAGTGCTAAAAAAAATATAAGTATTGTGTAAACTTTGAAATTCCTCTGTCTTTGTTAATTTAGATCTAAACAGATTGGATTTCTCCTCTAAATTTGTGAAAATAACCAGTATGATTTCTCTGTTACTTTTCTAGGGCAAAAAAATATTCATTGTTACTTCTTGCTTGTGGTGGATGAATTGATGATATTTTCTCCTCTAAATTTGTGAAAATAACAAGTATGACTTCACTCCAGTGCTAAAAAAATATAAGTATCATGTAAACTTTGAAATTCCTCTTTGTCTTTGTTAATTTAGATCTAAACAGATTGGATTTCTCTGTTACTTTTTCTAGGGCAAAAAAATATTCATTGTTACTTCTCGCTTGTGGTGGATGAATTGATGATATTATCTATTCTATCTGAGAAAGGAAGATCACATAGATGTTCTTTTTTTATTAAAAAAATTATTATTTAGCTATATTTCTTGCAATCATGTCTACAATTTTCAATTATTGTTATAACAGATCCTCCTTTTGAGGTTATCTATTTAAATTGGGCATTAACATCCTTATGTCGCCAAGCACTATCTAGTTCTCATCACAAATTGGTAATACAAAACTCAGGGGGTTGCTACATGTTCCAACTTTTTCACTTTAATTTTAAAATATTTTATTTTCCTGTACTCATTTTTTATTGAATTCCTACTAGAAGCAAAAAGGCATTAGTTCAGAGCATGCATCCGTGTTGCAAAAGGCCAAACATCTTTACAATATATGATCAATGTGTAATTTACTACTCGATAGCAAACGTAAAAACATAAAATTCAATAAACTTATTGACAACTTAAACACATAATCTTAGAGTACATTGATACAACACAACATTTCAAAATATATGCATCACTTGCCAACTAGATTGCTAGTTTCTTCTCCCACGACCCCTCTGACCTCTTTTCATTGGCCTCTTTACCTTCTTATGTTGTCCTTTTCCAACGATTTCGGTAAACCATTTTGGTTTTCCTATCAAGAACATGAGGAGACCCATAACCAATCCAAATATAGTACCACAACCATATCCCATCAGAACAACCTTTCATGTAAATCCACTAACAAAATTTGAATCTTCTTTTTGTTGGAATACTAGTGATTGTGGTGTCTCATCATCTCCACATTTTTTTGACAATGGAGGCCCGCACAACTCCGAGTTCCCAATGTACGAATCATTTTCAAATGTATTAAACTTCTTGCCTTGAGGTGCGGGTCCCACAAGATGATTTTTTGAAAGATTCAAAAATTCAAGAAATGTTAGAGATGTTAGTTGTTGAGGAATCTCTCCCACGAGTTGGTTTGAGGAGAGGTCTAATGATTAGAGGACGGAAATATTTCCCAAAGTTGATGGGACATGACCTGCAAGGTTGTTATGGGATAAGTTGAGTACTCGGAGGGAATTGAGCAGTGACTTTGATTGGATCTCAGGAATTTTTCCAGTGAACAGATTGGAGTAGAGATTCAAGGTCGTCAATGATGGAAGAGAAAACAACCAAGAAGGTATTGTCCCGCTGAATGCGTTATGACCGAAGTTGAGATAAGTAAGGTTCATAAGTTTTGAAAACGATTGTGGAATGGGTCCATGTAGGTTATTGTCACTCAAATCAATATTCACCAGTGACTTTGATTGGATCTCAGGAATTTTTCCAGTGAACCGATTGGAGTAGAGATACAAGGTCGTCAATGATGGAAGAGCAAACAACCAAGAAGGTATTGTCCCGCTGAATGCGTTATCGCGGAAGTCGAGATAAGTAAGGTTCACAAGTTTTGAAAACGATTGTGGAATGGGCCCGTGTAGGTTATTGTCCGTCAAATCAATAGTCTCCAGTGACTTTGATTGGATCTCAGGAATTTTTCCAGTGAACCGATTGGAGTGGAGAAACAAGGTCGTCAATGATGGAAGAGCAAACAACCAAGAAGGTATTGTCCCGCTAAATGAGTTTTGGCTGAAGTCGAGATAACCTAGTCTGGGAAACCAAACTATATTGGAGGGAAGGGGCCCAGTCAGTGGATTATGTGAAATTTCAGTGAAATTGTTATGTGAGAAGTCTAAGTAAGCCGGGCGCTTGAGATTTGAGAGCAAAGATGAAATCTGTCCACTGAAATTGTTGCCTTTGATGTCCAAGTGAGCCAACTGCGTAAGGTTTCCGAGCGATCTCGGAATGGACCCAGAGAATTCGCAAAAAGTCAGTCTCAATTGATTTAAGGACTTCAAATAGCCAATTGAATTTGGTAATTCACCATGTAAACTCGTGAATGAAAGATCCAGATAATTCAAAGACTTCAAATAGCCAATTGAATCTGGTAATTTCCCGTACAGTTCAGTATACGAGAGATCGAGTGATGTTAGAGAAGAAGACAAATTCAAGGGAACAGTTGAAGAGAAGTGGATCCCCGAAAGAGAAAGTTGTTTCAACTGGGTTAAGTTTTGAAGTAACATTCTGAAATTGTGGCTTCCAAGTTGGTTGTCCAAATTGTTAGAGAGATCAAGCGAAACCAGTTTGGACATATGGGAGATTTCTGAGGAAATCTGGCCTGAAAATATAGAGAAAGAGAGGTTGAGATGTGTCAGAGTGGTAGCAAACTGGCTCAAGAATTGATGGGAGATCCGAGAGGGATAGAAATTATTGAAAGCAAGATTGAGTCTGTTGAGGTGAGAAAGGTGGAAGAGGGTGGTGGTGTTGGAAGGGATATATCCCAGAAGCTGACTGTAACTCAAGTCGAGCTCAATCACGTGACCCGTCAGCCCATCGCACGTGACTCCGTCCCATGTGCAGCAATCTGTATCCCTCTTCCAAGACATCGTCTTCGGTTGGCCACTGGACTCGCACCCGTAATAAACAAAACTAGTATCTATGGTAAACATTTGCTTGAATTGAAGCAGTGCAAGGCTTTGGTCATGATGACACGAATGATTATAGGGTGGAGATGATGGCATGGAATAAACTAATTGATGATGAGGAAGGATGACCAACAACACCAAGATGAATGGATAAAACCACACTGAGCTTCCCATTTGTAAGAGAAAATAATTATGATTATGATGCTTTGTTGCAAAGGGGAACATCATTATATAGACAAAATATCTTTGCAATTGGAGTTGACAAGTAAGCAAAGACGACCACAAAAGATTTCTCCAACTATTTGCTTTCGTAAAGCCTTAATTTCTTGATGACCCTAAAAGTGATTTTGTGGAAGAGATTTCTCCATTGACTTCCGCCGTGATTGACCCTTCAACTACAAATGAAATTATTGAAACCAATAATTTCTTCATAACCCCAATCACACGTTCGAGCAAAATTTCGTTCAAGATTTTTTAGGTTCAGATCATTTTCCGGTTTTAAAATTAAACTTATTTTCCTATTTCATGTTAGATTAGGCTTATAGTTTCTGAAGCGAGGTTTATGTCATGGGTTTTATTGATTTATTTTTGGGGTTTAATTCGAGGCCCATTCATTTTTGTTCTCGTTAGTAAGTCATACAAGCTGAGTCGAATAGTTACAGACATGACACGTTAGTGAGTCATACAAACTGAGTCGAATTCGCGAGTCGAGTTCACTAATATTATTTGTATAGTCTCCCTGTCCCTCTTTGAACTTAAATTTTTTTTTAATTTTTATGATTTAAGATCTATCTATACATCATATGTGAAGAAATAGTTTTGAGGGTGTGTTTGGAAACTCCGGTTCCATGCTTTGAAAATGGAATCAGAAAATATTTCAATTCAAAATTTTCAAAAATCGAACTAATTTTTTTCCAATTTTAATTTCATGGCATGATATTAGGGTTCTCAAGCATTCCCTCAAGGTTATTCTTTGTTTAAGATATATATGGAATTGATGATTTTGATTCCATATACATTCTTTTATATATAATAATTTTATTTTGATGGATTTGGGAGATGGGTTTCTTTGTGTAACTATATTAATTATTGGTGGATTTGTGATATGGATTTCTTAGTGTCAATATATCAATTTTGCAATTTAATGAAAGCCTGTAATATTTGGGAGGACGAAGAAGATGACATGTCCCTTTCAACTTTACAAGCCTTTGATTTATCAAAGTTATATCAATTCTAATTAAAATCCCACTTTATTCTTAAAATACCAAAAAACTAGAGTTCATTTGAAATTTAAAAAAAATGATTAATTATCAAAAAAATCCCTCAAACATTTTTTAATACATATTTAGTTCAAGATTTTTTATTTTGTTCCAAAAAGTCCCTCAAACACCCATTTAACCAATATTCTCTTATTTTTAAAAGTCCATGCTAGCGGCATATTTTAGGACCTTTTGGAATAAATAAAAAGGCTTAGACTAAACATGTATTAAAAAATGTTTGAGGTACTATTTGGTATATGTCCGAACAAAGGTACTCTATCTTGTAATATCAAATCAATTTTGGTTATTGATTAAGTTAAACTTTTTTCCTTAAAATAGTTTTAATTTTAAACGTCTCTAATTTTGGCACAAAATTAGAGTAATTAAGATCCGTTAATTTCTAACTTCAATCTCACCTTATTCCAAATATCTTTTTATAGAAAATAATTAAACTCAATATGTCCAAAGAAGATAATATTGCAACAACTTGTCCCTTAACCCAGACCACATTATTTTTTAACTACAATTGACAAGTAAGAAAAAGATTATCATAAAAGACTTTCCCAAGTCTTTGCTTTGTAAAAATCTTAATTTTTTGATGGCCCACATGTCCAAGTAAAAGTGACATTATTGAGATGATATCTCCATTGACTCAATCGTGATTGACCCTTCAATTGAAAAATACTAGAAATGAAATTATTGAAACTAATAAGTATCCAATATTATTAATATCCATCCAACTAACTCACGCATACCTGCCATGAACCAAAACAATTAAATGTTAAAAACAAATCCTTTTTTATATATAAGCTTTTCTTTATATATAAAAACGTTATAAAACTTTTAAAAAAACACAGTTTTTTAATGTTTTTATATATAAATAAAAGCATAATAGAAAATACTTGTCCGTATAAATAAAAATAATGTTTTTCATAAAAAATTGAATAACAGTTTTTTGTGGGATTTGCTTAGTCATAATTAATAACATTATTTATAGATTATACTTTTTTTCATTTTTTTTTATGTTTTTGTTTTTGCCATTGAAACCAAAAAAGACGCTTTCATGCATTAAAAACAGTCTTAAAATATTTTATTCATTAAAAATGTTTACAACAGTTTCTATGTAGAAAAAAAATTCATTTACAATAATATTTTGTCATATGAAAGTATTTTTAAAAAAAGTTTATAAATAAAACAGTTTATATAGGAAAAAAACATCAATTTTTTTTTTTAGTTTCAAAAATTTTTATATGTAAACAAATTCTAAACAGTTTATATATAAAAAAGGATTTTTGTAACGTTATATATATGAAAACCAACTTATATATAAAAATAATTTTTTATCAACTGTTTTTATATAAAAAAAATTTAAATAAAAAAAATTGTTTCTATATAAGAAAGTTTATATAAAAACCTTTAAAAAACTATTTTTTCAGCTTTTAACTTTTTTATGTATAAAATAGTTTATATAAAAAAACACTAAAAAACTATTTTTTAAAGTTTTATAACATTTTTAAATATAAAAAATTAAAGGAAAAAAAAGCTTAGACATAAACAACGAATTTTTTTAACGTTGTATTTTTTTATCTTTTAATTAAATTTGACCATTCATAATTTTTACATTCAATTTTTCAGGTGAAGTTGTTTTAACCACATCTAAACACATACTAGAGGGGGGAAATCATTCCACATGTCACGATTTATTGTTTGATTGAAGAACTTCTTGTAAATAATATGAGCCATGATTAACCATTACAAACCATTAAAGTAAATAATTACAAGTTTTTCTTTGTTACAATTTTTTTAAATTTCAAGTGTGACGCTAAGGGCAACCATAGAATTTTTGCTAAACATCACATGTATAATATTTAAACATGATTCACTATATTTCTAAGCATCGTTATACTCCATTCTTGGTTGCTTCTAGCATAGCCTTTTCTCAAAGGAAAATAATTACCACTTGTGATTAATAATTAAATTGGTTTGTTAAGTCATTTATTTTTCATGTATTTAACGATTTTAATATTCCAAGACTGACTCATGTATTAGTGAAATGATATTTTTCAATTGCATTGCATTTTGAATAGTAAATATTGTATATTTGACACATATCCAACATGTTTTCACATGCAAACTTTCATTTACTTGGAATTTCGAACTTTAACACACTACATTTGACGCACATGCAACATGTTTGCACATTTATTCCTACCCTATTTCATTTATATTAAAAAAAAATCATGTCATTTTGAGATTCATGTATTACATGCCATTCCACAAGTAACTTGAAGCAATGGCCACACGTGCAACGAACGTGTATACATAGTATAACACAAAATTGTGATTATGATATACTCCATCCATCTTAAATTGAGGGTCATGTACTTTTTGGCATGTCTCAAACTAAGAGTCCAGTTTCTACTTTAAGAGTATATCAATGAACCAAATTTAAGGATAGTAACTAGGTTTTGATCTTGACGATTAATTCGTATATTCTTAAAATACTTCATTTTTGAAAAGGCTCTTAATTTGAGACGGATGAAGGTATCCCACATAATACTTTACTAAAGACCAAAACTGACCTAGGAATAAACTCGAATCTAAAAATACATGTCCAAGGTTAATCAGACCTAGTGTACATGGTAGATCGATCTTGCATCCCAGACTTTTTTTTATAAAAAGTGCTCTCACTAACCAGTTCAGTTGGCAATAACTCCACCCCTTAAATGTTTTCTTTCTGACCATAAGTGACTTTTCTGCAAAAAAAAAATCCCCCAAACTCCCTCATTTTACCTTCAAAACCCGTTACAAACCAAGATATAGAGTCATAATCCAAAGTCCTAACTTTCTTCTTCTCACTCAAACTCAAAAGAAGCAAAAAGATCTCTCTTATCTCCTATTTTCCATTTTCTTTAAAAAAGGTACTTTACTTTAAAAGTAAAAAATATACTCCAAAAAAGATTGATTTCAAGACGGAATAATGCCGAAATGAAAAGGTTCACGTGTAATATTTAAAGTACGCTTCTTCTTACTCTTTTATTTTGAAGTCTTGACATAGAAAAGGTGGTAATTCAACAACCCCTGGCTCAAATTTTCTGAATACTTTTTCTTATTTGGGCATGACTTTTCTCTATAGGTCATGTTTGAACTACGTTGACTTTGATTTCACATGTGGTGGATACATAGGTGTATTAGAGAAAATTATTCTCTAAAACTTAAGTAAGATCTTGAAAATATTCATTTATTTTTACCTTTATTCTCACAGTCTCCAAAAAACAAAACAAAAAAGCTTCAAAACCACTAAATACTTCCACATTGGTTAGAGGATCACTAGATTCGGGAATTTGACCTATCATTTTGTTCTTGATGTTGGATGTTTCGTCAGTCTTTCATCTTCAAAGTGACTTTATAAGGAACTTTATCTCATTCAATTTATTTTATGAAAATAAATCACTAACATCTTCAAATACATTCTTGGTTTACTCTAAAAACACCTTGAAAGATCAAAGAAAATCTGGATCTCTTACATCGAGCCTCTATAATAGGTAAAAGCCCTCTTGTCTCAATATGAACTACGTGGACTTTGAATCAATAAGTGAAACTACATAGGCTCACTCGGTCTATCATCTGAGTGAACATGTTTGACTTTGTATAAATTTATCATTTGTCTCTATAATCTATTCAGACATCCGACACTACGCTACACATTCTATTTACAGCCTAATTAATTTCATCTTATTATTTATTTTTACACTATGATATGTTGATATAAATGTCACATATATATTTGAGACCAAAAGGGCGAAACAGGTATCTAAAACATTCTCAATCTATAACCCATTCTCTAGACCTTTTGCTCTCTTGTTAAACCCATAGATTACATGCCTTCATTAGGTGTTTACGGTGGCTAGCCCTTCGTTTGTCTATTTTTTTGTAAAATAGACTGGAGACTCCATAATTTCAAAGATAAAGAGGAGTTGACCATTTCTCACTGCTAATGACCCTTATCCTTCATATTTTGTCCCAAAGAGGGATGTTCGCAATTATGTGTGGGCGGGAGAGAGGTGCATTGCCTCATATTTGGGTTATCACATCGACGACTCCAATAAAGATATTTTTTTATTAAATGGAATCAACTCAATTCAATGTAGATATCTATTTATTTTACCATGTTATTAATTTACACTCCTGTATATTCTATTATGTACTATCGATTCTTATTCTTTTTTAGCTACCCGACTAGGTAGAAAAATATTGGTATTGCATGCTCCCTTAGGGATAAGATTACACCCTAGGTGTCCCTCAAAACTTGTTTGTGACATTTATTCTAGGATACATAATAATCTCAAAATAAAATGCCTCTTATCGAAAATTAAAATACTTTCCAAAATACTCCCACTACTTCACCGCATAACATTTGTATATCACTACATACCCCAATTACCTTGGAAGGCCTAGCTACAGGATTTCGGACCAATGCGGGTCCCTAGCCCCAATTTCCACTCTTCTTGGTCTTGTATCCTCGACGTATATTGAGTGGTATGTTCTCGATAAACATCAATCACGTACCACGAGTATATCGAGCCAACTCTCCCACGTACTCTCCCCATATGGTATATCGGGAGGCCTGGTTCACGTACATTCGGGTACATCAATATGATCCTCTCTCACGTACCCCTTAGGTTGGCCCCAGGTTTTTCCCGTTAGTTGATTTTTTCCTCGTACATATGTTGTTATGATCTTATTTACCTATTATGCATTTTTTATCATCCACATATTCAAACAAGCTAAAACTTAAAATTGGGTTATTAAAATTTGGGTAAATTTTTTATCATAGTATTTTAGGTGTACAAAGATATTTTTTATGGATATCCATTTTGGTGTGCAATATGCACTCTCAGGCCCAGGAAAGATTATTATTCCCACCAGGCTAAAGCCTGATGTCATCAGTAATCCTTAGCCCGACCACAATGTAGGGGTGAATGTTATTACTACGGAATGTGGATCTGAAGACCCATCTCTCTTTATTAAACTCATCAACTCGACAGGAGGAGCAGTGCAACCAATCCTTGGAAGCCTAGTTAGTAGACATATGGATCATGTGGGGCCCACATAGACACACATTAATAATATAGTTTAGATGCTTGGAGCTTTGAAATCCATCGGTGGAGACCCTTTGGAGGGTAGCTTGTACCAATTGATGTACTTAGTTTTTCGAGAAAATTTAGATCTCCTTTTATTAGACATCGTTCACAAGCACGAGAACCTCTTTGAACACTAAGAGGTAAAGAGGAGAACATAAGGGGACTTCAGAGTAGAAAAGCATCCCTACTGGGTGGGGAGAATAATTTAAAACAAAAGACAACCAAGGCTCTTGGTCATGGTCATCTCCAAATGGTTCAACAACCGAACAGTCATCCTAAGAAGACCTTATATTCCACTTTAATGACCTGATTGTCTCCCCACCTCGAGATGATGATGTTATGTTTCTAATCTGAACTTCGATGAAATTTTGAAGAAATTTCTCACCCCTTATTGGGAGTCCGTAGAAGTCAATCATCTCACTCGATCTAAAAGCTTCTACAAAAACACAATCCTTAACCTCATTCCCTCTGGGGAAAAAGTCAAAAACAAAGGAAAATAGGTGCTTGAAGAAGATCCATTTGGAGAAGTCAAAGAAAATCGAGTTTTAAATAAGTTGAAGAAGACACAAGAGAATATCTCTATATGGGAAATCCTCAAGTTCTCCCACACGCATAGATATTTAATTCCAAAATAGTTCTCAAGAGGTGATGCCCATCTCCTCCAGTCAAGAAAAGCTCATGGGAAAAATCCTGAATTTTGAAAAAAGTATACCGTCTGCCAATACTGAATTGCCCAAGACAGGGCCATATCATAATATGGACCTAAATATTACAGTGAATGTCAAAGGACGAAGTATGCCCATTGTACTCGTTGATAATGTTTCATCCCTAAACGTATGCACACTAAGAATGACTAAATTCTCGGGAAGTAAGCATGAGGATCTTACACCCACCACTCAGGAGAGTCTACGATAAACACTCGAAGAGAAGTAATAGGTTCCATCAAACTTAGTCTCAACACCGACCCACTAGAATAGCCTCATTGAGTTTTAAGTAATTAACATACCATCTTCTTTCAATATGCTTTTAGAACAAAAGTGGCTTCATGATATCAAGGATGTTGCTTCGTCACTACATCAAAAACTAACATTGCTCCATGGTGGAAATTTTATCACTATATATAACGATGCCAACTTGCTCAAAAGGGAAGGACCCAATAGTCTAGTCATATAGACCCAACACGAGAGTAAAGATATCTACATCCGTGGTTTTCAGTTAGACCCACCTCAACAGGTCATTCCAGCTAACATTAATGAATAAATCCCACCACCATATTCTGAATATGGCTCCTATAATGTCATCCACAAGATAAAATAAATTCTTACCGGGGATGAGACTTACAAAAATCGATAAGGGATCAATGAGCCTATTAAGATACATCAATAGTCAAACACCAAAGGACTAGGATAAAAGAGACAAATTGATGACCTCATTTCTAAAGCTCTAGAGGTTAAGGGACCCAAATTTAAGAAACCAGGGGCTTCACCCTGTCTCTCTAGCCTCAACGGATACTTTGTCAGTGAAGGAGAGGATTTTCCCTTTTTTTATTTTCATCAAGTCTTGCGAGGGAGATGAGTCATTGAGTAAGTCCACGTCTATGCTTTGTAAAATCATATCATAGTGATCTGTTTAGTTGCACCGCCCGAAGTTTCTCCCTTTACGATTTTCCTCGCACATCGACGTGTTGTGTTAAATTTTTATATTTTATCATCTTATCACCTAGATGCATGTTTTAGGTTAAAAATATAAAATTGGGTAAATTGATTTTCCACAAGAAAACGATTTAATTTGGTGAGTAGGTTTAATTGGTTTTTAAGTTGTTTAAAAAAAATTATATTTAAAATAAAAAAATAGACTATTTGCTTGCAATACATTCTTGCCTAAGCACACACCGTAAAGGAAACTATGCTTATAGTGTTTTATTTAGATCGTGTTCGAGTTAGATAAAAAAAATTGTATCATTATGTGTTATAATTGGGTAGAAAATTGTATCATTATTTAGATCGTATTCATATTAGGTAGAAAATTATGATTTCATGTTATGTCACGTATTATTAGGTTCTTGTTAACTAAAAAAGACCCAAGTCATGTTTTCCTTAGTTCGTGTTAGGTAATAAAAAATTAAGATTTCATATTGATTTTTAGTTAGTTCGTGTTAGGGTGAGGTAAAAAAAATATCATGTGTCATTTTTCCTTCGTTCTTATTAGGTAAAAAAATAAGATTTCATATCAATTTTAGTTCATTTGTGTAAGGTAAAAATAATATTATGTGTTATATTTTATTTGGTTCGGGTTAGGTCCAGAAATAAAGTTTCTTATCGAGTTGTAGTTGGATCATGTTAACATTGGGTAAAAAAATATTTCGTGTTGGGTCTTATTTTGTTTGGGTTGTTTTCTTGTTAAGTAAAAAATAAGATTACTTATTCTATTGTGTCGTGTTTGTGTTCGGTTATGTAGCCATTGTAATGTTGTGAAATTTTTTTAACCTGACAATATTATTAATATAAAATAATTTATTGTTCAAAATTTCAAATGAAATATTCACTATTTCTTAAAACATTAATTGTATTGAAATACAATAGCAAAAAGTTCAAATATTTTCTTATTTCGTGAAGTTCACACTTCATTTATGGTAGGAGTCCATGTTAGTCATCACTATGGATCAATCTCTTGGGGTTAAACCTTTTATAAATTACACGTTCTTATATTAATTGAGATTTCAAAAGACTACCATAAACCATGAACAATTAGGAAGGAACCTACAAATTTATAGGGTCTGAATATATCTCCACCATAAATGATGATTAGGGGTGAAACAATGTTGAAATTTCCAATTGTTTTGTTAGCATTATGAAAGTTTTGATTTTTTGATTTTTTTTCTTCCGAAACAAAATGACTGGGTTGTCAAAAGTCGGAAACAAAGGAATTGAATCTCACAAGTCAGTGAAATTCAAGATGCGAAATTCCTTGCCTCGCTATTACTATTATCACTAGGATTGCTATTACTATGGATACAATGTAGAGATTATAAGAAATGCCCCCACTTCAATATGATCACATATTAAAGCCGCCCCTTCTTTCTAATATGAAACATGGAAAATTTTATTAATAGCAATCAACAGTATAATGCATGGACCAACAGTTCATGTTACATATAATACAACACAGGATAACACGAGACAGAAGAACAAAAACTTCAAACCAAAATTATTAACCCATGATACTCTTTCAGCTGAGTGTAAAAACCACATGATGTTAAACTCAAAACTGAAATTGTTCGACTATTACATAACAAAAAAAATACATGCATAAAAGTCATGTTGGTTACCAGGTCTTCAAAGGATGTTCCTAATAATAAGGAGATTTTCCCAAGCCAAAAACAAACTCATTGTTATAAGGATATGGGCCCCACTAAAGTAATGGAGACAACCTTTTCTTTACATAATTCTGATACCCCCACTTGTATTAGGTCGGTTAATTTTATTCCACGCGATAAAATCACTCTCAATGGTCTAACAGCTGTTCAACAACCATCTTCTAATCAGGTGGATAAGCCATTCATGGAGCCATGTGCCCCTTGCTCTCATATTTCTTCAAGGGGATGCTACTAAAGATTTGGGTCCTGCTCATTTATCTATTGCCAATGAGGGTATCTCATGCAGTGAAAGTCCTCGTGCAGTTCAAAATATGAACCCTCCTCTAGAGAATGTTGGCAACTCAAATAAACAAAAACAAAGCAATATACAACATTTAATCCGACATGACTCCATCGTGTTAATAGGAGATAAATTAGTTTTGCACAATGATGTTATTGAGACTTCATCTTTTAATGAAGACAATAAAAGTGAAGAAGATAAAAGTAAAGCAGCTAGGTCTCCTTTATAGAATATTGAGAAAACCTATGTTAATCAGAGTAGTCTTCAAATTCACGACGATCGCAGCATTGAGTTATACGTGGAAATCCCCATGATTGTCTCGAACGGTGTAAACTCTACTTCCAATCATGACAAATGGCACGTCGTGCATAGAAAAACGCGTTCAAGATATCGTAGGTCCTAAATTTATTTTCAAGGTTTCATTTAATTTTATGCACGGTATCATGCTTTTTGTTCTTAAATTTTTCATTTTCGTCTATGTAAGCCACCGATCAAGGGCGTTTCTTCATCTTTATCCTAATAAAATCTTTATTTAATTAAAATAAAAAAAACGTAATATGTTCAAAGAGAGAGAGAGAGAGTTCTACACTAAGTGGATGTTCCTTTTTATAGATATGCAGGGAGGTCAAGAGGAGGATCCGAATGATGGCTAAGGGAGATGAAAAAAAAGGGTTAGAGAACAAACTAAAGGACCTAAATGGGCTATTTATTTGTCATCCGTTAATAAGTGGTAGGTATGTAATTCTTATTAGATTTGAGGGAGTCAAGTTCCAAATGGATCAAATGTGTTTACACGCTTTTTAAGTTAATATAAGATATATAGTTAATGAAATTCATAAAAATACGATTATACCAATCAAATCATTGTCAATATCTAACTAATGTGATATTTTGTGTGCATATTATCAGTAGCAAGTATGTTAAATCCAACAGTTGATTTATTTAAATATTATCACAAAAAATATATATAAAATATTAATTTCTGAATGCCATAAAACTTAATTTACATTGGGGTTGAGTTTAAACAAAACATATATCAAACCATCCTCTGAATAATACTTGGATTACGATATTGTTGGGAAATTTGGAAACGACCCAATAGTTTTAGATACAATTACGTACAATTTCTATAATTTCCCAACATTTCATATTTCGAAGTAGTCCAATCGAGTCAAATCAGACATTTCCCAAAAAAAAACTAGTAAATTCAGGTAAGCATGCGATAAAATATCAGAAATCTATAAATTAAAATTCAAACCAATACATCATCCATGCACGTTGTATAGTGACGTTTTCTCAAAAAAATAAGAAAAATAAATAACCAATATATAAAATAATAATTTGAAACCTTACAAACCTGATTTTCATACACGAGATAATATATAATTATACATTTTATTAAGCATTCATTTTGAGGCTTCCTATGAAAAAAACTTGTTTCACAAATTCTATAAATCTCCACCAATAAAAGGAGGACTCGCGATAAATTTTACTCTTTTACGAAGTTAATTCTCATCATTGTACAAATGTTTATCCAATTTAATGAGGGTTCTTACATAATTGCAGCCAAGCCAATAAGTTCCCTTTCATCAGTTCTCGACTCTGGAACCGAGATCAAATTGCGAGGTTTCACTGAAAAAAAACGAGGGTTACAACATTGTAAATAAACACATAAGAAGGCGCTGACCCAAAAATTTAAGCTTAAAACCAAAGGAACAATTTTGAATGGATTTTTTTCAGGTAATTATAAACTATATAGTAAATTGCGAAGTGATTATTTTAAATAAAAAAGAATATATGATTTAATCAAGGGTCTCATTTTCTAATTAATGTTAAGTCAAAGCTTTTTTATTATTCCAAAAATTCCCTACCTATATAAAACACCGACAAAAACTCTCCACTTATTTTAAAACTTAAATCTCAAAATGCCCTCAAACCTAAACCCAAAATTGTGGAGTTAACTAAATAAATAAACGAACAAAAAAAATCTCCCCAGAAAATGGACTAGGGACTTTTTGGAACATAAAAAATTAGGAACTTACCTCCTAGGGATTGAACACTATATATACTTTTAATCATAAATTTATAGTACATTGATAATAATGTAGCCCAAATGTGGTTAAAGTAATTTTGAAATCATCCAACGATGATGTGTATACTTCTCAAAAATAATAAATAAATAAGCAAATAACACACGTACACACCACGCACCCGAAAAATAATGAAACAAGGAGAAAAGAAAGTACTTAGTTGAAACATTGGTGATGACATTGACACTTTTCTACTTTTAACTTGTTTCCCGTAGATAATAATAATAAGCAACTCAAGTGTTGTTTTTGTTCCTTGGGATTACTCGTCTCTGCCAAAGCATCTTCAAAAGAAAGTTAATCTTGGTGCGTAATGCAAGGAAGGGACAGCAAAATCTGTTACCATAAAAATTTGTATACAGTTAATAGGCTACTATCAAAACTATCCTTCTATAACACATTTTTACCCAAATAAAAGAATAAAAAACACCATTAAAGGTTTTCGAAAATGATCACGATTAAAGACCGGTTATGAAAATCTTATACATTTTCCTACAATTGCCTCTAGATACAGTGGTGGATCCATAATTTTATTCCCGGGTGGGGGGGGGGGGGGGGGGGGGGGGGGAGAACACGGTTGAATTGTACAAGTGAGGTCAAGATATTACACTTCGAATGAGGAATATTTATACTTTTTTTATTTTAAAGTATTTCTCTAAAATTACATAAAAAATAAATGTTACGTTTTATTAAGAAATATTTTATTATTTCATTACTTAGGCTTCCATATAAATTTTCACATTTATGGAGTATATACAACCCAAACATATGTCTGAATAACAAATAATTATTACTCCCCAACTTATTTTAATCAACACATTTATACAAGCTAAATCTACATATTGTTCTTAAATGTCAAGAATTGTAATTGATTACTAAAATGCTAATAACACTAAAAGCTAAAATTAAAAAAGAAAAGGAAAGCAAAACACCACCACCAATAAATCATTTGTTGAGAAATACCAAATCTTATCCACACTCAAATCTCAAGAGCAATAAAAGAAGTTCTGATATAAATAGAAGAAAAGTACTAATAATCTAAACAGAATAAAAAAGATGTAAAAAACAATTTTTCAGAAATGTAAAACTAAATCTAAATGAAAATATTCACAATCCCCATTAAAATAAAGAAAGAAATATATATACCAAAGCAAGAAAAGAAAGCTTATATGTTAAGTGTTTCCAAATGTTACATTATTTAATCTCAAGCTTTTGGCCCATACCTCGTATAGATCTATACACACACACACAGAGAGATGAGAATAAGAGGCGACAAATTTGTGCAGCTTCATCAAGTACATATTTTATAAGGTTTTTATATTTGTTAAATTAAAGTCTTGGTCTATTACATTGTTTTACCTTTTATTTTAAAACAATAAACATAACACCCCTACAAGTTTAGTACTGTTACAAAAAAAATTGCAAAACTGTCCGTTTAGATAGGAATTTACTCATGTAGCTTTTACCTCACAACCAATATTGGGATTCCGTCCAAATTTTAACAGAATTTAGTCATGTGACTTGGACATACCAATTTTTTTTTTTTGTAATGTCAAACTACCATGTTCTTAATTAATAAATCTAACACATTAGTTTAACATGTAAAACTAAACCAATTTTCACCACCAAATCACACTACAGGAATTTGCACCATTAGCAATAATATTTAGCAACACAAGCTATTTTTGTTGTCAAAGATACCCTTTTGGCAACAAAATCTTATTTATATTGCCAAAAGACCATTTTATATTGTACTTTTGGCAATTTAAAATAAAACTTGTTGCCAAACGTTAAAATTTTAAGCGGGATATGGGAGGGAAATAATTTGAAGCTTTAGCAACATTGTCCTATGTTGCCAAAAGTCATATAACTTTCTACAACATAAACCTTGTAGCGGAAAGAGAGCGGCTTTGGCAACCAGAATTTTTTGATGCCAAAAGTATTTACTATATAATTTATATATTTAAAATACATTGATATTTTAATAAACAAAACCTTAAAATAAGAAACCCTCGTTTTGGCTTTCTCTTTCCCTCCCTCTCTCTCTCTCTCTCAACGAATCTACTCCACCACCGCCGGCAAATCTCTGCTCCACCGACCACCATAGCAAGTTCCTCTATCTACCTCTCCCACATGCACACACGCACGCACACACGCCTACTTCAATTTTTGTGTGTTTGGTTCACAACAGAATGCACGCTCCACCTATTGTTTAATTTCCTTTCGCATTTTACATCGATTTTAAGGATGTTGTATGTAATCGGGGTTTAAAATCCCTATTTATGCCATTATCTATGTTTTGATTATTTTTTTTGTAAATATATGTTCAATGTTCCTAAAAAATTGTATCAATATTGTATATGTTTAATAGGATGGGCTAATTGGTCATATTTATGGACTATTTTCAATTACAATCTGCAGATAGAGAATTTTGTAGTCTCAACGTCATAAAGATACATGAGAATAATAGTGGATGAAGAAATTTTTTAATGTTCCTCTGCATCAATTCTGAATTTCTATGTTAATAAATATATTAGTTATTGTAATTTCATATTGAAATTAACTATACAATTATCTTCCATTGACTTTCGGGACGTCTCGTCATTGTTGAACCCTTGTTACATGATTTCTCTTAGGATATAACATTCGGGGAACACTGCAATCACATGCCAAAGCCTTTATTGATTTCCAGCATGAATCTCGAGTTAGTTTTTGCCCCGGCTAGGTTACATTAGTTTTCAGTTTTCTTTTGATATAGGACTTACCGTTCATTGTTTTTTAGACAGAAAAAATAAAGGTAGTTCTTGACCAAGAAACTTGGGTTGATGTAAATGTTCCTGATAAATTTCAGGCCATCGTGACTTCACTGTTTTGTTCGGAACCTTTAGTTACTGGTGACTCTGGTGATAATCTTGGTAGTATTGCAATAGACAACTATAATCCTTCACGCCCGAGTGGCACTTATAGAGGCATTTTATGTCAAACTCACACAACACTATAAACAGATCTACAAAAGTTGCAATGGAATGAGCAAACAAAGAGAAATTTATATACCATATATATTTGAATGGATGAATCTCGAGCGGTAAACGAACTGATTCGTTCGTGAACAATTTGCGCATGGCTCATTTAAAGCTTGAGTTCAACTAGTTTGTTAAGCAAACGAACGGAGATTGAAAAAAAAATTGAGCTTCTTTAAAAAAACGATCATTGAGCTCAATTTTTAAGGCGTATACCAGCTCGAATAGACTCCTCAAAATTGAGTCGTTCAAACTCGAATCGTTTAAAGCTCGAGCTCGTCCCATTTGTTTACTAAAGAAATAAACTAGAACACAATCTCAAACTTGTTTAATAATCGAGCTTAGCTAAGCTCAGCTCGTAATCAGCCGTAGATGGATCTATACATATTTTAATCTCTCTCTCTCTCTCTCTCTCTCTATATATATATATATATATATATATATATATATATATATATATAGAGAGAGAGAGAGAGAGAGAGAGAGAGAGGCAGGCTCCTGTACACACTAAGTTTGCACACTAAGTTTGCACATTAAGTTTTTAAAGTAGTAAAAAAAATATTTTTGAGTGCTGGCGCACACCAATTTTTTTATGTGATATTTTAACATTTCAACGGACTCACATAAAAAAAATTAGCTCAAAAAAACTTTTTTTGCTATTTTTAAAAAATCGGTCAAACTTTCGCAGTTTTTAAAGGGCTTAAAAGCATAGAAAGTCTGACCGATTTTTTAAAACTAGCAAAAAAAAAATTTTTGAGCTGATTTTTTTTATATGGGTTCTTTGAAATGTTTAAATATCACACAAAAAAATCAACTCAAAAATATTTTTTTACTACTTTAAAAAGGTAATGTGCAAACTTAGTGTGCAAACTTAGTGTGCACAGGAGTCTGCCTCTCTCTCTCTCTCTCTATATATATATATATATATATATATATATATATATATATATATATATTCAAGAATAAGTTTCAAGTATGTCCTTTATGGTGGATAATTAATACACGATTGGTACACTTTTGACTTCATTTGGACTTTTTAAAGGGTATAATTGTCCTTTTGTAAACTCCATTAACGCCATCTATAAAAATGGGAAAAATTAAGACAGTTTCAAACTACAAAGGGGAGTTGTCAAATAAAAAAGTACAAGGAGTGAACCATTAAGCTTAAATAGTAAGAGCTTTACTATAATGTACCCTAATTTATACTAATTTTAGGATATAATGCTCGAAACACCCTCAACCATTGCGCTCATTGCAAATATCATCCTCAACTATGAAAAAGTGACAAATACCGATTATATCAAATACATGATGGTAAAGGGTGTAAGTTAAAAAAAAAACAAAGATACATGGGGGACATTACTGATAATAAAAATATTCGAAGAAGTATTTTGCAAAATCAATAGTTCAAGGAGGTATTTGCAATCGTTGTGATTGTTAAAGATTTCCTTGCAACATACCCCTAATGTTAATAGAGTAATTACATTAAACCCCCTTGAACTATTACATCTGGCATAGGCTAACCATATCACAACACTAATAATAGCATTAGACTCGAGAGTCAACCCCTAGATCATTGCAGAGAACATATCTTTAGAAACAAATCCTTGGAGTTCAACATTATTCATCAATATAGCCAAGAGAACTACGACTCCACAAAAGGAAGAAAATTTCGTCACAGATTCACCATCTGTCCATTTTAAAGCATCTAAACTTATCTATAATGCTAGAAGGGAGAGGCCTGTGCGACTCAAGATGAAACTGCATTTTGGGTGACAATTTAGAGACAAAGTTAATACCTAGAAACCAAATACAAATATCACAAGGACGTATATTATTCTCATAATCTAACATTATAGCTAAATCTTCTAGTCCACTTTTGGTTCGGGTGAAATAATTTTACGGAGGCGAAAAAATGAAATGCTGCAATGTTTCGAGTCAAAAAGATTATAATCCAGGCGTTCAAAATGACAAAATCCATATTAGTCAATTTGTATAATTTTTGGAAAGCGTAAGCATTTCATCCAATATAAAGATAATTGTTTCTAATCCGACATATTTTTATCATTTCTTGTTGGTCCTATATGTAATACTAATCATTCTAAATAAATATATATTCAACAGAGATAACTACCAATTGCCGTAGTAATGGGACTTATTGAAAATAAAATATAAATACATTGGATTGGAGCCCACAAAAATTTTCAAAAGGGACTAAACTCCAAAAAAAAAAATCTGTTCGCAAAACTAAGGAGTATTTTTAAGCGATAAGTGAATTTTTTTTTGCCAATTTACATTTTACTCGTAATATTTCACCGAACCAAATAGGGTCTAACAAAAAATGTTCTTTCGTCATACCCAACCATAGAGCTAGAGGCAAACGCATACAAATCTTTGAGATTAGACAAGTCGACATGCCCATATTGCTCGAGTGTCGAGAGCCCGGTATTTAATCCAGAAGAAACTAAAACAGAGAGGAGTGAACAAATCTCTCGAGTTAAATCTTGAAGTAGCTTTTCCTCTAATACTTCCACTTTTAAGTCTAGCCCAGCGGGTACGCCATGAACATCTGGAACCTTTGCTTTACCTTCTTGCAAAAAATTGGACCATGAGCAGCTAAGTGTCTACTGGGTGTAAACATGTAATGGTTGCAGGAGATTTTTGAGCCACACGCCCTACAAATCTGAAGGGAAACATTTAACTAGTGGGACTAAAACAGAATGAACAAGCTGCCTTATGGGCCTAAATTCCATCGACTGTATATTCTCCATTAGTGCCAAATCAACAGAGTGAATATCCAAAACACTTGTAAAATGAATCTCCTATGGTTGTTGATAAGCTCAACACGTTGTACCTAATGTCAAGGAATATGCATTAGCAGCACCAATTGGACTCAGCACAACTTAGCAAACCCTTGTTTCACCTATTTGGACTATATCAATTATACCCAGTACATAGTAATCAGAATAGCATACAAAACAAAAACTAACATTTGAATTGCATTTGATTGATTTACATGGAAAAGATACATTTTATTTAAAATTTTCATCATTTGTTGTCAGATTGAAGTGTTGAAAACAATATGTTTATTTATAGGCAACCAAAAGTCAAAAAATAAAAGGCTTTTTTCTTTTTCTTTCTAGTGGGTGGGTTGGGCTGGGGGTGGGGGGAGGGAAACTTTGGATGAAGTGAGACAATTTTTCTCAGAAAAGTATGCACTATCAAACACTCTTCCAAGTTTAAAACATATAGCCCCGTCCAAAATTTACAATCGTATGACTAAAAAGTTACCCATCCAAATAAAACCCATGAGAGGACAAATATCCAAGTGCATTTCTTGTATTCGAAGATATTCATCATTTGTTAGAGGATAAATTTGGAAAGTTAAAAATTTCTCTTCAAATGTTAAACTTTTAGGCGACAACTAGTAATTTGGAATGGAGGGAGTAGAATCTTGTTTTATCAGACACGCTTATAATAATTCACAAACTAAATCGAAATTCTTTGGCCAGTGAGAAATGTATTTTCAAATTGTCCTAGATGTCTTTTTGAAAATTTCTTGTTACTACAAAATAAAACTGTAACACCGAATTGATAGTAATATACTTTTTCGAAAATAATTCAAATATTTTGAAAAATAAGAACCTATAAATTCAATCACCTTGCGAGTAGTTTTGAAAAATAACCAAACAGTGTAGGTACTAGATGATCATGAACTGAGAAAAGATGATTTAAAATAAACAAAAATGTGAAGAAAAACAAAACCCCTTCAAAGACGTCCACACATAATAAATAAAAGACTTCCACAAAATTTGAAACTTGTAAGAAAATCTGAAGTAAAATTCAGACAGTACATTAGATAATTGAACAAAGGGAAAAAACTGACAAACAATAAGAATAAAATCAAAATATATTACATACTCGCTATCTTTGATTTCGTTCGGCTCCAGATAACTTTCCTTATTCATGTCAAACTGAGATTCATATGTGAAAGTTAGTCTACCCTTCGACCCTTAGGGTTCGCTTCTCCAAAAAGACTGGTTCGTGCTGTGAATCAAAGACCTGCCAAAATCATTAATCGTAGTTATTCTTATAAAGAACAAACACATATCATTCCTTCATTTGAAACTTGGGAGTTTTGGAGAAAGGTTCAATCTAACTTCAAGTGTATAAATATAGGACACACTACATAATTTTATAAATTTAGTCCCTCTACTAAAAAGACCATGAAAAATGACCAATATATTCCATTTGACAGCTCGTACAAAAAAAAATATCAAACTTTTAAAAGTTCGTAACTTCAAACCTATAAATCCAAAATTCACAAAATTTACATATTTGAAATCTACTCGTTGAGATCTATCAACAACACCCATATTGGATATTTTTTGACAAAAAAATCAAAAACGATAATTTTACTATTTCACTAAAACCTTCATTTTTTTGGCGAAAACTCAATTTTTCAAAGCGAACAATATATTTTTTCTGACGAAAAACTTTGTTCTCTAATGCTGACAACAGTGCCGCTGGCACGGACCAAAAAATGAAAGAAATAGACGAAGAAATGGAGAAATGAGGAGAGTGAAACAATCCGACGAGAATTCTAACAGTCTCCGGCGAGGATTTCGGCGTTCCAATGAATATTCTGATGGGTGGGGTGGAGGTGGGGTTATGTATTTATTTTTAGAATGAGTTTTAAATTAGTATGACTAAGGGTATAAATATAAATATCTCTTTAACTAAAACAAATAAAATTACCTTTTTTGTGTACTCCTAACTCTAAAGGGACCATACAAATAAATGTTATTGTACCACAGGGACTAGATTTATAAACTTGAAAACTACTGTCCTATAAATTCAAATATCGAAAGGAACATGACCTTTACTTTAATTCTCTATTGAAACTTTTGTACGGTGCAAGTCATCTTTTTCAAGAATAGTTAAAAGAATTTTATATTCCCACTTCTTAGGCACAATTTGGTTCAATGTAAACTATTTTGGGTGATTTGCTATTCGTTCCCAATATGTTTGGCCGTACAGGAAATTCTGCTAGCAATTCTTCAAATATGGACTATCACAGAAAAAGTATATCACTTTGGGTGCCATAATTGTCAATAATATACCTTTGACCCACGCATAGTTACGGGGATCACTACATCCCCTTACGTACCGCGATCTAAGATAGCACGCCCCGAAATATGGTGGGTTCTCGATCCGAATCTCCAAAATTAGTGTCCCCAAATTTAACATTGACTACTATAGTTCTCATTAGTTACAAGGCAACTTTCGACTTCAATAATAGAATAAATGGGAAGAGAAAAGACTTCTCAACGAATATATACACATAATTCTTTATATATATTATTAATATATTATTGAATATCGAGATTATCAATTGCAAACATTCTTAAGAAACTTTCGATATGGTGGAGTACGTGAAAATTGACAAGATACATGATTATAATGCTAAAATAACCCAAAAAGAGTTCTAAATTTCCTTTATGATTTGAAGTAGTACAAGCTAGGCATATACCCCCACCGTACCGCACACCATCTAGGGAAACGCACCATGTACCAACCCATGATCCAGGTGATATTGGACCCATGTAAGTGTCATAATTTCATAAAGAGTATGACTACCGTGACCGGCGATTCCTACATAAAATTCGTACTTAATGACGTGGCAGTTGCCACATCATTAAGACACCTACTGTTTTTGCTTTGTCACCATATTAATTCATTTTTTTCAAAATATAATTTTCAAGTAAAAAAATTAAAACAGTCCAATAAAAAAAAATGTCAAAATTATATATATTAAAATTCAACAAAATAAGACTGCGAAATTGTATTTTTTTACTTGAACACAAACCAATTCGAAAATTACATGATGTGATTATGAATCTTATACTTTTTAACTAATAGGATCACGATAAAAAAAACGCGACGTGGCATGGAGTCGTATTTTTTTCATCCCGCTGGCGCGGACCATTTTTTACTATTTTAAAAATAATCTTTTTACTATTTAAGAAAAATGGCCCGCGCCAGCGGTATGTACAGGCGGTCCGACCACCTATACATACCGCTGGTGTGGAATATTTTTTCTAATATGTTGGTCGGCACCAGCGGTATGTATATAAGGTTGAACCGCTTATACATACCGCTGGCGCGGACCATTTTTTTTAAATAGTATAAAGATTATTTTTAAAATTGTTAAAAAATGGTCCGCGCCAGCGGTATGAAAAAAAATATGACTCCATACCACGTCGCGTTTTTTGGATCATGATCCTGTTAGTTAAAAAATAAAAGATTCATAATCGCGTTGTGTAATTTTTTAATTGGTTTGTGTTAAGTAAAAAAATACGATTTCGTGTCTTGTTTTGTTGTATTTTAACACATAATTTTGACATATATTTTTTTTGGTTAGACTATTTTTTTTTTTAACTTGAAAATTATATTTTGAAATAAAAATGAAATAATATGGTGACAAAGCAAAAACAGTAGGTATCTTAATGATGTGGCAGCTGCCACATCATTAAAGTACCATTTTTAAGTTGCAAATGCAAGTCGCCCTAATAGTTTTCTTTCATAAATACTGAAAAGGGTACCTAAAAGATCCTAGAAAAGTGCAAATATGACGCTCTTGTGGTCAACGGCATATTGATACGAACTTGGCATCTAGAAGTGGACAGAAAAACTAATGGGGCCGAAAATCCATATCACCGGGAAAAAATAAAAATAAGTGGTGAATAATAAACTGTTGGAAAAGCATTGTCACCTATTCAGAGTTAAATTTTCCCACTAACATTGGCAAAATCCCACACTTACAATGTTATACTAACAAAAAATTTAGCTTCGAATAGGTGAAAATACATTTTTCTTCAAACAAATTTTCTTACACATAATAGGTGAAATTAATTCTCATTAATGTTCCTCACCTAGATGAAAAAAAAAGCAATCATCCGAAATCAATGGAAATCTTTAAGAACAACGTACTTACATTCAAAAGAGGAGGAAACATCCACGACAAATGTGAAGCCATTGGATGCCAAGGAACAGAACTTTGTAAGGTTTAATTGTCTTTTCGGACACCACTCCCCTTAAGTGCCTTCTTAAAGAAGGTAACTGCGTGAAAAAGTGACCATATAAACTCTCAGCACACAAGCGAACCAAGCCTGTCGGGTCAGATAAATATGAAATTTGCCACTCTATCTGTGTCCACTGTTTGCTTAAAGGTTCAAGCAACAAGGCTAGAACTTCTTGCTGTTGTTGAACCCTGAACCAACATTTGATAATTATGATTAATGGAAGGAACACAAACATACTAGAAACAAAGCATACACGAGTAATGGAAGGAACACAAACATACACAAAATGAAGTGCCAGCAATTATGATTGGCAGGCAGTTGGTGGGCTCCACTATCTACCGATTGTCACGTCATTTTGTAACGAACTTTTGTGCGTCAAGCATTTTTCTAGATCCTACCGGAAGCAAGTATTTACCCAGCTGTGGATGCCATAATGAGAAATGCTTCACCTAGAAGACTATGCTCCCCGCGAAGTAAAAAGCCCTCCTTTTGCATAGATGACTGTGTCAGTTATCCCCTATAAAACACAGCATTAGAAAGTAAATAAGCAAAGTATTCTCTCATCGAAACAGATATAGAAATGGAATGTTTGAGACCTAAAAAAATGATTTGGGGACATTACCTTGTCAAACGTAGATCATCTGTGTGTAGACATTTATCTTTTAAGAAAATTGTAAAATCGTTGTTAACATTAAATTGATCAAGTCAAGGTCAGTATTTAAATGCAGTCACCAACCACATTCCTACTCGATATATAGTTTGCCTACCTGATTGTACACATTGAGACATACTTATATGGAAAGGAGGAAGAAGTGGAACCTAATTATTTATTGATATTCTGTTTTATTAGGAAAACAAATACACGAGGACCATAAACTCGAATAGATACTGATAAACTCTTGAGTAACTAATGATAAGGGTAACAATATATTTGCTGATGAGAATTACTAGCTCAATATAAATTTCTTCGCAATTGAATCTTCTAATGCCACAAGCATCTTCGGAAAAAAATGGAATAAGGTTGCACAAACAAAAACTAACAGTCTTGAATTTTTTTTTGTTGAATGCTTACAAAAGTACGTGAATTGAAGATATTATATCCCATATTTATTGCATCTCATTGATTTTTTTTTTCAAAACCAAAATATAAAAATTTATTAAGAGCACGAAAGGACAGAGAGCCTATCCCTGGGGGCTAACATGTAAAAGATAACTAACTAGGCTGCCTAAATCTGCAAGACCTCGTGACTTTCTCCTCTACGCTAAGAGCCGAAAAGGAATAATCGTTTTTACTGCCAATACTATTAGACTAAGTAATTATCACTCTAGTCTCTAAAATATCTTTCTGAACAATGCTGGTTTTGATTACAATTGGAATGACAACTTACCAATCCAAAAAGTGATGGAAATGGGTTTATTTCAATTCAGACACTTTGGTGAACACCTAAGGAAGTGTTCTTCACTTTTGTGTTCTCCATTATTGTGTTCATCCCCCTCATTAACATCAATAAGGATAGCTTCTTCCACAACAAACTCTAAACCCTTCTGCTCAACCCTCTTTGGACTCCCCTGATCAATTAACTGGACTTTGAACTTTCCTCAAGCACTTTATCAGCGCCAGATACACTAACACCTAGAATTTTAGGATCCATGATATTTGTTGGCAGTTGTGTTAGTTTAAATATGGATGAATCTTCCCATTTTTTACTGACAATAGTTTCTACCTCCTTAGCTACATTTTCCCAAACTTTATATGTGTTTATTTGATATTGTTTAAATCTATTATCTTCTAAGAACTTTTTGGAGTTGTCTTTTCCCGGTCCTTTCCCTACTTCACTCACTTTTTCTTTCCCTTTTCCAAACAGTAAGAGGAGGCATATATGGTGGTTTAACAGTTGGTGCTGCAGCTGGCGATTTTGTTAAACACTCAAACCTATCATGACCCCATCTCCTGCAATTAACACAATATTTGGGCATATCCTCAAAAATCACTGGCTGCCAAAATCCACTGTCTCCACATCCTATCCAAACTCTGTTAGGTCCGTCTATCATCAAATCTAAATTCTAGCCATGCTTGGTCTTGCTAAGGCAGCGGTGGAGGCATCCATTTTGATTGGCTTTCCTATCAGCTGTGCAATAGAGAATAGGGAATTTTTGGCAAATAAAAAGATTGGTAAGTCAGGGAAGTGTCATCAATACTGGGGGGATAGAACATGCAGAATGAACATCGAAATTTGGGGTCCATATGAATATGTGTATAGAGGATTTGTAAATATACAATGTTCCCTTAACCACAGCATGTGGTAATCTTCCTCGCAGTGAAGCATAATGAGAATATGTTTGTGGTCCAAAAATCAAATATGAAATGCAAATTTTAGAGAAAAGGTTAGAAATACCTTTTTTATATCCTCCAGTGGGGGCCTTCCATGAGAGGATTTTCCAACGAGTGAGAATTTGAATGGTTTCGCTAATTCTGAAACTTCCTCTTTAGTGAAGACAAACACGGTCTCTCGACGGTATTGGGGCAATTCTTTTAAGTGGATTTGTTGTTCTAAAGTGTTTGATCTGATAAGAACACTTGCGAATGATTTTGACCAAGGGTTACTTGGAATAAGAGAGAAAAAGCTGGATTTGTTTAATCAACACAGACAATTTCATCGTCTTCATTGGAATCTTCTGGTTGGTTCTTCAACCTTGTGGTGAGAAGAGCGAATATAGGATTTGTGCTCTCGCAAGTTCGCAATGGGTGATACAGATTCATTGACGATATGCTTCATGGAATTGCTGTGTTGCGGTTGAGGGTGTTCATGAGGCATTAAATTGTAGCGAAAGAGATTGTTTTGGCCTTGAGGAATTAAGCTAAGATATGAGTTGTAGATCTTTTAATTTTTCATTTGATTGAGTGCATTTATTAGTGTTATTTTTCTTGTTTCTTTGTTATTAATTTTTTTTTTTTTTTTTTTTGGGGGGGGGGGGGGGGGGGGTATTTCACTATTCAAAACTCACTATGGCTAGTTCACATAATTTTTCTTTATTAGAAACAAAAAAAATTATTCATAACATAAATGTATGCGACAAGAAGCTATATCTATGTGGATCGGCAATCCACTTACAATAGAAACAGTGAAGTATAAAAAGGAGAAGCATGTACATCAAACATCAACAACCCGAAAATTGCTTTAAAATACAAAATAGTATCTTCCCGTCAAGTAATAAGGTAAACAAAAAAATCTTGAAAGGTTTAGAAGACGCAGACCATAGTGATGCAGTACATTTAATTCTTCCCCAAGCCCATTCATTGTCTTCTCTTTTGATATATTACTATTAGTGAGTTCGGATCATGATTGGTTAACTAACTACACATTCAAGAGGTTTTGGTTAATTGGAATCATGTCTTTGACAGAATGCTTGAACTGAACAATACTACCCACCAACGACCTCTCTAGGTAGTGATTGGACACGCACTACACTAATTCACAATGTTAATTCAAATGATATTCAACCCACCCACCCACCCCACCCCACCCCTTCAAGGTAAACTTTGATCAAAACTGGCCCTGACTCAAGCCCAACATGTCCCAAAACAACTTTACTACCTTAGGACAAATACACACACACACCCAAAAGCTCAATATAAACAAACCTAAGGGGACGAGGAAATTTTTTTATTACAATTTAGGCTAGAACTTCTATATACATCCATGCTAGACACAAGAGGTACAATCATATACAAAATAATTTGACAGTGGGCCCTGTTTCAAAGTAATGGACTTTACCTCATTAGCCATTACCTGATCAATCGAATCACTTGCACATTATCTTTTGTACATCTTGTGTGGCTAGCATTTTTATTTTATTCCTGGTAATTTTATATGTTTTTTTAAATAGTTAATTTGTATCCCAAACTTCAAGAATAATAAATTTTAAATAATATTTTGTCATGAAACTTCATTAGAATTTTTGTACTCATCTTTGGTTGTACCTTTCCTTGTGTTATTTCATGAGGTGATCTGGATTATACTACGAATGACGACCAAATGTCTTACTTATCTTGAAATTTCCTCAGATTATAACTTTGTTCTTTGTTGGTGTTTATATTTTGTACATGGACATTGCTTTACATTGATAAAAATGTGTCATTACTACTTTTTTCTAAAAACTTGTGGGATTGTCTAAAGAGTATTTTTACAGATGCGGATCAAATGGATGGATTGATGAATGAGACAGAGAGAGACTAAAGAGACAGATTAGATAGACAGATTAGACAGAGAGATTAGACAGACAGAGACAGATTAGTTTGTCCAAACAGACACATTAGTTTGTCTAGACAGACAAATATTTTCCCAGAAGCCCGATCTAAGAAATCAAGGAACCAATTTTACACACAAATAGAATTCCATGAAAGAGCTTTTGGTGTTCTAAATAATTTTCATCCCAAAAATGGAATAAATTGACCCCCTGAGGTTGGATGTTCAAACAGAATTCTAGAACAGACTTCTAAGTATATAAACTGGTGGTTCCCCATGATCGCTGCCAGTTATTTAAATTCTACTTCAAGAAGAAAACCATAAATGTCATGTTCCAAGTTCACGTTTGACATCAAACTGAGATACAAGTTTTCATGTTGAGAAGAAGATTAAAGAAGAATTCACAGAAGAGAGAAACTAGGTGAATAGAAGTTTGCATATTTGTCATCTTTTCAGGTCAAGGAGGCAAAATGTCTAACCCTTTACTTGTCTACAACATCATTCCAATAAAGCATTTCACATTTAAAGAAAGTACTTTATAGTTTCCAAATCACTTAGTACAGGAAAAAAAAAGTCACCTTCATGTGAGGCAGAAGGCTTTTGTCAGCAGCTTTAGCTATCCGAATAAATGATGTACAAATCTGCAACCTTGCATGCCGAGCTGTACTTGTTGAAGGGTCCTCCCAATCATTGGTATGGTTTTAATTGAGTGTCTAAGAAACTTTCCTATTTGGGTAAGATACAAGAAAATCCCTAAACTATAGCTTCAATTACAAATACCCCCTAGTGTTGTAGATAACCACCTAAAATATGAAAAGGTTGCAAATACACCTTTGACCATCGCTAACAGGTGTCATTAAAGACCTTTTTTAGTAAAACAAGGTGAAATTACAAAGAATGAAGGAGTTGGGGGGGGGGGGGGGGGGGGAGGAGAATATTAGTTTGGGGAGATATATTGAAACTAGTGTGATAATTCAGAGGTGGTTCTTGCGATTTACCCTATACCATATATCATATTTCACTAAAGACCTTTTTCAAGGAATGAAATCAATATCTAAACAAAGCTTCACAAGAAAGGGCAAGGAGTTTAGGAGCTCGAATAGTTTGCTGATTACAAAACCAACAACATCTGGGTAATACTTCAGAAAAAGACCAAGTGCGACTAAATAGTGCCCAAGTACTTGCACACAAGTGTCGGTTCAGTCCATTTCAAAGAAAGAAGTTATTGAAGTATACCTTCGGTACACAGTAATCAGAGTATTCAGCACAAACTGAAAATTGTTAGAAGCTCTAATAATGTAGGAGAAGTCACTGGAAAACCTTCAAATATTCTACATAATGCAGGTTGAATTACAGGATTATTGCCCCTGTATTCATTTGATCCATTAAAAATTGCGCTCACAATATTCTCTAGACCCAACTGCATGTTTTCCATTACAGTCAACTCCTAAGGTTTAAAATGACAAAGCACAAAAATAAAAAATAAAAATTAAAAACTGTTAACTGAAATGCTGACAGATACTAAGGAAATTAAAGATGAAGTGTTTGCAATCAAACCTGAAAAGGCATTGGAACAAGTGACAAGCCCTTGATGATCATAGTGATTCTCTAAAAAACCTTAGTGACAGCTACAAGAGGTTTCTGATAAGCTAAAAAACAAATCAATTCCATCTGCATCAAGGGTTCAGTAATCAGTTAAGCACTGGCTATTTTAGATATTGTTAGTAATAAAGCAACTTTTGATTTCAACAATGAAAAAAATGGGAATAAGAAGAACGTTCCCCAACCCAAAACATAAATGTACACAATGAGTCTCCCTACAATTGTGTTAATATATTATATATATTGTACACTACTTAAACAATTGCAATAAAAATTCTTAAGTGTCACATGATCTGAAAAAATGACTCAATTAAGCCTACCATACCACTCACATTCTAAAGCAATGCACTGCATCTGCATACACGTATCAGTACTACATTCCATATATCTGTGTGCATTGGTAGTTATACATAAAGGAGGAGAACAGAGGTTTGACATGCTTAAGTGTGTAGAAGTCAGCATGGCTCGTAAGATTGGCATCCTAAACTTACGAGTTATAGATTACTAAAGTTTAGAAGCTCATATTTTATGGGTTTACCTGGTATTACCACTCCTCTTTTACTATTCACCCCAGTATTACTTTCTTCTTCATATATCTGGCATTGTAAACGGATGTCTGTAAGCTCATAATTTTTTTTTCTGAACATTAAAACCACACTGTATATTATTTATATATTGGGTTAAGTTTTCTATTACAAAGAAAAAATGCTTTCAGTACAACCGCAAAAGAGGCATTCCACCTGCACTAAACGAGAAAAACAAAGGATAACAAAAGTAAGCCTGAATTAAATATTTATTAATTTATTTTGTATTGTCTAGCTATATTAATTATCATACAATAGGATTGGGTTGACAAGTGTGAAAAGGTAGGTGAATATTTCAAGAAACCAGTTAATGCAAATAAGGCCAAGGATTCATATGTACTCAGATTTTCTCTTCTAACATCACACCTTGCATTGGCGGGTCCATCACGGGGTCGTGTCCATTTTTATCAGTCCATTGTGTTCAAAATTATGATAAGATATCACATATAAACTACTGATGCCGCATTACGTTATAATTATATAGTTGAGGTTAGTGTGGCAGAGCTCCCGAACATGGTGGTTGTTGTGGAAGCATGGGCAAACCTGCTATGTTGTATTTATGAATTAGGGAGAATTACCAATCTAATATGTTTCCCTATAAAGCACGGGCACCTCCCCAGATGCCCCATACGTGTGTCGAACACTCAAAGTACATGGACATGGGTAAGACACGGCATAGACATGTGTCCGACATGCCACGGGGCGTGTTGGACTTAAAAGGCACTGAAAAAAGTTGGACATGCGGCTGACACGTTAAGGTCACGGCAAGGGTCAAAAACAGAAAACTTTAAAAAAAAAATGGGGGCAACTTACCTCACGACTCTTTACACTTTCACAAAATTAGAGCTTCTCTTTATTTCTTCTTTGAGTTATCACGAACCAAAAAGCTCCGCAACCATCACCGGAAGTTCTCCATCCTGCCATCACTAGAAGTTCTCCCTGCCATCGCCAGAAATCACTTCTCTTTGTTCCGAAATCTCTTCAGTCAAGTAACAAATAAAATGAACATCACTCTCTGTAAAATTACGACTTTTTTTTACTCTCTATTCGTCTCCGTCTCTTTTACTTTCTTTTAGTGAGACTTTCTCTCTCTCTATATATATTAACACATATACTAACCATCTCTTTTTCTCTGTTAACTTGCGACTTTTTTTCCATTTTTTATTAAGACACAGTTACATCATTAATAATAACATTTGAATGATTTTTTTGGAAAACATATGCATATGTTTATTCTCTATTTTGAAAATAAATCGAAAATTTATTCTATTTTTTTCATTCACACAAAAGTTATTTCCATTTTATTCTCTATTTTTTTCAGGACTTTATAATTGTATGTGTTATTAGTTGGAACAAATTTTATATAAATTTATTATCAGCTTTAGTATTAATGTCATATTTCATATGTTTTTATATGAAAAATATTTAATTAACGTCGTGATCCACTGTGTCGTGTCTTAAATTTTTTTGATTTGTCGTGTCGGCATGCTCGTGTCCGTGCATCATAGCTAGTTCCTTATGAAGAGGTTTTGGAAGGCTTTCGGCTAGAGGGTTGAACTTTCCTTATGGGATGTTTTTGTACTTTTTGGCTTGGTCTCCCTCGGCAACTGTTAAGGATGGTTTTGGGGATACATCCCGCATAAGGAATGAAATTTGTATGTACCCCCAAAAAAATTATTATATATATATATAGGAAGATGTTAACATGTGCCCTTAGGGTACATGTTTTGAGCCTGAAAATAGTAACTATGAAAGTTCCACATGAATTTATGTACCCTATTAATTGTATGTCGGAACTTTATCCCTATTATTTTTAGGTTCTAAATATATACGCTTAGGGCACATGTTATCAGGACCCATATCATTCGGAAGAAAGTTGGATCCAACACATGATTGATCCCTCCTTTATCCCTGTCTCAGAACAAACTCACTAAGTCAATAGCACCGTCTCTTCTTTAAACTGCTATTGGCTAGCTGGGCTCTCAACTTAAGAGAGAGTGTTGGAATACAGGGATTTAAGATATCTATTTATTCAATAACTTGTTTATTTTTCATTTCCTTCAGCTAGATTTCCATACATGTCTTACTTTACGACTTTTAGATGTGTATCGTTAGAGAGAGAGAGATTTTTTCAACTTACCTCATTTAGTATACACACCCAAAGAACATACGTCCCATTATGTGGGGTAAATGAAAGACTTTCTAATCAAATTGGGTGGAGATGATTCATGACCATCATCTACACCAATTTTATCAAAAAATTCAACCATTCAGTGGCTGAATTGCAAATGAATTGTGTGTGTGTGTGTGTACAATATCTTGTTGAAACTTTAGATCATTATCTCACACTGTGCGTGTGTATGCATATCTATATATTCATATAGAAGCCTCTTTGATGTTCCAAACCTTGAAGCGAGTTGCATTGTGGACAAATACAGGATATGCAATACAAATAGTGTAGTGACACCAAAAATCTAAAAAACCAGAGTACAGATACAATAATTTTCGACTAAGATGTCAAAGAAATCTGCAACCTAATATATCAAGAAATCCCCTGTAGCCATTAATAACATAAATACAACCGGTGCTTCCATAGAAGAGATAAAACAGGGTTCACCCAAGGGTAGACAACTAACGGTAGTATCGGCTGACGAATAGAGCTCAGATAGATATGTCCTATAATCAAGCTTCAAACCCTCATATTCAGATTCCCAAAAAGGTACCTCCTTGTCGCACTCCTCAGCTCGTAAACGACATTCCTCATATATGATCAGTGTGATGAGGCCAACCCAATACTCCAAGGTCCAACGTGCCCATAAAAGTGTTCGTCTTCCAATTGTTCAATCTTTCACTCAATATCTGTAATACCCCGTATTTTTATAACTTTTAAATTAGGGGATTTATTAAATTTAATTGAGATAAATTAATTTAATTTTAATCTGGAATGTTGTTTTAAATATTTACTAGCGTGACGAGAGTTAGTAATTATTGAAAATTTGTTATTTGTTGAATGTTACTGGATGAGTATAGAAATATATGAGATTTATTTTTATAATATTGTCATGTGTGAATAAAATGACAATTATGGAAATTTAAGTCGGGACGCGCCTATGTCGCGTCGGGAATAAATGTTGATTAATAAAAGTGAAATATTTTTAAGTTATTCGTATGGTCGTTTTGAGTGCGCCAATGTGTCTAAAAGGGTCGAGATAGTCAGAAAAGTATACCCGGGGGTTTAGTTTGGGTCTCGGGGCGTTTTTAGGCTTAATTAGTACCCCGGGAGGGCATTTTGGACATTTTACATTTTTGGGTAATTAAACCCACGAAAATTCAAGGGATATATCAGATGTCTAAAAGGTTGTCTTCTAGGGTTATAACAACCAAAGACAAGTGACGGCCATAGGAGAGGGAAGGAGAGAGCTTCCAAAGTAATCCAAGGCCCAAAATCCATCCGTTTGCACCGCCACCACCACCAACGCGTAGATCGCGCGACGGGGAACGCAACCACACCAAAATCATCCGCAAACCAGAACGTCGAAAATCCCAGGCAAGTGTTTATCTTGCTTATTTCATTGATGCATCACTCATATTAGTTTAGGAATGATTAGGATGAGTTGTATGGAAGAAAAACCCAATTTGAGATAGGAAATTTGCATATAGTGATGATTTAAATGATATTTTGGAAACCCTTTGTCATGTAGAGGATTAAACGACGAAATTATGATGTTGTATAAGAAGGAAATTCTGGAAAAGATTGATTAGAACCATGTTTAAGAAACTCTAGGGTTCTTGAGATTTTTATGAAGTTTTTGCCTATTAATCCATGTTTAGTGACGGAAATTGACATGCTTTACGTAGGAAATACATAATATGATGATATAATGTTAGTAGTACAAATTCTTGGACGATTGGGAATGAAAAATATGGAATTGATTGAGGTTAGAGGATGAAACCCGTAACTGCAAAACTGCAGAAATCGCATACCTGCTTGATCGATCGATCGAGCCAAAAGCTTCGATCGATCGAAGGTTCGATCGATCGAGCCCCAGACCTCGATCGATCGACACCTCCTGGCAGACTTAAGTTCCCCTTTTAAAATTGTTGAATGGATTCGAAATGAAGAAAACTCCTTAGACATCCATGTTAAAATAATTTGGGAGATAATGATGACCAGTAGGATTCATTAATGAATAAGAGACCTTTAGTGTAAGGCGAAATCCATACTTTTGGGATATTTTACATAAGGGACAATGTAAGTATATATTAAAGGGGAGAGACACGTGAGAGAGTTACGTTGGAACATAAATGAATACCTACTGAATTGTACATTTGGAAGGATAGAGTCCATGAGGGTCGCGTAGTAAGTTGGAAAATCCTTCGAATTAAAGTTAGGGAAGAACCGTTATACGGGTTAATAAATAATGGAAAGATAAGGATAAATGTTGTGATTATGGGTTATGGGATGAACCTAAATTGATATTATAAAAGTGGTATATTTATATGATTTTGTATGCATATATTATATACATGTGAAAATCATGCCCGTGCTACTTGCTATCCCTGAGGTTACCGCGCTGGGACGATCTTATCTCGATGTGCCTTATGGGGGATATTGACTCGTACCATAGAAGATAGATATCCTTGGTATAGGCTATCGAATCGATAGTTCAGACGGTCCTAAGAGACGTGAGGGTATGTACTGACCTCTTAGAGACTTGGAATCTATGCTTCGCCTCAATATTGTTTGTGTATGTGTTAATACAGTTCGAGAGTGATTCCGAACTTGTATTTCCCTTAGTGTGAGTGTTACGGGGATTGGATAGCAGAGTAAGTCCACACCATAGTTTTTATGTGGGGTGCTGTTAGAATATATATATTACTCGAGTATTTAATATATATAAGAAATTCTGAAATTTTGAAACTACCTACTATGTTATGGTAAGTAAGACTGGTATAATATCTCAAATTGGAAATACTTGTTTTGAAAAGTATAATATGACACTGAGGAACTTTATTAATAAATAAAGTTATGATGAGAGCTCCCTTATTAAATGAAATTCTCCTTTTAAACAATTATATTGTTCGGTTTTAAAATCTTACGAGTAACCTAAGATAAGTTAAACCAGTGGGACGTTTAGAGCAGTATAAGATAAGATAATCCTTTGGGAAGGTTAGTACGATAGGCGTGCACATTAGAAGATAGGTGAGATTTTCTCAAGAGAGTGCCGCACTAATATGTTATTGCATTGGCCTGTAAACAATTTAAATACTTGCTAAACGAATTTTAAATCATATACACTATCGGGCTCTGACTCGTCTCTATTTTCTTTCTCTCTTGTGTATATATGTATATATTACAGGTGCCCAGCCACAGGGGCGTCTTACTTAGGATCCCTTGGAAGGAACTGCTGCAGCTTAGGTGGGAGTTGCAGGCCACTTGCTTAGACAACTTCATTTACTTGATTCCACTTCTAGCATTCTCAGTTATTGGGGCATGTGTCGCCCTTTCCATTATTTAGTTGTTTTATTTGAACATTATGATTCAGTTATTGTAGTATTGATACTTTGGAATTATTATTGTCTGGATGTTTCACTTTAAATTTTAATGTTGGGATTCAATTGTCGAATGTTTAAATTATTCGGATTATATGTTCCTGGATTATTGTGATGTGATTCGTTATATATTAAATTGTTGTAAATAATCAAATCTTGTTTTCAAAAATAAAAATTTGGAAAGTAATGTTTAAAAAATGGTTTTGATACTTAGCTTAATTAATTAGGGTGTTAAATTGGAAAAGTTATTTTTACGACAGTGATGCTAAGAATGAACCAACTGTTCACCTTGATTTTAATTTAATAAAGGAGTGATCGCCCGGTATTTAATTAGGTTTCTCGATAGTAGCCTGAGAATATTAAGCCTTGATTGGTTCAATATGGTCTAACTCATCGTACATGGCCTTTGAGGTTCAATATGGTCTAACTCATCTTACATGGCCTTTGAATTAGGTGAACGGTGGGTGGGAGGTTGCTAGAAGGATGTTAGGAGGGGCTTTTCAAAAATTCTGAAACATTGGGGCTACTTCTAAGGACTGCTATTGGAAATGAAAAAAAAATTGGGTGCTGAAATATAATTTTTTTGAAGTGAAGAGAGGGTTCAAAGGGGTAAAGGGGGTGAATTTGCAATTATTTGGGGGAAAGTAGGGAAATAGGGGCAAGTAATTGTGGGGTTTCCAATTTGTTCAGGGGGGTAGGTTGTTAGGGTGGGAGGTGTGACAGTTGGTGGAAATCGATTGGGGAGGGACGGGAATTTCAGATCGTAAAACCCAAGAGTTGGGGTTTGCGGCTATGGTATCAGTTGGGAATTTTGTAGTTGGTGCCTGTTGGATTGTACAACCCTAGCGATGGTAGAGCAAGGCTCATTGTGGCTTGAAAGGGTTTGAATGGAACCGAAATAGAGGCAGATACAATCGAACTAGCCACTGGTAGGTTAATCGCATGGATGAGACATAGGGCTGGATTCCAATCACTCCAAATATCCTCTGTGATAAAACCTTAAATGAAGAGTAAATATGGTTCAAGAACGAACCATGCTGTGATACAAAATTGATGTAAACCGAAATCAATATAGATGAATACAACAACAACAACAACATATGAAGAGGAAACTCTCTCTAAACTCTCTAAACATTCTCTAATCAAGCTAAGCCTAAAATGTCTAAACTACCCTTCATTAATCCTACTAAATGAAGGAATACTAGTAAGGACAAATATACCCTTTTATAGAATAGGGGCTTTACATCATTAAGAAAAAACAAGACATGGATTTTTAACTAGAAATAGATTATTAACAACTAAGAATAGCAAATGTAAAAAAAAAAAAACAAGTTTAGGGGGCCAACTCCATCAAAAACCCTTACAAAACTAAATGGGAAAAATCTGATAGAGAATGGTATTAAATGGTTTAAAAGAAAAAGAAAAAATAACAACCATGTACAACATACCAGCCTTGAACATTACTGGATGAATTCTCCTTTCCCCTCAATATCAACACTCCATAATTTCAACGCTCCAACTAAAAATGCTATTCCAGGATGAACTTTTTCTTTCTTGAGCATGCGCGGGAAAGATATATCCAATATATCACCACAGATATCGTCATTCAGAAAGACTAAAATCTTGCTCTACACAGCATCAACCTCAGAGTTCAAATTGTTAACTGAACTGTCTCCAGCAACATGTGCAACATTCTTCTGCTTATATAGTAAATCTCTCATGCTAGCTTACAATATTGGAAATATCCTAGCATCTGAAAAGATATTGAAGTGGTTAGGTCATGATTGCATAGTTTAATTTTTAAACATATCATATAAGGGAAAAACAGTGGTGGACAAATGCAAATTTTTTACTGAATTTGAAATCAAACTTTTAAACAAATGCAAAGAAATTCATACCCCGTGTATTATGCCATATTTTGAAAGATCAACTAAAAGGGCCCACTCAGCATAAGTACTAACATTATTAAGAGTTGTTGTTCCTGTAGTTGCATGCTGTTTTGCAATGTCTGGTTGTTGCCTCCCTACTTCACTCAAAGCAGCTCCAAAGTGTCTCTCAAGTAACTGTATCGACAAAAAAACATCACAACACTGCCAGAATATTTAATTTATGAAGATAGTCCTCACCGAGACTTACAGTGTACAACAATGGCAAAATTTTAGGCAAAGAATGAGTTAGCCCATGAAGTAATAGCCTTCGCCAATCCCCTGAAATGGAAAAAAAATCAGAAACAAGTGACAGCAAAAGGCAATTTCATTAATGAGAATAGAGTACAACAGATGGTGGACTAGCAGCAGTCCTCAGAAGTATAAATACAATAATACAAAAGTAGCAACAATAGGGAAGATGATGCTTGTATAGGGAATAAGTTGTACTTGAAAAATCAGTACTCGGACCCGTGCGTATGCATCAACAATAAGGAGATATAAGATCAAGCAAGAAACCAGTAATAAAAATGACCCCCTCTTATTTATCAAATTAACTGAATGTCCTTCATGTTATGAGTCTTACTAAACTCGCCTTTCCTTTTGTTTCAAAATTTATACTCATTACCTCTAAAAGGGTAGTAGGTTTTACAAAAACAAAGCAAACAAGAGGTGAGTGTAATAATTGAAACAAGAAGGTAGGCGAGTGTAATATTAAAAACAAGAGGTCATTGTATGTTTGTAATTGTGACAAATGGGATGGGAGGTCTATTACTTTACACATTTTTTTAATAAAAAAATAAGAAGGGGAAAAAAAAAGGTATAACACTCAAGTCAGGTTTTAGGTAATCATTAAACAAAACATTTATTCGTGACTGCCTGCTATCTATACCTTCTAAATCTTCATTATGAATTATATTATCTTCGGGAAGCCACCTTAGCATCATCGAGACCAACTCGGCCTAGAATGGAAAGACAAATCACCTCAACTCCCTTAAGAAAAGTTATTTATGTGAAAAACAGGTGTAAATAAAAAAATATGGGATATACTTTGATGGGACCATTGAAAGAAAGGGCAACTAAGATGGAAAAAGTTCCTTCCGCAGACTTGAGCCTTCTCTCCTAACTATCTGTAACAAAATAAAATACATAAGTATATACAACTGCAAAGGAGTCATCAACAACTAGAACAAAAGTTAATACAATAGCGAAAACCTCAGCAACAAGAGCAGCCATCTGACTTTTCAAAGCCCTTTCCTAACAGGGGTTTGTGATTTCAGACATCAACTCAAGAAACAATTGCAAATTCCCTCCTTTTTGAAAGGCTTAAATCATCCCATCAAAACCGCACTAAATGTCGCAGAAAGATGAAAAGAAAATTTTAAAAATAAGAGTGATATTCAGGACATATGCAATTCAATGACATTAAAGTTTATATGGTTTTAGTGCATAACTTAAAAAGATGGTATTAAGGGGAATATGGATCTTGAAATTTGTGTAACAAGTGTGTTTTGGTAATGCATTATTACATAAACTACAGAGTGAACCAAATTTTAAGATTCCAATATGCGGGACTTTCATGTTTCTGGTTGAATTCAACACTAACAAGTGTGTTTTTGGTATATACTTCTTACCCATCATGTTTTGTTATATAGAGATCAGATCTGCCATATTTGTGCTCCAATTTGGTGGGTTGTCCAGCATTTTATGGCAAAATTGCATCTGCATAAGTGCTATTTTTGGCTAATTGCTCATCAAAACAGTTTGATGAGATGTTCGACTACATGGGGCTTTGGTTTATGGCTCGTTTGACACTCGCCACTAAGTTAGTTCAACCCTTTTCTTGCTACCCTTTTGGCTGTATTTTCTTATTTGGGCTCTATCATTTGTCAGAACTTGATTTTTCTCTCTTGTTGTGTGGACATGTGGGGCGGTAGTGTGAATCTTACCTTCACTGGTGTTGTGGGGAGTGAATTGAGCTACAGACTCGTCATGGAATATAGATGGGAGTAACTAATGGGGTTGGTCAAGGGTGTGTTTATAATTATTGGTCCAAGACGGTGCCCTTTATAGGTATACGACAAAGGAGAATAAGAAGCAAACTGAGTCGGGGCTAGCTTGTAGTAAGTGGATATCTTGAGATTAATAAGCTATGTCTCAACTAACTAATTGAATGTTTACCGACTATCAGTTGTGTTTTTTTACTCTACATAGCTTGTAGAAGCAAACTGGTCTATTCTTCTCATCCTAGTAACTATAATAAAAGAATTTCCCTCTTATTTGTTATATTTCTAAAAAAATGCCACCTTCATTGAAAACTAGGAAACTGGAAGAAATAAAATTGTTCAGTAGGAAAAGCACAAAGAGAAGGTGATGTTAAAACCACCAAAAAAAATATAGGAATCACAAAACTAGCCCATTCTTGTGCAAATATAAAGAATGGACATTATTACTCCAGTATTACTATGCTCAAGATTTTTTTTAATTACGTATCATAATAAGATACATAAAGTACAATTCACAAGGAATTGGTGAGTTAACCACTATAAGTTTCTAAAAGATCCAAACGTGTAATAAGAGTTTGAAGCACTCAAGCCATATATGGTACGATTATGGTTGATATAGATGCACATATGCAAGGTTATAAGATTCAGAAAAGAAATTATCAATAATAAATAAACAAGAAGTGAGCAAAATATAATGGGTGCCAACCTGCAGCATTTCGAAAGCATGCAGTCGGATTTCAGATGACCGGTATTTCTTGACTTAAAGAAATGATGTATTTTCCAAGACACGTACATCCCCTACTTTTAGCTGCTTAGTATTGGGAAATAGAATATTAATATCAAGCAACATATATGATAAAAATATTAAAACAAGCAGCACTGTTTTTCCATTCAGGCCTTCGATAAAGAGAGGTGAATAAATGAAATTCATGGTGCCTTGTTTAAAATTACTATAATACATTAATTAAGAAGTGGATAATGTAGTTAGTAAAGTGATAATCACAATGATAATAATATGTGCTGTGTTAGGAGATGACACGGGCAACTTAGTAGAACCGCATTAGGGGGTGGATGGGGTTAAATAAATGTAGAAAATTCCCTAAAATGATCCTTTTTATGGGTTCATAAAGGATCCAAAGGGGTTGAAAGATTTTATGCTTGAATGTATTACAAATATAGTTATAACTTTAATGAAAAGATTATCAAAATAACTCAACTCAACTCAACAAAGCCTTTTCCCAATTATTTGGGGTCGGCTACATGAATCCTATTTTTCCATTCCATTCCGTCATTGTCAAAATAAGAATACGAATAAAAATGGGGGTGATGTATAATCATCATAGTAGAAAACTTGGGCGCTAACAAAACAATCACTCAATTCATTCTTCAGACACTGCAAAATCCCAATTGGGTGTCTACCATGTAATCGAAAATGGATGCATTACAGTGTAACGATGCAAGGGAACTTGTTCCTTTGTCTGCTGGGTTTTATAAGTGGCTCTTCAGTATCAAATACTTGAGGATCTCACTGCAAATCAAGGCTCAGCTGCTGGCCAAGGGTCTCGAGTTTTATATGGATTCCTGACAAGAACTTTGGTGCTAATTTTCTCATGTAGCCAAACTGACCTTTGTTCATCTTCTTGTATCCACGTTTGTTTTCCATTTAGACTCCATCACTAGTTCAATGTCAAAAATGCTTTGCTTAATGGGGATTTTAGTTAGACTATATATATGAATCTACAATTTAGGGGGAGTATGATGGAAAAATTTGTCGTCCAAAGAAAAGTTTCTATGGCCTTGTGCAATCGCCTAAAATGAGGTTTAGTCGCTTCAGAGATACTATTTTGGGCTTAGGTTTCTTGTCATATCAGTGTTATACTTAAATATTGATATCGAGGGTATTCCTAATATTTTGATTGAAGGAAATATATTGAATGTTGATTTAATTTGAGTTAATGAGTCATGTAGAATATCAAGAAGATTCAAGAACAACTCAAGGGAGACTCATGTACTAAAACAAAATCAATAAGTTAATGGGAATTAAGGAAAATAAGGGAAGCATTGAAAATTGTTTACATGTCAAGCATAGTGTTGAAACATCTTATAAATGATATAAACTACGTTTTCACATATGAAAAGAGCCTTTGAAGTCAAAACTAGTTTGAAGACAAATGGAAATATGGCTTAAATATGTTGTTTTCCATCACACAGCATCAGTCTTATGCCCATCAGACATCTTATATGACGTCGGACGGGCATTCCATCATACATCACTTGTCATCAGATGTATGTCACATATGATGAAGCAAAATGACCATTGAGGGTTGGCAATGGGAAGAATTTGGCTAAGATATTGTGAAGTGTTCTGGAGAAGTATTATAAGGGTGGGTCTTCACCATAAGAAGATTGACAAGGCTGCTGATGTGCATTCTTGGATTATCTAGAGTCTCTACCTCAAGATGATTAACAAGGGCTTTGATTGCATTCTTGGAAGGGTTTGTGGAAAGCTCAAAAGACTGGTTATTAGCGAACACAAAAAGCCTCTTGGATTGATGGATAGATATTCTCAAGTGTCATATTGAGAAGTGAATGTAGGATATCGTTCTTTTTTCTAGAGAAACACAGAAACTTTATTAAATATGAAAGGGGGGATACAAATGATAGTGGACTAACAATCCACTATCATACAATAGAGTGCAATATAAAAACAGAAAACTATAACAAAATTATACATATAAAGGTCTACATTACTAAATAGTTAGCTCATAACATTGATGTGGGTGAACAAAATCAAAGATAGTGGGACATTCTCGAAATGCTCCGTTGTCGAGACCCAAAACGATGATGCACAATTAAGATCTTTCCCAAACACATTTATTGCATTCCTCCTTTCCTTCAAATATTCTATCATTCTGTTCTAGCAAATCGTCACTACCGCACTCCTCCATAAACCGTTTACCCTCCCAAAATCACCCAAGCGCCCCACCCACCCACACTCAAAACAATTCCCAAAGAAAGAATGTCAATAGGTTTTAAAGGCTTTTCCCCTACAATATTGATCTCATCAAAGAACTTCCCTCATAAAAAAACTGCAAAGAAACACTAGAGGAAAATGCATTGATTATTCTCCTCACTGTTCATGCATAGGCAAGAGCACTTAAGGGATAAGTGCATAAGACGTCCTCTCTATTGAACCAAGTCACGGGTATTGACTCATTCTTGTGCCACCAACCAAGTAAACATCTTGATCTTAAAAAGGAAGTCCAACTGTCCATATTTTCTTAGCAGGAACAAACTCAAGAAAGAAGGATCATCACACAAAAATTCAAAGAAAAGTTTGCATCAAACCTTGTTCACACAAAACCACTACGAACATTAATCAGCATTCTCCCTTACTCTCTTTATTTATTATGTTGAATGCATTAATAGTCTAAAAAGGGAATAATTCGAAAGAGATTAAAATATCTTTGATGCATTCTTTTCATTCACCAGTATGCCTGAACCAATATCATCAGTCCATCATTCGTTTATTCTCCGCAACAAATTGTTGAGGGGTTCACTAAGTCATGTGGCTTGTCTCTTCTTTGGACCGTTATTGACAAGTCGGGCCTAGTTGATATCTATCTTCAGCTTGAAGAGTGTTGGAAAACATCCGGTAACTACAGCATTTATATTTTGGGCTTTCTTCTTTTCTAAATTCCTTTCTTTATCTTCTTTCCATATACGTAAATATTAATTAATATATTAACGACACTCTGTCATTCATTTTGAGAAAGTTGTTCACATTTCTTTTCAAAAAGCTTTAAATTCACCTCCATCAAGTTCAAATCTGGAAAGGCACACTAGGCCGAAGCCAATAAATTTGGGGTAACGAATTCAGAAGTTATGAACCAAAATTTTCAGGGTTATAACTAATCATCAATTGCTTCAAAAATAAAATTTGTTCTCAAATAATCCAAAGAAAAAGGATGAGAGTTACATATATATGAAACTCTAAATGATTTATAAGATAATCAAATATTTTGGCATTCTAGTTTTGCCAAATTTGGCCTTCCCGATAAAATTAGCTGTGAAAAAGTGGGTGGGGGTGAAACAAGGGTAATAGTTGTTATAAGAGCATGGCAGGGGCCATTCATAAATTTACATATTTCATAACTTCCAGTTGATAGCAATAAAACCCATTTTAACGAAAGTTAATACAAATGTCTAATCAACTTGATCATCATTCTCTGATTTATAGGGGGAGAGAGAGTACGGATTCTAACTAAAAGACATCGGCTTTATGAGCATTAGGAGAAGGGTTCCAATCGAGGGTGGCGAGTATGGCTCTAGACACATTAGTTGCAGTGATATTATCATCCCTATCTCATTGAGAGGGCTTTTAAAAAGGGTTTTGTCAGTAGTTTGAAGTAAACATTGATTGAGGGTTACTATGCATAATGTGTGTTAGTACTCTGTGCGTGCATGTAATATATACAGCATGTCTCTCCAGCTGACCAAAATTTTAAATTAGTAAAAAAAGTTGATTTTTTTACAATAATCTTCAAATATCCAACCTTTAATTGCGCGCTGGATGATCATCAAAAGTTTCAAAAGCCAAACATACACATGTTTCAATTTTACATTTCACCCGCTTTCAGGGTTTGATTTTTTCAATGACTTTTTTTGCAGTATCAAGATCATCTCCACAAAAGCTTAATTTGACCTTTGTTGTCAGTGTGATAAGTCATGTTATGCATATCCCTCACTCAAATCATATGGGGCTGTTTATTATATTCTGAGAAATTTAAGTCATGCCCTCGTCTTGGCTTGTTCTACACAGATCTGAGAATCAACCTGGGCTCTCATGTATTTCAATAATGCAAATTATGTCATTTTTAAAACTGATAGGCACCCTACCTTCCAGTTCTTGTGATTTCCATGGTAATCAACTCGTTTCATGGAAGAGTAAAAAAGCAAGCTATTGTCTTCAAAAGAGATGGAATGTTGAGCCATGACACAAATCATCTGTGAGATGAATGATGGATTGATGATTCTATGCTGCATTCTATACTGGATGAGTTAGAATTTGGTAGGAATATTTCATATCAGTCATTTGGTAATAATAAATAAAGTCATTTTGTAATAATAAATAAACGATTAGTCTTGTGAAGATTATGATCTTTCCGAGGACATATGGAGATAGATATTCATTCCATTCAAGAGATTTAGAATAAGCCCTAACATCATCAGTCCATTATTCATTTCTTCTTCGAAACAAATTATTGAGGTGTTTATCGAGTCAGTTTGACAATCTCTTCTTCGGACCGTTATTGACAAGTTCCACTTGGTCAATAATTTGCTCCAACTTGAGGAGTGTTGGAAAATGTCCTATAATTACATGATTTATTTTTTTAATTGTCTTATATTTCAATTTTTTACTTTATTTTCTTTCCATAAATGTAAATACTTATTAATATATTAGCAAAACCCTGTCACTCATTTTGAGTAAGCCAATACAAGATTCCTTTTCCAAAAGCTTTAAATTCACCTCATTCACATTCACTCTGTAAAGGCTCCCTAGATCGAAGCCAGTAAATATTGAGTAACAAATTCAGAATAGATTCACAATTTAAAGGATTATAAACAAGCATCAACTGCTTAAAAATAAAAATTGTTCTCAAATAATAAAAAAAAATGGATGAGCGTTACATATACATGAAACTCTAAATGATTTATAAGATAATCACATATTTTGACATTCTAGGTTGCCAAATTTGGCCTTCCAAGTAGTAGAATAGGTGTGAAAGAAGGAATGGGAATGAAACAAGGAAAATTTTGCCCATTAGCACTGCTAACAATTAGTAACAGTTGTTATAAGATCATGGCAGGGAGAATGTATATTAGCACTGTAAACAATTAGTAACAATTGTCATAAGATCATGGCAGGGAGAATAGCTAATTTTACATGTTTCATAACTTCCAATTGCTAACAATGAATCCCATTTTAACCAAAGTCAACTAGATCATCATTCTCTGATATATATATATATATATATATATATATATATATATATATATATATATAGAGAGAGAGAGAGAGAGTGACTTTACGAGCATAAGGAGAAGAGTTCCATTCGAGGGCGGTGAGTATTGCTCGAGCCACATTACTTGACTTGCTATTATCATCCCTATCTCACTGAGACAGTATTTAAAAAGGTTTTTGCCAGTAATTTGAAAGGAACATTGATATAGGTTTACTTACCAAAAAACAAATATTGAGGGTTAATGCATAATGTGTGTTTACTATGTGCGTGCATCTAATATATATACAACATGTCTTTCCATTGGACTCCATTCAACATACCAAATTTTTAAAATAGTAAAAAAAGTTGATTTTTTTACCATAATCTTCAAATATCCAACCTTGAATTGCGTACCAGATGATCATCAAAAGTTTCAAAAGTCAAAAATACACACATGCTTCAATTTTGCATTTCACCAACTTTCGGGGTTGATTTTTTTAATGACTTTTTTGTAGTATCAAGATCATCTCCACCAAATTCGATTAAAAATCAGTCTTATACTTAATTTATAAATATGTTGTTTTTGAGGTTCATTGACTGGAATCGGCTAGACACACACACACTAGATATAGCATGTATAGCATAACCGATGATAAGAAGTCATAAACTATCTATCTATGATTAATTCATATTATTAAGTTATAAGAATTCACACATACCAAAAGGGAAAGGATGACATGACCCCAAAACAACAGTTTCTGTGCAGTTCAACAAATTTTAAACTTTAGGTCGAGGTCTTAAAACTTATTACTCCCTCCGTTCGAAATTTATAATCCTGATTTCCTTTTCGAGTCGTCCCAAAATTATAGTCGCATTCCATTTTTTTATGTAACTGACGGAAAAAATTCACGCTAGTGAGCGATGTTTTATCTTGGTCATTCATTGAATGAATCTTTAAAAAACATCATTTTCAAATAGCGACTATCAATTTGGGATATGAACATGCCCATGTGAGGCCCAACAAAGGGGGGTCAAGCACCCACCCAAATTGGGGAAAAAAATGTTCCCACTGATAGAGTAAGTTTAGAAAATGTGATTGCTTATGGTTAAAATTAGGGTTGTTTTGGCATTCGAACCGAAAGTCATAACCCTTTCACATTGATTACTATTTTGAGTCGAGTATATAAAAATAATACTCACGTTATTATTTATTAAATATTTAAGTCATTATTGTCTCAAAAATCAAATAATAACCTAAAAATCAACTCGGGGACCATTGCCCCTGAATCCAAGGGATGTCAATTCATATTTTCAAGTCATGTTTTGTCCACAGTTTAGACACAAAAAAAACATGACAACACAAAATTGTATTTTGCCCACCGTTTAGACACGAAAACAACATGACAACAAAGTTTTTCCCCCCACTCATAACAATTTCCAGATCCGCCCCTTAATTGGGACGGGCATAGTATAACATACTATAACAATGTGCCTGTTTCATACAAGACAAAAAATTGTCATGTTAGAAAATATTTTTTATTTTTTTATACTTCGCGACAAAAAATGTATTATAATCTAAAAAAATGATCAAATTGTATTAAAGTCCAATATCAAAAACTAGTAATGTATTAAAATAAACGGCACTATATGTCATATTAATTAGCATTGACGTTACAAAAATGCACTACATCACCCTAGGGCTTTGTGAACTTAGTGACAAAGCCCTAATTTTGTAACTCCAAATTTCTAACATCTAATTTTCGTTTGTAACATAGCCCTTCAAAAAAGATTGAAACAAAATAATGTAAATTTAATTGCAAGTTGAATTGAAATACCTGTGTGTTTGGTCGGTGGTACAAAGTAAGGAGAAATATATGTAGTTAGTTGTCTCGCTAGGGTTTACTAAAGTTTACTTTTTGTTGGATATGAAATTTGTACAGCTTTCAAGAAACAAAAAGCGATTGAAATTATTCCCCTCGGCGTGGCTTGAAAAATGAAGAGGGATTTCTTCTACTTTGTTTGTTAGGGACAAAAGAAAAGGAGAGAGAGAGAACAAAAAGAGAAGAAATGGCCCAAAAATGTACTCTAATCATATTTCCGGCGCAAAATAATCTCATTAACACCACTTACTTCAAAACATCACAAAAATAGGGTGTTTTTATTCACCCCCATGTTATCTTTCTAAGTAATCCAATTATAAAAAGTTGAATTTTAAGAAGTGTAAAAAGACAACCGTGTCCCATTCAAAACACCCCCTATACAATTACAGCGTGGTATAATCTCTCTCCTTCATATACATGCCGCCTCAGAATTCTATCTCCGGCTCTGTTCGAACTTGGATCATCTGTGAGTCATTGTGTTCCACATATTCCTCATCTTCTTCCTCCTAGATGTCAATTTCTGGCTGGGATTCTATTAAGAGCGCTGCAAAATCGATGGTTGGAGTTTTCGTTTCGTGTTTCCCTCCACTAGACACAACGAAAGCACAAAAAAAACTAATTTTTATTTTATGCTAGAATCAAGTATTTTTTGTGTGGTTTAAAAGTTTTATATTGTGATGGCATAGTATGTTGTATATATATATGTGTGTGTGTGTGTGTGTGTGTTGAGAGAGAGAGAGAGAGAGAGAGAGAGAGAGAGAAACATAGTGATATGAAAATGAAGAAGAAAAAAGATGGAAGGTTTGAGTTTGCCCATAAATGGAGACATGTAAGTTCCACTGTGTTGTTGAATGGGTTGAAATATGAGTTAAAGTTTTGTCTAAGTTTGAAATGGGTTTCCTTCCCTTTTAATTTTCTCTGAATAATGTTTTGGATTGAAATCTTGAAGAAAGTTTTCTAGGATCTGTTCTTTAGAATAAGGGGTATAAGTGTTGTTGAATGATTTTTGTTTTTCCTAAAAGTTTTTTTTTTCAATAAACCCCATCGGTTAGGGGTGTTAAAAGGATTTCAACCCATTAATGAGGGTGTATTAGAAGTGGGGGTTGTAAAATGAAAATACAGGTTTAAATAAAAATACCCTAAAAATAAACTTTACATCTCATTAACACTAAAATTCGAACACAACAATTTCAAACTCAATTATATAAATACAAATTAAAAAAAATATTTCATTTTTTCAACCCTTTCGCTCTCTACTACGACCAAACCAAACCCTAACTCTAAAAACAAACCCTAACTCCATAACTTTAAAACGAAACCCTAACTCCAAAACTCTGTAACATAAGCGGGTATATATTTTTAATCTATATACTTGTGTATTTATACATGTCTAATATATACAGGACTAATGCATACATGTCTAATATATACATTAATCTAAAAATGAACTTAAAAGATGAATAATATCAAACTCATTTGATATAAAAAAGAAGCTTTATTTTTTTATTGAAAATGAACCCTAAGTTGTTTTGAAACTGGACTCCCCGAGATCTCCCGTAATTGTAAGAGGTGACTATTCACGACCTAGGTAAGGCGTGGAACTCATATTCACTGTTTCAATAGACCAACAAAGTTATCATATCAACGGATTAAGTTGGTCATGTTTTTCAACAAATCACGGTTAGGAGGGGTCGTGGTTTTCTACCTAACTTAATTTGTTGATTTTAAACAAGTATTGTCATTTTAAATTCTTATTCTCATATTTGGTTACAACTCCATTAAATGGGGAGAGCTGGTAGACCACCTATGACTGTAATGGTGATTAGGTACTGGGTAACAAGTTTTGCTAGGCATACTCGCTCAGTATCTAAACGTTCATCTGTAATCCCATTGTTTAAATTTTTTTTTTACATTATATTGTCAATTATTAGTAATCTAAAATTCTCTTTATAATACTGTCATGTCAAATATAAATAAATTTATTTATTAATTTTGCTTGTCCTTTGGTTGATTGGGCTCACTTAATTGCATTTCGGGCTCAATATTATGTTGAGTGAGATGCTTCAAAAAATGAATCTAGTAGTGTGGGTAGGCCGATAATAGATTTGAATGCAATTGATCGGTCGTTCCCACAGATCAAAATTTATGTGAGAGTTATAATGTCTTAATATTAAGAAAATACGGCGCAAAGATTCTCTCTACCTATAAATGTGTAAATGGCTACCTTTTTCTTTTTGAAAAAATGATTTTGTTAGTTCATATAGCCCCTTTTTGTTAATTTGTATGGCTAGTGTTGTAGGTACAACTTGGAGCACCCCCTAAAAGGGGCTATGCAAGGGTGCTCCAAGTTGTGCCTTGTACACTTGCTATACAACAAAAATGGGTTATATGAAAGTGTTATAGTAAGTGTATGTTGATGTAAAAAATTAGATTATCTCTAATTAATCAATCACAGATAAAATAAACAAGACAAAAGATTTTTAAAGTGGTTCAGCCTTGAAAGAATGGCCTACGTCCACTGTTTTTGTTATTACTGATAGTTTGCTTAGAATTCTTAATAATAGATTTTACCAAGAAATTCTGAGTCCTCCTTTGATGAAGAGGTTACAAAGTATTTATAGCCTTGAGGCTGTACAAATGAAAGGACAATTTACTGTCCTCTAGTAGACATGTACATTTGTATGATATAAATGAGCATTTAATGTGCAGTCGTCTCCTTGATTATCCTGATGTGAGTGTTCTGTACGCTATGTAGCTCGGACCGCCTAAGCTGCTCGAATCGCCTAAATAGCTCGGCCAGCATGAGTTGCTCGATACAATGAAGTTCCTCGGAGAACATCTCTTGCTCGGAGCGCCTGAGTTGGTCGGGGAGATTAAGCTCCTCGGACTCAGTGTGTTGCTCAAAAAGTGTTTGTGGGTGCCATGTAGATTGACACGTGTCTCCTCATAATTGATCCACGTCAACAGACTAAATTTGGTATCAACAGAAGCCCCCAATGTTTCGTAGTTTGATGTTGAAGAAAAGTATGGAACATTCTACTGCCTAGACTTTCAGTTTTTATGGATTTTAGACAAACTTTCGTAGTTTATAACTCCTTTTTTGAGTGCATAGTATCAGGCTTTTAAAGCATTTTGAATTTCCATAATCGCTTCATTTTTTGTGCCATTTTCTTCTTTTTAGCCGCCGGATACGCAATCGTCCGTCCTGGTAATCATTGCTTTTCTCCATTCCCAAGGTAAAAGTATTTAAGCGCTACAGAAAATCCTATCATCTTTTACTTTTTCAAATTTGTATCTTTGAACTCTTCATTTCCTCTCTATCTTGTGCGTCCATTTCTTTCGTCATTCGTTGTCAACTGATTCACTCTTTCCCTGTAAGATTTTCTTCATTCTCTTTTATTTACTCTGTTCATCATGGTTTACGTTGTTGAATCGCTTGACAAATTTCGTTTTGAATTTTCAATTCCTTCATGGGTCACATTGGAAGAGCTTTGTGAACCTTCTGACTATTTTTCTTTAGCTGAGGGACATTGGTTCCCCAGTCTCTTTGTGGCCGAATGTGGCTTTTCTTTTCCTCCAAATCCTTTATGTTTGGAGTTCTGTCAGTATTTTGATGTTGTTCCTACAAAAATAGCGCCAAATACTTGGAGAATAGTTAATGGAGTTCATAGGTTAAATCAACTTCATGGAACCCGTTTAGGGATTCCAGAGATAATGTACTGCTACAGATGGGTCGGCGAGAGTACTTTTTATTTAAAAACTAGGTTTTTGAATAGGGCATTAGTTGTAAATCTTTTTGATGCCAACAGGGATTATTTTGAACATGGAGTGGTCATAAAAAATTGGCAACATCTTCCATTAACTGGAGACGATGTGTATCAAGGTCCTAGATGTCCTCCTTATGGCAATGGGATAGGTTGTTTTTATTTTATTTTTTTAAATTATGTTTCCTTTGTGTTTGATAAAATGTGTCACTGACATTTAATTTTTGATTATTTGTAGTTGATAGCAAAAGAAAATCTCCTAAAGAAACTGGTGTCAATTTAAGGCATTTGAAACTTATTTGGAGTTTACACCAGTCCGTTGTTGACGAACATATTAGATCGGCCTCTTATTTATTGAAGTACACGAGCTATACCTCACCCTTTACTGCTCGCCCGGTGGTGGGCGACATCGACCAAGTACCAGCTTCTGAAGGTTCCTCCCCTGAATCGAATATTCCCCTCAGTAACATAATGAAGAGAAGAAAAGCTCCTTCCTTCTTTGACAAATCAGACTCTGCCAATGTGGAGGCAAAGAGAAGCAAACAGGATGTTCCAGAGGAAGGAACGAGGAACATTGATGTACCCCTCCATTTGCTGCCAAGAAAGCTATTGAGAAGCCCCCTGCGGCTCCTAGTAAGGCTGTAGTTATTTCTCCTCCTAGTGAGGTCATTGTCATATCACCAACCAAGACTTCTTCGGTTGAAAATATTTCTGCTCCTCCGAAGAAGTCAAAGAAAAATTCCTCGGATAAACTGGTTGAACCTATCTCCCGGCCTTTTAACTACTGAAAGTGGTATTCCCACTTTTGTTCCTCCGAGCTCTGCTATGGGCTAGGTGAAGTCTTGGATTATCCCAGAAATCCAAGGTATTGAAGAAAATCTTCCTCGTGATAGGGTCACTTCATTGGCTGCTCAACATATTGCCTCAGTAAGTATTACAAGTTTAACTTTTCATTTTTTACTACTATGTCCCTGTATTAACTCAAAATTATTTCTCTCTTCAGTTGGTAACATGTTTTAATCGCATTCTGAAGAAGGATGAGGCTATTAAAGCTTCGAGCTCCTCGGGAGGTGTGGAGGAAGATTTTGTTGGTCTAACTCAGTCCTTAAAGGACTCTCGTAAAAAATATGAAGAGGATAAAGTGGCTTGGGAGAAGCAACTCAAGTCCATTGAGTAAGAGAGAGAGAAAGCTGTAGAGGCCTCCAAAGGGTTAGAGAAGAAGTTGAAAGATTTCGAGCTGAGCAACAAGGTCTTCGAGCAGAGCAACAAGGAGCTGGAAGCTAAGCTCAAAGTATCTGGAGAGGAAGTTGTTAGACTTCAGGATGTTGAACGTCAGAAGGTGGAGGTGGAAGGGAAGTTGAAGGCTGTTGAGGAGCTCCTTAGATAAAGGACCTCCTCGGAGAAAGAGAAAAGGAAAAAGGCTGTTAAGAAATCGTTTAGTGCTGGGTGGGATAAAGGCTGGAACAAGGTCCTGGCTGCCATGACCTCACAAATGGAGTACGCCAGACTCAAGTACTTCAGGGATGGATGGGTTGCTGCTTTGAAAGAGATGAAAGTTGTTGAGAATTCAGAATTGTTCCAGCAATATGTTCATGGCCCTCCTCCCTCTCCTGGGGAAGAAGAAGAGGACGAAGCTGCCTCTGAGGAATCCTCCCTAATGATTGGAGATCAGGTTCCTCCTGTTCCAGTTGTTCAAACTTTCTACGAGCAACTCCAGCCCACCAGTACCTCAGCCGAACAGCTGCCATTATCTTCCGAGCAACCAACCTCCTCATCCCAGCTTTTCGAGGAAGTTGCAAAACACAAGGAGAAGGTGTAAAGTTGCTCGGGTTTTAATTTTGTTATTTTCTTCGAATGTAACGTGGAGCTTTGTATTTACCTGTTGATGAATAAAAATTCAAACTTTTGGTTGTTCATATTGACTTTATTCTTCTTGCCTTGTCTTCATTGTTATTGATTCTATTTATGGCTTCTCTTTGCTAGTTTATGGCCAGGATGGAGCTATTAACAGCTCATAATACAGAGTTGTTGAAAAAATGCAATGACTACTTCAAAGTTGGTCATGCAGATCTGAATGAAGCTCAAATCATCGACATCCTTGGTCCAGATGCTTCTGAACGAGCAGTCGAGGCCTACTAATATCTAAAGTGCTTGCTCGACCGTGCAGTTGCCAATAATGTGGCATATTACGAGATGATTGAAGATCTCCAGGGTACCATTGAGGAACTTCAACAATAATATGAGGAATCTTGTACCCTTTTGCATCAGGGGTATGAGAAAAAATATCAGCAACTAAATGCTGACAAAGGGTATGATAAGTTTATCGCTGCTTATGAGAAAAAAGAGAGCATTCAGAAACTTGAGGTTGAAGAACACAGGAAGATCGCTAAACTGTTGGAGCAGGAAAATAATGTTTTGCAAGAAGAGGTGTCCCAACTAAAATCTACATCATCTTCCTCGGGAGCCTTGGTCCCTGTTAATGACGAAGGTTTCTCTTTCTTGGAGGTGGAGAATGCCAACTTAAGAGATGAGTTGGAAACGTTAAAAAGGGTTGGACCCTCCTCGTCTACTCGGGGACGAGGAAGATCTTCTTCTCGGGGATGAGCAAGAGCTGCTCAGATTTCAATTGAAGAGCAAAGAACTCAATCAGCCTTGGAGAATCAGGCATTCCAGTTGATGGCGAAGAATCAAGCATTAACAGAGATGTCCAAGAAGATTCTGAACCTCGACGAGCAACTTTCTACACAAAGCTCTGCCTTAGAAAATAAAATAAATCTGGTGAAGAATCTTCACGAGCAGCTAGAGAGGTTGACCTACCAGTTCCATAAACAGCCCAGAGAGTTTTGGATGGCTGGTTACAATGAAGCCCTCTACCATCTAGATGACCGGATCCAGCAGTCAAACAATGAGGGGTACAAGCAAGGATGACTAAATGCACTGGGTGTGCTGAAATTGGAGCGGAGTCACTACTTATGGGATTATTATGATCCTGGGTTGCTTGAGTTGCAAGTGCCTCCTTTTAAGCTCGACATGAGTTGGATTCCTACTCGGGCAATTCCTCAGTGCTTGATCTCAAAGTACCTCGGCGATTACATCCTCCATTCAAATTTTGACATATCTCGCCCAGAGCATTTGCTTGATTGGCCATCAGTGATGAATGTTCGAATGCTCTAAGATGTGAATTTCATAAACTCTCCTTATGCCTTAGACGATCCTCCTGCTGGAGTAGAACCTGTTTCAAATGCAGAGGGGAAGAAACCTATAGAATAGGATTTGCTCAATTGATATCTCATGTAATATGTAATTTATTCTGATTTTAATGAAGAAACTTTTAGTTTTCTCTGCAATCTTGATTGTAATTGTCTTGGAAATATTTTATAAAACATCTCTTTTATTCATTGATGAATGTGTATATACACCTGTAAAAAGACAAAAAAAATGTCCTGTGTTATTTTAAATTGCCGACCAACCGGAGTTGGTGAAAATTCATTGTTGACCAACTGGAGTTGGTGATAATTATTTGACGACCAATCGGAGTTGGCGATGTTTTGCTTCCCGACCAACTTAGAGTACCAACTTAGAGTTGGTGGTCTTTTGATACGCCATTCTGTTTTTTTTTTTTTTTTATTATGGTGACTTATCACTCTTTTTTTATTCCAAGCAATGAAACGATTTACATCCCATGATCCTGCTTAATTTAACCAACCGAAGTTGATTGTAAATTGATTTGCCAACCAACCGGAGTTGGTGGAGATTGATTCCCGACCAACCGGAGTTGGAATAGATTTATTCCCGACCAATCGGAGTTGGAAGAGATTTATTTCCCGACCATCTACAGTTGGAAGAGATTTGTTCCCGACCAACCGGAGTTGGAGGAGATTTGGTTCCCGACCAATCGAAGTTGGAAGAGATTTGTTTCCCGACCAACCGGAGTTGGAAGAGATTTATCGACCAACCGTAGTTGAATTTTATCGACCAACCGGAGTAGGATTTTATCGACCAACCGGAGTTGGAGTTTATTGACCAACCGGAGTTGGATTTTGTCGACCAACCGTAGTTGGGTTTTATAGACCAACCGGAGTTAGACTTTATTGACCAATCGGAGTTGGATTTTGTTGACCAACCGGAGTTGGATTTTATCGACCAACCGGAGTTGGAAGAGATTTATTCTAAACTTGATGCATAGTGTGTAGCACTAATACTCCGAAAAAATTTCAACAAAAAGGGAGAACTGGGTAAAACATTCAACACTTTATTCATACTGAAGAAAATTTCATTTACATAGGAATCCCCAACTACTGATAATATTTGCGTAGATGCTCTGCATTCCATGCATTCTTAAATTCTTCTCCCTTCAAGGTTTCAATCCTGTATGTTCCTGGTCGAACAACCTCTGTTACTCTGTAGGGTCCATGCCAGTTAGCTTCCATCTTGTTATGCTTTTAAATTACTTTATTTAGCACATAGTCTCCTTCCTTCAAATCACACTTCTTTACTCTCTTGTTGTAAAATAGAATTGTTCATTGTTGGTATGAAGCATTCCTGATTGCTGCTTCTTCTCTAACTTCCTCGAGTATATCTAGATCTAATCGCCTCATCAAGTCACTGATAGGAGAATTGAAATTTAGTACCCTATGTGTGGAGAGACCCAACTCGGCAGGTATAACAGCTTCACTTCTAAATGCCATCATGTATGGAGATTTTCCTGTTGCTGCTCGCGGTGTAGTACGATAAGCCCACGACACAGAATGTAGTTCGTTGATCCAATTTGCCTTCGCATCATCCAGTTTTTTCTTTAACCCGTTCAGTAGAGTTCTGTTCGTCACCTCAGTTTGTCCACTGCTCTGGGGATGGCCTGGTGCAGAGTGGGTCTTCAATATGTTTTACTGATGACAATATGCAGCGAACTCCTCATTTTCAAATTGAGTTCCATTGTCTGTGATGAATGCATGGGAAGACCATATCTACAAATAGTATTCTTCTAAATAAATTGATACACCTTGTCATACGTCATATCAATAAGAAGCTCAGCTTCTACTCATTTAGTAAAATAATCCACAGCGACTACAAGGTGTTTAAATCTTCCTCGGGTCGTTGGAAGCGGCCCGACCAAGTCTATTCCCCAAATGGCGAATGGCCAAGGAGATGTGATGGGTGTTAGCAATGCTTGGGGAGTTCTTCGGATGGAAGAGAAACGTTGACATTTATCACATTTCTTGGCGTAAGCTACACAATCAGCTCTTATCGTCGGCCAGTAATACCCTTGCGTTGTCATTCTTTGCAAGAGTGTTAGACCTGCTACATGGGCTCCACAAGACCCTTCATGGACCTCTTCAATCAAATTTTTCACCTCGGACGGGTGAACACATCTTTGCAAACCTACTATAATTCCTCGTCTATATAAAATGCCATTAGTCAATACATAACGAGCAGCTTTAAACTTTAGTTTCTTGGTTGCGAGTTTATCAGTTGGTAATGCCCCCTCCTCAGTATAAGCCCTGATGGGATCCATCCAATATGGTCCTAAATCAAAGGAAATGAAGATCATTGTGACACCCCGCCTAATTATATACCAGACGATCACTCCTTTATTAAATTAAAATCAAGGTGAACAGTTGGTTCATTCTTAGCATCACTGTCGTAAAAATAACTTTTCCAATTTAAACACCCTAATTAATTAAGCTAAGTGTCAAAAGCATTTTTAGACATTACTTTCCAAATTTTATTTTAAAAAAAAAAAGATTTAATTATTTAGAACAATTCAATATTGAAGAATCACACCACAATTATCCTGGAACATATAATCCAAATAATTTAAACATTCAACAACTAAATCCCAACATTAAAACTTAAAGTAAAAACATCCAGACAGTAATAAATCCCAAAGTGACAATACTAGAAATAACTGAATCACAATATCCAATAAAACAACTGAATAATGGAAAGGGCGACACATGCCCCACTAAATGAATATGCTAGGAGTGGAATCAAATAAATGAAGTCGTCTAAACAAGAGGCCTGCAACTCCCACCTAAGCTGCAGCGCGTTCCTTCCAAGGGATCCTACACAAGACGCCCCTGTGGCTGGGCACCTGTAATATATACATATATATACAAGAGAGAAAGAGAAATAGAAACGGGTCAGAGCCCGATAGTGTAGATGATTTAAAATTTGTTTAGCAAGTATTTAAAATGTTTACAGGCCAATGCAATAACATATTAGTGCGGCACTCTCTTGAGAAATTCTCACCTCTCTTATAATGTGCACGCCTATCGCACTAAACTTCCCAATGGATTATCCGATCTTATATCACACTAAACTTCCCAATGGTTTAACTTTTCTTTGGTTACTCGTAAGATTTAAGACTGAACAATATAACTGTTTAAAAGGAAAATTTCATTTAATAACAAAGCTCTCATTTTAACTTGATTTATTAATAAAGTTTCCCAGTGTCATATTATACTTTTCAAAACAAGTATTTCCAATTTGAAGTCATTACTCATTTCTTACTTACCGTAACACAGCAGGCAGTTACAAATTTCAGAATTTCATATATATATATATATATATATATATTAAATACTCGTATAATATATATATACTCACAGCACCCCACATAAAAATTATGGTGCGGGCATACTCTGCTATTCCATCCCCGTATCTCTCGTACTAAGGGAAATACAAGTTCGGAATCACTCTCGAACTGTATTAACACATACACAAACAATATTGAGGCGAAGCATAGATTCCAAGTCTCTAAGAGGTCAGCACATACCCTCACGTATCTTAGGACCGTCTCACCATCGATCAGATAGCCTGTACCAAGGATATCAATCTTTTAGGGTACGAGTCAATATCCCCCATAAAGGTCCCATCGAGATAAGATTGTCGCAGCGCGGTAACCTTAGGGATAACAAGTAGCGCGGGCATGATTTTCACATGTATATAATATATGCATACACACAGTCATATAAATATACTACTTTTATCATATCAATTTAGGTTCATCCCATAACCCATAATCACGACATTTATCCTTATTTTCCCATTATTCGTTATCACATATAACGGTTCGTCTCTAACTTTAATTTGAGGGATTATTCCAACTTACTACGTAACACTCATGGACTCTATCCTCCCAAGTGTAAAATTCAGTAGGTATTCATTTATGTTCCAACGTAACTATTCTATGCGTCTCTCCCTTTAATACATAATTTCATCGTCCCTTATATGTAAATATCCCAAAAATTAAAACTCTCGTCTTACATTAAAGGTCCCATAATTATTTATAAGTCCTACCGGTCTTCTTCATCTCCCAAAATATTTTAATAAGGGCGTCCAAGGATTATTTCTCATTAAATTGAATTCAACTAATTTAAAAAGGGAAATATGAGTCTGCCAGAAGGGGTCGATCGATCGAGGTCTGGGGCTCGATCGATCGAACCTTCGATCGATCGAAGATCTTGTCTCGATCGATCGATCAAACAGGTATGGCGAATTCTGCAGTTATCCAGTTACGGGTTCTAACACACAACTTCATCCAAATCCAGATTTTTCATTCCCAATCGCCCAAAAATTTGTACTACTAAGAGTCTAAACCCATATCATATATCTTCTACGTAAAGCATGCAAATTTCCATTAATAACCATGGATTAACAGGCCAAAATTCATCTGAATCTCAAGAACCCTAGAAATCTCTTTAACATGGTTCTAATCAGTCTTTTCCAAAATTTTCTTCTTCTAAAACATCATAAATTCGTGGTTTAATCCTCTACATGTGAAGGGGTTTCCAGATTCTCATTCAAATCATTACTACATGCGATTTCCTATCTCCAACTTGGGTTTTCTTCCATGAAACTTATCCTAATCATCCCTAGACTAACATGAGTGATGCATTAACGAAAATAAGCAAGATAAACACTTGCCTGGGAGTTTCAGCGTTCTGATTTGTGGATAATTTTGGTGTGGTTGTGTTCCCCGTCGCGCGATCTACGCGTTGGTGGTGGTGGCGGTGCAATTGGGTGACTTTTTGGCCTTGGATTGCTTGAAAGCTTCCTCATTCCCTCTCCTATGGTCGTTCTAAAGTTTTGAGTTGTTTTAACCCTAGAAGGTATTTCTTCAACTCTTGTTTTGAGTTGTTTTAACCCTTGAAAGCTCCCAGGTATTTCTTCAACTCTTGAAAAGCCTTATCACATTGATCATTCCATTCAAACATTTTTCGGAGTGTTTTGAAGAATGGGAGACATCTATCAGTTGCTCGTGACACAAATCTATAAAGTGCTGCAACTCGCCCTGTGAGACTTTGCACTTCCTTATTCGTCGTTGGAGATCGTAGCCCCAATAGAGCCTTGATCTTTTCAGGGTTTGCTTCAATACCTCGTTGATTGACAATATACCCGAGAAACATGCCTTTTCGTACTCCGAATATGCACTTGGTAGGGTTCAACTTCATTTTATATTTATCTAATTGATCAAAGGTCTGGCCTAGGTCAATTAGATGATTAGCAGCTTTCTTACTCTTCGTCAGCATATCGTCAACATAAACTTCCATATTGTGATTGATTTGCTCTGCAAACACCTTGTTCATCAACCGCTGATATGTTGCACCTGCATTTTTAAGTCCAAAGGGGATAACATTATAACAATAAGTTCCCATTGGGGTGATAAAATAGGTACTCTCCATATCTTCAGGTTTCATTTTAATCTGGTTATAACCAGAATAAGCATCCATAAAACTTAATAGTTTGTGCCCCGAGGTATCATCCACCAGTTGATCAATTCGGGGCAAAGGAAAATGATCCTTTGTACATGCCTCATTGAGGTCGGTGAAGTCTACACACATCATCCACTTGTTGTTCTTCTTCTTCACCATCACCACGTTAGCTAGCCAATCAGGATATTTGACATCCTTAATAAAACATGCTTTTTGGAGTTTCTCGACCTCTTCTTGTATAGCTTGGTTCTTTTCGGGGTTGAACACTCTTCTTTTTTGTTTTACTGGCTTGATCTCCTTGTTCACATTAAGCTCGTGACATAGGAAGGCTAGGTCTATTCCTGGCATGTCTTCGTGGCTCCATGCAAAAGTTTATTTTTTGCTTTTTAGGAAGGCTATCAATTCCTGTTTTAGTGAGGCATCCAACGATGAACCGATTTGAGTTGTTCGTTCCGGGTGTTCATCGTCCAGAATGACATTTTCAGTTGCTTCCACCACCTGGCCTTTTACGAGCTGGGACTCGTGTCTAGGATCTAATGTTTCAATTTCTGCACCTTCATCCACTTGATAGGTTGTAGTCTTTTTCCTAGATTCCTCTAGTTCTTCCTGCTCGGCAGATGAATAGTAGCATTCCCGAGCTACTTTTTGGTCACCCTTCACAATTCCTACTCCAAAATTGGTTAGAAATTTTAGGCATTGATGTACAGTAGATGGTACTGCTTCGAACTTCTTCAAACCTACCCTTCCCATGATGATATTGTAAGCTGATTGGACATTCTTATTTATAACGAAAAAGCGCACTCTTTCTGTTCGACAAGCAGGACATGTACCGATGAACATATCCAACTTGATCGTCCCAAGTGAAAAAACTTTCTCGCCAGTAAAACCGAGGAGGGGCCTGTGATAAGGCTCCAACTGAGACAACTTTAGATTTAAGCTATCAAAGCATGAGTAGAACATAATGTCGGCTGAGCTTCCATTATCCACCAGTACTCTTGAGATCATTACTTCCTTCATCCTCATTTTGATCACCAATGGATCATTATGAGGATATAACACACCTGCAAGGTCGTTCTTAGAGAATCCGATGACCAGTTTATCTTTGTTCACCTTCCTCGGGCGATCATCCTCAGCTGGATTTATTCGTTGAATGTATGAACAATCTTGAGCCTCATTGAGGTAAGCTTTCCTCTCTGCAGTAAGGTCTCCACCTCCTGCATCTCCACCTGTAATAACATTGCAATCAAAAGATCCAAAACGAATTGGAAATGCCTCACGTTCTGATTGTCTTGGTCTTTTGGGGAGATCAGGGTCATCTTGGGGATCATCTTCTTGATCTCTTTTCTTATCGTCCTTTGCCTGAAGAGGAGATTTGGACCTTTGCCTTCCTCATTCTTTAGTTCGACCTCCGCTTTAACGATCAACATACTTGGTCAATTTTCCTCGTCTAATGAGTGCTTCAATTTCATTCTGGAGAGCTATGTAGCTTTTGGTCGTGTGACCATGGTCCTTATGGAACTCGCAATATTTGGACTTATTCCTCTTATCAGGATCTGCCTTCATTTTTTCAGGCCATTTTAACTCCTCGCTGTTCTTGATCTCTTCCAGAATGTGGTTTATATCTACCTTCAAAGGAGTATAATTTCCAAATTTCTTCAATTATTCAAATGCTTGCTTTGCTTTTGATTGGTTGTTGCCACCATTGTTCTTCTGCTCCTTCTTCTCGACCTTGTCGGCCTCAATTTTAGTCTCATTAGTGTCCATGTTCTTCTTCGCAGCCATAGCTTCCTCGACATTCATGATTTTGGCCATTTTTGCCATTAATTCTGCCATGGTCCTGGGCAGATCTTTGGCCAAAGTATAGTACAATTTATTGGGCAACAGTCCACTCATTAAAGCAGTAATCGCAGTTTTCTCCTTATAGTCAATTACTTCCAGTTTATCGTTATTAAAACGAGTAATGTAATCCGTGGTACTTTCACCTGCCTTTTGTCTAACACTCAACAAGTGTGCTACTCGTTTAACAGGTTTTGCTCCAAAATAGAAATTTCCAATAAAGAGCTCGGCCAGTTAAAAGAAAGTCGCAATCTTCCCCCGAGGAAGATTGCTATACCATATTTGAGCAGATCCGGTAAGAGTTCCTGAAAATGCCCTGCATCTCATCTCATCTCGAACTGCATGGATATTGGCAGTAGCTTGGTATTGTTCGATGTGGAGAACAGGATCAGTTTTTCCATCATATTTAGGTGTCACCACAGGAGCTTTGAATTTTGACGGTGTGGGAAAGTCCACAATCTCTTGTACGAATGGTGTTCCTCGGATAAAAGTCCTTTGTAGAGGAATCTTGGTTTTGGCCATCTCCCCTAATCTATCCTCCAACCTTTGAATTGAGCCCTTCCACGCATCATTTCCTTCCTCGATTCTCTTGGTTCGAGCAACTGATCATGTTGAATTTGCCTCTTGGGATCTTTCATGATGAGCAGCTAGTCGTGATTGGGCAGAGCCTTCCTTTAAATCAGATGGTCGCTGAGAGTTCCGCGGCACAATCCTAGGGGGACTTCTATTCCTCCTAGGACCCAAATGATCAAAAGGAGAGACTCTACTCAACCTTTCAAGAGCACTTGTCCTTTTCGAAGATAGAGTGATGTTTTATTGAGTGTCTGTAGCTCGCACCGAGGAAGTCCGTCCAGGCTGATAAGAAGGATCACGTTCGCCTAGAAGGTAACCGAATATTTCTCTGAATGTTTCGTTGTTCTGATTGGGCCGGCGTTCCACCTTGGATAGTTTGCATGAGTTGTCGCATGGTCTCTTGCATGGCCGTCTGGCCCTGGGCCAAATTAGTCATTATTCCAGCCAGATCTTGGACATTTGGAGGAGTGGATGGATTTGGAGGAATCCCAGCATTTCTATTACTAGATTCCGGATGATCAGCCATTGATGATGAATGGTTTTGGTGAAAAAAATGATAATTACAGTCGTTTTCCCACAGACGGCGCCAATCTGTTGATGTAAAAAATTAGATTATCTCTAATTAGTCAATCACAGATAAAATAAATAAGAATTTTTTTTAAAGTGGTTCAGCCTTGAAAGAATGGCCTACGTCCACTGTTTTTGTTATTGTTGACTATTTGTTTGGAATTCTCGATAATGGATTTTACCAAGAAATTCCCTTATGATGAGGAGGTTACAAAGTATTTATAGCCTTGAGGCTGTACAAATGAAAGGACAATGCGTTGTTCTCTAGTAGACATGTATATCTGTATGATAATAATGAGCATTTAATGCACAGTCGTATTCTTGATTATCCTAGTGTGAGTGCTCTGTACGCTATATAGCTCAGACCGCCTAAGCTGCTCGGACCGCCTAAGTAGCTCGGCATGCATGAGTTGCTCGGTACAATGAAGTTCCTCGGAGAACACTTGTTGCTCGGAGCGCCTGAGTTGGTCGGGAAGATTAAGCTCCTCGAAGTCAGTGTGTTGTTCAAAAAGTGTTTGTGGGCATTGACACGTGTCTCCACAAAATTGATCCACGTCAGCAGACTTAATTTGGTATCAACAAGCACAATAAACAATAACCATCCAACCGAGCTATAACTCGAAGGATGCAGGCTCACATGCTATCATCTTCCAGCAGGCCATATACGTAGTAAGCTGGGGCCACCTGGTGGGGTTCAACGACCCCCACCTCGTAATCAACTCACGCACACAACGTCCGGGAAGCGGTCATAGCTCCTAACCGGCAAGTGAGAACGTCACATACCGCTGACTTCTCACCCCCAAAAGAATGCATATATATATATATATATATATATATATATCGCATAAAAATCACAATGGACGACTATGACCTGGGGACTATCCACACCCTGCTCTTTGAGCCAGGATGCTCACCCTCAACACACGCAACTTTCCAATGATAGCAAGGAGGGGGTATGCTTCACTATATATATATATATATATACCATCATATAAGGTATACATACATCATCACATCATATAAAGATATACCATCATATAAGGTATACCTGCCACATCATTTTCATTTTCATTATACGCTCTTAGGCGCAATAGATTAATATCATTGTTTAGTATATCTCTCTCTTGATACACTAATCGTCAAATCTCACACATTTTCCCCACTTAGTATATTCGATTCTATTTCTCGCTTGAAGCTCACATGTCGCTTCTCATTATGAATTTTCTCTCAATTCTTTTAAGTTAAGGATATTCTTTATCCTAAAGCACCTCAATTTTCATCTCTCATTTGTGTGAGATATCTCCCAAATCAGTCATTGTTAAGGATATTTCTATATCCATATGCACATCAATTAGCATTTATAGTTCTCCAACCATAATAGGGTTCAATTCATTTATGAATCTTTAAAGTTATCCCATTTGGGATTGGATCCTAAGATCCGATATCTCTAAATTATTCTCATTCTTTCATATAAATGTTAATTATTATCTCTAACTAGAATCTCCAATCAAGGTGGGCTTCCCCACTTAGAATATACTAAAATATCTAATCGGTATTCCTCAAATTTAGTCAATATGACTCTAATTATTTCTTATAAGGGAAACTCTCTAAAAGTCTCCAAAACATACTCCAAATATCTCCTATAGAGGTTCCCAATCGATAACCTCGAACAAAACGGAAAGAATTTCTCCCTAGAAAAACTTCCCTTGAAAAGCCCTATTTCCGAATCGATTCGGGACAATTTCGAATCGATTCGTCCAGGAAGGCGAATCGATTCGGTTCATCAGACCTGGGATTCTGTCTCAGGCCGAATCAATTCGGTTGGGATCCGAATCGATTCGGTCACTCTGACCGGGTCACCTGCATATTTCCGAATCGATTCGGTAGGAGGCCGAATCGATTCGGCCCTTCAGAACTCTCGAATATGGCAACTTTTTAAGCAAGCCAAAAATCCCAAAATTTCTTTTAATCATCTTCCAACCATTTTTATCCAACCCAATCACAAATATATCATCAATATATATCCTAGAATAAATATAAATTAATTTCTACCCTCAAATCAAAGATCTACATATCAAATCTAAGATTATACCCAAAAGTTAGGTTTTGTTAAACTAAACCTAAAACCCATAAATACAATCCACAAATCATGCAATAAATGGTACACAATAATTATTTAGCAAGTTTAATCACTTGCCTCGGGTTCGTAGGGTCTGAATCCGCCTTGAGATCACGTATTCGCCGAAAACTCCTCTTTCTCTCTTTTTTCTCCTTCCTTTTCTTCTTCGTTCTTTCTTTCTTTCTATTTCTCTTTCTCTCTTTGGGGAATAAATCTCCCGTAGGCTTTTTAATCCTATTCTCCCAAGTGTACACATCTTTAAATGATAATACACACTTTAAATGACTCGGTAACTTTAATTCGAGTCAAACGGTCCTAAATTATTTCAGAACCTAAATAGACCCCAAGTACAGTCATTTCGACTTTCTCGACCCTTCCGGAAACAATGGTACCCTCAGAATTGCCATTTGACACACTTTCTAACGACTCCAGATTTTGACCTCAATTGCCAATTTAATTATTCTTCAAATAAAATAATATTTATGTCTCCCAAAATAAATAAATATTCGTCTCCAAGACCTCGGGTTATTACAAATGTATATAACTTCATATAGTCACATCATCTCTATACATATGTATATACTAATCTTGCATCCCCGGGTTAAGACCCATTAGTGCCATAACAATAATAATCATGTGCCCCCGGGTTAACACCCATTAGTGCACCTAAATATAATAATCCAGCACCCCCGGGTTATCACCCATTAGTGTGCCTAACAATAATAATCCAGCACCCCCGGGTTATCACCCATTAGTGCGCCTAACAATAATAATCCAGCACCCCCGGGTTATCACCCATTGGTGCTCCTAATAATAATAATAATAATAATCTTGCACCCCCGAGTTAACACTCATTAGTGCAATATAATAATCATAGGCATACACACATCCTATTAAAATCCGTAGGTATTCTCCCAACCTACTCATATACTTCCCATACATATTTTATCTTCATTATTACGTATCGTATAATTATTAGATTACCACCTCTCTCTCTCTCGTAATCTCCAAGGTAAATCTTATTCCACAATAATAAAAGCATTCCCCTCATATACTTTCCCATAATTCTGTCCTACATTAAATTTACCAAATGACAGTTTCTCTAACTCCAATAAACTATATAATCGATTTGGGTAAAAATAGAAATTTCCAAATTTTTCTGGACCTGTCGCTCGAACCAGAGGACTCTGTCGCTTGAACAACTTCCACGTGTCGTTTGAGCGACTCCACGCGACATGGGCAGTTCGTCTTCAACCTCTAGCCCAATATGTTTTCCACCATTTTTTAATCATAAAACCTCTATGTATCAAGCCCAAACTCCCAACAACCAATACCAAGCAATATTCTAACGTGTAAGGATAATTTCTAATACTCTAGAATCGTTAAATCCTCATTAATCATCCATGAATCCAATTAAGTTTTCCCCTCTTAATTAACAAGGTTACAAATCAATCAACATAATGGAATAACAATTTAAAAAAAAAACTTTCTTAAAAATTTACCCCACATTTTGCCCAGATTAATAAATTGTCGTTTTGAAGCATTTTGGAGCCGTTTTGGAGGAAGTTCATTAGAGAACAAAATGTGGAAAACGCGATTTTCTACAGGGTTTCACGGACAGAATCATCATTAAGGTTCCAAAACCTGTGATTCCACCCAAATCCTTAAATCACCAACATCAAATCCCCAAATTAAATCATTAAAACTCTAGTTCTTCCAATTTTAATTCAAGAACCATTCAAACCCAAATTCATTTCTCAATTACATCATATATTTTCGGGTTTCCTATTCTACATGTATAGGGATTGAATTCTTCATTAAGATAACTCTCAATTTGTGATATTAATTATCTACAATCACCCATTTCCAATTCAAATCATGTAATTAGTTCCTATACTAACATGAACATAATTATCGCTAATGGAAAGCAAGACATAAACACTTGCCTTGGTTTTGAAGGTCTGATCCGTTGCTGTTGTTGGTATAGGTGTGTTCCTCGAGTTCCGATCTATAGGATGGTGATAGTGGTTGTGCAAGGTGGTGCTAGATTGGCCTCCTCTCTTGGGATTTGCTCTCCCTCACCCACTGTGGTTCTCTCTTGATTTTGGTGTATTCTCACCATAATTGTCCCCAATTAGCTGATATAATACTTCTCTAATTTTCGTCCATGTAATTTCTTCAAAATTCCAAATTACAAAATTACCCCTACGGGGTGCCGGTATGGCCTAAAAATATTTCGGAGTCCAAATAAAATACTCGTGTAGAATTTTCTGACTATCTCGACCTTCCCGAACTCAACGGTGCACTCAAAATGATCATACGAGTTACTTAAAAATAATTTACCTTTATACTCCATTTAATTGGTCCCGACACGACTCACACAAGCGTCCCGATTTAATATACCAAACTGTCGTATTTCTCTCTCACGATCAGTTATATAAAATCATCATTCCATTTTACTTATTCTCACACTAATATTAATAATTACTAACTCTCGTCATGCTAGTAAATATTCAGTTTTAATCCGGATTAATCTTTCAATTAATTCTCACATATTAATTTAATTAATCCAACAATAATAATTAATCACACAATTATTTAAATCCTAAAAAATACGGGGTGTTACACCTACCCCCACTGCTAGATTCATTTTCTGAAGCATCTCGCTTAACATAGTATCGGGACCGAAATGCAGCTAAGTGAGCATAATCACCCATATGACAAGCAAAATTAATAAATAAATTTATTAATATTTGACAGGAAAGTATTATAAAGGGAATTTTAGATTACTAATAATTGACGGGATAGTGTAAAAAAATTAAACAAATGGGATCATAGACGAAACTATCGATATAAGCGAGTACACCTAGCAAATCAAGTCACCTACCACGGAAGGAGAAGGACGAACCGGATCCTAACATGAGATGTACCCCTACAACTTCACTGAAAAACCGGCTTTGTTACGTTGTGGCTTTGTTACTTTGTTAAACAACGTGGTTGTCTGAATATTTAATTACTAAAAGTTATGGTAAATATTATGGTTGCCTCTACTAAACAATGTGGTTGTTAATAATTGTGGTTGTTGATTTATTTTAAAATGTGATTGTTTGTACTAAACAATTTGGTTATTATGTATGTTTTCTTACTAAACATTGTTGGATTATTTAAATATAAAGGATTATATGATAAACAACATGCCCAAAGGAACTTGAGATCACCGGATGAAAACCGCGACCCAATCAAAACCATGAGATTACAAAGTAACTTGAGATCACCGGATGAAAACCATGACCCGCTAAAACCATGAAATTATTAAGGAACTTGAGATCACTAGATGAAAACCACGACCCACTCGCAATCATGAGATTGCAAAGGAACTTAAGGTCACCGAGATGAAAACCACAACCCACTAAAACCATGAAATTATTAAGGAGCTTGAGATCACTGGAGGAAAACCATAACCCACTTAAAACCATGAGATTACAAAGGAACTTGAAATCACCGAATAAAAACCATAGCCCACTCAAACCGTGGTAATGAGACCACGACCAACCTAGACCATGGTAAAATTTTCTACATGTGACCCATGACAAGTCCAGGTCGTAGTAATTCAAACACGACCAACCTAAACCGTGGCATGCATTTCCACGGCCAACCCAAATCGTGGTATGTGTTACCACGATCATTGCAAACCGAGTCAAAATTTTCTACATGCGACCCACGACCAGTTTAGGCCGTCGTAATTCAAACATGGCCAACCTAAATCATGACCTTCATTTCCATGGCTAATCCAAACCGTGTTAATTATTCCAAGATAGTTATGGCCTAAGTTAGTCATTAAACTTGATTTACCATGACCAAGTAAAGCCGTGATATACCATCGTCTCCGGTTACAGGTGACCATTGGAAGTCTTAACAATTTTTTATTTAATTTTTTTCGAGGCTTCTTTTCTAAACATTTCTTGGTGTGTAGAAATTAAATACAATGAGTCCAATATTAGAGTGAAATCTAAACTTTGAGCATCCTTTGTATCTTTGAGTTTTTGGAGGTTTTGAGCCATGTAAAAGTAAGGTTTTGAAGGTTTTGGAGGGTTTGAGCCGTGGAAAATGAGGGTTATGTGAAAGGGTATTTTAGACTTTTTAATCAAATTAAAAGGGTAAATTTGTGGTGTTTGATGGTAGTTAAAATATTTCTTTATTTTGTGGTGTTAAGGAGATTATTTCGGGGTGGGAATATCACCACCCATAGTGTAAATCCTACATGTAGAGTATGATCTATGTTTTATGTTACGCCCAATTACAACTACGACACATTTGGTATCGTCTCGAGCTCAGACGTAAATCAATACGAGTGTGATAGGTCAGTGTGTTGCACCAATCTAAATCGATTTAAAATTATTTTAATATATTACTAATTTTTTTATAGAAAAATAATATGTACCCATAATTTATCCCCAAAGTGCATTAATTGTTTGTCAATTGGGATGGGTTCCACATTAAGTAAAAGCATTTAATGCACTTTAAGGACATGGTGGGCATGTTTTGGGAGGAGTAGCATTACTTTTTTTTAATATTGAACTTAAACACTTAAACATTATCATCATTTTATTAGACTTTAGTGCGCCTTTCAGTGCCAAACGTTGTTAAAGATCACTTTTAGAGATCAAATTTCTACATTTACCAATGCAAAATGTATTAAAGTCCAATAAACTCGTAAAATGTACTCAAATGCAATATCAAAAGATGGTAATGTAGTATGGTCAAAAAAACTCTACAGCTAATCTAATCTAATATATCTATTTAAAAACAAAAGTCGTGGATTATAATACGCCACGTGTCACTATCATTGATTACCACTTACTCTTTCACTCTATTATAAATGTTGCACACTGTTGATGAACACTCTGGAGTTATTAATACTCTATTATATTAATAATTTTGATGCCTACAATCATATAAAGAGTAATACCCAAAAATCTACATTAATTAATTAAACAACCCTCTTTATCTTTCTAATATGACGACCCTTTTCTCTTTTTCGTTTGAATCGAGAAAACGAACGACCCTTCTCCTTCTTGCATCTTCTCATAAAGGCATTTTTCCTCCATATATATACATGTATGCACTGTGATGGTCAACAAATATATCTGAGGTATTCTTCTTCTAAGTTCTCATCATAAGATGTGCTTGTTATTAGATTTACTCACAGTAAAAGAAACTGAGTTTAAAACAATAGTTATTTACCCGCATCGTCGGTAAGAAATTTTGTGTGATACATTCACTTTGATTTCCCTTTGGATTATTTCTATTACAGTTAATCTTGAATTGATTTTACTTTGTTTGTTATATAATAATATTTTAACCGTTTAGTTTTGAGTTTTAAACTTCATGTGATTTCACTTCTCATGCCCTATGTGTATATATTCACTGTTTGTTAAAATGCCACAAAACTATGAATATCAAACTGTAGTATCATATGTTCTCACTATCCTATATAATTTTATATAGATCTCTATTTTGATCCATGTCATGGTGCATCTTATGTTCTTTCCTTCTTATTTCTCTTCTATCATCCTGCATTTTTTTTGTTTTGCCTTTATATTTGTAGAATTGTCTAGGTATATTAAGTTGATTACTATCACTTTACAAAATATTCGACAAAGGTGCTTGTATAAAAATCAAATTAACCCACACAGAAAATTTGTATAAAACTCAAATTAACCCATGAAAATTCTCCCCGGGGGATCCTGCCCCCGAACTCCCGACACCAATCCAAATTTTGGTTCCTCCTAAGAGCATCCACAATGGTGAGATAAAAGTCTAAGATATTTTGTACATTTTCAAACTAAGATTCCTACAATGGTGGGAAAGTATGGAATAATTATCTAAATGAATTTTTAGTCATTCTCCAAACTTGGATAATGGATACAAATTTTGTAAACCCTTACAACGAAATTTATTTGTGCGTAGCAATTCCTATGAACTTTATATGTTCGTATCAATTGCTACAAGCAAAGGAAGTTCGTATCAAATATAAATAATTATTTATTATTACATATTTGGGTCCTACGAACTACATTTGTTTGTAACAATTCATGAGAATAAATGTTGTTCATAAGAAATATTTTATTTATTTCCTAAGAACAATTATAAGCCATAGGAAGTCTAAATGAGGGAGATATATTTGAGGAATGATATTAGCTTTAGTTTTTTTTAGAGGGAAGAGGGCATAAACTCCCACCACTAATATTATTCAAGGAGAAACAGCCTCTCTAAAGTGGCAAACAAACTACAGAGAACTGGAACACAATAAATATGGGGTTTGATAACAACCCCATTACAAGAATATAAAGAAGATAACTAGAAATTAATAGAAGAAAATCTGATGTAATGACAGCCCATCTTGTCTAGCCTAATTTATTGCTTTAGTTACCCAAAATTATAATATCAGATACATAAAATAAAGAAAATAGAAAGAGACACAAGGTTTTTACGTGGCTCAACTCAATAATGGAGCCTACATTCACAGGGTAATGCCATTAAGGGTTTAGGGTTTAGTTACAATCTCTTAGTTACAATCTTTAGGGTTTAGAATGATGTATCCCCCCTTAACTGAGAGCAATAGTGTATTCATAGTAAGTGGAAACTTAAGAGATTGAATGCCTTTATATCTTAGGCATTTACCTCTTTACATGATAATATGTAGCTGGACATTGTTCATGGGCATGTATATGGTGACTGTTGAATATCCCACGTGTGTCTATCCACCTTACTGATGGTTCATCTTCTTGGCTGTGGTCGATTGGGCGAACGACCAAAGGATACCCGAGCCGACCGAATTTACCCGTTATTGATGGTCGAATGGCAATGTTGTCAGGTGTCACAAAAGTTTTGGTCCACTTGGCCTAGTAATTTTAGGCTACAACAAAGCCCCCGATACTTCATACTTGATGGGATAGCAAAAGAATGGAGTATTCATTCCAAAAGATGCTCGATACCTTGGGAAAGCATTGGTCGGTAACCAACCTCAAGGACTTGTAATTTTTCAATCTGTCATACTAAGGCGATGGCAATCTTGTAAATAGTTTGAAAAATAACAAACCTCATAAGGGTACGCTGGTCTTTTGAACACCTTGGGATATGGGATGTCATTAATATCTGAAACGTTTGGTACGTTTAATCATTTCAAAATTTGAAGATCAAGAGTTATCACTCTACCTATAAAGAGTCTCTCCCCCCTCAATCTCACTTCATCTTGCATTTCAAATTCTTCCCTCCATTGTAGAGCTCTTACTTTGTTGTTTAAAGACTTCGACCACTTGTTGTCACTCTAAGAACTTTTACCTTCTCCTTTTTTTTTCTTTTTGAGCCTTTAAGATGGTTTACATTGTGGATGAGATTTCTTTGGAAGAATTTAGGGTAAAGCGTAAAATCCCAAATTGGGTAACCGCATAATTAGTTACGTCGTGACCTGTATGCTTTGAATGAGGGCCATTGGCTTCCCAAAATATTTATAATTGAGTGTGGCGTCACTTTCCCGCCAAATAATGTATACATAGAATTATGTTAATACTTTGATGTGGTCCCTACTCAAGTGGCCCCAAACAGTTGGAGGGTTGTAAATGGAGTTAACTGCCTTAATGAGTTATATGGTACTCAAATAGAAATAACTACATTAATGTATTGCTACAGTTGGGGGACCACTACTGACAACATTTACTACCCGAAGACACGATATTCTAATAGGGCTTTGGTGGTGAACTTAATTGACTATAATAAAGATTATTGGGATTATGGAATAGTTATTAAGAACTGACAGTATTCTCCTCTTACTGGGGGTGCAGAATATAATGGGCTAAGATGCCCTAGGGAAGGGCGTGGCATAGATCGGCATCTCAAACATTTGCATATTTACTTTCTCTCTATTTTTACTGTATTGGTTTGACGATCAGTACTTTCATAGTTATATTTTGCAGAAAGAAGGAAGAAAGATTGCCCCTAACTTAGAAGTGAATTTTGTTGACCTGAAGCATATTTGGTTTATCCAGCAGATGATATGAGAATCCCATCCATGCCGACTTTGATTTCTTGATTACCAAGTTTTCATTACTTCTTTTGTAGCTCAGCCTATTGAATATATCCCATTAGCCCCCGTAAACTTAGACGAGTCGACCTCGTCTTAATCTGTTGCTGCTTCAGAATCCCCGTTTCAAGAAGAAGGGAGTTTTGATTTTGGAGGAACATGCTCCTCTTTTTAATATTTAGATATACCCACTGTCCTAGTCACTTTCTCATCTCCTCAAAAAATGGTCAGGAGGAAGATCCCCACCTTGCTCCTTGGGGCCAAATCTCCCCCTCCTCCTGAGAAGAAGGATGGAAGGGAATAGGGTTCTAAATGCCCTATAGTTGTGGTGCTTGAAGATGTGAAAACCTAAGAGCCTCAGTACAAAAGGATAAAGAAGGGTCTCGTCGATCGGTAGGAGCTGGTGAAGCAATCCTAAGTTGACTAGGCCTCTATAGGTGTTGCTTTTGTGGCAGCCAACCCTGGTCTGGCCAGGGGCTTAATATGCTCTGGAATGCTACTCGTCGATGAGTCTGTTGCTCCTGATCTGCCAAGGGCCAACCATAATTTGGCCTTGGTAAATGCCTCAATTTTTTATTCTATGTCTTTTACTTGTACTTTTAATGTCGTGAGGGACTCATTTTGTATTTTTCTGTACTTTTGCAGTTCTTAGTGGATTACGACCAAATCCTTAGGAGGGATGACTAACTAAAAGAATCCTTGTCTTATGTGGAAGCCACTTTTAAAGGATTGAAAGTTTCTTTCGATGCCTTAAAGAAGGCACTCTTGAAAGAATAGTAAAAATATAGGGTAAAGTGGATAAAGTCGAGCAGGATAAGAAGGATGCATTGAAGGCTGGTAAAGATGCTGCTAAGAAGGCCGACCAGGCCAAAAAGAACGTTGCTGACGTGGAAGGGAAGTACCAGGGCCTAAGGGCTAAATTTAAAAAGTATGCTTACACATGAGATTAGGATAAGTCCTTCTCCACAACGACCATGGATATTGATTTCTTAAAGAAGTCATCCTTCAAAGAAATATAAGATGTTTCTCTTAGAAAGGTCAGCACTCCTACTGACTCTGATCTTTTTCCACAGTTTAACCTTGGCAATCCTCCCATTATTGATAATGAGATGAATGATAAATAAGGGATAAATGAGTGCTCCATGGTACCTAAAATGTTAGTAGTAGAAGCTCGCCTTGAAGAGGAGGTGGCACAATATAAGAAGAAGGTGTAACAACCTTAGGACTACCTTTTATTTCTTGTCTTCTCTCTGTAATGCCTTATTTTCTTATATTTTGGATGAATTCCCTTAAATGCACTCTTTTCCATAAATTTTAATGAAATTTCCATTTGTTTGCCCTGCACAATGTTGATGTTTGCGGAATATTTTCTTTGAATTTTTATACTTGTATTCTTCTTTTCAGTTTAAATCCAGGAGGTATGTTATAACAGTTGTTAAGAGTGGTCTTTGTAGGAGAAGTGTTCAAGTTTTTTAGGTAGGTCATAAAGATTTGGAATATGAAGAGATAAAATAGTTGCTCGAGTTGGATGCCTCTAACCAAATCAAATAAACTTACCTTCATCTATATAGGTATTTCTTCCAAGTTGTGGCGACTAATACCTCATACTAAGAAATGATTCTAAAGACGCAAGAGGATCGCAAGTCATCACTTTTTAACCTGCATGCTGATTATGGGGCAAAATTTGCTCATCTAAGCAGTGAAAAAGGTTTTGAAAAAAAATTGCTGGATATTTTCTTGGCTTACAATAAGAAGGAATTTATAATGAAGTGTGAGTTTACCAGTGCTTCGGAGGTTGTTGGTTTGCTAGAACAAGAGAACAACTTATTAAGGAATGAATTAAAAGGTTTGAAAAAATCTTTAGGTGCTGACCAAAAGGAATGTTAATCCTTTCTAGAGCAAGAGAGTGCTAGGTTGATGGAAAAGATAAAAAACTTGAAGAAATCCAAAGGTGGCCATCTATCCAAACATGCAATGGTTACTTCCCTTCAATTAAGGATAAAAGGACAAATAAAACTCTAGTAGACCAACCCAATTTGATAAAGAGCCAAACGAGAAGGTTGAGCATTTTACCTTCCATTTCCACAAGAAACCATAGACTATTTGGATGAATGGTTATGGAAAAACCTTGGCTCACATGAGTGATGAGCTAGAGAAAGCCAAAAGAGAAGTCTATAAGTAGGGTTGGTTAAATTCTTTAACAGTTCTAAAGGCGTCGAAGGAAAATTCTTTGTGGTACTTGAATAACCCAGGGTGTCTAGATCATCCTACTCCTTTATTCAAACTGGACATTAACTGGATCCCGACCGATGTTATTCCCATAAGCCTTGTTAGAAAATATCTGGGTGATTATGGCCTTCACGGTGAATAAACTATCATCCGACCTCTTCACTTAGTGGATAAACCTAGGTCGAGTAGGCAAGAGAGACTTAAGGAATTGGGATCCACTGTTCTACCCTTTTCTGTGGATGTTCCCTATGTAGGGATGGATGAAGCTCTTAAAAAACACCCAGTTCAATGAAGAGTGTTTACACTATTTTTTCTTTTATCTTGTAATTGATAAAAAATAGCTTGTAATGGGGTTATGTTCTATTGATTTTGAATAAAATATAAGTTCTTGCTTATGTTTAATATATATAGTTGTGGCCTAACAGTGTCTTAGCATTGTGATTATGTGGTAGGCCATTGATCGATTAATTTGCTTAACCGATTACCATTTTTGACAAATCTAGGTTATCCAGCCTTAGGTTCTACTAATACTCTTGTAATTACCCAAACGACTCTTGTAGTTTTTGACTAAGTGTTTGAATTAGTTACCATTAGCGACCAAAGTTTATAGGATTTTTCCTAAACATAGTCTCGTAAAACTTCTTATTCTTGACTTGTCAAAGACGAAGTCATAAATGAAGTTATGATGACAATTGATTTCTTTTGATGTTTTTATCATTTTCTTTTGAGATTTATCAGATTTGTTACATCTCCCACTCCCCAACAAAAACAAAAAAAGGAAGTCGATTGATGATAAACTAGTAAGTTATCATTAATATTGAAAAGAGTTTCTACATATTTGTTGAAAACTTTAATCCATAATTACTGATAATACTTCCTAAGGTGCTCGATATTCCATGGTTTCCTTGAATAACACTTATTCAAGTGTCTTTAGATGATAGGTATCTGGTCAGATAACTGTAGAGATGCGATAAAGACCATACCAATTAGCTTCTAGCTTGTTTCCTTTCTATTTCACTTTCTTTAAAACATAATCTCATTCCTTTAAGTTTCTCGGCTTCACTCTTCTGTTGTAGAACTTGGCAGTACATTGTTGTTAGGCAGCTACCCATAGTGTTGCATTCTCCCTTACCTTTTCTACTAAGTCCAAGTCTTGTCTTCTCATGAGATCACTTTTAGGATAGTCAAAATTAACAACTTTATGCCTGGGTAAGCCAATCTCTATAGGAACCACAACCTCTATTTTAAATGCCAATATGTAAGGAGGTTCCTTGATAGCTGTCCTCGGTATGGTCCTGTAGGTCTAAAGTACGATGTGTAATTCATTAATATAGTTGCCTTTGGCATCATCTAGCCTCTTTTTGAAACCCTCGAGCAATGTTTCAATGGTTACCTCTATTTAGCCATTGCATTGAGGATGCCCAGGTGCAAAATGCAACTTTTAGATTTTGGACTGAATATTGTAGTCCACAAACTCCCGGTTGTCAAATTGAGTTCCATAAGCTGTTATAAAGGCATACGACATACCATAATGGCATATGATGTTATTCTATATGAACTGGAAGACTTTTTCATATGGAATTTTGACCAATTGCTCGGCTTCCACCCATTTAGGGAAGTAGTATATAGCAATGACCAAATAATTAAACCGTCATCTCATTTTCAATAATGGGACTACCAAGTCAGTCCCCCCATATCGAAAGGTTATGGGGACGTGATTAGTGTTAGAGAATCCCCTGGTCTTCTATGTATTGTAGTGAACTTTTGGCACTTGTTACATTTCCTAGTGTATGAAGTGTAACCTGCCTTCATAATTGGTCAGTAATACCCTTGCGTGGCCACTTATCTTACCGATGATCGTTTTGCAGAATGAGCTCAACATGATCCTTCATGCACCTCCTTGATCAGGTCTTGCACTTCAGAAGGGTGAAAATATCTGAGTAACGAGAGAATTAATCCCCTTTTATATAAGACTCCTCCTTTCAAAACATGGTTGGCTTCTTTATATCTTAATTTCATGGCTTCTTTTGGGTCTTCTGGCAGTATGCCCTTTTCGATAAATCCCTTAATGGGATCCATACATGAGGGACCCAAATCAATCTTAATAAAGTTAATACTTTCTTAATCAATGCTCCTATTTGCCAGGATTTCCATAGGAATTATCCACTTTAGTTATGTCCTGGTCGTCGAAGCTAGCCGAGAAAGTGCATCTGCTCAGGCATTCTGAATTCTCAAAATTATTACCATTTTAACTACCAGAAATTTGGAGATAGTACTTTGAGTTTTTGTCAGATACCTCATCATTAACTCTCATTTGACTCCATATACCTCTAGCACCTGATTTGCGATCAGTTAGGAATCATTACGAGATATAACCTGTTCGACACCCAATAACAAAACTAATTCAAATCCTAAAATCAACGCTTTATACTCCGATTCGTTGTTAAAGGCTTGGAATTAAAATCAAAGCTTGTATTCCATAAATATATCCCTAAGAATATTAATTATCAATCCCGCACCACTACTAATTGCACATGAAGATCCATCTATGTACATCTTCCATAATGGCAACTGGTCATCAAACTTTCCTTCGCTCAAGGATCCTTGTTTGAACACTGTTTTTCTCTGTTCCAAGTATCGATCAGCTACTTCTCATGCATCAGATGTCTCTGGTATATTTTGGAGCTATCTTTCGGAAAAGTCATCTCTAATGGGTTTGGTATTGAGCTATCTTTCGAGGAAGTTTCTCGGTTGGTTTCTCTTTAGTCAGATCCTGACCAATGGCCTTTTCTTCATAAGTGAATTTTGCTATGAAATCTGCCACCACCTGGCCTTTCAGCGTTATCTTGGGCTCATAGTTATATCATATTCTCCAAATTCCATAACCCAAACCATCAATTTCCTTGACTTCTTTGGCTTATGGATGGCCTAGCGCAAGGGTAGGTTTGTATAGACCACAATAATATGTGCTTGAAAATACAGTTTCATTCTTCCTGAAGCTTCAATGAGAGACAAAATAAGTTTCTCTGGGAATGGGTATCGACTAGTGTAGTAAACTAATTTATGTACCCAATTTTCTAGGCGAATAAGAGTCGAGCTAACCGCGAACTCATAAACTACTAGGTATAAGTATAACTTCTCTCCCATAAGTGGTCGGGAAAGCAATGATGGAGATCCTAAGTACCTCTTTAATTTCATAAAAGCATTCTCACATTCTTCATTCCACTCAAAAGGTTTGTTTAATACTTTAAAAAAGGGTAAGCATTTGTTTGTAGCTCGAGAGATAAACCTATTAAGGGCAGCCACTCTTTCTGTTTGCTTATGTACATCCTTCTTGCAAGAGGGATACTGCATGTCAGTCAACACTTTGATCTTATCTAGATTGGCCTCAATTCATTTCTGATTTACTATGGACCCTAATAATGTTCATTCTTGTACATAGAACACATATTTGGTCGGATTGAGCTTCATTTTGTGTTTTTCTAACTGCTCAAAAGTTTGACCAGATCCCAAATGTGTTCGGCTATTTTCTTGGTCTTAGTAAGTATGCCGTCCACGTACACTTCCATTTTTTCCAATTTACTCTTCAAAAACCTTATTCACTAGCCTCTGATATGTTGCTCCAATGTTTTTAAGCCCAAAGAGCATGATGTTGTAATAATAGGTACTTCAGCTGGTGATGAATGAGGTATTCTCCTTATCTTCTTGCTTCATCTTGATTTGGTTGTACCCTAAATAGGCATCCATAATGTTGAGCAGTTCATGTCCGACTATATTTTCTACCAACTGATCTATTCTGGGCACAGGGAAGTGGTATTTTGGACAGGCCTTTTTGAGATTCGTAAAATCCACACACATACGCCAATTATCATTTTTCTTTTTCATCATTACTACGTTAGCCAACCAGTCGGGGTACTTGATATCTTCGATGAACTTCTCTTTCTGTAACATGTCTACTTCTTATTGGATAGCCATATTCTTATCGGGACTAAACACATGCCACTTATATTTGATTGGCTTGGCCTCCTTGGCGATACATAGTTCATGGCATATGAATTCTGGGTCATTGCCTAACATGTCTTCATGACTCGAAGAAAATACATTATTCCGTTCTTTAAGGAATTTTATTAACTCTTGTTTGAGGGATGGTTCCTGAGATGAACCAATTTGCGTAGTTCTTTTTAGACGATTGTCATCCAGGATAATAATTTATGTAGCTTCCACAACATGTACTTGAACTAAATCAACCTCCTCGCGGGGATCTAAGGTCTCTATCTGGTAGGTAGCGTTGGCCTGTTTGGTTCTCTATTCAGAAAATTCGATTTAAACACTGTTTTTAAATACAGTTTTAAAATTCAGTTTTTTGTGTTTATAATTATTGGTGTGCGTTTGGTAAAGTTGTTTTTAAATACAGTTTTTGAAAATTTGACAAAATTGACAAATATGTATATTTATATCATACGTATGAAAATTTGACAAAATTGAAAATTGACAAATATGTATATTTATATCATATGTATAATATTATCATGTATCTATTGATAATATTATTTAACTTTATATTATTCCATACGTAATTTTGTGTATATGTACATATATATTTTTTATTTATAAGAATTACACACATTAATGTATTATGTATGTATATTATATATTAAGGTATAATTGCTTTAAAATATTAAGAATGAATAATTCTGAGTTGAAAAATAAAAAAAACAGATGTTATAAAACACCCAAAATCTGTTTTCTGAAAAACTTGATTATAACACAGGAATATTATAATTCTGTGTTTAAAAACAGATTGCCAAACGGAGATTTTTATCAGAATTGTATTTAAACATGGAAAACAGAATTATAGTTGCAAACCAAACAGGCCCTATATTGGTCGGTTGAAGTATATTAGCATTCTCTTTCTTCAATCTGATTTCCTGTGACAACGCTGACCCTATAAAGAGTAAGGAACTTTAAACACTGGTGGAGAGTAGATGGAACTGTTTCGAAAATTTTCAAACTAACCCGATCGAGGATCGTATTATAGGCTGATTGGACGTTTTTGTATAGGATGAAGAAACAAATCCTTTCAATCCTGCTGGTAGGCCAAGTGCCGATAAGAACCTCCGGTTTGACAGTTCCCAAGGGGTATACTTTTTCTCCTAAGAAACCTATTAGGGGCCTATGATAAGGTTATAATTTTTTATCGCATAATTCCAAACTGCAAAAATAATTATAGAACATGATATTGGCTGAACTGCCATTGTTCGCTAGGATTCTATCCACTTTTGCCTCATGCACCCTCATAGTGATGACCAAAGGATCATCATGGGGATAGAGCACCCCGGACAAATCGTTCTTAGAGAAATCGATTAGTAATTTATCTTTATTTACTTTCCTTGGTCGACCATAAACATCATCAAATAAGTTAATTTATCAAATATAAGAACATGCTTTGGCTTCGTTTAAATAGGCTTTTCTTTCGGCTAGTTCATCACCAACACCAGCCACTCCTCCTGTAATAAAATGACACCGAAAATATATCATTTTTACCTCAATTTTAGGCTCCCGAGGTTTCTTTGGTAGATCTGGGTCATTTTCTGAATCATTATCTCGACCTCTCTTCTTGTCATCTTTCCCTTTGCAAGGAGATTTTGATCGCTTTCTGGAATTTCATTCCTCTAACCTGTCAATAAACTTAGACATCGTGCTACGGTAGATTAGATTCTCAATCTCATTTTTCAAAGCAATACAGTTGTCAGTTGTGTGCCCATGGTCTTTGTGGAATTCACAATACTTGGACTTGTCTCTCTTGTTATGAGGGACTTCAGGTTTTCAGGGCATTTGAGAATACTGATTTGTCTAATTTCCTCTAGGATAAGATTCACTCCAACAGTGAGATGAGTATACTAGTCATACTTCTTGGACTTCTCGTATTTTCTTATCCTTTTTATCCTTTATGTACGAGATTTTATGATTATCGGCTTTAGCACCTGGGATTTGCTTTGCAGTCATAGCCTCCTCGACGCTCATGATTTTGCTAGCTTTAGCCATCAACTCAGTCATGGTCTTAGGGGGGTCTTGGACAAAGCATAATACAACTTCTCGGGGAGCAGACCACTCATTAAAGTGGTAATATCTATCTTTTCTTTATAATCTACCACTTTTAGCTTCTCATTGTTAAAACGAGTAATATATTCGAGATTAGTTTCCCCTGGTCGTTGGCGAACACTTAGTAAATGGGCTACCCTTTTGATGGGTTTAACTCCAAAGAAAAATTTGTTGATATATATCTTGGCGAGCTATTGAAAGTTAGAGATTTATCCTCGGGGTATATTATTATACTAAATCTGTGCAGATCCAGTGATGTGTAACACCCAGTATTTTTATAGCATTTTAAATTATACACGTGCACGTGATTTTTTAATTGAATTAAGAAATGATGTGACTTACATAAATATTAATTAGCGAATAAAAGGGTTAATATTTATGTATATTCATATTTACTTGTGTGATAAGTAAATGTAAATGTATTAAATTGTGTTACGTTGCAAGTGAGTTAAAGTAACGGGTTTATTGATATCTCATTCAGGACATGCAGATAGAGTCATGTAGGTTATGTGATGAAATATAATGTTAGATAATTTGGATGATAATTTTGAGTGCGACAATGGTTCAGAATGGGTCGAAATAGTTCGAAATAGGTACCGGGGGGTTACAATTAGGTTTTTAGGTCTTTTTAGGTTAAACGGGAGTCGTAAAAGGGTATTAGAGTCATTTTACATATGAGGGCTGACTCAATTTTAAGATTTGGAGTGTTTAGGTTTATTTAAAGTAAGGTGTATATAAAGGTCAGGTATCCACCCACTTAAGAGGCTAGGGTTTAGGGAGAAGAGAGAAAAGGATCCGGGGTGAAGATCAAGTGCTACCAAGTTGAAGATCATTGTCAATAGAGTAATTCAAGAAAAGGAATACCAAAAATTTATCACTCTAGAGGAAAGTATTTATCTTGCTTTAATATCCATTGTATTTTCAATTATTTATGCAATTTAGTGTAAAAAACACAAATTTTGGGTTAGGAAAATTATATGAATTCGGGTTCTGAATGAAGAACTTGATAGAAAATGAATCTAAGGAAAATTACATGTTGAATCTTATGTTAATTGAATAAAAAAGACAAGTTATTGAATGATTTAAAATATAAGAGATTGAATCTTGAAACTAGGGTTTTATTAGCGCATGATTCTTGATATAAATAGTTGTCAGATGAATTAGATGTGTTTTCGGGATGCTTATCATGTAGAGAATTGTTGTTTCATGGATTGGGATAGATTATAGTTCATATATGGGGTTTGGATGAATGTTAGAACCACCATGGATGAAAGGGAGAAGGGAAAATCCTATTAAAAGTTCATTCTGGCAGCACAGAAAATCAAACTGGTTCGCTCATCGGGGATGGATTTCGGGCATGAAATTACGTGAATAATTATGTCAACGCCCTCGAGTGAAAATCGAGAAATCGGGTTAGGATTTCGGGAATTATTAGGCTAGTTCCTGGGTAGGATAACATGATTGTCCAGAAGTATAAAGTTAGAGAGTTGAGTAATAAGTAAGTGAATACTTAGCTAAATTGAGAAGTCGGGATAAACTTTGGGATCTGATAGGCTAGTGTTACGAGAGATATTATGCACATTGGTCGACTTTATATATATATATATATATATATATATTGAGTGTGACTAGTACGAAAGACATCCAAAGGCATTTACATATGGTGGAGTGCAACGAAACTCAAAAGCAAGTACTATCTACGTTCAAGCTAGTCAGGGCAACTCTACAATGGTAGGAGTCAGTTACCACAACAGAGGAGAAGGATTCGATGACAATATAAGAGTTCTTGGTGCGATTTAGCTGAAATTTTTTTCCATATGCAGCTCAGATCGAGATGAGGAGAAGGTTCCTAGACATTTCATAAGAGGTTCGGACTATAGCCAAATATGAGGAGGAGTTCACGCGCGTGGTGAACTTTATTCCAGGCGAGGTGAACACCGAGGAGAAGATGGTCCTTAAGTTTACAAATGGAATCACTTAGAGGATTCACCACCATTTATTATAAATCCCGACGTTGAGGACTTACGCTGATGTCGTCAATGCCGTACTTTTACACTGTCAAGATTATCGCTTCCATCAAAAGGGAGTGAAGATGGCCAAAGAGTCTAGCTAGTAAGGCAAGACCAAGGGTAACGGTGCCAGCGGGGCACTACAGACGCATGGTAGAAAACACACATGAGATTCTCAATAGGGGGACTCAAATAAGATATTTGGGCCGGGTAATGATAATTACAGGCAGATCCATCAGGTTCAGGAAAACTAGAATGAAGGCCAACAGGACTTTAGATGTTAGGACCATAGATAAGGGCAGTCTCGTCAGGTACAAGGGCAACTTCATTAGGGTCAACACGGCCAAAGGCATGTAGATTTTATAAGGATGTGTTTTATATGTGTAGAGAAGGTCACATGCGACGTGCATGTTCGAACATGGCTAGTGTTTAGGAGAGGCTGCCCAATAGGGGCAACCGTTGTAGCAGCTTCTAGCCCACCCGTCAGTTCCAGCTTTATCGCCTTCACAAGGGAAATTTGGGAGTGTGTATCGCATCCGTGAACTAGTTTTACACCCAGAGCCATTAACAATTTAGGGTGTGTTTTCTTATCCATTGGTAAATGGGGAAAGTTTTGGGTGACATCGAAGCATCATGTTCTTTTATTTGCACTAGATTCACGCATGAGATGGGTTTAGTGGATATAATGCCAGTTATTATTATGAGTGTATTTTTACCGTTGGGTAGCAGGGTTCTCTTTCGTTCCATCCACAGGGGGACGTGTACGGACATTGTTTGGTTATGTTTTAGTGGATCTACTCATTTTAATGAAGTATTTTTAAGATGTTATCTTGGGTATGGACTGGTTAACATTGTGTAGAGCGATGGTGGTCTGTTATAGTAAGTCGATCATGTTCTCTATTCGAGGGCAAGATGTATTTATTTTTATAATGACTCGTCATGAGTGAGGGTCGAGCCCACATTTATATTATACCGGGGAGGAGACTTTAGAGAGTATAATTATCTCGTTTTATTCAATTCCTGTGTTTAGGGACATTATTGTTGTGCTTAAGGGGATACCGGTGGTTATAATTGAGTCGAGAGATCAGTTTGCGATTAACTTAACAATGGGGACTTAACGATAGTGCGAGCGACGTATTATGTGACTCCTTTAGAGAGGTAGGAGTTGATAATAAGATTTAGTAACATTTGGGAATAGGATTTTAAGTGTCCCAGTAATGTGTCTTGGGTTTACGAATCTCGACAACCGATAAAGTTAAGTAATAGTGTATCGGGAGGGTTCCTTATTTGGATTTTGCTTATGAGACGTCCCACACATGAACCTTAGTAAGCATCGGGTGTTGGGACATGATTGGGCTCTAGTGTAGGAGTTTTGTATGTTGGTCACTATGTATGTGAATATATAACACTTTGAGTAGAGTGCTATTATATGATTTAGGCTAGCGGGGACAAGTAGTGTTGTGAAGAGAGCACTGGGGAATATTTATACCACTAGTCTATAAGTGGGGTAATTTCAGAAAGAATTGAGTCGCAATTAATAGGGTAATAGAGTCTACCATTACTGTATGATCATGCAAGGCATGAGTAGTGGAATTTGATGTATATGGGTTGCATCTATCATATTTGTGCATGTCCACACGTGTTATAGGGTGTATGGGCGCCCTAGTAAGTTCGATATTGAGTATCATCTTGGGGGCTAACGTGTCGATTGATGCATTGAGCCATATGCCTATAGGGTAGTTGACAATAGTTTTGGGAGGCGAATTAGACTGAGCTTTGTCACGAGCAGGAGATAGTTCGAGCATTTGTAGCGATGATGACCACACACACGAGATCGTTTGAGGGATCGTGAAAGCACATGCAAGGGATCTGTCTTGTCAGGAGAGGGTCCAATAGCTATTAATAGGTGGAGCGAAGTCCTTTTCAGTCAGTTCTGAGCACGACTTGCGCATCAATGGGAGGTTGATTATCCCAAATGATGAGGGCCTATGACGCGTCGTTATGGAAAAGACACATGGGTCGAGATTTTTAGTGCATTCCAGGGGTAAATGGATGTGAGAGGATGTGAGGATGAAGTATTAGTGGGTCATTATGGTCCAGTTAGGGTGAATTACACGATCGAGCAGTGTGCCTAACTTTTCATTGAAGAAAGAGAACGAACCTCCATGAGGTTCCGCTCAACATTGTTTTAAATCAAGATAAAATCTGTGTGTCCTACTTCATAGAGTTTTTTAAAAGACGATGGGGGCAGAGTTTCATTTGTGCATGTGTATCACCCATAGACCGATGGGCAAACGAATGGGTGAAACAATTATGGAGGATATGATGAGGATGTATATTTTAGATAGCTTAGGACAACATAAGAGTTACACCGATACGAAAAGATTTTTTTAAATATTTATGTGTGTGATTAGGAGTAATTATATGTGTCCCATGAAGGGAGTTATGCAGTTTGGAAAGAAGGTAAATTTAGTACAGAGGTATATGGGGCCTTACCCGATCATTGAGAGGATGGGGCCAATTGCGTATAGGCTCGCCTTGCTACAACATTCACAGAGGAGTCACGGCATGTTCCATGTGTCGTCATTGAATAAGTACTGAATGAGCAACGTGGCTAACTGACACATACGTTAGAGGAGATTGAATTGACGTTGAACATTTATACTAGGGAAATCTTGTTGCCATTTTAGACCATAACAAGTGGAACTTCGGTCAAAGGTGGTACCGTTAGTTTGTGTTCAGTAGGGGCATCATAATGTCTATTAGTCAACTTAGGAGAATGAGAATGACATGGGAGAGAAGTATTCGGATCTCATTGTGCCAGACATGTCCGAATTTCGAGGATGAAATTCCATTGTTAGGGGGAAGTATGTAACACCCTGTATTTTTATAGCATTTTAAATAACATGTGTGCATGTAATTTTAATTAAGTCGAGAAATAAAGTGACTTAAATAAATATTAATTAGCGAATAATAGGGTTAATATTTATGTATATTCGTATTTACTTGTGTGATAAGTAAATGAAAATGTATTAAATTAAGTTACGTCGTAAGTGAGTTAAAGTGACGGGTTTATCAGTATCTCATTCGGGACACACGAATAGAGTCGTGTCGGTCATGAGATGTAAATTGATGTTAGATAACCCGGATGATAATTTTGAGTGCACCAATGGTCCGAAATGGGTTGAAATAGGTACCTAGGGGATACAATTGGGTTCCAGAGACTTTTTAGGCTAAACGGTAGCCGTAAAAAGTATTCGAGTCATTTTACATACGAGGCGTGACTCAATTTCGGGATTTGGAGTGTTTAGATTTATATTTAAGTAAGGTGGATAGAAGGGGAAGCTATCCACCCACCCAAGAGGCTAGGGTTTGAGAGAAGAGAGAAAAATGAAGAGAGAAAAGGATCCGTGGTAAAGATCAAGTGTTATCGGGTTGAAGATCATCCTCAATAGGGGAATTAAAGAAGAGGAATCCCAGAAATTCATCACTCTTGAGGCAAGTATTTAATTTTCTTTAATATCCATTGTAGGTTTAATTATTCATGCAATTTGGCGTAAAAACACAAATTTCGGGTTGGGAAACTTATATTAATTCGGGTTTTGAATGAAGAACTTATTAGGAGATGAATCTAAGGAAAATTACACGTTGAATCTTATGTTAATTGAATAAGAAATATAGGTTATTTAATGATTTATAATATAAAATATTGAAACTTGAAACTAGTGTTTTACTAGTGCATGATTCTTGATATAAATTATTGTTGGATGAATTAGGTGTGTTTTGGGATGATTTTCATGTAGAGAATTATTGTTTCATTGTTGGGGGTAGATTAGAGTTCATATATGGGGGTTGAAGGTTTGAACTACCATGGATGAAGGGAGGAGGCAAAATCCTATCCAAAGTTCATTTTGGCAGCACAAAAAATAGAATTGGTTCGCTCACTAGTGATGGATTCTGGGTATGAAGTTACGTGAATAAGTGTGTGAATGCACTTGTGTGAAAATTGGGAAATCGGGTTAGGATCTAGGGAATGATTTAGCCAATGCTTGGGTAGGATAACATGATTTGCTAGAAGTATAAAGTTAGATAGTTGAGCAATAAGTAAGTGAATACTTAGCTAAGGTTGGGAATTGGGGATACAGTTTGGGATCTGATAGGCTAGGGCTATGAGAGATATTACACACGTTGGCCAACTATATATATATATATATATATATATATATATATATATATATATAGAGAGAGAGAGAGAGAGAGGCTCTCCAACATACCTCCTAGCAACATACCCTTTTTTTTTAAATAGTAACAAAATAATTTTGAGATGATATTTTTATATGTTTCTAGGAGGTAGTGATTTTTGTTATTTTTAAAAATCAATCGAAAATAGTGATTTTTGTTATTTTTAAAAAATAGGTCAAAAAACTCACTTTTTACCCTTTAAAACTGTTAGTTTTTTTACCTCTTTTTTAAAAATATCAAAACACATTATTTTGATGTGAATATTTTTACAGGGACACATTGAAATATCATGAACCTATATAAAAAATATCAACTCAAAATTATTTTTTTTACTATTTTAAAAAAATAGGTATGTTCATAAGTATGTTTAATGAGATATGTTGGAGAGCCTAACTCTCTCTCTCTCTCTCTCTCTCTCTCTCTCTCTCTATATATATATATATATATATATATATATATATATATATATATGCGTATTGAGTGTGACCACTAGGTATATGTCTATGTGCGAATGACTTTATGTGAACATACACACTTTAATATGCTATCGTTGGAGATTGCGCTTAGTGGGCGATCCACATTAATGTTGACCAACAGGTGTTGGATTATTCCCCTGGTCATAGTACTATTGCACGACCGCTATCCATGTGTGAGTATAGATGAGTTCCGAGTCCGGTTCGGGTAATGTGGTATGGTTATGACCCACGGATGTATGCTTATGACTGCCTCCGTTATGTGTTTGCGATTTTGGGATCAATGGTGAGATCTGACCCGGTGGACCAGGAATGGTATGGGACGTACTAGGTTCCTGATAGCATACGAGGGAATGCGATCGGGAGTCCATCTCGGGGATGATATATACGTATAAAAAGTGTTATATGTAAATTTACTTAAATAATTGTGTGTAAACCAAATTAGGACTAGTATATAATTACGTTGCTTATGTAGCAGTATGAATACAATTGAGAAATACTTTGTTATAACTTATGTGGTATCTAGATGATAGATAAAGTAAAGTAATATAAGAGTAGTGCGAGTGGGCTAGAAGTTTTGCGGATTGGATTATATCAAGAATGGATAGACTAGTTTGGTGGGGTAACATAACTAGGTAATTAAAATAAGAGCGTTAGTTGTGCACTATAAATGAGGGGTGGGGATAATCTAATGTTAGTGCGACACCAGATGAACATGAATATTTCTTGTCGCTTATTTATTAATACATTTAAATACTTGCAACAGTTTTTAAAATTATTTTGGGCGCTGACCCTTATCAAAAATATTTTCAAAACCTTTTAGGTGCTCAACCACAAGGTCACCAGAGATAGATTTTCATTCTAGCCAGATGATGTTACAACAGCTGTGGATGCATGCTGGACTTCCTTAGACGCCTCTTTCCATTCTACTTAGTTAGGATGTTATTTTAGAATTTCTCTTGAGCATGTCGCCCGCAATTAGACAACTTTATTATTAGATTTTGTTTATAGTATTTCATTTAGCATTTGAATTATTGTACTTGGGATTTATCGAGAGTTTATTTGATTGTTTATTTAATTACGCTATCAGTACTCATTATGTTATGTTGTTGTGGATGTTTATCTTATATGGTTTAATTATTTAACGAAGCCTGTTAATAAGTTTTTAAATTTTGACACCAAACTCAATAGGTTATTAGCTTAATTAATTAATTTTCGACAGTGATGCTAAGAATGAAACCAGATATGAATCCCGTTTAATTTATTAATGGCCTAATCAACCGATATTAGAATAGGCGGGGTACCACATGATGGTGCTTGAAAATACTCGACACTGTATTTCATCCGAGATTGAATAAATGTCGGTTGCTGCCTCGTACTATTTTATGTGAGGGACAGGATCGGTTTTGTCATCATATTTTTTAGTAACCCCATGTGGCTTGAATTTAGGATGCATGGGGGAAATCCACGATGTCTGAGACAAAGGGTGATCCATTCACAAAAATTCTTTTTAATGGATTATCGAATTTGGCTATCTCTCCCAGGCGGTCTTCCAAACGCTAGATCGAACCTTTCCAAGGATAGTCCTGTGGATTAGTTTTAATGGAGGCAAATCTGGCAGTTCTATCATGTGTTTATGATGAGCTCTCTTCCCCGGAAGTCTACTTGGCTCGCGCAGGTCCTCACACGTTGGCTCTAGATCTAATAGATCCTTCGTAGTGATCTCATAATCTGGATGGTTCCTTGTGATTATGACCCTAGCCGATTGCTCGAGGCCCTACCTGATCAAAAGCAGAGGCCTTACTCCACCTTTCCAGGGTGCTCGATCATGCTTGAGAAAGAGACCTTCCATCATTATAGTCAGTAGATTTTATGAAGGATGTCACATTAGGGTGGTAATTCTAGTCTTGTGAGGACCTGGAATATATAGATCTGCTTCTCTCATTTTGGGGAGATATAGGCGAAATTTCCCTCCTAGAAGATGGGGTGGCGGTGCGCCGGTCCTGGAGGGTGTGAGTAAGTTGCCTTACAATTTCTTGTATTTCTTCTTGCCCGTTAGCGATATAAAGAAAAATTCCTTGGAGATCTCCTATGCTCGGAGGGACAGAAGGACCGAAGTTGTTGCCTCCAATAAAACTTCATATTAGGTTACCATATTGTGTTACCAGAACGATTGAAGTCGATTGGAGATTCCGATGAAGGAATGGGAGTGTATACTGATGGATTTTATATTGGGTTACCAGTGTCACGGAGGGGTCAAGATTCCCCTCTAGGTCATTGGGATTGATTGACCATGGTGGAACAATTCTTACTAATTCAGGTAAATTACACGATCGGGTAGTGTACTCAACATTTCATTATAGAAATAGAGTGAGCTGACACGAGATGCCACCTAACATTATTTTAAATCAAGATATGATCTTTAAGTCCCACTTCTGGTAGAGATTCCAAGAGGCTATGGGAACAAAATTGCATTTGAACAAGGCGTATCAACCGTAGACCGATGGGCATATGAGAAGGGTGACTAAGATATTGGAGGATATGCTGAGAATGTATATTCTGGACTTTAAGGGTAGTAACCGAAGATTTTTTGAAGTTTGACGTGAGTGGTCAGGTGTTACTGCAGATATCTCCTAAGAAGGGAATGATGCCATTTGGAAAGAAGGGAAGTTGGATCCTAGGTATATGAGGCCTTCCCAGTGTATCAGAGGGCAATGCAGGTGGTGTGTAGGCCCATCTTACTGGAATAATTGCAGCGGGCTCACGATGTGTTTTCTATGCCTTCATCAATGAGTTATCTCAGGGATGATGCGGTATATCATTGCATAACATTAGAGGAGATCGACTTGCAGACGAACATTCTTACGAGGAATGACTTGTTGCCATGTTTGGCCATAATGAGTAGGACTTCGATTAAGATGGTACCATTAATGCATATACAGTGGGGACACCATAACGTTGCCGTAAGTCGATTTGGGATCATGAGGATGAAATGCGGGAAAAGCATCCAGAGCTTTTCGTACCAGGTATATCAGAATTTTGTGGACGAAATTCCGTTATTATGGGGGAGTATGTAATGCCCCGTATTTTAAAGCATTTTAAATTACACGTGTGCACTTAATTTAATTAAATCGAGAAATAAAGTGACTTAAATAAATAATAATTAACGAATAAAATGATTAATATGTATGTGCAATTATATTAACTTGTGTGATAAGTAAATGAAAACATGTTAAATTTTGTTATGTCGTAAGTGAGTAAAAGCGACGGGTTTAATGCTATCTCATTCGGGACGCGCGAATAGATTCGTGTCTGACATGAGATGGAGATTAATGTTAGATAACTCGAACGGTGATTTTAACTGCGACAATGGTTTGGAATGGGTCGAAATAGTCAGAAATAGGTATCCGAGGGTATAATTAGGTTCCGAGAGCTTTTTAGGCTAAACGGTAGTCGTAAAAGGGTATTCGAGTCATTTTACATATAAGGGTTGACTTAATTTATGGATTTAGAGTGTTTAGGCTTATATTTAGGTAAGGTGGATAGAAGGGGGAGCTATCCAACCATTCAAGAATATAGGGTTTTAAGAGAAGAGATAGAAAAGAGGAAGAAAAGGAAGAAAATGAAGAAAAATGGATCCGGGTTGAAGATCAAGTTCATCTAGGTTCAAGATCATTGCCAAAAGAGTAAGTTAAGGAGGGAATCTAAGAAATTCATCACTCTAAAAGAAAGTATTTAACTTATTTTAATGTTATTTGTAGTTTCAAATATTCATGTAAAAATTGGTGTAGGAAGAACATAATTTTTGGGTTGGGAGAACCATGTAAAATGGGGTTTTTAGTAAAAAATCATCGAAGCGGAATCTTACAATGATATATGATATGATTAGAATGAAAAAGATGATTTCTTTATTGATTTCAGAGATAAAATATTGAATCTTGAATTAGGATTTTAAACCATGCATGAATCTTGATGTAAATTGGGCGATCTCATGAATTAGATGTTATTCGAGATGAATCGTACGTAGAAATTTATTAATTTATGGTTGGGATTGGTTTGGTAATCATAATTGGGGTTTACATGAAGGTTATAATTCCAAAGGTTGAAAGGGAAAGGGAAAATCCCATCTTAAATTCGTCATGAAAGCCCAGCAAACCGAACCGGTTTGTTGGAGGGAGTGAACCGATTCTCTCATCGAACTGGTTCGGTCCAGCCAGGGAACCGATTCGATTTGGCTGGCTGGTCTTCTTTGCCATTTGTTGTTTTTTGTGGATTTTTTAGGGTTTGGTATGGTTTATGGAGTCTAGGAGATGGAGTTTGATTTCTGAAAATATAGAGGGAAGGTAGGAAGTACCTTAGGTTAACTGAGGATGAGTTCCGTGTAAGAAATTTTGAGTATAATAGTGTGGTCATACTCGAGTAATAATTGTGAAATCAGGAATTGGATTTCGAGAGGGATTAGGCTATGTGCTTAGGTATAATAACATGTTGTCCAGAAAAATGAAGTTAGAGAATTAAACATAAGTAAGTGAATTCTTGACAAAAATCGGGACATTGTGATAGACTCGGGATTTACGAGCTAGTGCTACGAGAGACATTATGCACGTTAGTCAATTATATATATATATATATATATATGTCTATGTGTTATTGATTTATATATGAACATACCTACTCTAGTTATGCTATCGTTGGAGGTTGCGCATAGTGGGTGATCCACCCTGGCATTGACCAGTAGGTGTTGGGTTATTTCCCCAGGTCATAGGACTGTTCCATGACCACTGTAGGTGAGTTTCAAGTCCATTTGGGGTAATGTGGTATGGTTATTATGCACAAATGTATGTCAATGACCTCCTCCAATATGTATTTATGATTTGGGGTCGGTGGTGAGATACTGGCTCGGTGACCCAGGAGTGGTACGTGACGTACCTGGAGCCTGATAGCATACTAGAAAATGCATTCGGGAGGACAACACGGGAAAACTATGTATATATGCATATAAAATAGTGTTATATGTATATGTGCACTCAAATGAATGCATGAACATTAAATTATAACTACAGTTACATTGATTATGTAACGGTATGAGTATAGGTGAGAAATAATATGTTATAACTTACGTGACAACTATGTGATAAGGAAATTAAAGTAAAATATGAGTAGCACATCTAGTCTAGAGGTTTAGCATATTGAAATATGTTAAGGATGGATAGACTAGTTAGGCGGGACAGCATAACTAGGTAATTAAAGTACATGCGATGGGTGTGCACTGCAGATGAAGGGTGAGGATAATCTCATGTGAGTGAAACACGAGATGAACATGAATAATTCTTGCTGCGTATTTATTAATGCATTTAAATACTTGCAAGTATTTTAAAAATGTTTTGGGCACTGATCCGTATTAAAAATATTTTCAAAACCTTTTAGGTGCTCAGCCACAGGGACTCCAGGGTTAGCTTGTCATTCCAGTTAGCAATGTTACAGCCACAGTGGATGCATGGCGGATTTGCTTAGACACCACTATCCATTCTATCTAGTTAGGATGATTATTCCAGTACTTCTTTTAGGAATGTCGCCTACATTTGGATAACTTTTATTATCAGACTTTGTTGTATTATTTCATTTATCAGTTGGATGAGTGTACTTGGGATTTACTAAGAGTTATTCGATTATTTATTTAATTATGATATCAGTAATCATTATGTTCTATCGTTGTGAATGTTTATCTTATATGGTTAAATGGTTTGACAAAGCATGTTATTAAGTTTTAAAATTTGGCACCGGACTTAATAGGTTATTGGTAATTAATTGGTTTCGACATTGATGCTAAGAATGAACCATACTGAGATTCCTGTTTTATTTTAGTAGAGGATTGGCCACCTGTTATTAGAATAGGTGGGGTGTCACAAAGTGTTGCGCCAAATAATGCAAAATAGCGTGTCAAGTCAGCATATTGCATGTACTTTTTGGACACTACACAGACTAGCATACTTTATATAACATATTTTCCTCTCTACATGCAATAGTATGCAATTAAAAACACTAGACTCCACTTTTTAATCGACTTTTTTTATTTAGCCACTCTGAACTCCAATACAATGGTGACACAATGCTTGCGACCTATTTAATTGAACTCCACTCTGAACTCCACTTCAATTGAAACCCATTTACAATGAAAGAGAATATGCGACATATTCAACTGCCCTCCAACAAATATAACACAATGGAGAGTCATGGAACTTGCTAGTATATAGATTATCACCCAAAGTTAAAGCATTTATGCACACTTTCTACCAAAATGTATGAAGTTTAGGAGTACATTAAAGCTTCCAAAATAGTTTTCCATAGCAATGGATTTGGAATAAAAGATGAGGATGGGGGAATTATTAGACTTTCCAAGCTTTTTAACCTCAAGATTTATGAGTCTGTGATATTATGCATTGACTGAAAACATTATGGTGTTAGTGAAAATCCAAATAAACCTATCTGGGAATAATGCCTTTGGTAAGGAGTGTTGTTCCAGATATTTATTTTAGAAAATAAAATAAACGGTTTTTAATAATTTAAAGCAAAATAAAAAATAATTAATAAATATACAATATTTATTAGTAGTAGGGAAATAAACTTACAAGTAACCCGTTAAACAAAAGTAATGATACTGATTTGAAAATTGATAACGGAATCCGAGCCCAACGAATTCCTGTTGTGTCCTTAAGACGATTTTGCTCCCTCAATAGGTGCTCAAGGTTGTAAGGAATCTTCTCCTAGGATAGAATAAATTTTTCATCCTTAATGGTAGGAAAAACTGTCAAGTCTCCAACGAACTCAACAAATGTTTGAACTTCAAACACAAAATTTTACTTCGAATAGGAGTAGAATTACGAATACATAATGTAGGAGGGAGAGAGAGAGTGGTTAGGAGTTTTTTTTGGTGTTGATAGAATGAAGGAGTGATGTTCTATTTATAGAAAAGTCGACACCCTTTTATGAAAATACATAGCCTTTCACGAATAGTCATGTCCTTTACGAATAGTCATAACCACTCATGAACATTTTCGTCCTTTCCAAATGATCACTACCATTCACGGATTGATACAACCTTTCACGAACCATTGTGTCTACAAAATTAATTCAATAATAATTTTCATTCAATTAAAATTATTATTAAAGTATAATAATTTCAAAAAATCCCACACATTGATGAAAATTTGGTTTTGTATACCATTCAATAGAAGAAACGTATTCATGTTTGATTACAGTAGAAGAAAATTGCATCGGGATAAGTAGCTAGAGACTTTGAACTTTCCCTAGTGAGTATCTATCAAATTTACTTGTCTATTCAGTGGACAAGATGCCTTGAACGATCAATCGTTTTTGTAAACCAAGACAACAGAGTTCACATAATTCTCTACGAACACTGTTGGTTCTCACGTTTGTGTTCGTTTTGGCCTTGACACCACCTCGTTCATGAGTGTTTTAGAGAATTTCACTTTCTCAAATTCTCATAGAAGAGGTCCTTTCTCACTAACATAGGTGACATCTATAAAGAGTATCCTGCAATACCCTACTTAAACATATCAAGATATAGACGTCATTAAAAGCATAACTTATCCTAAATCTCGCGGCAGCTATGCACTGTCTCATATATATATATATATATATATATATATATATATATATATATATATATATATATATATATATATATATATATCCGTAGTGCGTACTGAGTCATACACAATTCGTTTTTCCCTTTAAACCTAGATCTTGAGATCTCCAGTCAACTAGGTTGTGTTGCCACTATGGCGACTCTTTGTTAGTGTAACACGTCGTAGTTTTGGAAGTATTTTAAATTACACGTGTGCTCGTAATTTAATTATTTGATAAATAAAATGAATTGAATAAATATTGATTAGTGAATATATGGATTAATATTTGTGTGTTATCATATTTACTCATGTGATAAGTAAATGAAAACATGTTAAATTACGTTACTTCATAAGCGAGTAAAATCAACGGGTTTAACGGTATCTCATTTGGGACACACGGATTGAGTCGTGTTGGGAATGATATGGAAAAATAATTTTTGATAACTTGGGTGGTAATTTTGAGTGCACCAATGATCCAAAATGGGTCGAGATAGTCAGAATTAGGTACATAGGGGTTGTAATTGGATTTCAGGGACTTTTTAGGCTGAACGGAACTCATATAAGGGTATTCAGGTCATTTTACACATGGGGTCTGACTTAACTTCGGGATTAGTGGAGTTTAGGATTATATTTAGGGAAGGTGGATGGACTGGGCAGCCATTCCACCATCTAAAAGACCAAGGCCTTGCGAGAGGAGAAAAAAGAGAAGGAAAAAGCAAGAAAAATGAGGATAAGTGATCGGGGAGGGGGATTTAATAATTTAGGTCACAAGATCACAACATAAAGACGAAATCAATGGGAAGAATTCAGATTATCTTCAATCATAAAACAAGTATTTATCTTGCTATGATTACTATTGTGGCTTCAATCGTTCATGTAGAAATTTGGTGTAGAAACACATAATTTTTGGGTTGGGATAACCATATAAAATTGGGTTTTGAATCAAGTATCTATTGATTATGAATCTAATGATGATAATAAGGTAAATATGATGTGATTAGATTGAAAAAGATAGGTTCTTGATTGATTTAAAAGAGAAAAGGGTGAATCTTGAAACTAGGGTTTAGTATTGAATGATGTATTGATTTAATTGATGAATATGACATAAATTTCAATGTCAATTCAAACGCATGCCATTTTATCTTTACTTTGAATTAGACTATGAGCCACAGATGTAAATAAGGGTACTGATTTTAGATTTCCAATGAGCATTGAATCATGTCATTTGGACTTTTGTGGAGGTAGTAATAACCATTTTAGTAAAAGGTCTTTAATTTGTGAGAATATCTGATTTTTGCGAATTTTAACGTCACTTCAAATGTATGCCATTTTATTTATACATTGAATTAGATTATGATTAATATATTTATAGATATTTAGTGATCTTATCTTTTCAAAGAGCCTTGAAGAAAGTCATTTGGACTTCTTGTGGAGGGAGTAATAGTCGTTTTAGTAAAAGGTGTTTAATATGTCGGAATATTAGATTTGTGCAAAATTGTGATTTTTAAGAGTTCTAATGGGATAAGGACTCTTATTTTTTTTAGCTATTTAAAGGGAGCTCATGGAAGTACTTTTTAAAACTCATATTAACCCATTCCCAAGATTATGAAGTGCCTTAGACTAACCAAGGATGAATTTTGGGTAAAAAAATACGAGTATAATAGGGTGAATGTACTCGATGAAAATTTATGAAATTGGGTTGAAATTTTAGAAAGAGTTAGGCTACGGGTTGAAGTAGAATTGCTTAGTGGCTAGAATTTTTATATTTAGGATTTTATAATAATTAAGTGAATACTTGAATATTCGGGAGTCAGGAGTAGACTCGGGAATAGTGGGCTAGTGCCACGAGAGATTTATGCTCGTTCAGCCAGTTGTATATATATGTACTGGGAGAGATTATATATATATATATATATATGTATGTCTGTGTGATTGATATATGTGAACATACCTACTCTATGGATGCTATTATTGGAGGTTGCGTGTAGTGGGCGACTCACCCTGGCATGACCCACAGGTGTTGGGTCGGTTCCCCATGTCATAGGACTATTGCATGACCCACAGGTGTTGGGTAATTTGGTATGGGTATGACCCACGAATGTATGTCCATGACCGCCTCCAATTATGTGTTTATGATTTGGGTTCGGTGGTGAGATTACAACCCGATGACCCATGAGTGGTACGTGATGTACCTAGATCCAGATAACATGCTAGGGAATGCATCCGTGAGGTCTTAGCTATGGGAATGTTGTTATACATATATATCAAGTGATATATATGTATGTGTGAGTGCAAATTAATCACAATTAAAAGGATTTCAAAAAATAATTAAAGAATGAATGTAAGATGGCAATCACATAACACAAGAGTGTACATGGTTCAACAAATTACCTCCTTCCACAGTGAGGTCACGGTATTTTATTAAGTTCTCTCAAAGTTTAGAATTACATCCCTCTTATCATTGGGGTGTGGGTTGTGTCTATAGTTGTGTAAAACTGAGGTCACTGCATTTTATTAAGTTCTTTCAAAGTTTAGAATTACATCCCTCTTATCCTTGGGGCGTGGGTTGTGTTTATAGTTGTGTAAAACTGCAGTGGTTAAGCGAGTCAAGGAACTCTCTTGGCTTGAGATAAGCGTGCTTGGTGACTCGCTGAATATCTCTTCCGAGATTTTGGGTAACTAGTGTGACATGATGAATGATGTTGATAATCTATGGTCGCTAATAGGATGGGTTAGGCATGCCTCACATGCTGGTGGGCCTAGTCGATCGGTCTATAATTGGGCCTATATATTAAAGCCACCATAATTTCCCCTAAAACCCTTGGGCTAGGGTTGTTGGTCCAGTGGATTTTATCGCCACAATGGGATCAATGTTCTTTATCCTTTCTCATGAATTGGAATCGTCAGGCCAAACTTGCAATTATGTTAAAGTTGCAAGGGTAGGCTCGTCGACCAAGAAATGAAGCGCCAAAATCCCCTTAGGCACTTCACCTTATGATTGTGCATGACCTTTGAAACTAGGTTGCTTCTATGCCAAATCGCCACTCTCTTTCCCAATTTTTTGCTATCAAAAACCCCGGGCCTTGTTCAATCGTACTCTCTAGCTTTGTAAGTCTTCATCTTAATATGTTTTCTCGTAGGTTTCTTATTTTTCTTCTATTTGCCTTCAATAATTGTTAAATTAATTCTTCCGAAAATGCCGTACACCATTCATGGGAAAAGTGCTGACGAGTTAGGAAACCGTAATCTATTCCTTTTTAGGTGACCATCGACTATGTCCCCATGCCCAAAGATGTTAGGGACACCGAAGGGGGGCACTGGATTCACACTTTGGCTGTGGTCTAAGGGGGATTGACATTTCTCCCAAATTCTTTACTTTTGGAGTTTTTTTATTTCTTTGGGGTGATCCTTGCTCAGTTTGCCCCCAATACTTGGCAAATAGTTAACATGGTTAATCGTATCAATGGGCTTTATGGGACCAACTTGGGCATCCCAGAGATCATGTAGTGCTACACCTGGTCTCACACCACTGTTGGCCTCCTCTATATGAAGGTGAGGAAGGCAAACATGTTATTGGTTGTAAACCTCCCTACTTCCAATAAGGCCAGGAATTGGCAGCATCCGCCACTCCCCGAGGGAGAAGAATACACAGGGTATCTGTGTCTTGACTCAAAGGATGATCACATAGGTTAACACTTGTTCCTAAAATTTCTTATATTCTTCTTATCATTCTTCTTTGTTATTGCTAATCGTGTCACCTGTTACTCTTAAAAATCTTGCAAGAAAAATAAGGACCATTCCCTCCAAGATATCAACATCGTCGACTTATTAAAGGCTTGGAGGGTGAGAGAGTATCTTCTGACGTTGAACACCCTAGGTCGACATCCTTTTTACTTGAGTACATGAACACTACCAATAACTTTACTGCTCACTCGGTAGACGATATACTTGATCTTCCTCTTCCTGATGAGGAAACTTTTTTATCTTTGAACCGCTAGACGTTGGATCCATCTAATCAGAAAAGGAGGATTCAATCGCTCTTACCAATAAGAGAGTCCTCCTGATCGAGGACGATGATGATGATGAGGTCCTTCTTTCTGCCCGGTCTAAGTTCTAAAAAGAAGGTTGAGGACGAGTCCTCCAAGGTTGGGGACCCATGTTTTGTCACAAAGGCGAAGAAGAAGGAATAGGAAAAGGAAAAAAAAAGAAGAAGGAGGAGAAGAAAAAAAACGAGGAGGAGGAGGAGAAGGCCCTCCTGTCCCCTTCTTCAAAAAAGAATAAAGTCCATCCCTCTCTCACCAGTATCTCCCAGGCCCAATATGTGGCCTATAATCCATCCCTTACCCTAGGCTTGTTGAGGGGGCAAATGCTCGCAGGCTACCGCGAACGACTGAGGATGTTAGGAACTGACCAACTTTCCCTCCGAGATTTCCAAACAATGTCCCTGATGAGAGTTTTCTCTTTATTTATTTTTTCGTATCTTATTTGCTCGATTGTGACTTACAAGATCTTCTAATAATTATTTATGTTTCTTATTTTGTAGTTTGTGGAAAAGTTTACTAGTATTTGGATGGTTGTACAGACCAGACGAAAAAATAATAAGTTGGACGAAGCCCTCAAGAAATCTCGGCAGGCCCAGGCCCACGCCCAAGATTCCTATGATAGAGAAAAGAAATCAACCATTGAGGTCATGGACTTGATGAAGACTGAGAACAACCTATTGAAAGTAGACAATGCTCACCTGGTAGCAGAGAATTATTGATTATCTAAAGAGGTGGAAACGATACCTACCGCTAAGAACATCAACTTTTAGTAAGGTTAGTTAGAAGCGTATGATGATGCCAAGATCCAGATCGCCTATGCTCAGAAGGTGAGCTTCAAGAAAAGCTAGGATCAGGCCTTAGCAAAAGTCGGGGTTACAACATAGTTCGAGCTATATTGTGAGCATCACCCAGGTTCCGCTCCAACTGTTGACAAAGGACATTCCACTAGCTATCCTATGGATAAAACAAAGAAGGTTATGACCAAGGGTAAAGAAGCTGAGACAAAAGAACAGGTGGAGAAGTGAAGCCCGTAGTTCTAGGGTTTTTCTTTTTTGCTCATGCATTGTACTCTTTTTTATATCCTTATGGTGATGGACTGTAATGGCTCTGCCTACTCCCTGTTTATTAATTAAAACAATATTTTCATTTCTCTGAGCGTGTCAATTTATTTTTTTATAAACGGTTGCTTTGTTTTTCCCTGATATTGTAGCTTGTTATCGAGGAGATACCTTATTCTAGCAATTTAGACAACGTGCTTGGGCGAGGTGCTAGTGAACAAGCTCGCGCGAGCATTTTTGCCTGCCTACACGACTTTGAGAATAAGGATCGAGGATTATAAGAACTAGTTCACCTTGGTCACCAAGCTGAAGGACGACCTCAAAGACTTAGAAGACGTGAGTAATTTCATGCAAAAAGAAACAAACCACTTGAAGTATCAGTTGGATGTATCCAAGGATATTGTCACTCTGGTCCAGTCAGAGAATGATGAGCTAAAAAAGAAACTCGTTGAGGCTTAGGAACAAGTTCAAAGGAGAAACGTCATGTTGTCCAGGTTATTCCGTAACGTGAAGAAGCTCTCATTTTTATTTAGGATGGGTCCTCGAGTAGCCTGGTCGGCTGGATATGATGAAGGGTGTCAAGATGCCCCTTTGAGGCTTCAGGAAGCTCAAGATGTTGCCTATAAGTATGACTGATTGAATGCCCTCAAGGTTGTCAAGGAATCCCAGAACTCTCTGCTCTGGTACATGTACCAAGTTGACTGCCCTATGTACAGTCGACCTCCTTTTGGGCATGATGAGATATGGATTCCTTTTGATGCCATTACCCTTCAACTTGTCGAGAGATACCTGGAAGGTCATGACAGTGGTGAAAAATACAGGCCTAACCCTGACGATGGTCGGAGGAAGTGAATAGAACGGGTTTTGGCTCGTACGACTATAAATTATTATAGATTTTTTGTACTCTTTGTAATTATTATGTAATTGGTATATTTTTTTTTATAATTGGGACGAATGAATCAAGTTATTACCAATTGTTATGAATTTTTTAAGTCCTTTATGCCTTGCATGTGTTATTCTGTCTTTCTTACCTTTTAGGTCGTGTCGTCACACTCTTTTAAGCTGGAAATTACGATGGAAAAAATGCACCTGCTCTATGGGACGTCCACCCTTTCAGGATTTTATTTAACCAAACAAAGTTTGTTTATTTCCTAGGAATCCCCAGTAGGGCTTTTATCTTACCTGGGAAAGTCGTGAGGCCGCCTGTATTGGTTATGACAAGGACTTGTGGACTTTAATTTTAATTGAAATAAGCAAAATTGCCATTGTAATTAAGTTAAAGCCCGATCGACACTTTTTAAAGACTAAATGCCAACGATGAGCCTGTCATTTAGGGAACAATGTAAATTAACCGAATAACTTAACAGATGGAAAGACGGTCCTTTATTCATAACTGGAATTATAAACTGCGAGGAACATAAGGTTTGGAATAAAAATTTGCATAAACTAAGTGTTGATAAGTAAGATGACTAAAAGTATAACTTCTTAAGGTTGGATGCATTCTATGCTCTTGGTATCTCTCTACCCTCCATTGTTTCTAAGTGATAGGATCCTTGTAGATCATCTCTGATTACTTTAAGTGGTACCTCATAGTTGGGCCCCAATTTGACATATGACAGCCTTAAAGTGTTACCGAGAAATTTCCTGAGGACGTAGCCTCCCACTTGGAATTTTCTCGAATTGACCCCCTTATTGTGCTGCTTGCCAACTGTTGCTAGTATAGGGCTAGCTTGATTAGGGCTTGCTCTCTTCGTTCATCGGCCAAGTCAAGTTAAGCGCAAAGGTAATGGTCATTCAGTCCTTGGTTGGACACCTTTGTTCTCATGGTTAGGAGGCCAACTTCAAGTGGTATGACAACTTCCATTCCATATGTAAGTGCAAAGGGAGTTTCCCTGATTGGTCTCCTGGGTGTAGTGCGATATGTCAAGAGAACATGAGGAAGCTCGTCAGTCCAATCACCTTTTTCCCCTTTCAGCCTCTTTTGAAGTCCATCAAGCATTCTTTTGTTAGAAGCTTCAGCTTGACCATTGCTTTGAGAGTAGGCTACTGAACTGAAGTGGTGCTTGACTCCATGCTCATTGTAAAAGTTTTAAAAATGACCACTCTCAAATTCTGTGCCACTATCACTTATGTTGGCTCTTGGTACCCCAACGTGTGTTATGATGTTACTCTAAATGAACCTTATCATATCGGTATCTCTTATGTTGGCCAGTGGTTCTGACTCTACCCACTTGGTGAAGTAGTCTGTGCCGACCAACAAATACTTATGATTCCCAAGTGCGATAGGTAGTTGTCCCGCGATATCTAACCCCCATTGTGCAAATGGCCACGGGTTGGTCAAAGGCCTTAGGTTGTTAACTGACTAATGGACCATGGGAGATAACTTCTGGTACGTTTCCTAATTTTGAACGTAAACACTTGCATCTCTTTCAATGTACGACCACCAATAGCCTTTTTTTATTATTTGGAAATCCAGGTACCTTCCTCCTGCATTGCTCTTCCATATTCCTTTATGGAGCTCATACAGTTGGCCGACGTCCCTTGGGTGTACTCACTAGAGGTAAGTCTTGTGAAGGACCTCCTGTACAGCTTGCCCCTAGGGTCCAAGTAGAAACGCACAACTTTTACTCTGATCTTATAGGCCAAATTATTGTCGGTCGGTAATATTTTATTCTGCAAGTATGCTATAATGTTGTCTATCTAACTGGGACCTTTGTAGATGGAGAGGGCATGCTCAGGGTTTGCTATTTTGTCAATATTGGGCTTGGCGAGGAATTCCATTTTGATTGTTCTCCTAAGATATGAGTCCACTGTTGATTTTAGGGCTTCTAAAGCATTGGCGTGACTGTTGTGCTATCGGGGGAACTATTGAATGTGAACTTCTTCAAATTTCATAATCAACTCACATACCATTACGAGGTAGGCTACCATCTAGTCATCTTTAGCATTGAAATCCCCGCTTAAATTAGTGGACAATAATTTGGAGTCGCAATAAACGTTGAGTCATCTTGCCCTGAGCAATTGAGCCCTGTGCAGACCAGCTATAAGCGCTTCGTATTCGACCTCATTATTGGAGGCTTTAAATCTCAGTCCGATCCCTTGCTCGATCATTGCTCATTCTGGAGTCACAAAGACAATTCCCATGCCCGCCCCTTGGAATTAGAGGAACTATCAACATAAAATGTCCAACTTTCATCCTGAGCTTACTCGTGTATCTCTGATTAAGCGACCAATTGGTGGTCGACAGGCACAACTCCAGTGAATTTTGCCATAAAATTGGCCAGAACCTGCTCTTTGATTGCTATCGTTGGTTGGAATTAAATGCTAAACCTCCCAAGCTCTACCAACTACTTTAACATCCGTCTAGAAATGTTATATTTGCGTAGGACAACTTTGACGGGGAAGGAAGTAATCATAGTAATGGAGTGGGCTTCAAAATAATGCTTCAGCGTCCGTGAAGCGATTACCAATGCATAGACTAGTTTCTCCAAAGGCAAGTAACAATGCTCGACATCCAAGAGCATCTTGCTGGAATAGTAAATGGGGAACTATTTGGCTTCTCTTTCACATACCAAAGCTAAACTGAATGCATGACTTGATACTGCGAGATAAAGGTAAAGTATATCTCCTTGATTGGGGATCTCCAGAAAATGAGGCTTACCTAAATAGGACTTAACCTCCTCTAGGGCGCTGGAGAAAGCGTCGTTCCGGGTGAGGCCTTTCTCCTTCTTAAGTAACTGGAAGAAGGTTCGACAATGCTTAAATGACTTTGAGATAAAGCGGTTGAGCGCCGTGAGCATCCTAATGAGATTTTGGACTTCGCACAATGTTTTTAGTGACTGGAACCTCATGATAACATCTATCTGATCTGGATTAGCCTCAATTCCCCTCTTGTTAAACAGATAATCCAGAATTTTTCCTGACTCCGAATGAGCACTTTCTAGCATTAAGTTTTATTCGGTAGCGCTTGAGGATTTCGAAGATGTTGACCAGGTCTTGGAGATGGTCTCCCTTGTTCCTGCTCTTAATGAGCATATCATAAATATACACCTCCATGGTCTCTCCCATTTAGTGTTGCAATATCTTCATGACTTGCCTCGAATATGTAGCTCCAGCGTTCTTGAGGCCAAACATCATTACCTTATAGCAATACAGACTCATTGGTGTGATAAAAGAAGTATTGTCATGGTTGAGTCCGAATAGAGGGATCTGATAGTACACCGAGTAAACATAGAAGAACTCATTCGCTCATGAGATGTTATGAGCAGCTGGTATATCTTTGGCTAGGGGAAACTATCTTTGGGACATACCCTATTGACATCGGTGAAGTCTATGTAGACTCTCTAGCCCCCATTACGTTTATGGACCACGACCAGGCTTGAGAGCCACTTCGAGAATTGAACTTCTCTGATGGACCTTGCCTTTAGAAGTTTCCTTACTTCTTTCTCCACTACTTTTGCCTTCTCTGGGGATATTTGATGAGCTTTCTATATGATTAGCTTGAATATTGGATCCATGTGGAACCGATGATAAGAAACTGTAGGATCGATTCCCGACATATCGTATGGTTCCCATGTGAATGCATCCAAGGTCAGTCTTAGGAAGGTGATTAAATCCTCCTTTTCAAGGTCGTTTATGCTTGTCCCGATCAAAAACTTTATCTTCAGCTGGGCCTTATAAAAAATAATCTCCTCCGAGTTTTCAACGACCCTGTCGGCAAGGTGAACCCTGGTCTCCTCCACCCCTGGTTCGTCGTGCCTTAGGTGATATTTTAATGGAGTAACATCATCCTTGGTTGGCGCTGGAGTGTCCTTTTTCCCCTTCTTCTTTTCCTTCTTGGGCCCAATGATGAAAATATAGCATTTTCGAGCAATGGCTTGACGCCTATTATCTCCATGATGTCCCGATCGATGATACACTAGAGCTTCTAGTGGTAAGTGAAAGGGACAACTCTCATGTAATAAAGCCACCCTCTTCTTAGAATGGCATGATAGGGTAAATCAATATTGTCCAACAAAAATTCTATTAGTTTTGAAATATTCCCTGCACCTACCGATATGATCACTTTTCCTAGTGGCATCGTCAACTTTCTCGCAAAGCCGATTAGATGAACGGTCGCCTCCTTGAGGCTAGTCATCTTAAGCTTGAGTTTGTGGAAGAGATCGAGGTAATTCACCTCTAAGGACCTCCTATAGTCTACTAGTAACTTATCGAAGTCCCAGTTCGTGATTCTGAGAGTGATTACCAGCATGTCATGGTGTGGGGTTCGTACTCCAACCAAGTCCTCCTTTATGAAAACGATGTGCTTGTTATAGTCGACATTCTCTGGTCGTCGAAGATTGCTAGACTTGATTTTGATGGGATCTATTTGAAAGGCCTATATCACAACTATGACCTTTATGAGTTCTACTTGAACAACATTCTCTAGGATCTGCTTAAGGTCAGACGCTCCGTGTATGATCGTGAACTCATGTCCCATCACATCATCCAGGAAATTATTTGGTTTCTGGTTGCCATTGGCTGTGACCTAGTCAGATTTCTTCTCAATGTACTCATTCAAAAGCCCAACATGGGCTAACCCCTCTAGATGAGTTGTCAATTACACTTTCCATACCCCACCACTTGTAACCTCTAGAAAAACATGGGAAAATAAGGAAAATGGAATTGACAACAACTAGTGATGTTTGGCTACACAACGGTTGGAAGGAATTTGCAGAGCATAACTCCATAGGATTATGGCATTTCTTAGTGTTCAGATATGAAGGGAATTATATTTGACACGATTGCCCGGGGTACATTAGTTGGAAGGAGGTGCCATATGAGCTCAAGTTAGCTGTTTGGGTGGCACTACAGGTAATGTATTTATATTTATATTTATATGAATATTTAAATTTCAATTTCGATTTTGATTTTTATGAATATTTGCTTATTGGGTGGCACTACACTCTTGTGTAGTGTCTTGTAGTGGTTGGTTCTTATAGTCGAACTGGAGCTAGAAATTGGTGCTGGATTTTCTCAAAAGTTGTCCTTTTCTAGAGGTTCTTATCTTTAAGGTACGTCAAGTGTTCATAACATCTCTTCCAGCTAAATAGTTTGTAGATTTGAGATAATTGATGGTGATGTTGTTTCTTCTTATATTAGGGGTTTTCATTTTGTTGTAAACAAATCGGGACATCGTGGTTGGAATGGTATGTACCTGATTGTTTGAGATCACACCTAAAGACAATCGAAATTACGGGATTGGGGTCGAACAATGGAGTTGAACTGTTAAGGTACTTTGTGGAGAATGCCAAAGTTTTGAACATGTACGTGATTGTTTCTATTTTGAATGTATATTTGCACTATCTCTATTTTATCTGGATATATAATGTTTGAACAGGTACAACGTTGCTATAACAAGTAATATATACTGCTGGGCAGTGGCAGTGGCCATACTGCCCAGCAGATTTTTTTTCAATTCTGCCCAAAATTATCACGATCATTGACCAAGACAAGTCCTTGACAAAGGAAGTTGTCACGGACTTATCACGGGCAATGACCGTGATAATTTTTTAAACACTGTCACTGTCCTTAATCGTGACAAAGCTTATCACGGTCAAGGCTCGTGACATGATCGTGACAATTCTAACAAACTTGTCACGGTCAATGACCGTGACAAGTCTGTGACAAAAAAAGTTGTCACCCCTAGAATTGTCACGGTCATTGACCTTGACAAGTCCAACTTGTCAAGGTCAATGACCGTGACAGTTCGGCAGATTTGTTGTAGTGATGAATTAAGCAGAGACACATGGAAAAACCTTGTATAGAGACTCCGTTTTTATATGTAATAGATTTTATCTCCGCGCGATGCACGGGCTGTTTGGAGATCTTGTTCTAACTTATTTGTAGATGTTCAAATCTGATGCTTACAATCATGCACGTTGCATATAAAATAGGTACTCATAGAAGGGAAAAAAATACAAATGCATTATTGATGTGCACCCAAAAGTGTATAATTTATGCCTCGAATAGATGCATTTTAGTCGCTTATTTTTAATAAAAATGACCTTATGTTAGTATTTGTTTATTTCTTAGGTCAATACACAGTTGCAGTACAAATAATGCTAAATCAGTATAATTACGACACAATAGCGGTCAAAAGCATGCATCGAAGAAATCAAAGAGATCGCGAAGTCAGAAGTCCCAATGAGCTTGCCCATATGAGTTTCGATGTCCCCGAATGCTGTTCCCGAACCAAACTGCAGCCTGACCCTAGCCCAGACTTGGGCTAAACGAACCCGAGCATTGTGTGTGTTGAGTTTGTATTGTTATAAATTTTAAAACTTTTATTTTGAGTCATTTCTATTTTTAGGAATTATTTTAGATTTATTTATTTAGATTTTTCTATGCTTTTTTAATATTTATTTCTTTTTTATTAGTGTGTTTTATTTTGATTTTTATTAGTTTTAATCTTTAGTCTTTATTTTATTTTATTATTTTTTATTAGGATTGTTTTTTTTTAGGATTTTTTTATTTTTATTAGATTTTTAGTTTTAATTTCTTTTATTTTATCGTTTAAGTTTTTTTTTTTTATTTTAGAATTTTATTTTTTAGTTGATTTTTTTTTTTAGTTTGTTAGTTTTATTTTTAGGTTGTTTTATTTATTTATTATTTTTTTTGTACAACTTATACACACATATAACTCACATACCTTACACACACACCTAAACTAAACCCTCACCCACACTCTAACTAACCTACACCACACCACACCTAATCAGCGCCATCATCTTCAACCTCCATCACCCCACTCTTTCTCTCTCATCCCTCACCCACCGCTAACCTTCCTCCATAACCACAAAACTCACTCCACCATAAACCTATTACAACACCATACCCCCATACCCTTAACCTCAACACCACCAAAACTGCCACCTGCTCTTAACCGAACCAAACCCCATACCCGAAATCGGTGACCCCATCTCCTAAAACCCAAATTGCCACACACTAATCCATACTAACCCACAAACCTGCGAACCCAACCTTACTCGAACCATCTGCCTAACCCGATTTCTATAATCCATACCCGGAGCAAAACCCGGAGCTACCAAATCCTGACCTCCATAAAAAATAACTACTACCAAATCTTCCACACCATTATCAATCCAACCATTACCCGGGTTAACCCACATCCATACCCATTAAACCCAAGTCAACCTTCTCTCCACCAAAATAGGAACAACCAATCTCTCAAACCAAAACCCACATGTCTCTTGACTTGGCCAAAATAAATCCCTAAAAAATCTCCAATAATAATACCATCCGTGGACAATAAAAAAATAAAAGTACTCTCAGCACAGGGACACGAGAGACAGATAATAGAGAGAGAGACACTGTATACATTATGTACATATTAGGTACATAAAAAAATTCTGAAAAATCCCCAAAAAATTAGTTTAGCATTAGGATAGATTTTTAGTTTTTTTATTTTATTTTATTTTTTTGTGTGTGATCAAGTGCTGGAAATTTGTGAAAACATTGAGACACACATGCATGAATGCGATTCAAGGAATCAATTCAAAGGGAAACTTTTGTATATTGTATTTCTTGCTCCACTCTTTAATTTGTTGTACCATGTTTGTGACTGTGATTAATTATTTCATTATGCTTGGCTAGTCACCCTGTTCAAGGGAGTGGGATGCACTGCGTAGGATGTTAAATTAATTAATTGATTTCATTAATGCTATATTTCTAGGAATATTAATTTTTGACTGTCACCAATTAATTTATGTAACGAGAGTTAGCAAATTAATGTTTGATTTTAGGAATCGAACTAGAGATAGGTTTTTCCTAAATCTAAATATTAATTTGATGTTCAAATTTGAGGATTGATACTGTTTTTATTAAATTGATCATATCGGGTAATTTTCTTAAAAATAATATAATTCTTAATTTTTCTTCGTATGACATTTTTAAATTAGTTTTTTGAAAAAAATATTATTAAATTTATAATTATGAGAGTTAGATTATTGATTTAATATTGTCTCAAAATATTTCACATTAATAAATTGAGAAATTAAAATAATTGAAAATGCACTGTAATCCCATCTCTTGACCTTCTCATATTTTTCACACTCAGTTGCACATTATTTTTCCCTATTTAGTCATTTCGTAATTTTAACATTAGTAGTTAACTTTTCCCTTGATATTGTTTAAAAAATATTAATAAAAAAATATTTTAATAAAAAAAATTGGATTGCAAGTTATCACATTAATTATTTCACGATTGATACCCGTACTTACCCCAATACAAGTTGTTTTAAACAAGTTTTGTAGGTACGCAAGGGAATTTTGAGATTGCATTTTGAAGATAACAACCATACGCAAAAATCCTCTTATCAATTATTATCAATAAGAGTTCCATACGAGAGAGATGCTTTTTAGGAATTCAGCCACATTTCAAAGTTTTTTTAAATTTTCAAATTTTTAAAAACCATCTACAATTTTTTATAATGGCATTTAAAAAAAGATCAAATACCAAAAAGTCTCTCAAACATTTTTTAATACACATTTAGTCCAATCATTTTTATTTTGTTCCAAAAAGTCCCTCAAACACCCATTTAACTAACATTCTCTTATTTTTAAAGTCCGCGCTAGCGGCATGTTGAGGAACTTTTTTGAACAAATAAAAATGCTTGGACTAAACGTGTATTAAAAAATGTTTGAGTGAGTATTTGGTATATGCCCCTTTAAAAAAAGGATTTGCATACCTAATTATGTAATGCCTCATAAACGTTTTATGACACGTCTTAACACTCATTTGGCAGACATACTGATATGAGAACTATATGAATCTCATAAGACCGATATATTGAGTCACGATGTTCATATGTCAAGATAAAGAATAAAATTATAGTTTTTGCACTTAGCAAAATCCAAGTATTAACTTAGTCTCTTAATCACCATGTATACAAACAAAAAAGAAAGATGTAATACCCTGTAATTTTATTGATTTTATTTAATGGGATTAATTAAATTAAATGGGAAATAATTGAAAATTAATTCGGATTTAAATAGTAGTGAGACATGAGTTGGTATTTGATTATGATCATAATGTTGAATATTAGTGGGTGAATATGGTAATATATGATTATTGAATTTATTAAAATTGTCGCGAGTCATAAATACGACAATTCGGGAAATTAAGTTGGGACGCGCGTGTCTGTCGCGTCAGGAATCAATTTAATAGGACTTAAAAGTAAATTATAATTTTATCATCCGTATGGTCATTTTGAGTACGCCAACGTGTCCGGAGGGGTCGAAATAGTCATAAAACACTAGTCGGGGGTTTACTTTGGGTCCTGAGGCATTTTTAGGGCAAACCGGCAACCCGAGAGGGTATTTTAGTCCCACGAATTTTAGGCTTTATTTATCAGGCAATATTAGGGCCATTATCTGTCAAAAATCAAGGAGTGGACAACGTGAGAAAGAGGATAAGTTACAAGAAGGTTTCAAGGCCATAACCACCACACACCACCACTATTCGCCGGAATTGTGACTAGAGAGAGGAAGACAACCAACCCTTAACATCATCAACGGATCAGAACATCAAATTCCAGGCAAGTGATTTGATTAATTAAGTTTCAGTGAATAATTTATCCATGATAGTGTAGGATTTGATGATAGCCATGAACAATGATTTAAACTCATGAAATTTGGAGATGGAACCTTAACTTTGGTTAGGATTTGCACGTAGTTTGATTCTGGAAGTACTCCATTAACAAAATCATAACCCTTGATGAATTAAAAATGAGTTTAGGAAGATAAGTATGATAGTTCTTGAAGAAAATATAAAAAATAGGGTTTTCATAAGATGATTTGATCCAAGAAAACTTTAATGGATGATGATTTAAAAGTTATGGAACGTTAAGAATCATGTAATTGGGTAGTATAATGACCCAATATGTTTACTGTAGGATTTAACATCTTGTAATGAAGATTTGGGACAAAACTGGGACTGAAAATGAAGGAAACCCGTAGCCTGCACCTGCTTGATCGATCGACTGGGCTCGATCGATCGACACCTTCGGTCAATCGATCGATCTCCCCAGAAACTGCGAAAGTTTTCCTCATTTTGAATTTAAGCGTTGTCGGGAATCGAACGTTGAAGTTGGGGATTATGTGAAAAAATTAGGACTTGAGAGAGACAATAGGAATATATTTGAAGCCCGGAACATATTAGAATTTGGTTGTAAGGTAGTGTTGAATCTACGAGGGTCCGATGAGTAATTTTCTATTTTATGATGCGAGTACATGATTTAAATTCTCAGGAGTGATAAGTTAGAATTTGGGACATAAATAAGGACCTCGGAGTACTGAATTGATATGTAGGAAAAATTAGGAGACTTAGTAACCTCTTCGGTTAGGTTTTAAGTTCTCGAAACTACACGACGTGAGACGTATCGGCGAAATATATTATATATCATCCAGAATATTAATAGTGTACGAATTAGACTATTTGTATAAGGAGGAAAATATACCTTTAATAATATAGCAAGTTATCTAAGTTGTGTGAATTCTTAGTATATGGATTATTATGTGTATGACATACCTACCATACTTGCTATCACGAGAGGTCGGCTTTCGGAATAGGGTCATCTAATCTTTGTATGCTTACAGGGGGATTTAGATTGGTACCTTAAGGACATAGGGCTATGAATGGCTTATTTGTGAGTTAATAAGTCAACTAACCATGGGAGCATAGGTATGTGCGTGGCCCATGGGTATGTGAACTATGTTCACCTCCTATATGTGTGATTTTTTTTATGGGAACTGTTCGTGTGAGATTCGAAACATGTAGTTCTTATGTATGTGATGTACCGGGATTCGATAGCAGAGTATGTGTGCACCGCAGCTTAGCCTAGAGGTGCCCTATTTGTATATTTATGTTGAGAATAATATACTTGTGATTATAACGGACTCTTTGTTAAAGTGTGAATATGAATAATTGAGACATCTTGAATGGGACTAAAAAAATGAGAATTTCCTATCGTAATTGTTATGAATTAATCTTATCAATGAAAAGGTGAGTTACACATAGGATATATTAGAATGGCGTGAATAGACCCTTATATTATATGTGAGGACAGGAAGTGGTACAGATTAGTTAGTTAACGGCATAACTAGGACGGGTTAAGGTTATACGTTAGGCATGTACATTAGTTGAGGGTTGAGGAATTCATGTGAGAGCACGTAACTAAAATGTATATAATATTTACTGTTTAATGCAATTAAACACTTTCTATATTTTTAAACTGTTTTCACCTCGGGCTCTGACTCGTTTGCTTTCAAATCTATTTTTCTTGTAAAAACATTTTAGGTGCCCAACCACAGGGATGCCCAGCATAGGAGCTCCATTACTTTGACGTGCTGTAGCTGCTGTGGAAGTTACAGGATCTCGATATTAGACGCCTCCATATTCTGCATTTGATTCCATTCTGGGTCACTCATCAGTTAGGGCATGTCGCCCCTTTCCATTTAGAGATAGCATTCTCAGACTTTCAGTTTGATTTTAGTTTTGGATTTATTTATTTATTCACACTTTGTATTGGGATTTATTAAGTATTTATATTATTCAGGGGACTGTTACTCTAGACTCATTTTATTTATTCCATTATTATGCTATTATGATTGTGATGTGGATGTGGTATAGTTATCTTATAATTTAATTGGTTGCATGTTAATTTAATTTAATAAGGCAACTCACTTTTTAATATTAGGGGGCTAGTAATTGTTCAAAAATGTTTTCGACAGTGATGCTATGAACTGAACCAACTTGACATTTTGTATTAATTTGAATAAAGGAGTAGTTACCTGGTATTTAATTAATGGGGGTCACAGGTGGTATCAGAGCATCAGGTTCTAACGTCCTTAGGATCTGTACAGCTTGTTATGTTTTTGCGTAACGTCCTTTGATATATTGCCCTATATTTTAGGATGGTTGTACTCTTTTGTGTATCTTACGTTCTTAAGCTATTTTAAGATATTAACTGTGGACTTATAAAACTTCTCTCTCTCATTTCAGATGCCTCCTCGATGTGCACAGTGAGTTCACAGGGGTGCCCATCCTGAGCCTTAGCCTGCACCAGTTCAGGTTTCTATGAACGCTACTGAAGTTGCCGCCATTGTAGCCCAGGCGGTAAATGCCGCATTAGCTGTCGTGCAGCAGGCACCACCTCAGGCACTGGTGGTAGCCCCAGTTCAGGTTCATGTATTCCCGTCTTCTTGGGGACGTGTCCATGATTCCTTTCAGAAGGCGCACCCTTCGGAGTTCGCCTGGAGCTCTGACGTTGTTGTGTCGAGCCATTGGAAGAAAGACATCCAAAGACACCTGAGGATATATGAGTGTACAGATGTGCAGAGGTAGATACTGGCTATATTTAAGATGGTAGGATCAACATTGCAGTGGTGGGAGTCAATTACCACTGCAGAGGAGAGAGATGTTCTTTCTATTAAGGAGTTCTGGGTGCGATTCGATCACAAATATTTCCCCTCAGCAGTTCACACCGAGATGAGGCAGAAATTAATAAACCTTAAGAAGGAAGGGAGGACAGAAGCAGAGTATGAGGCCGAGTTCACCAATCTTCTGAACATCGTTCTCGATGAGATCCCTACTGAAGAGAAGAAGATCCAAAAGTTCATGGATGGGTTGACGTGGAGGATTCGTCAGCACCTGCTGGGTAATCTCTCGTTGGCCACCTATTTAGATGTGGTTAACGCAGCATCACTTCACTTCTAGGACCACCGCTTTCATTTTTCATAAAGTAAGCGAGCAGGAGAGTCCAGCTAATGGGGAAGGATAGGGGGTAATGGTGCCAGTGGAGCACAATCTGCTCAGGGTCAGCACAGGCAGGGTGATCAGAGTTCCCAGCAGGGGGATTCTAAGAGATTTAGATCAGGAGGTTTCAGGCATGGCTAGGGAGGTTTTCAACATGGCCAGCAGGGTCAACACAGCCATCAGGGCCAGCAGCAATTTCAGCATGGACAACATGGCCAGGGTAAGGGTGGTAACGACCATCAGGGCCATGGGCAGTAGGGTCAGAGAGGGGGGAACTTCGCAGGGAAATGTTTCATATGTGGTAAGATTGACCATGAATTCCAGGAGTGTCCTGAAAGGGGAAGGGCCCCACAGCAGCATCATTAGGGTGCTCGATATGAACCCCAGAGACCGATGTTTCCCATCTCCCTTCCAGCGCCACCGCAGATGCCAGCATTGCCACCTATCCCAGTAGTCCAAGTCCAATAAGGAAAACTTCAGTACGGTCGAGTTTACCAGCTTCAGCAGGCCGCAGTCCCACAGGATCCACTTGAATCACCTTATACTCTTGACTCACTTGAGTTTACATTGTATAAGTGCTCATTTAGTTTGGAAATAGTGACAAAATTGAGTCCCTCCCCTAGTTACCAAAGAGCCTCAGATACTTCTATTCAATTCATTCCTCTTGTCTGATTGATCAAAAGTATATTCACAAACACTCACACACATTAGGACTGCATACATGGGTTATATATTGCATAATTTGATTGTGTGTGTGTTGTGTGTGTTAATATCCCTTACAACTCTTTTTAATAATTTTTGGGAATTTTTAATGTTTTTTAAAAAGATTTTTTTCATAATTAAAATTCGAATTAAAAAGGTTTTGGGGTGATTTTGTAAATACTATCTTTATGGTTTTATGCCTGAAAGTTCACTTGGGTAGAAATCGAAAGCGCTTGAGACTGTAAGGGAAACTGTTTAATTACTTCAGACGAGCGTGTGAGGTTCGATCTCAGCCCTACACTTGTCGCTACACTACCATTTGGATTTGTGTTTCTTTTAAGAGATAAAATCGTTGTTTATTGCCAGCCCTTGGATTGTTGTTATCAACGGCCTGTATGTAGGGCTGTAAATCGGGCTGGGTGAGCCGGGCTTGAGCTTGCTCAGGCTCGGCCCGAACTCACTTGCCCATGCTCAAGCCCGAGCTCGGTCCGAATTATGTTTTCCCACCTAGGCCCGAACTCGGCTCACAAATATTACGGGCTTCGGGCCCGATTTCAATTTTTTTTGTTAAAAAAGTTTGAATTAATTTTTTTTTCTTGTATTTCCATCATGGACAAAATTACACATTAAAATATAATTGATATTTCATGAAATAAAATATATAATTATGAAATGTATTAAATTAAAACAAGGGAAACAAGAGTGAAAATCTACAAATGCCTATTAAATTTCATACATTTAGCAAAATTTGATCACTCCCAAAGGCCTATTATGACTTAAGCAATTATTAAATCAAATACCCATAATGAGATGAGATTAACAATAAAATCACAAAATTAAAAATCACATGTAATCTAATGTATTGTAACAAATATTTTTTTTTTAAAAAGTACTAAATGAAATAAAAGAACGAAACCTAATTAAACAATGTTCACAAAAATATGTTATATTATATAAATTATTTATTTATTTATTTATAAATATGAAGTTCGGGCTTCGAGCCCAATTCGGGCTTGGCAAAGTTCGGCTCAAGCTCAGCCCGAAATTAATTCGGGCTTGAAATTTTGGCTCAGGCTCGGCTTGGCTCAAACTCAAATAAAGCTCGACCCGAAAATAGCGGGCCGAACGGGCGGGCTTCGGGCCTCGGGCGCTCAATTTACAGGCCTACCTGTATGCATCCAAACCCAATCCCTGTGATCAACCCTAAGCCAATCAGAAAGCGTTTATCTTACTGCTTCTCTTAAATCGTTTAACGGAAGTCAAAAGGCTAAGACTGAATCTCATCCTTTAGATTCATCTCAGCCTTCTCGATCCTTCTCAGCCCTCTATATAAGGAGACTAACCCTCAGCCATTGAGAGACTTTTGCCACTTCGTTTAATTCGAGTGAGAAGAGAGAAGTGAGAGAAGAGAGAGAAAAGAGAGAGAAACCAAATAGAGAATTAGAAACCATAATTTGCCCAAACAGTTTCAAACCCTAACCCTTTTTCCAAAAACCAGTTTAGACCAAACACCATCCCTGAGTGTTTGAGAGTTTTTGAGTGTTGGTTTGAAAGCTATTTCGTGGTTCAAACCTCTTCATTTTAAGATCTTGTTGCCAACTTAAACATTAAGTCAGATCCGTATTTCTGTTTTATAGAAATCATAGATCTTATCATTTTATGTTATATTACACTTAGATATGCAGTTTTAGTTTCTCGTCTTGAGAAATCTTTTGTTGATTATTTTCTGTAAATGTTTTCACCTTCAAAATCAACAAAATCATTTTTTATTTGTAGTTCTTTTGAAACAAGACCTTTGACCTAGTTGGAATCACACTTGGCAGTTTTCAATTATAAAAGTATTTTCAAAACCCTGAAATTGATTAAGATCTTGAATCGTCTTCAGAACAAGATAGCCGTGGATTCCGGGATAATTTTAAAGGTCAAATAAGGTTTTAGTTTTCTGAGGAGAGAGAAACTAAAAATCACAGCATATAAATCTGTTATGTAATTTTCTAGAACTGTTTATATAAATAAGCGTGAGTGTGTGCATGCATGTGTTAGAGCACCATCACAATCACTTACACACTACAACATTGAAAGTGTTGGTAATAAGATCTTGAAACAAGAGTCGACGTAAAGACTAGAACAAAGTGGAAGTTAGCAAACTGGAAGAGCCACATCAACAATCAGAACTGCAGAAAAGTTAAAAGGACACCAGTGGGTACATTCCTAAACTTGTATGGGTCTGATTTGTGTGCATGTGTGTTATATAGTTTGTAACTGATATATTTTGTTTTAGTGTATTTTTGGTTTCTGGCTTAGAAGTCACTGTGGATGTTTCCTCAGTTGGGTGAGGTTTTACCACGTTAAAAATCTCTTATCTTTAATCTTTTTACATCTCCTCATCTCATTCTTATTGGTGTGCTGATTTAAACTGTCTCAGTTTTGTTTTCAAAACTTGTTAACAAATCTTGAACTAATATCGTGCATGTTTTATTAAACACGTCTTGTGATTAAAACTGATTTGATTTAAAGAAAAGAGTTTCCTTAAAAATAGTTCGGAGTTACGTAAATAGTTTAATCTTCTATTAAACGGCTTTAGTAACAGTTTTTCAATTGGTATCAGAGCTTTGGAAATATTTTTAAAAGATCTTGTGTTTCTGAAATTATTTTCTTGAAATTAAAACAATGGACGAGAAAAATGAAAGATTTGGCAACTTGACCAGACCCCCTCTATTTGATGGAAACAACTTTGCTTACTAGAAGGTAAGAATGGTTGCTTTCATACAAGGAAACTTGGGAGATGATGTCTGGGATATTATTGAAAATGGATACACTTATCCTACTAAACCAGCCACTGAAGGAAGTAATGAGAGGATTAAGAAAGAAGTAAGTGAATTCACTCAAGAAGCCAAGCAAACTTCTCGAAACAACAACAAAGGCGAGAATGCCAACTTTATGTCCATAAATGAACATGAGTTCAAAAGGATCTCATCTTGTGCCACTTCTAAGGAAGCTTGGGATACAGTGATCACTGCACATGAAGGTGACACTAGAGTTAAGGCTGCTAAAACTCAAATGCTTATCCAACAATATAACTCTCTAATTATGTCATACTCTGAATCCTTTGATGATTTTTACATGAAATTGACTGACATTGTGACCAAACTGCATGCTAATGGGATAACATATGACAGACATGAAATTGTATCTAAAATTCTAAGATCACTACCACAGAAATTTGACAATAAAATGTATGCTATTGAGGAAATGTGTGATCAAAATTTCACTCCTGAATTACTCAGTAGTAAACTACCAACTGTAAAAATGGAATTAGAATTTAAGAAACAAATGACCCAGTCCCATAAGAAACAGACTAGTTCCAACTTAAGTTTTTCCTTTAAGATGATGAAACCTGAGTTTACTATTCCCACTGATGACTCTGATGAGGAATGTGATATAGAGAGTTTGGATAATGAAGTTACCTTCATGTCAAAATAATTTAAGAAAATTGTCAAATTTAGAAATAAATTGGCAAACAAACAAGGCAAGCCAAATTATCCAACTCAGTCTAACTACAAATCTCATGAGAAAGGTCAAGACAAACATCACAAGGACATGAGACCCAACAAAGACTTCAACAACATTGAATGTTTTATATGTGGAAAACTAGGACATATAGCAAAAGACTGTAGAGTGAAACTGAACACTGCCAATAAACATACTAGGGCCAACATTTGCAAAACACGGGATGATTCAAGTGATTCTGAAAATAAGGAACCTAAATCATTTGATGATTTTGATCCTTGCATGTCTTTCTTTGTTAAGATAATCTACAATGATGGTATGCCCGTGTATGAGAATGATGTTAGTAACTCTATTTCTGTTGTTATGAATCATGCTGCTACTGCTTTAGATGCTTAATTTTTGAAAATATTGCTTGTTCTACCACGGGGTGTGTGAGTCAAAGGGAAAGCGATAATGACGATGTCAATGGGAGCGTGAGTTCAAGAATTGAATCCTTAGGGGTCACTTCACACACCACACTTAGTGATTCGGACACTGAAGACCTCCCTGACATTCACACACTTTATGCAAAAACTCTCAAGAAAAGCACTAGACTAGAGAAGATTGTGAAGGATCTCACTAAGAAACTAAAAGACCTAAGCCTGATGGTTAAACTTAATGCTGAAGAGTATACTACCCAATGTCTAACTCATAAAAATGAAGTTAAAACTTTTGATCAAAAATTGAAGAATTTGATTGAAGAAAATGAAATTATGGAGAAAAATATAAAGGGACATTATTAGAATTAGAACAATATAAAGAACAAACAACAACTGTTTTAAAAAAAATTGCAAAATTTGAAAATAATTCAAACTGTTTTGATAGTTTTGTTGCTGATTCAAAAACTAATTTTGATGATCGAACTGGAATAGGGTTTTGCCCAAATCTGAAGACACAAATTAAAAACTTTGAACCAATTAAGTTTGTGTCAGGAGGCAAAAGACCTATGAATACTTGCCCATATTTTCATTCTCTAAAACAAGAGTTTAATGAAAAACAATCAAACTTTGATATTGGGGAATCAAGTTACTCTAAGTGTGAAAGTTCACCTAAGGCTAAATATGTGTGCCCCTCGATTAGGAAGAGTGATTGTTCCTTTCAAACTATACTCCCTAGGAATAAGGTTCAACCCCCCAAACCATGAAGCATATGTTTAGAGACTTCCCTAGGGAGATACCATCCTCGTGCAATTTGTATTTCTCTTACTGTGATTTATATGGTCATTATTTTGAAGGTTGTTACTCTAGACGTTTAGTCAATCCTATCTATAATACTCGTGTGTACCAAAACTTTAACTACTCTAGGAGAAGTTATAACAATTATGTTCTCCCTCGACAACCAGACAAAAACTTTAACAATAGAAAGAGAAAGACCAAACCTAAAAGATCATTTCCAAGAAGGATTCCTAGACACTTTCCTAAACTAAATGCTCATCTTGTTCATAAAATTCAACCTCATGCGCAAAACATTTTTCAATAGAAATCTAATGCCACAAATTTTATCAAATGAGAGCAAATAAGCGCAAAATGAAAACAAGAGATGTTTGGGCTAGAAAAGATGAGCTATTACCCCAGATGAAGTGTAACATTGTGATTACTTCTCTAAAAGTAGAACACACTCCCTCTGGTTGGTATTTAGACTCTGGATGTTCAAAGCACATGACTGGGGATGATACCAAACTTTTAAACAAAACCAGTTTTGTTGGAGGAAAAGTTATATTTGCTGATGGTGTATCATCTCAAATCCTTGGTAAAGGAACACTCCAAGAAGAAGGATTACCTTTACTTGAAAATGTTCTTCTAGTAAAAGGCCTTAAGACTAATTTACTTAGTATCTCGCAATTTTGTGACTCAAATCATACTGTTACCTTTTCAAAGAATAATTATAAAATTTTAAATGAAAAAGGTGAGTGCATAATTACAGGATTCAGGACTCCTGACAATTGTTATACTGTCCAGAAAAGTACCGAGGTCTGTAACATTGCCAGAATGGATGATAATAAGATATGGCATAATCGAATGGGTCACATAGATTACGAAAATCTTAGTAGATTGTCTTTACAAGAAATAGTTAGAGGTATTCCCAAGATCAAACCTATTTTTAATATTGTCCGTGGATCATGTCAGGAAGGTAAAATTGTTAAGGCACCTCATAAGAAAGTTAAAGATATCCTTACCTCTAAACCCTTGGAGCTCATCCATATGGACCTAATGGGTCCTTCTCGACTGTTAGTCTCTGTGGACACAGTTACATTCTTGTTATGGTTGATGACTTCACTAGATTTACTTGGGTAGCTTTCTTACAACAAAAGTCAGACACTTTCCAAACCTTTTTGAAGATTTTACTTCGAATTGAAAATAAGAAAGACACTCAAGTAAATAGAATTCGTAGTGATAGATTTGGAGAATTCTTGGATACTGGTGTTATAGAGTATTGTGACTATAATGGTTACAAACATGAATTTAGCGCTCATAAGACCCCTCAATAAAATGGTATTGTTGAGAGAAAGAATCGTACCCTTCAAGAGATGGCACGTGTTATGATTCATGCCAAGTGTTTACCTAAGTATTTTTGGGTAGAATCTATTCGTACTGCATGTCACATTATAAATAGGGTCTATCTTAGAAAGAATTCTAAACAAACTCCTTACGAACTATGGTATGGGAAAAAGCCCAATCTTAAGTATCTTAGAACCTTTGGTAGTACGTGTTATGTCTGCAAAGACAGAGAACACTTATCCAAATTTTAGACTCGTGGAGATAAACCCATCTTTCTAGGATATACTCCTAATAGTAGAGCTTACCGTGTCTATAACCTTCACACTAAGACCTTGATGGAATCCATAAATGTTATTGTAAGTGACACTACTAAAGAGAGTAAGACTGGAGAACCAACTATTATGGAAGAGTCTAAAAATGTTTTAGAAAATGACTCTCCAAAAATAGATGATTCTTTACCAATTGAGACACCTGAAGTACCTAATTGGGTTTCTAAAGACCATCCCATAGATAACATTGTTGGTAACCCTAGTGAACCTGTACGTACAAGATCTCAATTAAGAAACTTTTCTCATTATGCATGTTTTGTTTCCCTTATGGAAATAAAGAATGTAAATGATGCATTGAGTGATCCTTATTGGATTTCTTCAATACAGGAAGAACTTCTTCAATTTGTCATTCATGATGTTTGGTATCTTGTACCTAGGCCTGATCACAAAAAGGTTATTGGCACACGTTGGATATTCAAAAATAAATCTGATGAAAGTGGGATAATCATTAGAAACAAAGCGATATTATTTGCTCAAGGATACTCTCAAATTGAAGGAATAGATTTTAACGAGACTTTTGCTCCTGTTACTCGATTATAATCTGTTTGTCTTCTCTTTGCCATTGCTTGCTACTTACATTTTACGCTTTACCAAATGGATGTCAAATCTACCTTATTTAATGGAATATTGATTGAGGAGACCTATGTAGAACAACCAAAAGTGTTCATTGACCCTAAATATCCAAATCATGTGTTTCATCTTAAAAAGGCTTTGTATGGCCTAAAACAAGCGCCAAGAGCCTGGTATGAGCACCTTTCCAATTTTCTCTTAGATAAAGGTTTTAAGAGATGTGGAAATGATCAAACCCTTTTTGTCAAACATTTTGACAAACATATCATTATAGATCAAGTTTATTTTGACGATATCATCTTTGGATAAACTTCCCCCTCAAAAGTCTAGTCTTTTTTTGAAATTATGCATAAAGAATTTCAAATGTCACTTATGGGGGAGTAACAATTTTTATTGGGTCTTAAAGTCAAACAAAATTCAGAAGGATTATTTGTTACGCAATTAAAATATGCTTTAGAGATTGTTAAAAAATTTGGCCTTGAGAGTGCAAAAGATGCTAAAACTCCCATGAGTACTAAGGTCAAACTGTCTAAGGATGAAACTGGAAAATCCGCAGATCCAACATTCTATCGTAGTATGATAGGAACCTTGTTATACCTTACTTCCTCACATCCTAATATTATGTACGCTGTTTGCGTGTGTGCCCGTTATCAAAACGGTCCTAAAGAGAGTAATTTAGTTTGTGTTAAAAGAATCATAAAGTACATAAAAGGCACTCTAAATTTAGGACTTTGGTAGACCAATGATACTCCTAGCACTATAATAGGATACACTGATGCCGATTGGGCAGGGTGTACTGATGATAGTAAGAGCACATCAGGAGCATGTTACTATATTGGTAATAATTTGGTAGGTTGGAGTAGTAAGAAATAAAAATGCACTTCTTTATCAACAACTGAATCTGAATACATAGCCGCTGGAAGCTGCTGTGCTCAATTACTTTGCATTAAGCAAATGCTAAATGATTATGGTATGAAAAAAAGAACAACTAAATCTCTATTGTTATAATCAAAGCGCGATCAATATCTCTAAAAATCCTGTTCAACACTCGCGAACGAAATACATAAAAATTAGACATCACTTCATCCGCGAATTAGTTGAGACTAAGGAATTAGAAATTAATTATCTTCCTACTGATTTGTAACTCGCAGATATGTTTACCAAACCTTTGGATCACAATAGATTTATTACGTTGCGTAAATAGATAGGTATGGTTTGTGCTGAATAAACTCCTTGACTTGCATATTTTTTCCCTTTGTCCATTTGAGACAAAATGGAGGAGAAATTTGAGTCTTATGAGTTCACTTCTCTTGTACATATTTCTAATAAACTTGATCTTAGTGATTATTCACAGGAGTCTGTATAGTTATTCTCAATATAAGTTATAGTGTATTGAATTGTAATTAGTTGAGTTATGTAATTTTCTTTTCTAGGAAATGGATAAATAGAATTTTTGTATAGGAATAGGGTTTTCCTTATTTCTTTGTAACCCTACGAGTTCAAGATGACTCAAAGGAGATTTTGTCTCATATTTCCAAAGGGGGAGATTGAAGAACCTTATACTCTTGACTCACTGGAGTCTACATTGTATAAGTGCTCATCTAGTTTGGAAATAGTGACAAAATTGAGTCCCTCCCCAAAATACCAAAGAGCCTCAGATACTTCTATACAATTCATTCCTCTTATTTGATTGATCAAAGGTATATTCACAAACACTCACACACATTAGGACTGCATACATAGGTCATATATTACATAATTTGATTGTGTGTGTGTTGTGTGTGTTAATTTCCCTTAAAACTCTTTTAAATAATTTTTGGGAATTTTTAATGTTTTTTAATAAGAATTTTTTCATAATTAAAATTGGAATTAAAAGGTTTTGGGGTGATTTTATAAATACTAGTTTTATGTTTTTATGCCTGAAAGTTCATTTGGGTACAAACCAAAAGCGCTTGAGATTGTAAGGGAAGCTGTGTAATTACTTTAGACGCGCGTGTGAGGTTCGATATTAGCCCTTCACCTGTCGCTACACTACCGATTGGATTAGTGTTTCTTTTAAGAGACAAAACCGTTGTTTATTGCCATCCCTTGGATTGTTGTTATCAACGGCCTGCATGCGTCCAAACCCAATCCCTGTGATCATCCCTAAGCCAATCAGAAAGCATTTATCTTACCGCTTCTCTTAAACCGTTGGATGGAAGTCAAAAGGCCAAGACTAAATCTTAGCCTTTAAATTCATCTCAGCCTTCTCAATCCTTCTCAGCCCTCTATATAAGGAGGCTAACCCTCAGCCATTGAGAGACTTTTGCCACTTAGTTTAATTCGAGTGAGAAGAGAGAGGTGAGAGAAGAGAGAGAAAAGAGAGAGAAACCAAATTGAGAATTAGAAGCCCTAATTAGCCTAAACAGTTTCAAACCCTAACCCTTTTCCCAAAAACTAGTTTAGACCAAACACCATCCCTGAGTGTTTGAGAGTTTTTGAGTGTTGGTTTGAAAGCTATTTCGTGGTTCAAACCTCTTCGTTTTAAGATCTTGTGTCCAACTTAAACATTAAGTCAAATATGTATTTCTGTTTTATAGAAATCATAGATCTTATCATTTTATGTTATATTACATTTAGATATGCGGTTTTAGTTTCTCGTCTTGAGAAATCTTTTGTTGATTATTTTTTGTAAATGTTTTCACCTTCAAAAGCAACAAAATCATTTTATGTTTCTAGTTCTTTTGAAACAAGACCTTTGACCTAGTTGGAATCACACTTGGCGGTTTTTAATTTCAAAAGTATTTTCAAAAACCTGAAATTGATTAAGATCTTGAATCGTCTTCAGAGCAAGATAGCCGTGGATTCCGGGATCATTTTAAAGGTCAAATAAGGTTTTAGTTTTCTGAGAAGAGTGAAACTGAGAATCACAGCATATAAATCTGTTATGTAATTTTCTAGGACTGTTTATATAAATAAGCATGGTGTGTGCATGCATGTGTTAGAGCACCATCATAAACACTTACACACTACAACACTGAAAGTGTTGGTAATAAGATCTTGAAACAAGAGTCGATGTAAAGACTAGAACAAAGTGGAAGTTAGCAAACTGGGAGAGCCACATCAACAATCAGAACTGCAGAAAAGTTAGAAGGACACCAGTGGGTACATTCCTAAACTTGTATAGGTCTGATTTGTGTGCATGTGCGTTATATAGTTTGTAACTGATATATTTTGTTTTAGTGCAGTTTTGGTTTATGACTTGGAAGTCACCGTGGATGTTTCCTCAGTTGGGTGAGGTTTTTCCACGTTAAAAATCTCTTATCTTTAATCTTTCTACATCTCCTCATCTCATTATTATTGGTGTGATGATTTAAACTGTCTCAGTTTGGTTTTCAAAACTTGTTAACAAATCTTAAACTGATCTCGTGCATGTTTTATTAAACACATCTTATGATTAAAACTGAATTGATTTAAAGAAAAGAGTTTGCTCAATAAACAGTTCAGAGTTACTTAAATAGTTTAATCTTCTATTAAACGACTTTAGTAACAGTTTTTCACCACCCGCTATTGAGGGTATGTTTTCTATTTTGAGGACTATGGGGCGTATTTTATTTGACATGGGAGCCACACACTGTTTTATTGTCACGAGATTTGCACATGCTATGGGGTTATTAGATACCGCGGAGAGCACTGTTACTTATGTAGATTCACTGTTAAGTAGGGGTTCTGTGATTTCTCTTATATGTAGATGCGTGGGCATAGAAATTGGGAGCTTTACTTTTCCTGTCGACATGTTAGTATTAGATATGTCCGAATACAATGCGATTATTGATATGGGTTGGCTAGTTGCGTATCGAGCCATGATTGATTATTTCAGTAGGAGTATTATTTTTACCATAACTGGATAGGAGATGTTCCTAGTGGCGATGCCTCATCCTAAGGGAGGATCGTCCACTCACTTGTACTATATAGAGGAGGAGACCTCTAGGGAGGTAGTGATACCATTTGATTCGATTCCAGTTGTTAGGTAGTTCTCTAACGTCTTCTAGGATATTCCGAGATTACCTCCTAGTAGAGAGATAGATTTCATTATAGATTTGACACCGGGCACTCGTCCGATAGCCCGTGCACCGTACTGTATGGCACCAGCGGAGATGAGGGAGCTACGAGATTAGATATAACATCTGTTGGGTCAGGGGTTTATCCGTAGGAGTACCTTTTCGTGGGGTGATCCTATTCTGTTCATTAAAATGAGGGACGGATCTTTGAGGTTGTGTGTAGACTACCGAGAGTTGAATAAATTCATGATACATTATAAGTATCCGTTGCCTTGAATCGATGACTTATTCGACCAGTTGAGAGGAACTGCTTTCTTATCAAATATTGACTTGAGATCGGGATACCATCAGTTATGTATCAGGGAGCAGGATGTCTTGAAGACTGCCTTCTTGACGAGATATGGTTCCTACGAGTTCAGGGTTATGCCTTTTGGCCTAACCAACGCCCTAGCCATGTTTATGGACTTGATGAATAGGGTGTTCAAAGAGCTCCTAGACCAGTCCGTCATTATCTTCATTGATGACATTCTGGTTTACTCCCAGATAGAGGAGGAGCATGCTGAGCACTTGAGGAAGGTTTTGCAGACACTACGTCAGAACGAGTTGTATGCAAAATATGAGAAGTGTGGGTTTTGGCTGAAGGAGGTTCAGTTTTGGGGCATATAATTTTAGATAGGGGATACCTATTGATCCGGGGAAGGTATCAGCGGTGAGGGAGTGGGGACATCCCACGACACCGACAGAGATACATAGTTTTTTGAGCTTAGCAGGATACTATAGGAGGTTTATTCGAGGGTTCTCGAAGATAACGGGTCCTTTGACACAGCTGACTCGCAAGGGTGTGTCATTTATCTGGAGCGATGCCTGCCACTTAGCTTTCGACGAGTTGAAGGACAAGTTGACCTCAGCACCAGTGTTAGCATTGCCCAGGCTGGGAGTGGAGTATCTAGTCTACACTGATGCATCCTTACTAGGACTTGGGGGTGTACTGCAACAAGAGAGTCAGGCTATAGCTTATGCTTCCCATAAGCTTAAGCTTCACGAGAGGAATTACCCCACCCATGACTTGGAGTTAGTAGCAGTCGTATTTGCACTATGAATTTGGAGAAATTATCTTCTGGGGGAGAAATTCCATTTATTCACAGACCAGAAGTCCCTATAGTACCTCTTCACCCAAAAGGAGCTGAATATGCATCAACACCGGTGGCTCGAGTTTGTGAAGGATTATCAGTTCGATATCCAATACCACCCAGGTATGGTTGACGTGGTAGCAGACGTGTTGACCGTAGGCCAGTAGGTGAGGTAGCCGAGGTGTGGAAAGCAAAGTGGAAGGAGTTGGGACACCAGGACGTAGTGGCCCGATCATTCATGTCTGTAATGACAGTTACACCCCAGATTGTTACGAAGGTGATACATGCCCAGGCAATAGATAGTAAGATTATTAGCAGAGGGGGCCGAGTCTTATATAGTTAGTTCAGACGGGGTCTTACGCTTCAATGGTAGGTTAGTTGTTCCTGAGGGGGAGGACTTACGACACGAGGTAATGACAGAGTTACACGGGTCGCGCTTCGCGGTGCATCATGGTGGGGATAAGATATACAAGGATATGAGGCAATAGTACTGGTCGAGAGTGATGAAGAGAGATATTATCGAGTTCGTTTCGAAATGTGCCACTTGTCAACTAGTAAAGGTGGACCATCAGAGGCCGACAGGACTTTTACAGCAATTAGAGATTCCTATGTGGAAATGGGAGAGCATTTCTATGGACGTCATCACAGGATTACCTACATCGTCAAGAGGTCATGACTCCATATGGGTGATCATGGATCGGTTGACAAAGTTACCCCACTTTTTGCCAGCCCAAACAGACTACACTACTGGACAGTATGCCCAGATCTTCATAGCTGAGATAGTGAGACTCCACGGGGTGCCTTTCAATATCGTGTGTGACCGAGACAAGATATTTATGTCACAATTTTGGGAGAATTTCTAGGAAGCCATGGGTACGGAGTTGCAGTTGAGTATAGCATATCACCCGCAGACCGATGGGCAGATCGAGTGGACGAATCAGATGTTGGAAGACATGTTGCATATGTGCATCCTAGACTTTGGTGGTGGTTGGGAGCAGTATCTTCCACTGGTGGAGTTTGCCTATAATAACTCCTACCAGTTCACTATTGGTTTGGCTCCATTAGAGGCGTTTTACGGTAGACCTTGTCGTTCCCCAGCATGTTGACTAGAGGTGTAGGATAACAAATTCCTGGTGCCGGAGGTGATTCAGGATACTTCGACGAGAATAAAGATGATAAGGAGCCGTATTCGAGTAGCTCAGGATCGTCAGAAGAGTTATGCCGATGCCAAGAGGTCCTTTTTGAGAGTTCAATATGGGGGACAGGGTGCTTCTCAGAGTATCTCCTATTAAGGGGATTATGCATTTTGGGAAGAAGGGGAGGTTGGCGCTTAGATATGTGGGGCCATTCCCTATCATTGAGAGAATTGGGCCAGATGCGTATAGACTTGGGTTATTGGAACACTTACATAGGGTCCATGGCGAGTTCCAAATTTCCTAACCGAGGAGATATCTTCGAGACGATTTGGCCCATACTCACATTATTCTAGAGGATATCGATCTGCAGCCTGATAGTTCCTATGAGGAGGGGCCGGTTGCTATTCTAGACCATAGCGAGAGGAAATTGAGGTCGAAGATCGTACCATTAGTACATGTTCAGTGGTGGCATCATAATTCTGAGGAGTCTACCTGGGAGCACGAGGATGAGATGCGCGAGCATTATCTAGAGTTATTTTTGCCAGGTATATTTTATTTCTGAATTTCAGGATGAAATTCTGTTATCAGGGGGGAAGTATGTAATACCCCGTAATTTTATTGATTTTATTTAATGGGATTAATTAAATTAAATGGGAATTAATTGGAAATTAATCCAGATTTAAGTACTAGCGAGACATGAGTTGGTATTTGATTATGATGATAATGTTGAATATTAGTGGGTGAATATGGTAATATATGATTATTGACTTTATTAAAATTATCGCGAGTCATAAATACGACAATTCGGGAAATTAATTTGGGATGCATGTGTCAGTCGCGTATGGTCATTTTGAGTGCGCCAACATGTCCGGAGGGGTCAAAATAGTCAGAAACATTAGCCGGGGATTTAGTTTGGGTCCTGGAGCATTTTTAGGCCAAACGGGCAACACAGGAGGGTATTTTAGTCATTTTAAATTTTGGGGAATTTTGACCCACGAATTTTAGACTTTATTTATCAGCCAATATTAGGGCTATTAGGGCTATTATCTGTTAAAAAGTAGGGAGTGGGCAACGTAAGAAAGAGGAGAAGTTACAAGAAGGTTTCAAAGCCATAACCACCACACACCACCACTATTTGCCGAAATTATAACCGGAGAGAGGAAGAGAACCAACCCTTAACGTCATTAACAGATCATAACATCAAATTCCAGGCAAGTGATTTGATTCATTAAGTTTTAGCGAATAATTTATCCATGATAGTGTAGGATTTGATGATAGCCATGAACAATGATTGAAATTCATGAAATTTGGAGATGGAACCTTAATTTTGGTTAGGATTTGCACGTAGTTTGATTCTGGAAGTATTCCATTAACAAAATCATAACCCTTGATGAATTAAAAATGGATTTAGGAAGAGAATTATGATAATTCTTGAAGAAAATAGAAAAATTAGGGTTTTCATGAAAATAGGATGATTTGGTCCAAGAAAAGTCTAATTGATGATGATTTAAGTGTTATGGAATGTTAAGAATCATGTAATTAGGTAGTATAATGACCCAATCTGTTTACTTTAGGATTTAACATCTTGTAATGAAGATTTGGGACAAAACTGGGACTGAAAATGAAGGAAACCCGTAGCCTGCACCTGCTTGATCGATCGATCGACATTCATAGGTCGATCGATTGACTGGGCTAGATCGATCGACACCTTAGGTCGATCGATCGATCTCCTCAGAAACTATGAAAGTTTTCCCCATTTTGAATTTAAGTGTCGTCGGCCATCGAACGTTGTAGTTGGGGATTATGTGAAAACATTAGGACTTGAGAGAGAGACCAGTAGGGATATATTTAAAGCTCAGAACACATTAGAATTTGGTTGGGAGGTAGTGTTGAATTTATGAGGGTCCGACGAGTAATTTTTGATTTATGATGCGAGAACATGATTTAAATTCTTAGGAGTGATAAGTTAGAATTTGGGAGATAAACAAGGACCTCGGAGTGCTGAATTGATATGTGGGAAAAATTAGGAGACTTAGTAACCTCTTCAATTAGGTTTTAATTACTCGAAACTACACGACGTGAAACGTATCGGCGAAATATATTATATGTCATCCAGAATAATAATAATGTACGAATTAGACTAATGGTATAGGGCGGAGAATATACCTTTAATAATATAACAAGTTTTTAAGTTGTGTGAATGCTTAGTATATGGATTATTATGTGTATGACATACCTACCATACTTGCTCTCACGGGAGGTCGGCTTTTGGAATAGGTCCATCTAATCTTTGTGTACCTATGCTGGGATTTAGATTGGTACCTTAAGGACATAGGGCTGTGAATGGTTTATTTGTCAGTTAATAAGTCAGCTGACCATGGGAGCGTAGGTATGTGTGTGACCCATGGGTATGTGAACTATGTTCGCCTCCAATATGTGTGCTTTTGTTTATAAAAATGGTTCCTGAGAGATTCGAAACACGTAGTCCCTATATACGTGATGTACCGGGATTCGATAGCAGAGTATGTGTGCACTGCAACTTAGCCTAAGGGTGCCGTATTTGTATATTTATGCTGAGAATAATATACTTGTGATTATAACGAACTCTTTGTTAAATGTGAATATGAATAATTGAGACATCTTGAATGGGACTAAAAAAATGAGAATTTCCTATCGTAATTGTTATAAATTAATCTTATAAATGAAAAGGTGAGTTACACGTAGAATATGTTAGAATGGCGTGAATAAACCCAATAATATATGTGAGGACAAGAAGGGGTACAAATTAGTTAGTTAACGGCATAACTAGGACAGGTTAAGGGTATACATTAGGCGTGCACATTAGCTGAGGGGTGAGGAACTCATGTGAGAGCACGTAACTAACATGTATATAATATTTACTGTTTAATGCAATTAAACACTTGCTATATTTTTAAACTGTTTTGACCTCGGGCTCTGACCCGTTTTCTATCAAATCTATTTTTCTTGTAAAAACTTTTTAGGTGCCCAGCGACAGGGATGCCAAGCATAGGAGCTCCATTACTTTGACGTGTTGTAGCTACTGTGGAAGTTACAGGATCTCGATATTAAACGCCTCCACATTCTGCATTTGATTCTATTTTGGGTTACTCGTCAGTTAGGGCATGTTGCCCCCTTCCATTTAGAGAAAGCATTCTCAGACTTTCAGTTTCATTTCAGTTTTGGATTTATTTATTTATTAAGACTTTGTATTGGGATTTATTCCGTATTTGGATTATTTAGGGGAGTGTTACTCCAGACTCATTTTATTTATTCCATTATTATTCTATTGTGATTGTGATGTAGATGTGGTATAGTTAGCTTATAATTTAATTGGTTGCATGTTAATTTAATCTAATAAGGCAACTCACTTTTTAAATATTAGGTGGCTAGTAATTGTTCAAAAATATTTTCGACAGTGATGCTATGAACTGAACCAACTTGACATTTTTTATTAATTTGAATAAAGAAGTAGCTACCCGGCATTTAATTAGTCGGGGTGTCACAAAAGAATATGCCACTTTTCTTAACTGGTCAAAGGTGTGCTTCACCTGAACAAATTCAAATAACTATATAAGCTTTGTGGCATTTCATCACATGATTAATGTGGATCTTGCAAAATTGTGAAAGAAATACATATATATATTTAAATTGATTTAAAAACATCAAATAAATAATTAAATAAAATCTCAATTCTTTAAGGTATTACCTCTTTAACTCCATCAAATAAATATTTAAATATTTACAATAAAAAGATTGAGTAATTACATACTTATGGAAATTTTTTAATATATAAAGATAATGAAGTACAAGATAGTGAAGAGAATATCAACTTGCATGTATTGTATAGTGGGGAGAATACTAACTTGCCTTATTGTTTTTCTCCTTGCAATAACATCACTGTGCTTCATTATTATGCATTGTAAACTGCCACGTTATGTAAATATGCACATTAAAATTATCTACAAATGAAGTTTGAGAGAGAGATAGTGTACATCTAAGAAAGAGATACAAAAGTGAAATGAGTTTGAAGTAGAAAAAATGTCTGAGTTTGGAAAGGGAGGGAATTCATCTCGTCGCTTCTTTTTTTACAGATTCATCGGGTCACTTACGGGGAGAGAGAATGATGCATTTTCGGAGGTAAAAGAAACATATGCATGGAACCTGAATGGATGGAAGACTTAATTACGAGAATTTTAAAAGACGTGAGAGAAGAGAGAATAACTACTAATTTAAATTTTTGAGAGGAGTTAATGAAAGACACGTGGCATAATCACACTCAGAGACACCATATCTATATATACTAGGTTTTAGCCCCGCCCGATGCGCGGGCGCTTTACAAATTTATAAGAGAAAATGTGATTTACACTATTCGGCTTGAAAGTGAAGACCAATGTGAAGATTAAAAGTAAATTGAAATCCTTTCATCACAATCTCAAGCCCATCTCAAGTTGAGGATTTCAATTCAATTGCCAAATAAGACAACAGTAAGCATAACACATAATAATCAGTTCAATACACTCCATATTTAACCCAATCTTCAATTCAATTATTATCCTTCCTTATTGCAGAGCTACAATTCAGCTCCAATACACTCCATATAAAAGTCTGCAAGCATAACTTTAAATTGATTATACATAATAATCAGTTATTCAAAATCAATTTGTTAATCTCGTAAATCTCATTGCCTACGTGTCATCAACTAAATTCATCTAGCAATAAACCTTTTTAGTACCCTATCATTATAAATCTTTCATGAATCAATTGAATCAAAGAGTAAAACAATTCAGTTTCAAATTATAACAAAAAAAAGTCAAAAAATTTACCTCACTAGCGATGATGACACCAATTACCACATGTATGAAGGTCACGTACGTTAACCAAGCCTCCCTCTTGACCGTAATCAAATACACAAAGATGGTTGTGAAAAACGGCGTGGTGGATCCAATGGAGCCCGATCGTGAACCACTGGCCCGTGCCCTTCATCAGGTTTAAATAATAGATCTAGTAACAAAAGGGGTTAGGGTGGATCTGAATAGATAGAGAGAGAGAGAAAGGGATTGATGTAAAGGAAAATACCTTGACTGTTAGGGGCATTTCTCCAAAACCAACGCCAGATGAAATCAACTACTCTCGATCTCATCTATTTAGAAATTGCGGGTTTTATAGCAGACACATTGAACAAACCATCATCAAAGATTTGTGTTTGCCTACCAGATAAAGGTATCTCTGCTTTGGATTCACCAGGGATGCCGACATTGGAACCATTTCTTACAGCCTGAATGACTTCCCTAATGCAAAGCCAAACACACTGAGAAGAACACAATCAATACTACAACAATTTAAAGATCAAACAAGGGAAGGAAAAACCATTATAGGGGCCGATGCAGGGACGGGTATATCTACAAAGTTTGAGAAGGTAGAGGGTAGCTAATGCAAGATATTGATTCAGGGTATATAGAGAGAAAAGGGGAAACCTCAGAAGTGGAAGAGGTCGGGGAAAAGGGAAGGGATGGATAAGGGGAGTGGACGTGTCGTTTCATTTTGGGAGGTCAAAAGAGAGCCATTTAACGAAGGCCTGTATTTGAGCAGATGTGGATTGGAGAGCGTTCAAATAATGAAGCATTAATAAAAGCCACATGTCAGAACCACACTGAGAGATACCATTTTTATATTATGTTATTAGATTGAATAAAAATCTAGGGAGACCTACAAAAAAAAAATCATTTTGTAAACCCACTGCATTAAAAGCTTATATCTTATTGTTGTGAGTCCCGCGAGAGCATCAAAATGTGCATTAAAAACTTGTATCCATTTTTGTTTTATTCACTGGATTTACCAAATGGGTTTTTTTATGGGTCTCCCTAACTTTACTCTATTAGATTATATAGATTGGGGTTAACATAGAGGTAATAGCTGGAGAAGGCGTGATAGTAACAGCTGCACTTTAAATGCCCTTAATTGGTACATGAATCAATATAAAGTGAGGAATACTTCCAATCCAGACGGGCTATGGCCTACATGAAATAATCGAGGCTGTTTTTGGCACAAGTTACTATATATAAACACGGGGCATAAATCATTGAGCATGATGATATGAAGCTATATCTACACAAAGTTTATGCAAGTTCATGTTTTTATTTGTTTGTTGTAATTTGGTTTGTCACGGATTATTTAATATTAACACCGGGGCATGAAATAATAAAGGCTAGAGTGATCGGACTGAAGCTTCACGAGGATTGGGGAACTACTACTGATGCACTAGAAAATTGTTGGATTGGTTCAAAACAGATGGGTCTAAAGAGCAAACCCCACATTCTATAACCTTCAATTCATATGTTTCACCTCAATATTTTAGTGGATCCGCATTTTTACTTGATATGGGTGTCATGAAGGATAGGTGATTTTCAGAACCTGGAAAATAACTGCCCACGAGATGAAGTTTTTATAAGGAGAAATTGATGTTAGTGGATCAGACAATGACAACCCATGGATTAAAGGAAACATTTCAAAATACACTAATCATCCCATTTGGAGAAAAAACTGAAATTTTGAAATTTTATGGTCTAACATGGGTGATCTAAATGCCCGTGTTTTGAGCATTTGGAAAATTATTTATATTACGAAAACAATGAATTCGATATTAATCACGATTGGTGAGACTCTAACAGGCAATGCCGATATTAATCATGATTGGTGAGACTCTAACAGGCAATGCGAGCATCCCTTCTCTTGAACATGTGATGGCAATGCCCGTGTTTAGAGCATTTGGCAAATCTATATAACTATATAAAAATTATAGACCTAAATCGTATGCGACTGACACGTGGCAAATGTATTAAATGTCATCAAGTCCCAAATCAGAGTTGAGACTCGAAACAATCCGACTCCTCGAAACCATCCGCCTCTGTATCCGTTCATTTTCTCCCAATGATTTCTCTCACTTCTTTTATTTCTACGTAAATTTGAAGGTGTCCACATGGACAGATAAATTCTATCAACTGTTTATAAAAACTATGAGCTCTCTTTTTATCCCTTGCAATACCCAATAAAAAACCTTCATATCTCAAAGAAAACAAACCGCTGCGTTCACCTACACAAAGAAAAATAATAATTTATAACTCCGTTGTGGGATATTGGTAGTCCTAGATGAGGCCAACAGTAGCGACATTCTCATTCCAGGAATAGGAACCATTCTGGGCATTTGCTGTGATAACGACGACCGAATTGCTTCAAATCCTATGTTCTCCAATTCAATGACATATTAGAGCTGCTTAATCACAAATCTTCTCTACAAGGAAAGATCCCTTCTGGATTCTTCAATTTTATTTTGGATTTTCTGGTGCCCTGTTTCACCGATACCCTTTAAGTAAGACGTATATATATTTTGAGTTCTTATTTATTTATTATTTATATACCCTTTAAATATATTCTGTTGTTGGTATTGTGTTGTTAAATGGTGGTTTTCTATCCGGATCTCAAGTTGATTGTTAACAGTGTGGCTTTTTTGTTTTTTTTGGTTCTGTCTCTCACAAGATGGGTTTATATTATGTGGGTTGTGGTGATTTTGCTCACTGCCATGTTGGTTTTGTAATTTTTACTGAATCTAATATATATTACATGATTTAAAAAAATGTTTAGGCAACCAAATATGTTGTTCTCCTTTATATCATAAATGATATTTAAGTCCATTTGGTTTTGATATGGAATTGATGAGTAATACTGTAAAAAAAGATTGTTGAAAATTGTGGATGACATGCAGGTTTTATATTTAAATTTTAGGGTTTAAATAATTTAGGATTTTACCTTTTTAATTCAATACCGGGTTTAGTTGTCTTTTATTGCAACAAAAACTTACGACAAAAAACATTGCATTTTGACTTTGACGGGAGAGATCTAAAATGTGTTTTTGTTGTTCGTAGATTCAAATTACGTTTTTTCTTCCTTTTCAAATTATGATTAAAATGGTTCTTAGTTGTTCTATGTTTATCTTAATTTTTTTCAAAACCATTCCATTAACTTCTTTATATTTCTTGTTTTCTATTAAAAAAATATTATTTGTAGGTATCCAAAAATATACTAACTTTAACTAATTTGTATATGTAGGTATCCAATTATTTTGTTAGATGTTAATGTATTTTCTCAAATTATAATCCTAAATAGGATGCTCTTTTTAGTAATGGAATATTATGATTCGATTCGCTTTATTTTATTGCTATTAATGTTTATTTGTTATGATTTATTTGGTTGTAGGGATTTGCAATTTGTGGTGGAGGATTTCGACATTCGATATTTTTTTCCTGGATGCTATTGAGATATTTGCAGTATGTTTATCTCTTTTAGTGGATTGGGTCTATTATTTTTAGGGATTTGCAATATGTTTATCTTTTTTAGTAATGAGTTGTTATTGCATAATTGTTTGCGTTATTTTTTTTGGGTTTGTAATTTGAAATTTTTATTTTGATTATAAACTAATTTTAACCTACGAAGGCAAATGACTAGGTTCTAATTTTTGGTCACGCATCGCATGGCCTGCATGCTATAACTATATAAAAACTGTAGACCAAAATCATGTGAGACTAACATGTGGCAACTTAATAAATGATATCATAAATGAGAGTCTCTCTCTAGAGAAGGATACATGAAGATAATAACTCATTTTTCTCTACACTTCAATGCAATGAATTTAGTCCATCTAACCGATTTCCTATTCAATGTACTCCATTTTTAATTTTTCAAGAACCTACATTGAAATCTACAACCTTTTCCTCTTCTTCTTCTTCTCTCTCTAGAGAAGGATACGTGAAGATAATAACACATTTTTATCTACACTCCAATACAATGAATTTAGTCCATCTAATCGGTTTCCTATTCAATGTACTCCATTTTTTATTTTTTAAGAACCTACATTAAAATCTACAACCTTTTCCTCTTCTTCTTCTCTCTCTCTCCCCTTTAATATATATATATATATATATATATATATATATATATATATATATATATATATATATGTATTGTAGACCAAAATCTTGTGAGACTGACACGTGACAACTTAATAAATGATATCATAAATGAGAGTCTCTCTCTAGAGAAGTATACGTGAAGATAATAACTCATCTTTCTCTGCAATCCAATACAATGAATTTAGTCCATCTAACCAGCTTCCTATTCAATGTACTCCATTTTTAATTTTTGAAGAACCTACATTGAAATCTAAAAAATCATGTGAGAGTGACACGTGGCAACTTAATAAATGATATCATAAATGAGAGTCTCTCTCTACAGAAGGATACGTGAAGATAATAACTCATCTTTCTCTACACTCCAATACAATGAATTTACCCCATCTAACTGGCTTCCTATTCAATGTACTCCATTTTTAATTTTCCAAGAACTTACATTGAAATCTATAACCTTTTCCTCTTCTTCTTCTCTCTCTCCCCTTTAATATATGAACCATCCGTTAAGGCAGGCAAAGAAAAAAAAACATAAGCACAAACGACGACAACCGTCTATCAATGCATTCTCAGTGGAATCATTTGAAAGGTATGATATAGTTACAATTTCTTTCGCACTGATTTATACATTTTTATGTATAAAAATTATTTTCGTTTTAATTGAATTCTAATTTTATTTTGTCAGAAAATTTGTTGGTCTCCATCAAATATCTGAGTTGTCAATTAAAAGGTACATTCATTTATTTTTTATATGTGAAATCTTGTATATCTCATGTTTATCCTACTGTTTTATGTTATAAGTGTATTTCAGCACATTAGAGGAGGATTTGTTTGGAGCCATAGACGTTTATGGTAATAGTTAAGAAAAATATCTAAAAAATAGTAAAATGCAAATGATGTAGACGTATGGCTAGATTTTTAAATACGATTCTTGCTTTCAATACAATCATGCCTCTAGAGAGATTTTCTAACCCAATTCCATCCATAAACAAATGTGAATCTGGAGAGGGCACATCTACTGTTCATTCATTTGGTAATGTTAGAAAAGTCAACATTGATATAGATCATGTCAAAGATAGTACACCCAAGCTACTGCCCACTTTGTTTCCAGGTATCATTTTTTGGGGGCTTAGTTTTATTTTCCATTTATTCTGCACATTTAGTTTGTTTCACACTTCAAATTTAGTTTAAGAAATTTTGTGTTTGTGTGTGTTGAAATAATAAAACTTATTGTAAGTCTCAACACTTATTGTAAGTGGGTTTCGGTATCCAACATCTAAAATTATTCAATTTATCAAATTACCTTATCACTCATCTTTACTTATTGCTTATTTATGTTTTTTCTAAACATCCGATTATAAATTCGTTTGCTAAAAACTAATTCATACAGTCTTTATAATGAAATACAAATTTATATTCGGTCACGCATCGCGCGACATACTTATTGCTTATTTAATTTTTTTCTAAACACCCGATTATAAATTTGTTTGCTAAAACCTAATTCATACAGTCTTTATAATGAAATATAAATTTATATTCGGCCATGCATCGCATGACCTTCATACTAGTTATTTATATTTTGAAAACAATGAATTCGATATTAATCATGATTGGTGAGTCTCTAAGAGGCAATGCCGATATGAGTCCTATGAACATGTCAAGTAGGTTAACGCTGCAAATTCATTAATAAATATTGAAACCAGCTATTAAAATTCTTTTTGTCACTAGTATTATTTATCCCTTTTTAACGAGTCATTATTATATGTGTGTACATTGATTTCATTATTAGATAATTAATCGATTGTAATTTGCAATGAATAAATCAACCTACATAAGATTTTAGATGAGTCGTTTATCTTTCAGTAGGCACTTTTAAAGATATTTCATGAATCTAATAATTGATCAACAATTCTTTTGGATTCTATTTTTTTCTTCTTAAGTTAAGGTTAGTTAAACTAATTTTATATTTTTACTTTTATATTTGTCTTTAGCCAACTTAAATTGTTACCAAAAAATTTATCTATGACTTCAATCATTTTTTTAAGTGGCATATACCAAATAGTCCCTCAAACTTTTTTTAATACACATTTATTTCAAGCCTTTTTATTTTGCACCAAAAATGCCAAAAAGGATTTTCCATGCCTTTGGCGCGGAGCTTTAAATATAAGAGAATAAGGTACTTTTTGGTATAAAATAAAAGGCTTGAACTAAATGTGTATTAAAAAATGTTTGAGGGACTTTTTGGTATTTGATCAGTTTTTTAAATGTTTCCATGGGCCCCATTTTATATCTTTGCACGGAGACCCGAAATTGTGGGACTGGCTGTCGCGCCCCGAATTAATTAAGTTAAATTCATCCTTTTTAATTAGAGATAAATTGCCTTAAACAATGCTTTAATTTAAATCTCTGAGGAAAATAGCATAAGATTTTTTTTTTCCAAAGGTATGTGTAGATGAAAACATAACTGCCTTTACTTATAACTTATAAGTACTACATAACTTTACATAACCAAGATCCTTAGTTTAATAATTACACAAAAGGAATCTTGATATTCAAACCATACTAAATATCCGTCACTCCCCCGTTTCAAGGTCCTAACTTGGCAGTGAACTCCAAATTATAAGCATACCTGAAACAAAATATTATAGGAGTGTAAGCTATAAAGGCTTAGTGAATGACCACATAACACACATATAACCAATTTGAATAACCATTTTTATTTTGTTCTAATGCTATAACCCAACAGGAATTGTGAAATTCTCGCAAGCCTGGACCCGCCACAGTCCAATTAACCCACCACAGTAATTAGGGACCACCACATCCCTTTATTAGGCCCGAGTACACAAACCTTTAAGTTGGATTAACAGGACCACCACATCCCGTAGGACCCACCACATTCCTTAACATTAGATAAAGGACTCACTAGTCCATATCATCATATAACATCGCTTAACATTTTTAATCATATGCATATGTTTCATAAATACAACATTACTCCCATAAACATTTTCACACATGTGTTTAACTACACATTTCCATATGAAATTATAAGCATTTATATTTCATAAGGAAGGTCACTCACCTTGGATTTAGTGCTAAGATTAATACCAACTACTTCCTTGGTATGGTAGTATTAGCTGCTTCCCCACCTAACAAGTCAATGTCGTTAGTATTTGAATACACCAATTAACATCAAACCCAGTAACACTTCACATAATTTGGTCAATCAGAAATAACTAAGGAGTAATTACATATGACACTTCACATTTATATAACACCCAATTAATTAGGGTTCTAACATAATTTACATAATTAAATTACGAATTTGCTAGACAAAGTTATGCCCATTTTATTACAGCCTTTTCCAAATCGTTTCTCAAGAAAAACAACAACACAACTTCAACTTCCTGGAATTCTCATAATTTTTGTACAACATAACTTTTCATGATATTCCACCCAATATCAGTAAACACATTGAATAATACAAATTTAATGTTTCATAATTTTTAGGACTCATTTTCTATGTCGAGCAAAACGTCAAACACTTGGTATGCATTCTTGCTCCTTTAGGGCAGATTTTAAACCAAGACTTCAAACTATCACCAAGGGTTCATTCCTTGGTATTTTTACACAATTTTTGGATATGTTATACATGTATGATTTTATTTTACTCTCCAACTTGAATCACTCAATTCCAATAAGTATTCCATGATTTATACCATTTTTAGCATAACTAGGTCAAAATACAACATTTAGGCATAACTTAACATTTTTAAGCATACATAACCTTGACCTTGAGTATAATTCGTGGAAACATGTAATAAACATTTTTTATCATAAATATACATCATAATCATTAATTTTCTAAATCAAAATGCTTTATGAAAAGATGATGTAAATTTAGGACTTTAAAGTATGCATTTACGATCCTAGCTCCAGTTCTAACTTGTGTTCTTAACCCATCCTTGTTCCAACACAATTCATCAATATGGGTATCATTAAAATATATATCCAAATCAAAAATAAAAACATGATAAGTATAGAACTCATACATGTGACCAACTTTGATAAAGATGTAATTACCTTACGAGGATTCCTTGATTTATAGAAAATTTTTCAAAGATTTTTTCCTTAACTTTCTTCTCTTTCTCTCTCTTTAGGCAAAACTCTTGTTCATGGCTGCATTTGCTGAACAAAGGGGACGTTTTATGAAGTTTAAGTCGGACAAACCATCACCCCCCTTCTAACCAATCAAAAAATAGCACATGGTGTGCTAATAAGACAATTGTCACTTAAGGAATGGACATATTTGCCCTTGTTTCGTACTTTCGCTATAACTTCTTGTACGAGCCTCCGTTTAACCCACCGTTTGTTGTGTTATAATATTAATTCATATATATACAACTTTCATAATTTATATTTTCCCAAAATCATAAACTAATACGCCTAATTTGGGCTTCGAACAGGAAAGTAGCAATTTATCGAAAATCTCAAAACTTTCACATTTGGCAACCAAACATTGCCAATTTCGTATCAACACCCTTATTTACTTTTATAAACATAATCATGCATTAAAAACATAATTTATGATGCATTAATCGCATAACTAATCATATGTTCTAAACATGGTATCCCCGATTATAAGTTCAATTAACCCCTAATGTAAACGACACATATATCACATGAGCATGCATCTCCTAAACATGATAATTAACATGTTTAACACACATAACTAATCTATAACTTATAACTCCTAAGTTATAATTAATCATGTAATTAACCTTTCTAATCATGTTTTAGGGCCTTACAATTCTACCCCTCTTATAAAAATTTCGTCCTCGAAATTTAACACATAAGAAACTTACCAAATAGATGAGGATATTGCTTCTTCATGTTATCCTCCCCTTACCAGGTGGCATAATCCACATTCTGACTTCTCCACATCACGTTAACTAGTGAAATTGTTTTACTACGTAACACTTTCTCCTTTCGATCTACAATAGCAATTGGTTCCTCCACGTAGGTTAGGTCATCTTGAAGCTATATCGGTTGTGAAGTAAACACATGTGAAGGATCAGACACATACTTACGTAACATGGATATATGAAAAACATCGTGTATCCGGGAAAATTCTGGTGGTAACGCCAATTTATAAGCTACAGCTCCAACCCGTTTCATTATCTCATAAGGGTCAATGTACCTGGGACTTAACTTTCCCTTCTTCCCGAATCTCATAACCCCTCTCCAAGGAGAAACACGTAGGAATACTCGATCACCTTCCTCAAATTTCAATTCTTTCCTTCGGTTGTCTGCATAACTTTTCTGTCTGCTTTGCGCCACCTTCAAGTGATTATGGATAAGATTTATCTTTTCAGTAGTCTGCTGTGCGATTTCTGGCCCAAGTAGTTTTTGTTCTCCTACTTTAGTCCAACACACTGGAGTTCTGCATTTTCTCCCATACAAATCTTCATAAGGAGCCATCTCAATACTCAAATGATAGCTATTATTATAAGCAAACTCTATTAGTGGCAAGTGTTCATCCCAACTCCCCTTGAACTCCAACACACAGATTCGTAACATGTCTTCAAGTGTTTGGATCGTTCTTTCTGACTGCCCATCAGTTTGAGGATGAAAAGCTGTACTAAATTTCAATTTAGTCCCCAAAGCTTCTTGTAAACTAGGCCAAAAGTGAGAAGTAAACTTAGGATCTCGATCAGAAATAATAGAAACAGGTGCACCATGCAATCTGATAATCTCATCCACATATAATTTGGCATATCTGTCCATGGAGTAAGTAGTTTTAACAGGAAGAAAATGTGCAGACTTAGTCAACCTATCAACGACAACCCAAATAGAATCAAACCCTCGTGATGATTTTGGTAAACCTATAACAAAATCTGTAGTAACATGCTCCCATTTCCACTCAGGAATAGGTAAGGGATGTAGTAAACCACTTGTCTTTTGATGCTCCACCTTCACCTGTTGGCAAACTAGACATCTAGAAACAAATTCTGCAATGTCGTGTTTCATTCCCGGCCACCAATAACATTGTTTCAAATCTCTATACAGTTTCGTGCTCCCTGGATGCATAGCATATAAAGAACAATGCGCTTCCTCTAAAATTGTTCTTCTTAGATCAGGCGCATTAGGTACACACAAACGGTCTCCGTACATAACAATGTCATCATCCCGAATAGAAAATTCATTTTCTTTACCCTTTTTCATATTATCTCTAACTTTCTCCAATTTTGTATCTCCTGCCTGTGCTTGTTTTATCCAGTCTATCAACGTGGGTCTAACATTTAAATGTGCCACTATTCCATAAGACTCATTCAAAGTTAATTCCACCCCCATTAAATCTAACTCTCTCAGCAGGTCAACTCGAATACAATAAATACAAGATACTATGCCTAGAGATTTTCTACTCAAAGCATCAGCAACAACATTAGCTTTACCCGGATGGTGATGTATCGTGCAATCATAATCTTTTATAAGTTCCATCCACCTTCTTTGCCTCAAGTTCAAGTCTTTTTGTGTAAACAAGTATTTTAAGCTTTGATGGTCTGTAAAAATTTCACAACTAACACCATATAAGTAGTGTCTCCAGATTTTTAATGCAAAAACTACTGCAGCCAACTCAAGATCGTGTGTAGGGTAGTTGCGTTCATGTATCTTTAACTGTAGAGAAGCAAAATAAATTAACTTTCCATGCTGCATTAACACACAACCGAGTCCTTGATACGAGGCATCACTATAAATAACTAAACCTTCTGTACCCGTTGGGATAGTCAATACTGGAGATGATGTCAACTTACCCTTTAAACTTTCAAAGCTTTTATCACAATCGCCACTCCACACAAACTTGTTCTCCTTTCTGGTAAGCTTAGTTAATGGCAATGCAATAGAAGAAAACCCCGGTATAAAACTCCTGTAATAGCCCGCCAATCCCAAAAAGCTACGCACCTCTGTTACACTAGTTGGTCTTTCCCAATTCATTACTTCTTCAACCTTTTTGGGATCTACACAAATACCATCAACAGAAATAACATGCCCCAAAAATACTACCTTGTCTAGACAAAATTCACATTTAGAAAATTTAGCATACAACTGCTTCTCTCGCAAGGTCTGTAAAATAATACGCAAGTGGCATTCATGCTCATCCCTACTACGAGAATATATCAAAATATCATCGATGAAGACAATAACAAAATAATCCACATATGGGTGAAATATACGGTTCATCAAATCCATGAATACGGCCGGTGCATTTGTTAACCCAAATGGCATGACAAGAAATTCATAATGCCTATACCTGGAACGAAAAGCAGTTTTAGAAATGTCACAATCTCTTACTTTCAATTGATGATATCCGGATCTGAGATCAATCTTAGAAAACACTTTGGCTCCTTGCAACTGATCGAACAAGTCATCAATGCAGGGTAGTGGGTATTTATTACGGATAGTCACCTTATTCAATTGACGATAATCGATGCACAGCCTCATGGTTCCATCTTTCTTCTTCACAAACAATACTGGGGCTCCCCACGGTGATACACTAGGCCTTATAAAACCACGATCTAACAAATCTTGCAACTGTATTTTTAACTCCTTTAATTCTGCAGGTGCCATGCGATATGGTGCAATAGATATCGGTGCGGTGCCTGGTACCAACTCAATCGCAAATTCTACCTCACGATCTGGTGCTAACCCTGGGAGTTCTTCTGGGAAGATATCTGCAAACTCATTAACTACTGGTATATCTGATAGTTTTCCAGCCTCTTGTCGTATGTCCACCACATGGGCAAGATAACCCTCACATCCTTTCCTTAGCAGTTCATAACATTTTGTAGCAGAAATCAAACAAGTTGGAGTGACATTTCGTTCCCCAATAAATTTAAATTCAGGTTCACCCGGTAACTGAAACACTACCTCCTTTTTAAAGCAATCCAAACATACATGATATGAAGCTAACCAATCCATACCCAGTATTACATCAAAGTCGCGCATATCGAGAGGTAATAAGTCAACTAGTAATTCTTTTTCACCCACTCGTACCACACACTCCCTATATACCCTCTCAATAAAAACCAACCCCCCTACTGGAGTAACAATAGCTAAACCAAAATCTAGTGATGATAATGGTTTATTAAGATGCAACAGATAAAGCAAAGACACAAAAGAATGTGTAGAACCAGGATCTATCAACACATAAGCATCTTTATCACCAATAGGAAGTGTACCTGTCACTACGTTAGGCATAGCTTGTGCATCTTGTTGCGTCAGTGCAAACACTCTGCCTTGGCCTTGACTTTGCGATATACCTCCTCTACCTCCCCTGGGTACATTCTGTGTAGAACTCCTACCTCCTACTGCCACACTCCCAACTGATGTTGTAGCTCCCATCGCTGGATAATTCTTTTGTAAGTGCCCCGGTTGATGACAATGGAAACACAAAGGTGTCGTCTCAGCTATTGTACACTCCCGAGACATGTGCCCTTGACCACCACATCTATAACAAAATATGGCCCTCGATCCCATCACAGATGCATTTTCTGACCTATTCATCCCAGTCCTTCCACTTCGAGCTTTCTTGTTTCATAAGTTGTGCCACAGCACGTAATATTCTTCCCACATCATCAATAGGTTGTTGTTTCACCTCTGGTTCATCCATTTCAATAGGTATATGTCCTTGCTGACTATTAGGTACATAGGATGCCTCACCCTCTGCTCTATCATACGGCTTGTGTGGATCCATCACTCACTGCAATATAATTAACTTAAACAAAATATAATAGCAACAGTTTAATATTAACATTGTTAGTCAAAATCCAGATGCATAACAAACTCACTTTCTAGTGTCCACTGCTAATCTAGACCCTCATACCCTATCCAGAACCTAATGACCACGCTCTGATACCAAGTTGTCGCGCCCCGAATTAATTAAGTTAAACTCATCCTTTTTAACTAGAGATAAATTGCCTTAAATAATGCTTTAATTTAAATCTCTGAGGAAAATAGCATAAGATTTTTTTTTTCCATAGGTATGTGTAGATGAAAACATAACTGCCTTTACTTATAACTTATAAGTACTACATAACTTTACATAACCAAGATCCTTAGTTTAATAATTACACAAAAGGAATCTTGATATTCAAACCATACTAAATATCCGTCACTCCCCCGTTTCAAGGTCCTAACTTGGCTGTGAACTCCAAATTATAAGCATACCTGAAACAAAACATTATAGGAGTGTAAGCTATAAAGGCTTAGTGAATGACCACATAACACACATATAAACAATTTGAATAACCATTTTTATTTTGTTCTAATGCTATAACCCAACAGGAATTGTGAAACTCTCGCAAGCCTGGACCCGCCACAGTCCAATTAACCCACCACAGTAATTAGGGACCACCACATCCCTTTATTAGGCCCGAGTACACAAACCTTTAAGTTGGATTAACAGGACCACCACATCCCGTAGGACCCACCACAGTCCTTAACATTAGATAAAGGACTCACTAGTCCATATCATCATATAACATCGCTTAACATTTTTAATCATATGCATATGTTTCATAAATACAACATTACTCCCATAAACATTTTCACACATGTGTTTAACTACATATTTCCATATGAAATTATAAGCATTTATATTTCATAAGGAAGGTCAATCACATTGGATTTAGTGCTAATATTAATACCAACTACTTCCTTGGTATGGTAGTATTAGCTGCTTCCCCACCTAACAAGTCAATGTCGTTAGTATTTGAATACACCGATTAACATCAAACCCAGTAACACATCACATAATTTGGTCAATCAGAAATAACTAAGGAGTAATTACATATGACACTTCACATGTATATAACACCCAATTAATTAGGGTTCTAACATAATTTACATAATTAAATTACGAATTTGCTAGACAAAGTTATGCCCATTTTATTACAACCTTTTCCAAATCGTTTCTCAAGAAAAACAACAACACAACTTCAACTTCCTAGAATTCTCATAATTTTTGTACAACATAACTTTTTATGATATTCCACCCAATATCAGTAAACACATTGAATAATACAAATTTAATGTTTCATAATTTTTAGGGCTCATTTTCTATGTCGAGCAAAACGTCAAACACTTGGTATGCATTCTTGCTCCTTTAGGGAAGATTTTAAACCAAGACTTCAAACTATCACCAAGGGTTCATTCCTTGGTATTTTTATACAATTTTAGGATATGTTATACATGTATGATTTTATTTTACTCTCCAACTTGAATCACTCAATTCCAATAAGTATTCCATGATTTATACCATTTTTAGCATAACTAGGTCAAAATACAACATTTAGGCATAACTTAACATTTTTAAGCATACATAACCTTGACGTTGAGTATAATTCGTGGAAACATGTAATAAACATGTTTTATCATAAATATACATCATAATCATTAATTTTCTAAATCAAAATGCTTTATGAAAAGATGATGTAAATTTAGGACTTTAAAGTATGCATTTACGATCCTAGCTCCAGTTCTAACTTATGTTCTTAACCCATCCTTGTTCCAACACAATTCATCAATATGGGTATCATTAAAATATATATCCAAATAAAAAATAAAAAAATGATAAGTATAGAACTCATCCATGTGACCAACTTTGATAATGATGTAATTACCTTACGAGGATTCCTTGATTTATAGAAAAATTTTCAAAGATTTCTTCCTTAACTTTCTTATCTTTCTCTCTCTTTAGGCAAAACTCTTGTTCATGGCTGCATTTTCTGAACAAAGGGGATGTTTTATGAAGTTTAAGTCGGCCAAACCATCACCCCCCTTCTAACCAATCAAAAAATAGCACATGGTGTGCTAATAAGACAATTGTCACTTAAGGAATGGACATATTTGCCCTTGTTTCGTACTTTCGCTATAACTTCTTGTACGAGCCTCCGTTTAACCCACCGTTTGTTGTGTTATAATATTAATTCATATATATACAACTTTCATAATTTATATTTTCCCAAAATCATAAACTAATACGCCTAATTTGGGCTTCGAACAGGAAAGTAGCAATTTACCGAAAAACCCAAAACTTTCACATTTGGCAACCAAACATTGCCAATTTCGTATCAACACCCTTATTTACTTTTATAAACATAATAATGCATTCAAAACATAATTTATGATGCATTAATCGCATAACTAATCATATGTTCTAAACATGGTATCCCCGATCATAAGTTCAATTAACCCCTAATGTAAACGACACATATATCACATGAGCATGCATCTCCTAAACATGATAATTAACATGTTTAACACACATAACTAATCTATAACTTATAACTCCTAAGTTATAATTAATCATGTAATTAACCTTCCTTATCATGTTTTAGGGCCTTACACTGGCCCTGAGAAAAATAATAAGCGATCATCTGGTTATAACTTTTCATACTTTGACTTTAATATGATATCATCTCGTTATAACGTATTAGAATGAACTTATTCCATTACTATATATAAACTTAGTATTTTATTTGTCATAAGATTTAAAATAATAGTCACGTTGTTGCATGTTATGATCACTTGCTGTGTTTTTACCTTCTTTCTCACTTTTGGTTTGGGGGGGGGGGGGGGGGGGGGAGGGGGGGGATATATGCGTGTTGTGACTTTGACACCCAAATTTCCAAATAATATAGGTTTGGCATCCCAAAAGTTTCATAAATAATCATGCAGTCATAAAAGAGTATTCATGACCTTTTTGGTTGAAAATAGGTGTCAAATGCCAAGTAACCCACTTTTTAAAAATGTGGTGAAGACCTCGTTTTTTGAAATTTGAATCTAGTAATTTAAGTGATGAGAACATATTTCGAAAAAAAATGGTAATTATTCAATCCCATAATTTTTGGTGCTTCTACTGATTTTCCCACAATTTAGCATCAATAATTATAGATCGACATCCAAATGCGACACCTTTGGTGTAACACCCTAACGTATCGCACACGTATTGGCTCATGTTTGGGCCTCATTGTTGTTGGGCCCGGACACGAGTCAATACGGATACGACACGTCAGGGTGTCACCCCAAAATGTGTCGATTTAGAGTGTTGGAATATAATTACTCTTTAGCATTTAGGTATGTGATCTTACAAACTCACAAACACTTTTTTTTTAGTTAGAGTCATTTTTTTTATTCTCTCGATTTGTATTAATTCTAATGAATCTTTGCGATGTCCGTAATTTTAATACCAAAAAATGTTGGGTTGGATTCTAGTTGAATAATTCATGTTTCTTTGATGATTTTATCATTTGTGTGTTCATATTTGATTCCATAATTTGTTTGGTGCTGCTTCAATTATATCCACGAGCTAATCTTGTGGTGCACTTGTAAGATTGAGATCATGTAGTGGCTATGTTGTTCTTGCCACAGGTTCTATGATTTGTATTAATTCTAATGAATCTTTGCGATGTCCGTAATTTTAATACCAGAAAATGTTGGGTTGGATTCTAGTTGAATAATTCATGTTTCTTTGATGATTTTATCATTTGTGTGTTCATATTTGATTCCATAATTTGTTTGGTGCTTCTTCAATTCTATCCACGAGCTAATCTTGTGGTGAACTTGTAAGATTGAGATCATGTAGTGGCTATGTTGTTCTTACCACAGGTTCTAATTCCGAAGAGAGATTTGCCGAATGAGAGGCGTATTGTATTATCCTTTAAGTTGATTTACATTTGTTCATTCATTTTAGTTTTTATCTCTCAGCTAATATTCCTATTTTAAATTGGGGTTCATTTCAATTTTACGTTCCATATCCATTTAGAGCAAATTGAGAAAGATGACATATCACCACCTTCATGGACCACTATTGTGACACTTTGGCTTTGTTCATTCATGAGGTAAAATGCTAATGATATTTTTCAAACTAGACTTTACAAGAATTTGTCCCTGAGTTTTGTGTGAAGTGTAGCTAGTTCTCAAGTACAGAGAAGGATGGGAAGAACGTATCTTTGGTATACATGTGATAATGCAACTCGAATGGAGAGAAAAAAACAAAAATTCATGGTCAACCATAAATGCTTTTATTTGTATACAGTGTTAAAGTGTTAACATTTTTTATCAATTGGAAACAAATTATGAGGAAACTGAGAGGTTGAGAAATAGTTTGTCGTTATAGTATCTTGTACTATTTCTTATAACCTGCTGCGATCAGTATTTGTTTCCTCTTAGGTTGATTAGATACAAAGAGGTCGTTCCTTGGTGCGGTGACAAGTGCTCTCACCCAAGCTACGTTTGGTCTCGGATTCGAGACATGAGAGCAACCTCTACATATTCACAGCTTATTTGATAATAAAATGGCATAGAAAAGATCACAATATCAATCCGTAGGAATTGAAGGAATTTTTGCAAATGGATGTGTTTTTAGATTGAAGGGCCCAACTCATGGACTAACTTAAGGAGGGGTTTAGACGACTTTAACCTCACACCATCCCAAGAATCAGGTCAGTTTTCTTGTTTGATTTCTATAGAGTATGCCATAGAATTCCTAGATAGAGTAGCATTATTCTTGACTTACTTTATAGATATTTTATGGTTTTGTCTAACCATGAATTATAAATAGTATTAAATCTTGTGTTGTATCTAGAACAAAAAGTAATGCACGAGACATTAATTATTTTTTTATGCTTCTGGAGTCGTAGATTTTAAGATAAATTTTTATATTCAAAATTTATTTAGCATCCTTCCTGTTACTTCACAATTTCTCCCAAAATTTTTATTAATGAAACACTCTGCTTTGACACACCCTGTCCGCATCGGGACACAAGCCCTACACTTTCGAACCACCATGTTTTGATCCTTCTGTATAGGGTTCTGTGTCCACTTTAGGGCCCTTCTTTTTCTTTTAGATCTGCCTTGGAATTTCCATAAAATATTTTGTCAGATGTCATCTCGTGTCTACAATGCCAATTTTCATCTTATTGGAGGTGCCTTGGATGCTGAATTGTTTTTCTTTTGTTCTTTATTCTCATTCGTTTGTGAAGCTTTTTTTTCTTTTTTGCCTTCCCTTTTTTGAGTTGATTTGGAGGAAGATAAGAGGATTCCAAAAAATAGAACAATGTTGAGTAATTCATCTGATTGGATTATGGAGTTAGAACCCTTGTAATTTGAAGCTTGATAAATGAGCGAGTAGTGGAGGCCTCAGAAAGATTTTGTTATATGCTGTCTGGGCATTATCTCGCTTGAAGTGGAGATAATTTGATTATCTGATACTTGTTATATTGTCAAGACGTTACTCGTTGCATCTACTATCGACCTATGTTCATGAACAGTATGTAATAAGTAGGTTATATAATTTTTCTTTATATACCAAATCAATACATGTAATAAGTAGGTTATATAATTTTTCTTTATATTTCTTTTAACCAAACATTTGGGTTCACCACTGGAAAACACATGTAAGAAACTTGACATTATTTTTCTTTACATGTAATTTAACCAGTACTGTAAAATGTACACATTTCACAAGCCACATAGTAATCAGCACAAAAAGTTGTTGGCGAGAAAGGTAAAAATGAGATATCCAAGGTTGATTTGATGTAACATATCTTTTGGAACTTTATAATTTTTCATGGAACCATAAATAAGCACAATTGTAATTTCAAATAGAGAAATTACAATTACATAGACCGTATAGTACAACAACCAAATAACCTTTTTGACTTTTCCACTAGTGAAGGTAATACCGTATAGTACAACAATTACAAAGACCCGTACTAAACTATAAAAGGAAGTTACTCCTTGGAAAACAAAGAAGAAGAAAAGAAGAAAAAAGTTTTTAACACTAAAATATTACACATAAATTCTTGATATAAAGTCATTCAACATTAGAGGGTGTTTTATACATTTGTTTACTAAAATATTATTTATAAATTATTGTTAGAAAGTTATTTGACATTAGAGGAAAATTTTCCGTAGTAACTAATTTAACTTTTTGCTAAAAGATAAAAGAATTATATTACTTTTTAGTTTTTTTTTAAATATTGATACATTAGTAATATTTGATTTTGGACTTTAACAATTTTTACCAGTTTATTAGACTTTAATACATTTTTCGTGGCTACTTGTCACCAAAAATCTCTTAGTGGTGAAATTTTTAAATTTAGGAACGAAAAATGTAATAAAGTCAAATAAACTTGAAAGCTGTATGAAAGTCTAAAATTAAAAATTAGTAATGTATTAAAGAAAAAAAACTCTATTTTTTAACTTCTAAATAATAAAAAACAATAACAAAAGTGATGCTATAACAATTCAAAAGTGAACTTGACAATAAAATTGATGGGGTGAGGCGGTCGGTTTCACCAGTGTTAAGATTGGTTTTATATATAGCAGTCCAAGGTTGACGACGATCGTCAACCCGGTCTTTAGTTGTGACGATAATCACTGGCAATGGAACCACTGGCTTCCATGAGGACACCATTGAATGTGTCGAAAACATCAGCAAAACTAAAGACCACTTGGGGTGAATTGTCATTGAAGAGTTTCGAGGCTGCCTTGTTTGGAGACGAAAACCATGCTCGAGAGACGACCTGAATCCACATCGGCCTCGTTGGTTTGGGAAGCCAATTTTGGGAGCTTGAGAATTTTCTTGAGAGACGCCGGTGGAGTAACTTGGTCGTTTTAATTGTAGGACTCTTCGTCAGTCATGTGAACCTCGTCTAGCTTCGATGTATGTCAACCGAGCATGAGAATATGTCAAGCGGCACGGGTAGTCGATAGGTTGCAGAGAAGGCAATGCTACCTCTATTCTCTGCCATCCATGATTTCTATTTCTTTTTTATCTGCAAGAGTAACTCAGAAAACACTTCACCGAATTGGTTTCTAAATGGGTTAGGAGATGTCACCTTAACTTGATTGTTTTATATTTCTTTTTCTTTCTTGCTGCTTTGCATGGGGAACGAATTTTTATTGAATTGAATGTGGCCAATCCATTTACACCACCTATAGCCAAATGTGACTCAAGTTTTTTTTAAAGTGACATTTTTTCTCTTAGTCTTTTTTGAAGTGAAAGTCTTTTTTTTATGAACTTGTCTTTTTTTGTAAAGTCTTTTTTTAAGTGAAGTCATATTTTGTTTAAGTCTTTTTTATTATTTTTTTTATTTTTAATTGAAGTCTTATTGTTTTAAAGTGAGGCCTTTTTTTTAGTTTACCTCAAATATAGGTAGACATAAATAATTGTAGAAAAAAAGTCTTCACCAAAAAATTAAGTGAAGTATTTTTAGCTTTTTTAACCTTAAATATAATTAGAGAGGAAATAATTGTAAAAAAGACCGCGCAATTTTTTGTAAAGTCAGTATAGTAGACAAAAATACTCATTTACATTTTAGTAAGTCTTACATTGATAGAATTTTAATTTATCTGTTAGGTTTCAACAATGCATTAAAGTCTTTTTTTTTGTGTGATGTTAACGTGTACCTCATCAATTTGACTTAAAGAAATTAGTAATAAAAAATAATAAAATTAAAATAAATAATTTGTTGGAAAAAAAACAATTTGTATTACAAAGGATTTCATTCCTAATTCAAATTTTATTAACCATCTTAAATCAAATTCTTATTTAAAATATAAGCAAATAATTGAACCTAAAATAAGTGAAGTTTTTTTTGAGTTAACATTTTTTTATTTGGATTTTAGTCCCTATTAATTATTAGTTATTAAGTCAAACCCCCATAATTTTCAATTCTTGAGCTTGGCCTCCATTTTGGCATATTTCGTTTGTTGACCATGAAGTTATTCATTTTCAAGACAAAAATATCTAATATATGTCTCTCATTGAATAACTAACAACCATTTTTAGAAAAATACTTTTATTAAAAAATAGATTTTATTAAAAAAATTGTTTAAAATTAAAAAATTATAAAAAAATTGTTTTGATTGTTTTTAACAATAGTTTGTTATAAAAATTGTATGTTATTTAACTGTATGCTATATCAGACATATGAACACCACCAAGTATGTATATTATTTGTGGAAAATATATTTACTATTTGGATGGAAATGTAAAAATGAATGTGACACATGGTATCCATAGACTCGAAACAGGTCTTGAGTTAGAGAAACCAATATTCACCTTTTACAGATTGTTATGTAACAACTCGAAGTTTGGTATTCGTTCTAGTGGGAGGGAGCAACTCACTGAAAGTCTTTTTTTATGTTAAATGTGTCTACCCACTTGGTATGATATGCAGATTATCATTTGGAACTTAATGGGTGTGAGTCACTCACGTATCACACTCGTATTGACTCGTATCTGAACTAGCACAAATGAATTCCAAACACGAGGCAACATGGATGCGACACGTTAGCAGGCACACTCATTGAATCCTAAGTGAAAGTTAGCCTAAAATTATTATTAAAGAAAAGACGGTGAATGGGATAAATGAGATGTTAAATATTCAGGTAGACTTGAATGTCGTGAATCAATATCCACTAATGACATACTTGCAAGCTTTAAAACTACCCTTTCTGACTTTGTGGATGGTGTCCCGGATCATCAAATCCCAGCTCTATGTTATATGAAAACAATATTTTTAAACATTTTTTATATATAAAAAGTTTATGTTATTTTAACTGTTTTTTACATTATAAAAAATTTCATATTTTAAACTTTTTTATTAAAACAATTGTACATTATTTATAATTATAACACTGTTATATATAAAGGATTTCTTTAACAGTTTTCTTTAAATAAAAATGGCTAAAAACAGTTAGAATGTTTTCTTTTTTTTCATTTAAAATGTCAAAATTAGTTTTTTATTTGTAAAACAGGTACAAAAAGGTAAAAAAAATCTAAAAAATATTTTTTATTGATTATTAAAATATAAAAATTGTGGGCAAAAAATTAAAAATCACTTTATAATAAAATACCGTTGTTAACCTTTTAAAATTGTATTAGAAATAAAAAATGTTTTAAAAATTATAAAACTGTTTTAACTTTTTATAAATAAAAGAATTTTTTATAGAAAATAAAAGTATCTTTATAACAAAATGAGGACCAATTTTTTTAAGTAATAACAAAATGTGTTAATTTTTTTGTATTGTATTTAAACATTTTAAGAAACTCCGAAAAAAAATAACTCAAAATGATTTTTTTCAACTATTTAAAAAAAATCAACTTAAAATGATTATTTTTGTTATTTTGAATTATGTTCACCGAATACAAAAGGTATTAAAATTTCAAAATTTGAAAGAATTTTTTTAATCTTTTTAGACAACTATGACCAGACAAATAAAAATAAAATTTATAGTTTTGAGTTGAAAGTATACCTGCGAATAGTTTTCCAGTTTATCATTTGAAATTGATGAGTGGCAAATAAAAGGAAGAAGAAGAGGAGGGGGGATTTACCGTAGAGGTTACATATTTTTTGGGGGACTTTATAATTTTAGGACATATTATAATATGTATTTTGAAAATAGGACAACAAACACTTTAGTTATAGTTTTAATCCCTATTTTTGAATAAAGCCACTGGCGCGGACCCGTATTCATAAAGTGTCAACCAATCACAACATGCCACGTGTCCCTTTAATTTGAAAATAGGGACTAAAAATGAAAAAAAAAATGCTTGTTATCCTATATCCATAATCAATATTATTTTAATTCCTAAAAGTACATAATCTAATTTTTTTTTGGAATAAAATTGTCTAGCGGATTAATATAAGAATTTATCTTCAAGGAAACTAGGAAACGACAGATGCTAGCCTATTTACTGTAACAACCCGTCCTTTTACAGATGATTAAGTTTCATAATTAAGTATTAAATGGCAATTTGGAGACTTTTTCGAAATAGTGATTTTAGGGATTTTCGAGGAATTAATGATTTTTGATGGATGTTATAATTATTTTTGGGATTTAATAGGCGAAGTATTTTAATTATATGTCGCCGTGAAGTATAGCGACAAAAGAGGTAAGATTTTTATTGGAAAACCCGCATTAAGTTATATGGGTTAGAATAGTGATTTGCGACCAAGTACCTCAGATGAGAATTTTGACTGCGCCGTGAGTCTCGGAATGTCCGATATAGTCGAAAAAGAGTGTCCAAAAGTAAAAATTGAGTTTCGGATAATTTTAGAGGTAAAAGTAACTCGTAATTGAGTAAACGAGTCGTTTTTGGGTTTTAGGGGTTAAACCCTTTTTCCTTTCTATATAAAGAGGGGGAGTGGGAAAAAAAGAGAAAGAAAGAAAGAAAAGAGAGAGAAGAGAGAGAGGAGGAGAGAAAAGAGGAGAAAAGGGGAGGTTCTGGCCAAACTCCGCCGGATTCGACTCGAGGTCGTCGGATTTCATCCTCCAGGCAAGTGTTTACTTGCTTTATTTCAATTATGCATTTATTTCATATCATAGTTGGTACAACCCTAAAATAAAATTGAGAAAACTTAGATATGAGTTTACATATTGATGTAATGTAAACTCTTAATGACTTTTAGTGTTAAAACCATGTAAATGAAGTGAAGAAATGGATTGAAATGGGTTTAAATGATAAGTTGGGGTTTTTATGATTTTAGAGTTTAAAACTAAGGGAAATGGTTTAATACCCCAAAATAATTGATGTGTTAGTTGTAAAACATAGAGTAGATGTTTGTTGAGTTGTTGGATGAGGTTAGAAACAACAAAAATAGAGAACAATGGAGGTTTGGAAATTTTTTGAAGATGATGAATAGTGACCTGCGTGTTAACCGAATAAATTCGGCCTGATACGAATCTATTCGGCTCTTGGTCAAAAAATAAAATTTGTAGATCTCTTACATGCGGTTGTGTGACCGCCAACCGCGTATTTTTCTAATTTTTTTTGGATTTATAGTGATTTTTCTACGGAAAGCTGTCCGAGATCAAAATCATTAGTTAGAACTTTTTGGAGATAAATATTAGGGGTTCTCAAAAGGGTTGTTAGGACCTCTAAAGAATTTGAGGAGATATTAAAACTTTGGGTTTGTAGTAATAAATCCTAGTTATGATTTAAATGGAGATTGAATTGAGTTTTGGGTATTTTGGAGATTGAAAAAAATCGCCCAAACAGTGACCCTCGAACATGCCGAATCGATTTGGATCCAGACCGAATCAATTCGCCTAAGAGGACTTGGGTTTCTGCAGTGGGACGAATCGATTCGGGTTTAGACCGAATCGATTCTCCATTAAGGACCTGTTTGCAGAATACTTTCCGAAGCAATTCGGATTAGGGGCCGAATCGATTCGCCCACCCGAATCGATTCGCAATAGGGGCGAATCGATTCGCTTTGGTCTGATTTGCTAGTTTTCTCCCCTTAAGAGTATGGGGAGTTAAATTACAATTTGTGTTTTCATATGGGGATTCCAAGTTATTATATTGGGACTCTTAAATGATGGTTTGAGGGTTAGTAAACCTTTAGATGAAAGAATATTCCAGTGGGCATTTAGGCCTATGTAATTATGCGTATAGAAAGCATAATTATATCGATTATTGTTGGGCAAATCCTATGAGGTGATTAGGATGAAATTGAGAATATAGATGTATATTCAATTAGTGTAAAATGGTATAATTGGATATATCCAATAAGTCCTTAGATAGGATTGAGGTATATAGTGATTATTAAAGTAAGGAAATACTTTGGGTTTAGTATCATGCTCATATGATGATTCCTTGAGGGAATCTTTGGGATTAATAGTCATCGCTAGATGTACTTGGCATATGGCCATTTATATATTCGAGGATAAATATATGGTATATATATATACTATGTGATTAAAGTATATATATGATATGATGTTAATGATTTTGAAAATAAAATAAATGTTTTCAAAAAGGAAAGAAAAATGATTTTCATAAATAATAAAATATGGATACACACCTCTCTAAATCGCTATCATAAGAGAAGTTGCGTGCGTATGGTGAACCCCCTGGCTAATGAATGGAGAGTGGATATAGTCCTATAGGCCATATGAGTGTTTGTTGTATTATTCTGCGCTGGTTAGGAGATTCCGGGTGTGGTCTTGACTATCCCGCAGGCATATGGCCTCTTCCCGACGTCTTGCGATGTAGGATCCCAGGTTGTCTTGATGATAGGCCCCGGAAGATGATAGCCATTTAGGGGCGCGCATAGTGGGAAAACCCGGACGGGCGGTCTTAGAACGCGTTATATATTTGTTAAAGCAATTTATGATAATAAAATGGCTTTAAATTACATTTCCTGGATGGAAGAAGGGAAATGGGATAGAGGTTTTGGCTTCGGTAACACTCCCGGATGGAAGAAGGGATGTGGAAGCATATGATATGGTAAAAGCATTTTTATGATAATAAAAATGGCTTTTAATTATATTTCCTGGATATAAGAAGGGAAATGGGATGTTTTAAAACGGAAAATCATTTTTATGTTAATAAAACTGGCTTTTAAAAGTATATGATATGTTAAAGCAATTCATGCTAATGAGTTGGCTTTTAAATACATTTCCTGGATATGAGAAGGGAAATGGAAAGTTTTGAAATTAAATATGATAAGTATTGATAAATACTTTGTTTATGAAACCTCTGTCCGATAGATATTATCCGGATGTATATTGTAAGGTATATATAAAAATGAATGTGATATGTATATAAATATATAAGTATGTATTCATACTTTAGTTTTGTGTTAGGGGCCTAATGGATCTCTACCATTAACCCTGCCAAGTAGTAGTGTATCGGGGGGGGGGGGGGGTTCCTTGTTTGGATTTCGCTTCGCGAGACACCCCACGCACGAACTTAGCGCAGTGTTGAGAATGGAGGGAAGTTTAGCCCTTAGCACTTGGACTAGCTAGGATTGATAGTGGTTGGGCGATAGACTAGTTTAGGAGGGTAGCTTGACTAGGAAGTTTAGAGTGATGCGTTAGGAGTGCATTGTTAGTGGAGAGGTGAGGGGTATCTCATGGGAGTGCGATACCAATTTAAATATGAGATAAAACATATTTTCAAAAATAAAGCATTTATGCACTTGCTAAATATTTTCACAACTCGGGCTCTGACCCGTTTATCTACTTTTCCCTCTCTTGTTATATATATATATATATATATATATATATATATATATATATATATATATATATATATATATATATATATATATATATATATATATATATATATTATATAGGTGTCCAGACACAGGGACGTCGAGTCAGACATCAGCTGCAGCAGCTATGGATGCATGCAGGTTTTTGATAGCCGCTTCCATTCTTGTACTCTAGATAGGAGGTACTGTATAAATATTCGGGCCAATGGTCCAACTGCATTTATTTATTCTTTCAGTACAACATTCGAGATGGTTGTATATTTTGACCAAGTGTTCGGTTATTTTATTTAATTTTAGTTTCCTTTACGCAAAAACTGTGTGGATGTTGTAATATTAATTGTTTAAAAAGAGTAGTTGAGTAAAATTTTGACACCGGCCTAATAGGTTATTAGTAATTAAATGGATTTTTTACAGTGATGCTAAGAATGATCCATATGAGACTCCTGTTTTAATTTAATATTGGAGTGATCGCCCGGTATCTTATTAGGCGGGGTGTCACAGATGGTATCAGAGCATCAGGTTCTAGTGTCCTTAGGAATCTGTGCGGACGTACTACGCTTTCATTGTTTCTCTCGAATTGTTATAAAGCCTTATGTTTAGGATTGTTTAATTCATGTGGTGATATTTCGTTCTCCTTCCATGTTAGAAGGTTATAGTAATCTTTTACACGCTCGATTGAGATTCGTGTGCGAGGCTTAGATGGCGGCAGGAGGTGGGGCTTAGTTGGAGCTTTCAGGTTGAAGCTCGTAGTGGAGTTTCCTTTTGACGAAGAAGTTAAGAGGACTAGTAAGATGATAGTAAGGAGTAGGGCGAAGTTATTGTTATGATTTTTACCTTAAGGAAGATGTATAAGTGGCGTGGCCAGATAAAGTCACGGTGTTCGTTAGCCCTAGACTCGTGTGTGTAATTTGAGCTTTGTGGCGGTATCGATAACATTATATAATGTATGCATATGTGTTGTCCGCAATAGCGGAGTTTTATTTTCCTTCATTCGCCATAGAGGCGGGTGTTGATATTATATATATATATATATATATATATATATATATCTGGTTAGTAATACTCGTTCTATATGTTCATATGAGTATGGTGTTATGGTGAGTATATAATGTTATTGGTATTTTCGGAGCGATAGCAGGCTATTGATGGCAAGACTATCGTGTCCATGGTTCCTGGAGGGAACGGGTTGTTGTTGCGGTGTCTCACCTGGATACAGGTTGAGTTGGCCTTTATTATTATGGGCAGATGGAACTTCGATGAGCAAAGGTTTCATTATCGTGATTTGAGTATATGGTGACCTTATATATATGATTTAAGGCCGCAGGATTATTGTTGAGCTGAAGATAAAGCTCATTATTATTTGCGCAAGGACTTAAAATTTGTGCGAGCGCAGGGTGGTGTTACTCTTAGTTAGAGATAGGAGTTCAGATCACCTTTTAGGGTTATCCCGGTTGCATGTTTGAAATAACGGAACTCCATGACCGACGAAGTCAAGTGTCAATGTGTGGAGGGGTTCCTTGTTTGGATTTCGCTTTGCGAGATGCTCCACACATGACTCTTAACAGCGTCGGGAGTGGAGAGACATTATAGGATGGAAGGATGTTGGTTTTGTGGAAAGGTCTTATAGTGTGGATGAACCACTATAGGCTATGAGCCACATGATGCTGATATACTTATGGAAATATTGTGCTATGGAAAAGTACTAAAGTAGTCCTTTCACCAAAAGTGGGTGGGTGGAGTAGGACTTAGAGAAATTGATTTGAGGATAACAGTCAGGACTTAATGAAAAGGCAAATTTTGAGAAGGTATGTTTTGGGTATGATGTACGTGACACTTTTATAGAAAGTGGGCACTTCGATTGGTTAGGTTTCCTTCCGTATGGGCGGAAGGATAAGATAGTCAAAATACGTTCGTAGTTTAGCGTAGGAAGGATTTAGGACGTCCTGCTGGTGTGCCTTGGGTCACTACATCTCGATGACCGACAATGCGAAGGAGTAATGTAACGGGAGGGTTCCTTGTTTGGATTTCGCTTTGGCGAGACGTCCCACGCATGAAACCAAGCAATTGTCGGGAGTTTAGAGAGGCCTTGGGCACTAGGGACATACTTAGGATTTCACTAGTTCGCATAGGTAGGGTAACGCTTAGACCATAGTATTATTTAGGACGTAAGTTCGATAGTGTTAGTGGCGCCGAGATTAGGAGAATTGATTTCGCGGGTTCAGAGGACCCATATGTGAGTATTACACCGAGGAAAGGAGACCCTTATTGGGAGAGAGTGTTACGTGTCAGACGTTCACGATGGATGTGCAGATGTGCACGGGTTAGAAAGGTGTATGGGCACCTTAGTAAGTTGGTTTATATACCGCCTGAAATAGAATGGGCCTGCTATATAAATTTGAAGTTTATGCCGTTAGGCACTAGTAATGATGAGTGCTATGTGATGCTATTGGAGTCACTTTACGACCGTGGTAGTCGTATAGAATATGGTTGGGAAACATTGGGTTAGTATCGTTCCCCTTGAGGTATTAGGATTTGGAGCGATTCTAGGATTTGCGGTGTAGGTTGTATCTGAATTTCGAGGACGAAATTTCGTTGTAAGGGGGGGAGTATGTAACAACCCGTCCTTTTAGAGATGATTAAATTTCATAATTAAGTATTAAATGGCAATTTGGAGACTTTTTTGAAATAGTGATTTTTGGGATTTTCGAGGATTTAATGATTTTCGATGGATGTTATAATTATTTTTGGGATTTAATAGGTCAAAGTATTTTAATTATATGTCTCCGTGAAGTATAGAGACAAAAGAGGTAAGATTTTTATTGGAAAACCCGCATTAAGTTATATGGGTTAGAATAGTGATTTGCGATCAAGTACCTCGGATGGGAATTTTGATTGCGCCATGAGTCTCGGAATGTCCGAGATAGTCGAAGAAGAGTGTCCAAAAGTCAAAATTGAGTTTCGGGTAATTTTAGAGGTAAAAGTAACTCGTAATTGAGTAAACGAGTCGTTTTTGGGTTTTAGGGGTTAAACCCTTTTTCCTTTCTATATAAAGAGGGGGAGTGGGAGAAAAAGAGAAAGAAAGAAAGAAAAGAGAGAGAAGAGAGAGAGAGGAGGAGAGAAAAGAGGAGAAAAGGGGAGGTTCCAGCCAAACTCCGCCGAATTTGACTCGAGGTCGTCGAATTTCATCCTCCAGGCAAGTGTTTACTTGTTTTATTTCAATTATGCATTTATTTCATATCATAGTTGGTAGAACCCTAAAATAAAATTGGGAAAACTTAGATATGAGTTTACATATTGATGTAATGTAAACTCTTAATGACTTTTAGTGTTAAAACCATGTAAATGAAGTGAAGAAATGGATTGAAATGGGTTTAAATGATAAGTTGGGGTTTTTATGATTTTAGGGTTTAAAACTAAGGAAAATGGTTTAATACCCCAAAATAATTGATGTGTTAGTTGTAAAACATAGATTAGATGTTTGTTGAGTTGTTGGATGAGGTCAGAAACAACAAAAATGGAGAACAATGGAGGTTTGGAAATTTTTTGAAGATGATGAATAGTGACCTACGTGTTAACCGAATCGATTCGGCCTGATGCGAATCGATTCGGCCCTTTGTCAAAAAATAAAATTTGTAGATCTCTTCGATGTGGTCGTGTGGGCGCTGACTGCGTATTTTTCTGATTTTTTTTGGATTTATAGTGATTTTTCTACGAAAAGCTGTTCGAGATCGAAATCATTAGTTAAAACTTTTTGGAGATAAATATTAGGGGTTCTCAAAAGGGTTGTTAGGACCTCTAAAGAATTTTAGGAGATATTAAAACTTTAGGTTTGTAGTAATAAATCCTAGTTATGATTTAAATGTAGATTGGATTGAGTTTTGGGTATTTTGGAGATTGAAAAAAATCGCCCAAACAGTGACCCTCGAACAGGTCGAATCGATTCGGATCCAAACCGCATCGATTTGCCTAAGAGGACTTGGGTTTCTGCAGTGGGCCGAATCAATTCGGATTTAAATCGAATCGATTCACCATTAAGGACATGTTTGCATAATACTTTCCGAATCGATTCGGATTAGGGGCCGAATCGATTCGCCCACCCGAATCGATTCGCAATAGGGGTGAATCGATTCGCTTTGGTCTGATTTGCCAGTTTTCTCCCCTTAAGAGTATGGGGAGTTAAATTAAAATTTGGGGTTTTATATGGGGATTCCAAGTTATTATATTGGAACTCTTAAATGATGGTTTGAGGGTTAGTAAACCTTTAGATGAAAGAATATTCCAGTGGGAATTTAGGCCTATGTAATTATGCGTATAGAAAGCATAATTATATCGATTATTGTTGGGCAAATCCTATGAGGTGATTTGGATGAAATTGAGAATATAGATGTATATTCAATTAGTGTAAAATGGTATAATTGGAGATATCCAATAAGTCCTTTGATAGGATTGAGGTATATAGTGATAATTAAAGTAAGGAAATACTTTGGGTTTAGTATCATGCTCATATGAATGCATGATTATGATTCCTTGAGGGAATCTTTGGGATTAATAGTCATCGCTAGATGTACTTGGCATATGGCCATTTATATATTCGGGGAGGAATATATGGTATATATATATACTATGTGATTAAAGTATATATATGATATGATGTTAATGATTTTGAAAATAAAATAAATGTTTTCAAAAAGGAAAGAAAAATAATTTTTATAAATAATAAAATATGGATACACACCTCTCTAAATCGCTATCATAAGGGAAGTTGCGTCCGTATGGTGAACTCCCTGGCTAATGAATGCAGGGTGGATATAGTCCTATAGGCCATATGAGTGTTTGTTGTATTATTCTGCGCTGGTTAGGAGATTCCGGGTGTGGTCTTGACTATCCCGCAGGCATATGGCCGCTTCCCGACGTCTTGCGATGTAGGATCCCAGGTTGTCTTGATGATAGGCCCTGGAAGATGATAGCCATTTAGGGGCGCGCACAGTGGGAAAACCCGGACGGGCGGTCTTAGAACGCGTTATATATTTGTTAAAGCAATTTATGATAATAAAATGGCTTTAAATTACATTTCCTGGATGGAAGAAAGGAAATGGGATAGAGGTTTTGGCTTCGGTAACACTCCCGGATGGAAGAAGGGATGTGGAAGCATATGATATGGTAAAAGCATTTTTATGATAATAAAAACGGATTTTAATTACATTTCCTGGATATAAGAAGGGAAATGGGATGTTTTAAAACGGAAAAGCATTTTTATGTTAATAAAACTGGCTTTTAAAAGTATATGATATGTTAAAGCAATTCATGCTAATGAGTTGGATTTGAAATACATTTCCTGGATATGAGAAGGGAAATGGAAAGTTTTGAAATGAAATATGATAAGTATTAATAAATACTTTGTTTATGAAACCTCTGTCCGATAGATATTATCCGGATGTATATTGTAAGGTATATATAAAAATGAATGTGATATGTATATAAATATATAAGTATGTATTCATACTTTAGTTTTGTGTTAGGGGCCTAATGGATCTCTACCATTAACCCTGCCAAGTAGTAGTGTATCGGGGGGGGTTCCTTGTTTGGATTTCGCTTCGCGAGACACCCCACGCACGAACTTAGCGCAGTGTTGAGAATGGAGGGAAGTTTAGCCCTTAGCACTTGGACTAGCTAGGATTGATAGTGGTTGGGAGATAGACTAGTTTAGCAGGGTAGCTTGACTAGGAAGTTTAGAGGGATGCGTTAGGAGTGCACTGTTAGTGGAGAGGTGAGGGGTATCTCATGGGAGTGCGATACCAATTTAAATATGAGAAAAATAAAGCATTTATGCACTTGCTAAATATTTTCACAACTCGGGCTCTGACCCGCTTATCTACTTTTCCCTCTCTTGTTGTATATATATATATATATATATATATATTATATAGGTGTCCAGACACAGGGACGTCTGGATGGCACATCTTTCGAGTCAGACGTCAGCTGCAGCAGCTGTGGATGCATGCAGGTTTTTGATAGCCATTTCCATTCTTGTACTCTAGATAGGAGATACTGTATAAATATTCAGGCCAATGGCCCAACTGCATTTATTTATTCTTTCAGTACAACATTCGAGATGGTTGTATATTTTGACCGAGTGTTCGGTTATTTTATTTCATTTCAGTTTCCTTTACGCAAAAACTGTGTGGATGTTGTAATTTTAATTGTTTAAAAAGAGTAGTTGAGTAAAATTTTGACACCGGCCTAATAGGTTATTAGTAATTAAATGTATTTTCGACAGTGATGCTAAGAATGATGCATATGAGACTCCTGTTTTAATTTAATATTGGAGTGATCGTCGGGTATCTTATTAGGCGGGGTGTCAGATTTACAGTTAAATCCGCAAACTACGGCAACCTCATTATCATTGACTTTATGGGTTTGAAATTATTAGAAATTCGCTCGATGGTTGACCATAAGAAGCCCGTTAGTGAGAATGCTGGCCTATCTTGTACATCACGGATGCCTCTTTGTCTCTTGCTCCGTGGAGACCACTCATGAGATGAAGTGTTAACTACCAGTACACTTCCCCCAAATTACTTTGTCACCGCCTTTATCGTCTCTGCCTTCACATTGTTCCCCGAAAAATCAGTAACATAGAATGATCTGACTGCTCGCATTCCAATCTCAGCCCTTGCTACAGACAGTCCATTTTCACAGAACACTTTTGTCACGTCTGAGAGCAATCCTAATCTATTTTGGGTGCATATATCCAGCTTTACTCCACGGGAGACTCGCCTTTCTACCGTTGCAATTAAGCAACGGGTAATCCTATGCCTCTCATTCTTCGTATTTACAACTCTTCCGTCCTTTTGTCGCAAGTAATACTCCTGAGATGCAAGGGACCCCTCGGAGCTAACAGCTGCATGAAACACCTCATACTGCATGTCTGTGAGTGTACACACAGTATCAAATAGTAATTTCAGCCGGTCTCTGCTCCTCACCATCACAAGTGAATAAACCTTTTCCTTACACTCGTCTATTGTTACAACTGGGCCTGTATATTGGCCACCCGACATGGATTTTTGATGTAAATGATGCATGTTGCTCGGGTGAGGTGGGTCATGCCACTGTAGCGAACAAATAGCATCCCAAATCAGTAAGTACAACTGTTATATAGGATAATAGGCCTGGCCGGTTTGTCCCTGTCATCTCAAGAACTATCACATCCTTATTGATACATGTTTGTACCTCTTTTTTCTCTTCCAACTTGGGAAGATTGCCCCCTGGATGTAATGTATGAGGTTTTGTTCTGTAATTTGGTTCCCAAACTGGTTGGGCACGTGAAACACATCTATGAACCATCCACCGTCGGAGAAAATGTATTATTTGGATATCAAGAGGTTAAGATCTGTCAGAACTTGAACCATCTCCACTAAAACCCTCTGGTTGTTTGCGCTATACACCTTCACAAGCGTGCAGCCATGGCTGGTTTCATTGTCAATACAAACCATTGGTGGGAATAATCTTTCCATGAGAAATTCATAGTCGGGATCGAAATAAGGTTGATAAGTCATCTCCACTTTATGATAGTAAACGCGCTATTGATTAGTCTAAGAGACACTTATGAAAGAGAGAGGACAAGAGTTGTCTTACATAGATTGGGGTTAACATAGAGGTAATAGCTGGAGAAGGCGTGATAGTAATAGCTGCACTCTAAATGTCCTTAATTGATACGTGAATCAATATTAAGTGAGGAATACGTCCAATCCAGACGGGCTACAGCCTACATGAAATAATCAAGGCTGTTTTTGGCACAAGTTACTATATATAAACACGGGGCATAAATCATTGAGCACAATGATATGTAGGTATATCTACACAAAGTTTATGCAAGTTCATGTTTTTATTTGTTTGTTGTAATTTGGTTTGGCACAGATTATTTAATATTAACATTGGGGCATGAAATAATCAAGGCTAGAGTGATCGGACTGAAGCTTCACGAGGATTCGGGAACTACTATTGATGCACTAGAAAATTGTTTGATTGGTTCAAAACAGATGGGTCTAAAGATCAAACCCCACATTCTATAACCTTCAATTCATATGTTTCACCTCAATATTTTAGTGGATCTGCATTTTTACTTGATATGGGCGTCGTGAAGGATAGGTGATTATCAGAACCTGGAAAATAACTGCCCACGAGATGAAGTTTTTAAGAGGAGAAATTGATGTTAGTGGATCAGACAATGACAACCTATGGATTAAAGGAAACATTTCAAAATACACTAATCGTCCCATTTGGAGAAAAAAACTGAAATGTTGAAATTTTGTGGTCTAACGTGGGTGATCCAAATGCCCGTGTTTAGAGCATTTGGCAAATTATTTATATTATGAAAACAATGAATTCGATATTAATCATGATTGGTGAGACTCTAACAGGCAATGCCGATATGAGTCCTATGGACATGTCAAGTAGGTTAACGTTGCAAATTCATTAATAAATATTGAAACCAGCTATTAAAATTCTTTTTGTCACTAGCATTATTTATCCGTTTTTAACGAGTCATTATTATATGTGTGTACATTGATGTTATTATTAGATAACTAATCGATTGTAATTTGCAATGAATAAATTAGCCTACTTAAGATTTAGATGAGTCGTTTATCTCTCAGTAGGCACTTTTTAAGATATTTTATGAATCTAATAATTGATCAACAATTCTTTTGGATTCTATTTTTTTCTTCTTAAGTTAAGGTTAGTTAAACTAATTTTATATTTTTACTTTTATATTTGTCTTTAGCCAACTTAAATTGTTACCAAAAAATTTATCTATGACTTCAATCATTTTTTAAGGGGCATATACCAAATAGTCCCTCGAATACTTAAAGCATGGATCGACCGGGATAACCGATTGAGAGATAGGTCGGAAATTTGGGAATTGAGATACGGAGAGAGAGTAAACATCAATTCCACATGTAAACCAGTAAGCTAAAGATGGAAACTACTGAATTTATATAACAAGGGGGTAACTAGGACCCTAGAGTTGTGTCAACACTCCTATATATATACGATAGTGAGATGAATCGTAAGGTAAATAGAATGGCGAGTATACGAGAAATATATACTACGTACTAATATGTATTATCGGGTCATGTGAATACCAATTGATACATAGTAATACATAGGTTATGTGAATACCTAAAGTATATATATATATATATATATATTAGCGCTCGAGGTGTGATTCCGAGACAATATAGATGCTAGTATTGGTGCTCGAGGTATGATTCCGAGCAAATATAAATATGATTAATATTGGTGCTCAAGGGGTGATTCTGAGACAATATAATCAATGAATCTTGGTGCTCGAGGTGTGATTTCGAGACAACAGATATAAATCACTATTGGTGCTCGAAGTATGATTCTGAGACAATAACCCCCAAATGTGATATAGGGAGGTTATTATAAAGTATGTGTTTATAGTATATATTGAGTGCAAAAAATATATACCAAATGTATGTTTAAAATAATATTGGGGCCGATGATTAGACCGAACCAATATTGAAAATATAATATTGGTGCCGATGATTAGACTGGACCAATATCGAAAATATAAACATTGGTATCGATGGAAGGTCTAAACCAATATACATATGCATTACATTTACCTTGGGGGCGAGGGAGATCCGGACCAATGTAAATGTAGGATAGTTGGGGTCGATGATTATCCAGACCAATATCCTTATAGTATATATTATGTGTCAAATATATACCTCATGATACTCTACTTTGTAACACCCCGCCTAATTAAATACCGGGTGGCCAGCCCCATACCAAATTAAAACCTAATATACAATTGGATCATTCTTAGCATCACTGTCGAAAACATTTACAACTCACCCAATGCCCAATTAAGACGGTGTTAACAACTTTCCAAATTTTAATTTCAACAAAAACCATTTTTAGTTTAAGAATAACACAACACATTTTATTCTACAACACTGATAACCGAACAGATAACACAAATAACATTAATCCAGTACAGTAATCCCAACAATAACAAATGTATTAAAATGACACGAACACAATAGTATTTGACTCCGAAAGAAAAAAGATAACTGAGTTCCTTTGGGCGACATGCCTTAACTAAAGAATACTATGAATCAAAAGAAGATAAGCGTCTAAGCAAAACTCCATAGCTCCATAGCTCATCATAATCCTCTAAGGTTGGCGTCCCTACTGCTGGACACCTGATATAGAAGGTACAATAGAAAATAAAATATGCAAGGAAACGGGTCAGAGCCCGATGTGAAAATGATTTTGAAAACAACAAGTATTTAACAAGTGCAATAAAGCATTTATTATGTAATGTTAGTATCCAACTCTCACTTGCCATTCTCACCTCTCAACTAGAGTGCACACTTAATGTTTCCTATTAACCTCCTAGTTAATGGTTCCTCTTCACCAATTCCATAATATGATTCCATTCCCATATCATAACCCCGTATGTCCCATACCATACTGTAACACCCCGCCCACCCGGGAAGAGCGAACAGAGCGCCACTATCGATAAAATAAATCCAAATCCACAAATAACAAGGTATAGAGCATCTAAATAAATCCACAATAATATAAATCCACTAATCTCAATCTCTACAATTACAACAAGTCTCTCGAATAAATACAACATCTAACTAGAAAAATAAAATACAAATCTCCAATGCTCTATACAACAAAATAAATAATACAAATCTTTCCCAAACAATTCTCGCTAAAATCAATCTCCATAGCGCCCCAAAATCCGCGCTAACCTACCACTAAAAGAAAATATGGGGAAGTACACAATACGACAGGAAAGATGTTCAGCAAATATATGTTAGTGATGAATAAAACGTAACAACACGAGTACGAATATTCAAATCGAAATGCAAATCCCAAAGCATTTATCAATATAATTTCTCAACAACACTTTAACCGGGTCACCAGGCCTCACCGCATCCGTATATGCTTTATCAAGCCATAACCCGGGAAACAGGAATTTTGGCGGGTGCCCAACCTCCGTGCCATATTAAAATCTCATGACAACGTGCTTATCAATAATATAATGATACCAAATGAATCAAAATAATTTCAACAATTATTTTCCAGATTTCAATGAATTTATCAATTCAAATATGAGTTCAATTAAACAAGAATTCAAAGAGAATAACACTCGCGAGATTTAAGGAGCATATTGTGTAAAACTCCATACCTCAAACCATGATGAGAAACCAACGATCACATCCTCAAGATCAACACAAAAGATCTACAAAAGCTCCTCCAAGAACCTCCCACAAAATAGCCCTAAGAACACCTCTAATCTAAGGTTGGAACTCACAAATCTCAAGGGCCAATGTATATATAAAAAGAAGAGGAATATAAAATATATTTTCTGCCAAAATTTGTGCCAAAAGTAGGTTAAAAAGGGTTGCCCATGATTCCTTTTATAATGCAAAGAAATCAAGAGTTGGAAGCCAAAAGACTCCTTTAAATAAAGCAAATAAATGAAGAGTTGGAAGTCAAAACAACTCCAAGAGTTAAAAACATTTAAAAATCATTTTAAAATCCGTTTTAACTCCGTTTTCCAAACCGTTTGAAATTCTCTCCTTTAAAAATAATAACCAAAATATTTGAGTAATAAAAATAATTTTATCAAAAACTTTATTTTCCTCCATTTTCCAGAAATTAATTAAAATAACCCAAAATTTACGCGGGTTGTTACACTTCCCCACTAACAATGGAATTTCTCCCTCGAAATTCGTCGAATGCCTAACTCTAAAAAATCAGGCCACTACATTATCTCCAAAAATAAATCACGTCACCAAAAATAAATTCCTCACCTCTAATCTCGAAACCTATCGCGAATTTCACCTAAAATTTTCTATCTCCAAAAATTGTTATCCACGCAATGAACCCAAAACCTAAGCCCCGAGGGTTTTCGTATACCTAAGCTCTGATACCATTTGTAACACCCCGCCCACCCGGGGAGAGCGAACGGAGCGCCACTATCGGTAAAATAAATCCAAATCAACAAATAACAAGGTATAGAGCATCTAAATAAACCCACAATAATATAAATCCACTAATCTCAATCTCTACAATTATAACAAGTCTCTCGAATAAATACAACATCTAAGACGAAAAATAAAATACAAATCTCCAATGCTCTATACAACAAAATAAATAATACAAATCTTTCCCAAACAATCCTAGCTAAAATCAATCTCCATAGCGCCCCAAAATCCGCGCTAACCTGCCACTAAAAGAAAATATGGGGAAGTACAAAATACGACAGGAAAGATGTTCAGCAAATATATGTTAGCGATGAATAAAACGTAACAACACGAGTACGAATATTCAAATTGAAATGCAAATCTCAAAGAATTTATCAATATAATTTCTCAACAACACTTTAACCGGGTCACCAGGCCTCACCACATCCGTATATGCTTTATCAAGCCATAGCCCGGGAAACAGGAATTTTGGCGGGTGCCCAACCTCCGTGCCATATTAAAATCTCATGACAACGTGCTTATCAACAATATAATGATACCAAATGAATCAAAATAATTTCAACAATTATTTTCCAGATTTTAATGAATTTATCAATTCAAATATGAGTTCAATTAAACAAGAATTCAAAGAGAATAACACTCGCGAGATTTAAGGAGCATATTGTGTAAAACCCCATACCTCAAACCATGATGAGAAACCAACGATCACATCCTCAAGATCAACACAAAAGATCTACAAAAGATCCTCCAAGAACCTCTAACAAAATAGCCCCAAGAACACCTCTAATCTAAGGTTAGAACTCACAAATCTCAAGGGCCAATGTATATATAAAAAGAAGAAGAATATAAAATATATTTGCGGCCAAAATTTCTGCCAAAAGTAGGTTAAATAGGGTTGCCCATGATTCCTTTTATAATGCAAAGAAATTAAGCGTTGGAAGCCAAAAGACTCCTTTAAATAAAGCAAATAAATGAAGAGTTGGAAGTCAAAACAACTCCAGGAGTTAAAAACATTTTAAAATCATTTTAAAATCCGTTTTAACTCCGTTTTCCAAACCGTTTGAAATTCTCGTCTTTAAAAATAATAACCAAGATATTTGAGCAATAAAAATAATTTTATCAAAAACTTTATTTTCCTCCATTTTCCACAAATTAATTAAAATAGCCCAAAATTTACGCGGGTTGTTACACTTCCCCACTAACAATGGAATTTCGCCCTCGAAATTTGCCGAATGCCTAACTCAAAAAAATCAGGCCACTACACTATCTCCAAAAATAAATCACGTCACCAAAAATAAATTCCTCACCTCTAATCTCGAAACCTATCGCGAATTTCACATAAAATTTTCTATCTCCAAAAATTGTTATCCACGGAATGAACCCAAAACCTAAGCCCCGAGGGTTTTCGTATACCTAAGCTCTGATACCATTTGTAACACCTCGCCCACCCGGGGAGAGCGAACGGAGCGCCACTATCGATAAAATAAATTCAAATCCACAAATAACAAGGTATAGAGCATCTAAATAAACCCAGAATAATATAAATCCACTAATCTCAATCTCTACAATTATAACAAGTCTCTCGAATAAATACAACATCTAACTCGAAAAATAAAATACAAATCTACAATGCTCTATACAACAAAATAAATAATACAAATCTTTCCCAAACAATCCTTGCTAAAATCAATCTCCATAGCACCCCAAAATCCGCGCTAACCTGCCACTAAAAGAAAATATGGGGAAGTACACAATACGACAGGAAAGATGTTTCGCAAATAAATGTCAGCGATGAATAAAACGTAACGACACGAGTACGAATATTCAAATCGAAATGCAAATCTCAAAGCATTTATCAATATAATTTCTCAACAACACTTTAATCGGGTCACCAGGCCTCACCACATCCGTATATGCTTTATCAAGCCATAGCCCGGGAAACAGGAATTTTGGCGGGTGCCCAACCTCCGTGCCATATTAAAATCTCATGACAACGTGCTTATCAACAATATAATGATACCAAATGAATCAAAATAATTTCAACAAGTATTTTCCAGATTTCAATGAATTTATCAATTCAAATATGAGTTCAATTAAACAAGAATTCTAAGAGAATAACACTCGTGAGATTTAAGGAGCATATTATGTAAAACCCCATACCTCAAACCATGATGAGAAACCAACGATCACATCCTCAAGATCAACACAAAAGATCTACAAAAGCTCCAACAAGAACCTCCAACAAATAGCCGCAAGATCACCTCTAATCTAAGGTTGGAACTCACAAATCTCAAGCGCCAATGTATATATAAAAAGAAGAGGAATATAAAATATATTTGCTGCCAAAATTTGTGCCAAAAGTAGCTCAAAAAGGGTTGCCCATGATTCCTTTTATAATGCAAAGAAATGAAGAGTTGGAAGCCAAAAGACTCCTTTAAATAAAGCAAATAAATGAAGAGTTGGAAGTCAAAACAACTCCAAGAGTTAAAAACATTTTAAAATCATTTTAAAATCCGTTTTAACTCCGTTTTCCAAACCGTTTCAAATTCTCGCCTTTAAAAATAATAACAAAGATATTTAAGCAGTAAAAATAATTTTATCAAAAACTTTATTTTCCTCCATTTTCCAGAAATTAATTAAAATAGCCCAAAATTTACGCGGGTTGTTACACTTCCCCACTAACATTGGAATTTCGCCCTCGAAATTCGCCAAATGCCTAACTCTCAAAAATCAGGCCACTACACTATCTCCAAAACTAAATCACGTCACCAAAAATAAATTCCTCACCTTTAATCTCGAAACCTATCGCGAATTTCACCTAAAATTTTCTATCTCCAAAAATTGTTATCCACGCAATGAACCCAAAACCTAAGCACCGAGGGTTTCCGTATACCTAAGCTCTGATACCATTTGTAACACCCCGCCCACCCGGGGAGAGCGAACGGAGCGCCACTATCGATAAAATAAATCCAAATCCACAAATAACAAGGTATAGAGCGTCTAAATAAACCCACAATAATATAAATCCACTCATCTCAATCTCTACAATTATAACAAGTCTCTCGAATAAATACAACATATAACTCGAAAAATAAAATACAAATCTCCAATGCTCTATACAACAAAATAAATAATACAAATCTTTCCCAAACAATCCTCGCTAAAATCAATCTACATAGCACCCCAAAATCCGCGCTAACCTGCCACTAAAGGAAAATATGGGGAAGTACACAATACGACAGGAAAGATATTCCGCAAATATATGTTAGCGATGAATAAAACGTAACAACACGAGTACGAATATTCAAATCGAAATGCAAATCTCATAGAATTTATCAATATAATTTCTCAACAACACTTTAACCGGGTCACCGGGCCTCACCACATCCGTATATGCTTTATCAAGCCATAGCCCGGGAAATAGGAATTTTGGCGGGTGCCCAACCTCCGTGCCATATTAAAATCTCATGACAACGTGCTTATCAACAATATAATGATACCAAATGAATCAAAATAATTTCAACAATTATTTTCCAGATTTTAATGAATTTATCAATTCAAATATGAGTTCAATTAAACAAGAATTCAAAGAGAATAACACTCGCGAGATTTAAGGAGCATATTGTGTAAAACCCCATACCTCAAACCATGATGAGAAACCAACGATCACATCCTCAAGATCAACACAAAAGATCTACAAAAGCTCCTCCAAGAACCTCTAACAAAATAGACCCAAGAACACCTCTAATCTAAGGTTGGAACTCACAAATCTCAAGGGCCAATGTATATATAAAAAGAAGAGGAATATAAAATATATTTGCGGCCAAAATTTGTGCCAAAAGTAGGTTAAAAAGGGTTGCCCATGATTCCTTTTATAATGCAAAGAAATGAAGCGTTGGAAGCCAAAAGACTTCTTTAAATAAAGCAAATAAATGAAGAGTTGGAAGTCAAAACAACTCCAAGAGTTAAAAACATTTAAAAATTATTTTAAAATCCGTTTTAACTCCGTTTTCCAAACCGCTTGAAATTCTCTCCTTTAAAAATAATAACCAAGATATTTGAGAAATAAAAATAATTTTATCAAAAACTTTATTTTCCTCCATTTTCCACAAATTAATTAAAATAGCCCAAAATTTACGCGGGTTGTTACACTTCCCCACTAACAATGGAATTTCGCCCTCGAAATTTGCCGAATGCCTAACTCAAAAAAATCAGGCCACTACACTATCTCCAAAAATAAATCACGTCACCAAAAATAAATTCCTCACCTCTAATCTCGAAACCTATCACGAATTTCACCTAAAATTTTCTATCTCCAAAAATTGTTATCCACGGAATGAACCCAAAACCTAAGCCCCGAGGGTTTTCGTATACCTAAGCACTGATACCATTTGTAACACCCCGCCCACCCGGGGAGAGCGAACGGAGCGCCACTATCGATAAAATAAATCCAAATCCACAAATAACAAGGTATAGAGCATCTAAATAAACCCACAATAATATAAATCCACTAATCTCAATCTCTACAATTATAACAAGTCTCTCGAATAAATACAACATCTAACTCGAAAAATAAAATAGAAATCTCCAATGCTCTATACAACAAAATAAATAATACAAATCTTTCCCAAACAATCCTTGCTAAAATCAATCTCCATAGCACCCAAAAATCCGCTCTAACCTGCCACTAAAAGAAAATATGGGGAAGTACACAATACGACAGGAAAGATGTTTCGCTAATATATGTTAGCGATGAATAAAACGTAACGACACGAGTACGAATATTCAAATCGAAATGCAAATCTCAAAGCATTTATCAATATAATTTATCAACAACACTTTAACCGGGTCACCAGGCCTCACCACATCCGTATATGCTTTATCACGCCATAGCCCGGGAAACTGGAATTTTGGCGGGTGCCCAACCTCCGTGCCATATTAAAATCTCATGACAACGTGCTTATCAACAATATAATGATACCAAATGAATCAAAATAATTTCAACAATTATTTTCCAGATTTTAATGAATTTATCAATTCAAATATGAGTTCAATTAAACAAGAATTCAAAGAGAATAACACTCGTGAGATTTAAGGAGCATATTATGTAAAACCCCATACCTCAAACCATGATGAGAAACCAACGATCACATCCTCAAGATCAACACAAAAGATCTACAAAATCTCCTCCAAGAACCTCCAACAAAATAGCCGCAAGATCACCTCTAATCTAAGGTTGGAACTCACAAATCTCAAGCGCCAATGTATATATAAAAAGAAGAGGAATATAAAATATATTTGCTGCCAAAATTCGTGCCAAAAGTAGGTTAAAAGGGTTGCCCATGATTCCTTTTATAATGCAAAGAAATGAAGAGTTGGAAGCCAAAAGACTCCTTTAAATAAAGCAAATAAATGAAGAGTTGGAAGTCAAAACAACTCCAAGAGTTAAAAACATTTTAAAATCATTTTAAAATCCGTTTTAACTCCGTTTTCCAAACCGTTTGAAATTCTCGCCTTTAAAAATAATAACCAAGATATTTGAGCAATAAAAATAATTTTATCAAAAACTTTATTTTCCTCCATTTTCCAGAAATTAATTAAAATAGCCCAAAATTTACGCGGGTTGTTACACTTCCCCACTAACATTGGAATTTCGCCCTCGAAATTCGCCGAATGCCTAACTCTCAAAAATCAGGCCACTACACTATCTCCAAAAATAAATCACGTCACCAAAAATAAATTCCTCACCTTTAATATCGAAACCTATCGCGAATTTCACCTAAAATTTTCTATCTCCAAAAATTGTTATCCACGCAATGAACCCAAAACCTAAGCCCCGAGGGTTTCCGTATACCTAAGCTCTGATACCATTTGTAACACCCCGCCCACCCGGGGAGAGCGAACGGAGCGCCACTATCGATAAAATAAATCCAAATCCACAAATAACAAGGTATAGAGCGTCTAAATAAACCCACAATAATATAAATCCACTCATCTCAATCTCTACAATTATAACAAGTCTCTCGAATAAATACAACATATAACTCGAAAAATAAAATACAAATCTCCAATGCTCTATACAACAAAATAAATAATACAAATCTTTCCCAAACAATCCGCGCTAAAATCAATCTACATAGCACCCCAAAATCCGCGCTAACCTGCCACTAAAGGAAAATATGGGGAAGTACACAATACGACAGGAAAGATGTTCCGCAAATATATGTTAGCGATGAATAAAACGTAACAACACGAGTACGAATATTCAAATTGAAATGCAAATCTCAAAGAATTTATCAATATAATTTCTCAACAACACTTTAACCGGGTCACCAGGCCTCACCACATCCGTATATGCTTTATCAAGCCATAGCCCGGGAAACAAGAATTTTGGCGGGTGCCCAACCTCCGTGCCATTTTAAAATCTCATGACAACGTGCTTATCAATAATATAATGATACCAAATGAATCAAAATAATTTCAACAATTATTTTCCAGATTTTAATGAATTTATCAATTCAAATATGAGTTCAATTAAACAAGAATTCAAAGAGAATAACACTCGCGAGATTTAAGGAGCATATTGTGTAAAACCCCATACCTCAAACCATGATGAGAAACCAACGATCACATCCTCAAGATCAACACAAAAGATCTACAAAATCTCCTCCAAGAACCTCTAACAAAATAGCCCCAAGAACACCTCTAATCTAAGGTTGGAACTCACAAATCTCAAGGGCCAATGTATATATAAAAAGAAGAGGAATATAAAATATATTTGCGGCCAAAATTTGTGCCAAAAGTAGGTTAAAAAGGGTTGCCCATGATTCCTTTTATAATGCAAAGAAATGAAGCGTTGGAAGCCAAAAGACTCCTTTAAATAAAGCAAATAAATGAAGAGTTGGAAGTCAAAACAACTCCAAGAGTTAAAAACATTTAAAAATCATTTTAAAATCCGTTTTAACTCCGTTTTCCAAACCGTTTGAAATTCTCGCCTTTAAAAATAATAACCAAGATATTTGAGCAATAAAAATAATTTTATCATAAACTTTATTTTCCTCAATTTTCCACAAATTAATTAAAATAGCCCAAAATTTACGCGGGTTGTCACACTTCCCCACTAACAATGGAATTTCGCCCTCGAAATTTGCCGAATGCCTAACTCAAAAAAATCAGGCCACTACACTATCTCCAAAAATAAATCACGTCACCAAAAATAAATTCCTCACCTCTAATCTCGAAACCTATCGCGAATTTCACCTAAAATTTTCTGTCTCCAAAAATTGTTATCCACGGAATGACCCAAAACCTAAGCCCCGAGGGTTTTCATATACCTAAGCTCTGATACCATTTGTAACACCCCGCCCACCCGGGGAGAGCGAACGGAGCGCCACTATCGATAAAATAAATCCAAATCCACAAATAACAAGGTATAGAGCGTCTAAATAAACCCACAATAATATAAATCCACTAATCTCAATCTCTACAATTATAACAAGTCTCTCGAATAAATACAACATCTAACTCGAAAAATAAAATACAAATCTCCAATGCTCTATACAACAAAATAAATAATACAAATCTTTCCCAAACAATCCTTGCTAAAATCAATCTCCATAGCACCCCAAAATCCGCGCTAACCTGCCACTAAAAGAAAATATGGGGAAGTACACAATACGACAGGAAAGATGTTTCGCAAATATATGTTAACGATGAATAAAACGTAATGACACGAGTACGAATATTCAAATCGAAATGCAAATCTCAAAGCATTTATCAATATAATTTCTCAACAACACTTTAACCGGGTCACCAGGCCTCACCACATCCGTATATGCTTTATCAAGCCATAGCCCGGGAAACAGGAATTTTGGCGGGTGCCCAACCTCCGTGCCATATTAAAATCTCATGACAACGTGCTTATCAACAATATAATGATACCAAATGAATCAAAATAATTTCAACAATTATTTTCCAGATTTCAATGAATTTATCAATTCAAATATGAGTTCAATTAAACAAGAATTCAAAGAGAATAACACTCGTGAGATTTAAGGAGCATATTATGTAAAACCCCATACCTCAAACCATGATGAGAAACCAACGATCACATCCTCAAGATCAACACAAAAGATCTACAAAAGCTCCTCCAAGAACCTCCAACAAAATATCCGCAAGATCACCTCTAATCTAAGGTTGGAACTCACAAATCTCAAGCGCCAATATATATATAAAAAGAAGAGGAATATAAAATATATTTGCTGCCAAAAGTAGGTTAAAAAGGGTTGCCCATGATTCCTTTTATAATGAAAAGAAATGAAGAGTTGGAAGCCAAAAGACTCCTTTAAATAAAGCAAATAAATGAAGAGTTGGAAGTCAAAACAACTCCAAGAGTTAAAAACATTTTAAAATCATTTTAAAATCCGTTTTAACTCCGTTTTCCAAACCGTTTGAAATTCTCGCCTTTAAAAATAATAACCAAGATATTTGAGCAATAAAAATAATTTTATCAAAAACTTTATTTTCCTCCATTTTCCAGAAATTAATTAAAATAGCCCAAAATTTACGCGGGTTGTTACACTTCCCCACTAACATTGGAATTTCGCCCTCGAAATTCGCCGAATGCCTAAATCTCAAAAATCAGGCCACTACACTATCTCCAAAAATAAATCACGTCACCAAAAATAAATTCCTCACCTTTAATATCGAAACCTATCGCGAATTTCACCTAAAATTTTCTATCTCCAAAAATTGTTATCCACGCAATGAACTCAAAACCTAAGCCCCGAGGGTTTCCGTATACCTAAGCTCTGATACCATTTGTAACACCCCGCCCACCCGGGGAGAGCGAACGGAGCGCCACTATCGATAAAATAAATCCAAATCCACAAATAACAAGGTATAGAGCGTCTAAATAAACCCACAATAATATAAATCCACTCATCTCAATCTCTACAATTATAACAAGTCTCTCGAATAAATACAACATATAACTCGAAAAATAAAATACAAATCTCCAATGCTCTATACAACAAAATAAATAATACAAATCTTTCCCAAACAATCCGCGCTAAAATCAATCTACATAGCACCCCAAAATCCGCGCTAACCTGCCACTAAAGGAAAATATGGGGAAGTACACAATACGACAGGAAAGATGTTCCGCAAATATATGTTAGCGATGAATAAAACGTAACAACACGAGTACGAATATTCAAATTGAAATGCAAATCTCAAAGAATTTATCAATATAATTTCTCAACAACACTTTAACCGGGTCACCAGGCCTCACCACATCCGTATATGCTTTATCAAGCCATAGCCCGGGAAACAGGAATTTTGGCGGGTGCCCAACCTCCGTGCCATTTTAAAATCTCATGACAACGTGCTTATCAATAATATAATGATACCAAATGAATCAAAATAATTTCAACAATTATTTTCCAGATTTTAATGAATTTATCAATTCAAATATGAGTTCAATTAAACAAGAATTCAAAGAGAATAACACTCGCGAGATTTAAGGAGCATATTGTGTAAAACCCCATACCTCAAACCATGATGAGAAACCAACGATCACATCCTCAAGATCAACACAAAAGATCTACAAAATCTCCTCCAAGAACCTCTAACAAAATAGCCCCAAGAACACCTCTAATCTAAGGTTGGAACTCACAAATCTCAAGGGCCAATGTATATATAAAAAGAAGAGGAATATAAAATATATTTGCGGCCAAAATTTGTGCCAAAAGTAGGTTAAAAAGGGTTGCCCATGATTCCTTTTATAATGCAAAGAAATGAAGCGTTGGAAGCCAAAAGACTCCTTTAAATAAAGCAAATAAATGAAGAGTTGGAAGTCAAAACAACTCCAAGAGTTAAAAACATTTAAAAATCATTTTAAAATCCGTTTTAACTCCGTTTTCCAAACCGTTTGAAATTCTCGCCTTTAAAAATAATAACCAAGATATTTGAGCAATACAAATAATTTTATCATAAACTTTATTTTCCTCAATTTTCCACAAATTAATTAAAATAGCCCAAAATTTACGCGGGTTGTCACACTTCCCCACTAACAATGGAATTTCGCCCTCGAAATTTGCCGAATGCCTAACTCAAAAAAATCAGGCCACTACACTATCTCCAAAAATAAATCACGTCACCAAAAATAAATTCCTCACCTCTAATCTCGAAACCTATCGCGAATTTCACCTAAAATTTTCTGTCTCCAAAAATTGTTATCCACGGAATGACCCAAAACCTAAGCCCCGAGGGTTTTCATATACCTAAGCTCTGATACCATTTGTAACACCCCGCCCACCCGGGGAGAGCGAACGGAGCGCCACTATCGATAAAATAAATCCAAATCCACAAATAACAAGGTATAGAGCGTCTAAATAAACCCACAATAATATAAATCCACTAATCTCAATCTCTACAATTATAACAAGTCTCTCGAATAAATACAACATCTAACTCGAAAAATAAAATACAAATCTCCAATGCTCTATACAACAAAATAAATAATACAAATCTTTCCCAAACAATCCTCGCTAAAATCAATCTACATAGCACCCCAAAATCCGCGCTAACCTGCCACTAAAGGAAAATATGGGGAAGTACACAATACGACAGGAAAGATATTCCGCAAATATATGTTAGCGATGAATAAAACGTAACAACACGAGTACGAATATTCAAATCGAAATGCAAATCTCATAGAATTTATCAATATAATTTCTCAACAACACTTTAACCGGGTCACCGGGCCTCACCACATCCGTATATGCTTTATCAAGCCATAGCCCGGGAAATAGGAATTTTGGCGGGTGCCCAACCTCCGTGCCATATTAAAATCTCATGACAACGTGCTTATCAACAATATAATGATACCAAATGAATCAAAATAATTTCAACAATTATTTTCCAGATTTTAATGAATTTATCAATTCAAATATGAGTTCAATTAAACAAGAATTCAAAGAGAATAACACTCGCGAGATTTAAGGAGCATATTGTGTAAAACCCCATACCTCAAACCATGATGAGAAACCAACGATCACATCCTCAAGATCAACACAAAAGATCTACAAAAGCTCCTCCAAGAACCTCTAACAAAATAGCCCCAAGAACACCTCTAATCTAAGGTTGGAACTCACAAATCTCAAGGGCCAATGTATATATAAAAAGAAGAGGAATATAAAATATATTTGAGGCCAAAATTTGTGCCAAAAGTAGGTTAAAAAGGGTTGCCCATGATTCCTTTTATAATGCAAAGAAATGAAGCGTTGGAAGCCAAAAGACTTCTTTAAATAAAGCAAATAAATGAAGAGTTGGAAGTCAAAACAACTCCAAGAGTTAAAAACATTTAAAAATTATTTTAAAATCCGTTTTAACTCCGTTTTCCAAACCGCTTGAAATTCTCTCCTTTAAAAATAATAACCAAGATATTTGAGAAATAAAAATAATTTTATCAAAAACTTTATTTTCCTCCATTTTCCACAAATTAATTAAAATAGCCCAAAATTTACGCGGGTTGTTACACTTCCCCACTAACAATGGAATTTCGCCCTCGAAATTTGCCGAATGCCTAACTCAAAAAAATCAGGCCACTACACTATCTCCAAAAATAAATCACGTCACCAAAAATAAATTCCTCACCTCTAATCTCGAAACCTATCACGAATTTCACCTAAAATTTTCTATCTCCAAAAATTGTTATCCACGGAATGAACCCAAAACCTAAGCCCCGAGGGTTTTCGTATACCTAAGCACTGATACCATTTGTAACACCCCGCCCACCCGGGGAGAGCGAACGGAGCGCCACTATCGATAAAATAAATCCAAATCCACAAATAACAAGGTATAGAGCATCTAAATAAACCCACAATAATATAAATCCACTAATCTCAATCTCTACAATTATAACAAGTCTCTCGAATAAATACAACATCTAACTCGAAAAATAAAATAGAAATCTCCAATGCTCTATACAACAAAATAAATAATACAAATCTTTCCCAAACAATCCTTGCTAAAATCAATCTCCATAGCACCCAAAAATCCGCTCTAACCTGCCACTAAAAGAAAATATGGGGAAGTACACAATACGACAGGAAAGATGTTTCGCTAATATATGTTAGCGATGAATAAAACGTAACGACACGAGTACGAATATTCAAATCGAAATGCAAATCTCAAAGCATTTATCAATATAATTTATCAACAACACTTTAACCGGGTCACCAGGCCTCACCACATCCGTATATGCTTTATCACGCCATAGCCCGGGAAACAGGAATTTTGGCGGGTGCCCAACCTCCGTGCCATATTAAAATCTCATGACAACGTGCTTATCAACAATATAATGATACCAAATGAATCAAAATAATTTCAACAATTATTTTCCAGATTTTAATGAATTTATCAATTCAAATATGAGTTCAATTAAACAAGAATTCAAAGAGAATAACACTCGTGAGATTTAAGGAGCATATTATGTAAAACCCCATACCTCAAACCATGATGAGAAACCAACGATCACATCCTCAAGATCAACACAAAAGATCTACAAAATCTCCTCCAAGAACCTCCAACAAAATAGCCGCAAGATCACCTCTAATCTAAGGTTGGAACTCACAAATCTCAAGCGCCAATGTATATATAAAAAGAAGAGGAATATAAAATATATTTGCTGCCAAAATTTGTGCCAAAAGTAGGTTAAAAGGGTTGCCCATGATTCCTTTTATAATGCAAAGAAATGAAGAGTTGGAAGCCAAAAGACTCCTTTAAATAAAGCAAATAAATGAAGAGTTGGAAGTCAAAACAACTCCAAGAGTTAAAAACATTTTAAAATCATTTTAAAATCCGTTTTAACTCCGTTTTCCAAACCGTTTGAAATTCTCGCCTTTAAAAATAATAACCAAGATATTTGAGCAATAAAAATAATTTTATCAAAAACTTTATTTTCCTCCATTTTCCAGAAATTAATTAAAATAGCCCAAAATTTACGCGGGTTGTTACACTTCCCCACTAACATTGGAATTTCGCCCTCGAAATTCGCCGAATGCCTAACTCTCAAAAATCAGGCCACTACACTATCTCCAAAAATAAATCACGTCACCAAAAATAAATTCCTCACCTTTAATATCGAAACCTATCGCGAATTTCACCTAAAATTTTCTATCTCCAAAAATTGTTATCCACGCAATGAACCCAAAACCTAAGCCCCGAGGGTTTCCGTATACCTAAGCTCTGATACCATTTGTAACACCCCGCCCACCCGGGGAGAGCGAACGGAGCGCCACTATCGATAAAATAAATCCAAATCCACAAATAACAAGGTATAGAGCGTCTAAATAAACCCACAATAATATAAATCCACTCATCTCAATCTCTACAATTATAACAAGTCTCTCGAATAAATACAACATATAACTCGAAAAATAAAATACAAATCTCCAATGCTCTATACAACAAAATAAATAATACAAATCTTTCCCAAACAATCCGCGCTAAAATCAATCTACATAGCACCCCAAAATCCGCGCTAACCTGCCACTAAAGGAAAATATGGGGAAGTACACAATACGACAGGAAAGATGTTCCGCAAATATATGTTAGCGATGAATAAAACGTAACAACACGAGTACGAATATTCAAATTGAAATGCAAATCTCAAAGAATTTATCAATATAATTTCTCAACAACACTTTAACCGGGTCACCAGGCCTCACCACATCCGTATATGCTTTATCAAGCCATAGCCCGGGAAACAAGAATTTTGGCGGGTGCCCAACCTCCGTGCCATTTTAAAATCTCATGACAACGTGCTTATCAATAATATAATGATACCAAATGAATCAAAATAATTTCAACAATTATTTTCCAGATTTTAATGAATTTATCAATTCAAATATGAGTTCAATTAAACAAGAATTCAAAGAGAATAACACTCGCGAGATTTAAGGAGCATATTGTGTAAAACCCCATACCTCAAACCATGATGAGAAACCAACGATCACATCCTCAAGATCAACACAAAAGATCTACAAAATCTCCTCCAAGAACCTCTAACAAAATAGCCCCAAGAACACCTCTAATCTAAGGTTGGAACTCACAAATCTCAAGGGCCAATGTATATATAAAAAGAAGAGGAATATAAAATATATTTGCGGCCAAAATTTGTGCCAAAAGTAGGTTAAAAAGGGTTGCCCATGATTCCTTTTATAATGCAAAGAAATGAAGCGTTGGAAGCCAAAAGACTCCTTTAAATAAAGCAAATAAATGAAGAGTTGGAAGTCAAAACAACTCCAAGAGTTAAAAACATTTAAAAATCATTTTAAAATCCGTTTTAACTCCGTTTTCCAAACCGTTTGAAATTCTCGCCTTTAAAAATAATAACCAAGATATTTGAGCAATAAAAATAATTTTATCATAAACTTTATTTTCCTCAATTTTCCACAAATTAATTAAAATAGCCCAAAATTTACGCGGGTTGTCACACTTCCCCACTAACAATGGAATTTCGCCCTCGAAATTTGCCGAATGCCTAACTCAAAAAAATCAGGCCACTACACTATCTCCAAAAATAAATCACGTCACCAAAAATAAATTCCTCACCTCTAATCTCGAAACCTATCGCGAATTTCACCTAAAATTTTCTGTCTCCAAAAATTGTTATCCACGGAATGACCCAAAACCTAAGCCCCGAGGGTTTTCATATACCTAAGCTCTGATACCATTTGTAACACCCCGCCCACCCGGGGAGAGCGAACGGAGCGCCACTATCGATAAAATAAATCCAAATCCACAAATAACAAGGTATAGAGCGTCTAAATAAACCCACAATAATATAAATCCACTAATCTCAATCTCTACAATTATAACAAGTCTCTCGAATAAATACAACATCTAACTCGAAAAATAAAATACAAATCTCCAATGCTCTATACAACAAAATAAATAATACAAATCTTTCCCAAACAATCCTTGCTAAAATCAATCTCCATAGCACCCCAAAATCCGCGCTAACCTGCCACTAAAAGAAAATATGGGGAAGTACACAATACGACAGGAAAGATGTTTCGCAAATATATGTTAACGATGAATAAAACGTAATGACACGAGTACGAATATTCAAATCGAAATGCAAATCTCAAAGCATTTATCAATATAATTTCTCAACAACACTTTAACCGGGTCACCAGGCCTCACCACATCCGTATATGCTTTATCAAGCCATAGCCCGGGAAACAGGAATTTTGGCGGGTGCCCAACCTCCGTGCCATATTAAAATCTCATGACAACGTGCTTATCAACAATATAATGATACCAAATGAATCAAAATAATTTCAACAATTATTTTCCAGATTTCAATGAATTTATCAATTCAAATATGAGTTCAATTAAACAAGAATTCAAAGAGAATAACACTCGTGAGATTTAAGGAGCATATTATGTAAAACCCCATACCTCAAACCATGATGAGAAACCAACGATCACATCCTCAAGATCAACACAAAAGATCTACAAAAGCTCCTCCAAGAACCTCCAACAAAATATCCGCAAGATCACCTCTAATCTAAGGTTGGAACTCACAAATCTCAAGCGCCAATATATATATAAAAAGAAGAGGAATATAAAATATATTTGCTGCCAAAAGTAGGTTAAAAAGGGTTGCCCATGATTCCTTTTATAATGAAAAGAAATGAAGAGTTGGAAGCCAAAAGACTCCTTTAAATAAAGCAAATAAATGAAGAGTTGGAAGTCAAAACAACTCCAAGAGTTAAAAACATTTTAAAATCATTTTAAAATCCGTTTTAACTCCGTTTTCCAAACCGTTTGAAATTCTCGCCTTTAAAAATAATAACCAAGATATTTGAGCAATAAAAATAATTTTATCAAAAACTTTATTTTCCTCCATTTTCCAGAAATTAATTAAAATAGCCCAAAATTTACGCGGGTTGTTACACTTCCCCACTAACATTGGAATTTCGCCCTCGAAATTCGCCGAATGCCTAACTCTCAAAAATCAGGCCACTACACTATCTCCAAAAATAAATCACGTCACCAAAAATAAATTCCTCACCTTTAATATCGAAACCTATCGCGAATTTCACCTAAAATTTTCTATCTCCAAAAATTGTTATCCACGCAATGAACTCAAAACCTAAGCCCCGAGGGTTTCCGTATACCTAAGCTCTGATACCATTTGTAACACCCCGCCCACCCGGGGAGAGCGAACGGAGCGCCACTATCGATAAAATAAATCCAAATCCACAAATAACAAGGTATAGAGCGTCTAAATAAACCCACAATAATATAAATCCACTCATCTCAATCTCTATAATTATAACAAGTCTCTCGAATAAATACAACATATAACTCGAAAAATAAAATACAAATCTCCAATGCTCTATACAACAAAATAAATAATACAAATCTTTCCCAAACAATCCGCGCTAAAATCAATCTACATAGCACCCCAAAATCCGCGCTAACCTGCCACTAAAGGAAAATATGGGGAAGTACACAATACGACAGGAAAGATGTTCCGCAAATATATGTTAGCGATGAATAAAACGTAACAACACGAGTACGAATATTCAAATTGAAATGCAAATCTCAAAGAATTTATCAATATAATTTCTCAACAACACTTTAACCGGGTCACCAGGCCTCACCACATCCGTATATGCTTTATCAAGCCATAGCCCGGGAAACAGGAATTTTGGCGGGTGCCCAACCTCCGTGCCATTTTAAAATCTCATGACAACGTGCTTATCAATAATATAATGATACCAAATGAATCAAAATAATTTCAACAATTATTTTCCAGATTTTAATGAATTTATCAATTCAAATATGAGTTCAATTAAACAAGAATTCAAAGAGAATAACACTCGCGAGATTTAAGGAGCATATTGTGTAAAACCCCATACCTCAAACCATGATGAGAAACCAACGATCACATCCTCAAGATCAACACAAAAGATCTACAAAATCTCCTCCAAGAACCTCTAACAAAATAGCCCCAAGAACACCTCTAATCTAAGGTTGGAACTCACAAATCTCAAGGGCCAATGTATATATAAAAAGAAGAGGAATATAAAATATATTTGCGGCCAAAATTTGTGCCAAAAGTAGGTTAAAAAGGGTTGCCCATGATTCCTTTTATAATGCAAAGAAATGAAGCGTTGGAAGCCAAAAGACTCCTTTAAATAAAGCAAATAAATGAAGAGTTGGAAGTCAAAACAACTCCAAGAGTTAAAAACATTTAAAAATCATTTTAAAATCCGTTTTAACTCCGTTTTCCAAACCGTTTGAAATTCTCGCCTTTAAAAATAATAACCAAGATATTTGAGCAATAAAAATAATTTTATCATAAACTTTATTTTCCTCAATTTTCCACAAATTAATTAAAATAGCCCAAAATTTACGCGGGTTGTCACACTTCCCCACTAACAATGGAATTTCGCCCTCGAAATTTGCCGAATGCCTAACTCAAAAAAATCAGGCCACTACACTATCTCCAAAAATAAATCACGTCACCAAAAATAAATTCCTCACCTCTAATCTCGAAACCTATCGCGAATTTCACCTAAAATTTTCTGTCTCCAAAAATTGTTATCCACGGAATGACCCAAAACCTAAGCCCCGAGGGTTTTCATATACCTAAGCTCTGATACCATTTGTAACACCCCTCCCACCCGGGGAGAGCGAACGGAGCGCCACTATCGATAAAATAAATCCAAATCCACAAATAACAAGGTATAGAGCGTCTAAATAAACCCACAATAATATAAATCCACTAATCTCAATCTCTACAATTATAACAAGTCTCTCGAATAAATACAACATCTAACTCGAAAAATAAAATACAAATCTCCAATGCTCTATACAACAAAATAAATAATACAAATCTTTCCCAAACAATCCTTGCTAAAATCAATCTCCATAGCACCCCAAAATCCGCGCTAACCTGCCACTAAAAGAAAATATGGGGAAGTACACAATACGACAGGAAAGATGTTTCGCAAATATATGTTAACGATGAATAAAACGTAATGACACGAGTACGAATATTCAAATCGAAATGCAAATCTCAAAGCATTTATCAATATAATTTCTCAACAACACTTTAACCGGGTCACCAGGCCTCACCACATCCGTATATGCTTTATCAAGCCATAGCCCGGGAAACAGGAATTTTGGCGGGTGCCCAACCTCCGTGTCATATTAAAATCTCATGACAACGTGCTTATCAACAATATAATGATACCAAATGAATCAAAATAATTTCAACAATTATTTTCCAGATTTCAATGAATTTATCAATTCAAATATGAGTTCAATTAAACAAGAATTCAAAGAGAATAACACTCGTGAGATTTAAGGAGCATATTATGTAAAACCCCATACCTCAAACCATGATGAGAAACCAACGATCACATCCTCAAGATCAACACAAAAGATCTACAAAAGCTCCTCCAAGAACCTCCAACAAAATATCCGCAAGATCACCTCTAATCTAAGGTTGGAACTCACAAATCTCAAGCGCCAATATATATATAAAAAGAAGAGGAATATAAAATATATTTGCTGCCAAAAGTAGGTTAAAAAGGGTTGCCCATGATTCCTTTTATAATGAAAAGAAATGAAGAGTTGGAAGCCAAAAGACTCCTTTAAATAAAGCAAATAAATGAAGAGTTGGAAGTCAAAACAACTCCAAGAGTTAAAAACATTTTAAAATCATTTTAAAATCCGTTTTAACTCCGTTTTCCAAACCGTTTGAAATTCTCGCCTTTAAAAATAATAACCAAGATATTTGAGCAATAAAAATAATTTTATCAAAAACTTTATTTTCCTCCATTTTCCACAAATTAATTAAAATAGCCCAAAATTTACGCGGGTTGTTACACTTCCCCACTAACATTGGAATTTCGCCCTCGAAATTCGCCGAATGCCTAACTCTCAAAAATCAGGCCACTACACTATCTCCAAAAATAAATCACGTCACCAAAAATAAATTCCTCACCTTTAATATCGAAACCTATCGCGAATTTCACCTAAAATTTTCTATCTCCAAAAATTGTTATCCACGCAATGAACTCAAAACCTAAGCCCCGAGGGTTTCCGTATACCTAAGCTCTGATACCATTTGTAACACCCCGCCCACCCGGGGAGAGCGAACGGAGCGCCACTATCGATAAAATAAATCCAAATCCACAAATAACAAGGTATAGAGCGTCTAAATAAACCCACAATAATATAAATCCACTCATCTCAATCTCTATAATTATAACAAGTCTCTCGAATAAATACAACATATAACTCGAAAAATAAAATACAAATCTCCAATGCTCTATACAACAAAATAAATAATACAAATCTTTCCCAAACAATCCGCGCTAAAATCAATCTACATAGCACCCCAAAATCCGCGCTAACCTGGCACTAAAGGAAAATATGGGGAAGTACACAATACGACAGGAAAGATGTTCCGCAAATATATGTTAGCGATGAATAAAACGTAACAACACGAGTACGAATATTCAAATTGAAATGCAAATCTCAAAGAATTTATCAATATAATTTCTCAACAACACTTTAACCGGGTCACCAGGCCTCACCACATCCGTATATGCTTTATCAAGCCATAGCCCGGGAAACAGGAATTTTGGCGGGTGCCCAACCTCCGTGCCATTTTAAAATCTCATGACAACGTGCTTATCAATAATATAATGATACCAAATGAATCAAAATAATTTCAACAATTATTTTCCAGATTTTAATGAATTTATCAATTCAAATATGAGTTCAATTAAACAAGAATTCAAAGAGAATAACACTCGCGAGATTTAAGGAGCATATTGTGTAAAACCCCATACCTCAAACCATGATGAGAAACCAACGATCACATCCTCAAGATCAACACAAAAGATCTACAAAATCTCCTCCAAGAACCTCTAACAAAATAGCCCCAAGAACACCTCTAATCTAAGGTTGGAACTCACAAATCTCAAGGGCCAATGTATATATAAAAAGAAGAGGAATATAAAATATATTTGCTGCCAAAATTTGTGCCAAAAGTAGGTTAAAAAGGGTTGCCCATGATTCCTTTTATAATGCAAAGAAATGAAGCGTTGGAAGCCAAAAGACTCCTTTAAATAAAGCAAATAAATGAAGAGTTGGAAGTCAAAACAACTCCAAGAGTTAAAAACATTTAAAAATCATTTTAAAATCCGTTTTAACTCCGTTTTCCAAACCGTTTGAAATTCTCGCCTTTAAAAATAATAACCAAGATATTTGAGCAATAAAAATAATTTTATCATAAACTTTATTTTCCTCAATTTTCCACAAATTAATTAAAATAGCCCAAAATTTACGCGGGTTGTCACACTTCCCCACTAACAATGGAATTTCGCCCTCGAAATTTGCCGAATGCCTAACTCAAAAAAATCAGGCCACTACACTATCTCCAAAAATAAATCACGTCACCAAAAATAAATTCCTCACCTCTAATCTCGAAACCTATCGCGAATTTCACCTAAAATTTTCTGTCTCCAAAAATTGTTATCCACGGAATGACCCAAAACCTAAGCCCCGAGGGTTTTCATATACCTAAGCTCTGATACCATTTGTAACACCCCGCCCACCCGGGGAGAGCGAACGGAGCGCCACTATCGATAAAATAAATCCAAATCCACAAATAACAAGGTATAGAGCGTCTAAATAAACCCACAATAATATAAATCCACTAATCTCAATCTCTACAATTATAACAAGTCTCTCGAATAAATACAACATCTAACTCGAAAAATAAAATACAAATCTCCAATGCTCTATACAACAAAATAAATAATACAAATCTTTCCCAAACAATCCTTGCTAAAATCAATCTCCATAGCACCCCAAAATCCGCGCTAACCTGCCACTAAAAGAAAATATGGGGAAGTACACAATACGACAGGAAAGATGTTTCGCAAATATATGTTAACGATGAATAAAACGTAATGACACGAGTACGAATATTCAAATCGAAATGCAAATCTCAAAGCATTTATCAATATAATTTCTCAACAACACTTTAACCGGGTCACCAGGCCTCACCACATCCGTATATGCTTTATCAAGCCATAGCCCGGGAAACAGGAATTTTGGCGGGTGCCCAACCTCCGTGTCATATTAAAATCTCATGACAACGTGCTTATCAACAATATAATGATACCAAATGAATCAAAATAATTTCAACAATTATTTTCCAGATTTCAATGAATTTATCAATTCAAATATGAGTTCAATTAAACAAGAATTCAAAGAGAATAACACTCGTGAGATTTAAGGAGCATATTATGTAAAACCCCATACCTCAAACCATGATGAGAAACCAAAGATCACATCCTCAAGATCAACACAAAAGATCTACAAAAGCTCCTCCAAGAACCTCCAACAAAATATCCGCAAGATCACCTCTAATCTAAGGTTGGAACTCACAAATCTCAAGCGCCAATATATATATAAAAAGAAGAGGAATATAAAATATATTTGCTGCCAAAAGTAGGTTAAAAAGGGTTGCCCATGATTCCTTTTATAATGAAAAGAAATGAAGAGTTGGAAGCCAAAAGACTCCTTTAAATAAAGCAAATAAATGAAGAGTTGGAAGTCAAAACAACTCCAAGAGTTAAAAACATTTTAAAATCATTTTAAAATCCGTTTTAACTCCGATTTCCAAACCGTTTGAAATTCTCGCCTTTAAAAATAATAACCAAGATATTTGAGCAATAAAAATAATTTTATCAAAAACTTTATTTTCCTCCATTTTCCAGAAATTAATTAAAATAGCCTAAAATTTACGCGGGTTGTTACACTTCCCCACTAACATTGGAATTTCGCCCTCGAAATTCGTCGAATGCCTAACTCTCAAAAATCAGGCCACTACACTATCTCAAAAAATAAATCACGTCACCAAAAATAAATTCCTCACCTCTAATCTCGAAACCTATCGCGAATTTCACCTAAAATTTTCTATCTCCCAAAATTGTTATCCACGCAATGAACCCAAAACCTAAGCCCCGAGGGTTTCCGTATACCTAAGCTCTGATACCATTTGTAACACCCCGCCCACCCGGGGAGAGCGAAAGGAGCGCCACTATCGATAAAATAAATCCAAATCCACAAATAACAAGGTATAGAGCGTCTAAATAAACCCACAATAATATAAATCCACTAATCTCAATCTCTACAATTATAACAAGTCTCTCGAATAAATACAACATATAACTCGAAAAATAAAATACAAATCTCCAATGCTCTATACAACAAAATAAATAATACAAATCTTTCCCAAACAATCCTCGCTAAAATCAATCTCCATAGCACCCCAAAATCCGCGCTAACCTGCCACTAAAGGAAAATATGGGGAAGTACACAATACGACAGGAAAGATGTTCCGCAAATATATGTTAGCGATGAATAAAACGTAACAACACGAGTACGAATATTCAAATCGAAATGCAAATCTCAAAGCATTTATCAATATAATTTCTCAACAACACTTTAACCGGGTCACCAGGCCTTACCACATCCGTATATGCTTTAGCAAGCCATAGCCCGAGAAATAGGAATTTTGGCGGGTGCCCAACCTCCGTGCCATATTAAAATATCATGACAACGTGCTTATCAACAATATAATGATACCAAATGAATCAAAATAATTTCAACAATTATTTTCCAGATTTTAATGAATTTATTAATTCAAATATGAGTTCAATTAAACAAGAATTCAAAGAGAATAACACTCGTGAGATTTAAGGATCATATTATGTAAAACCCCATACCTCAAACCATGATGAGAAACCAACGATCACAACCTCAAGATCAACACAAAAGATCTACAAAAGCTCCTCCAAGAACCTCCAACAAAATAGCCCCAAGAACACCTCTAATCTAAGGCTGGAACTCACAAATCTCAAGCGCCAATGTATATATAAAAAGAAGAGGAATATAAAATATATTTGCTGCCAAAATTTGTGCCAAAAGTAGGTTAAAAAGGGTTGCCCATGATTCCTTTTATAATGCAAAGAAATGAAGAGTTGAAAGCCAAAAGACTCCTTTAAATAAAGCAAATAAATGAAGAGTTGGAAGTCAAAACAACTCCAAGAGTTAAAAACATTTAAAAATCATTTTAAAATCCGTTTTAACTCCGTTTTCCAAACCGTTTGAAATTCTCGCCTTTAAAAATAATAACCAAGATATTTGAGCAATAAAAATAATTTTATCAAAAACTTTATTTTCCACCATTTTCCAGAAATTAATTAAAATAGCCCAAAATTTACACGGGTTGTTACACTTCCCCACTAACAATGGAATTTCGCCCTCGAAATTCGTCGAATGCCTAACTCTAAAAAATCAGGCCACTACACTATCTCCAAAAATAAATCACGTCACCAAAAATAAATTCCTCATCTCTAATCTCGAAACCTATCGCGAATTTCACCTAAAATTTTCTATCTCCAAAAATTGTTATCCACGCAATGAACCCAAAACCTAAGCCCCGAGGGTTTCCGTATACCTAAGCTCTGATACCATTTGTAACACCCCGCCCACCCGGGGAGAGCGAACGGAGCGCCACTATCGATAAAATAAATCCAAATCCACAAATAACAAGGTATAGAGCGTCTAAATAAACCCACAATAATATAAATCCACTAATCTCAATCTCTACAATTATAACAAGTCTCTCGAATAAATACAACATCTAACTCGAAAAATAAAATGCAAATCTCCAATGCTCTATACAACAAAATAAATAATACAAATCTTTCCCAAACAATCCTCGCAAAAATCAATCTCCATAGCGCCCCAAAATCCGCGTTAACCTGCCACTAAAAGAAAATATAGGGAAGTACACAATACGACAGGAAAGATGATCAGCAAATATATGCTAGCGATGAATAAAATGTAACAACACGAGTACGAATATTCAAATCAACATGCAAATCTCAAAGCATTTATCAATATAATTTCTCAACAACACTTTAACTGGGTCACCAGGCCTCACCACATCTGTATATGCTTTATCAAGCCATATCCCGAGAAACAGAAATTTTGGCGGGTGCCCAACCTCCGTGCCATATTAAAATCTCATGACAACGTGCTTATCAACAATATAATGATAGCACATGAATCAAAATAATTTCAATAATTATTTTCCAGATTTCAATGAATTTATCAATTCAAATATGAGTTTAATTAAACAAGAATTCAAAGAGAATAACACTCGCGAGATTTAAGGAGCATATTGTGTAAAACCCCATACCTCAAACCATGATGAGAAACCAACGATCACATCCTCAAGATCAACACAAAAGATCTACAAAAGCTCCTCCAAGGACCTCCAACAAAATAGCCCCAAGAATACCTCTAATCTAAGGTTGGAACTCACAAATCTCAAGGGCCAATGCGTATATAAAAAGAAGAGGAATATAAAATATATTTGCTATCAAAATTTGTGCCAAAAGTAGGTTAAAAAGGGTTGCCCACGACTCCTTTTATAATGCAAAGAAATGAAGAGTTGGAAGCCAAAAGACTCCTTTAATTAAGGCAAATAAATGAAGAGTTAGGAGTCAAAACAACTCCAAGAGTTAAAAACATTTAAAAATCATTTTAAAATCCATTTTCCAAACCGTTTGAAATTCTCGCCTTTAAAAATAATAACCAACATATTTGAGCATTAAAAATAATTTTATCAAAAACTTTATTTTCCTCCATTTTCCAGAAATTAATTAAAATAGCCCAAAATTTTCGTGGGTTGTTACACATACGTTATATAATCATTATTATACATTTCTCATTTATATGAATCGTTCCTCATTAATATGAATTAAGCTCTTCAATAAATATTCATTAACTTACTTCAATTATTTTCTCAATTCACCGTTATCTACAATTATCACACAGTAGATCATTTAACCACAATATAATCATTCATTTATTTAATTCATTATATATATAGTCATATATAATACGGCACCCCGAGTCACAGTTGCGGTGCAATGCATTACTCTTCTATCATGTCCCATCATCGCTGGTCGCCGAATAAGGGACAAAAGGTTCAGTAAGGATTTCTCGAACCACAAATAACCACATACAAATTGGAGGCGAACATAGTTCTCGTATCCATGGGTCACGCACATACCTACATTTTCACAGTCAGCGGACTTATCAACTCCCTGATAAGTCTTTCATAGACCTATGTTCTTGAGCGACAAGTCAAAGATCCCATGGATTCATCAGGATATGACTGCCCTTACGCGCAAACCTCCCCATCGATAGCAAGTAAGCTAGGTATGTCATACTCATAAATTAACAATCAATCAAATAGGCATTATCATACCTATAATATAATATCAACAAGGTAATCTCACTACCCTAAGATAATTCCCATGCGTAGCATTATATCTCTTTAAATCCTACGTATTAAAATATTATGACTTTACTTCTCTAATTTTATAATTCAGAGTCTCACTCATTACTCAAGGTTCAAATAGGTTTTCCTTAATGTATTTATTGAGTAAGAAATCACTAATATCCTACTGATCCACAACATCTTATCTCCCGAATTACCACGAATTAAAATCTCCCTTAATTAGGGTTATAACCGAATGTTTCTAATCTCTTATAAACACCTCTTCTATCAACTAGGATTGAATACCATCATCACATGCCTCATAGTCTATAGTGTTTCATTCACACTATATGAATTATCAACAAAATTAACATCCTCGCATCCTATAACATCTCTCCCCTCCCGACATCGTTAAGGTTCATGCGCGGAGCGTCTCGCAAAGCGAAATCCAAACAAGGAACCGCTCCAATATACTACTACTTAACTTTATCGATCGTGGAGGTTCGTCAACTTCAAATACGCAACCGGGATAACCTCATCCCATCTTTCAACCAAATGTGGTTTGAACTCCCATTTCTATCCAGGAGACATACCGCTAAGCGCTTGTACTACACTCAGTCCTTGCGTAATCAATAATGAGCTTAAACTCAGTCCTTGATGTTCAAATTGTAACCCTAAGGCTACCCAGGTCTTATATTAAATCCCCCTACTAGTAATATCCTTAATCCTCATGCATACAATTTATAATCCAACACATAAATCTAGCAACCGAAATTTCTTTCAATTTAATTATCATAATTCTAATCAATTAAATCCCAATCAAATCAATTCGATTCTTAACTAGGGCTTACTGATCTTCCCTAAGTCCCATTATATCCAATTAATAATCACCAAAGATTAAAAAAGGTTCAGGATAAGAACAAGCATTAAAAAAACAACTTTAGGAATTCTGGGGAGGTCGATCGATCGATCGCCAAGATAACAGCCCAATTCTCTACGTTTCTTCTACTACGGGTTTCATCACTTTTAATCATTCGAACCTTCATATTAACTACCCAAATTCCTTATAAACCTTACTACATGATATAGCAACATATGTGAATAATTTCTAATGATGTAAACATCCTAGAATCATCAAGAGTTTGAATTAAATGCATATATTCATCCTATTTTTCCAGAAAATTATAAACATGATATATTCAAGAACACAACAATGATTTTCATAATTTCTTCCACAAACTGATGAATATTTCGTGGATTACTAACTACCTACAACATGATTTTCATTCCTATATACTTTCAGATTCCAGAAATCCATTAACAACTCTATCCTTTCATCTTCCAAACATGAAAAATCTCATCTTTTTATAACTATTCTAACATGGACAATATACAAACTTAGATTGCAATTATCAAACACTTTCCTCTAATGAAGGTCTGATCCTTTGGTGTAGTATATCACAGGTAGTTCTCCCTTCTCCGGTCAACCTCCGATGGTGGTTGGTGGCGGTGACCCTTGGTTCTTAGTTCTTTTCCTTCCCAAGTAAACTCTTCTCTTCCCAAGCAACCCTTCACTCTCTCTAAGAAGATGACTTCTCTATTTTGTGTAGAAGAGATGAATGAACCCACGTTTAACTAATCTCCAAATACTTATAATAGGACAAAATCCGAAATCACTATTTATCCCCCTTGTAAAAATGACCAAAATGCCCTTTTGGGTTGTCTATTCATTTTCAAATGACCCGAGACCCAAAACCAACATCCAAATAGACTTTTCTGACTATTTCTACCCTTCCGAACGCAACATCGCAGTCAAAATGACTATAAGGTTGATAGAAAATAAATTTCCTTTTTAATTTAAACAAATTAGTCCCAACAGGTCCCATACTGCGTTCGACTAAAAAATCCAAATTACTGAGTTAATATCATACAGCCATATCAGTAGCATCACATTCATATATTACCTAAATATCTTTAAGTAATATTCATAATCATACATTTTAATATCCTCAATTCGGATAAAACCCAAATGAATTAATTTATCAAAAAAAATCCAATTAATCCATTAATTTAAAATATAACCCGTTTTAAAAGTCATTAAAATCATGGGGTATTACATACTTCCCCCCTTATAACAGAATTTTGTCCCGAAATTCGGAAAGATAAATCATACTGATAAGGTCAACTCCGAGTATAAATCTCACATCGCAGGTAATTCATTTTGTACCGCCTATACAGTACATTATCAAAAATCCCCATTGATGTTACACCAAGTCTCACCATATAGTTTCAACTGAATCGAATTTGAACTTAACACGATCTTCCCTATACTATCCTCATAACAAAGTTTGGGAAAAATGATCCTCAATCATTAAGTAAATAAATCCTGAAGTCACAACTACTTACTGTATCACAATTACGAAAAATTACTACAATCCAACCGTCCAGGGCACCCATACACACTATCGTACTACTTTCATTATAATATATATTGTAAAGATTATAAGCTCATATCCTAAAGACCTAACTTATTTCGAGTGTTAGGTTTCATCGAATTTCGAGGACGAAATTCCTTTTCAAGGGGGAAAGTATGTAATACCCCATAATTTTGAGGTCTTTTTTTATGAATATAGTATGTAATTTTAATAATATTATTATTTTACTAATCGGGATATTGATATTATATTTATTTTTATTTGAAACGAATCGAATATTTAAATTCAAATTTAAATGGCTTTTGGGCATTTTGTAATGGTTTAAATATGTAAAGTTGATAATTTTGAATTAAAGGGAAATATAGTAATATGCGTTACCTTAGTCTCCAAGATAGGGTTTGAGAGAGAGACTATATAACGAATATTATGTGTGATTATAAGGAAAGGGAGATGAAAAAGAGAGGCGAAAAACGAAATCCAAAGAGGAAAAAAACGAGTGGAAGGAGAAGAGCCAATTTGGAATGTTTAGATCTTCTTTTTTAGTGCATTTGGATGAGATTTAAGAAAAAATCAAAACATATACCTGACTCAATTTTTCGTGTAGAATCCAAATCTGAATTCGGATCAGCGATTCGAATAATTTTTGGATCCGATTTTTCTGAGTTTTTAAAATAGGCCTATTTGGGGTTATCTCGTGTTAGGGCTAGAACATTATTTGATTATTTTCGCGAGAAGAACGTGATGGTGCGATCAGATTTTGAGGATGAATTTATGTGGAGATTCATTCAATGATTTTTAGGTATGGAGTTGTACACAATATGCTCATTTAAATCTCTCGAGAGTTTATTCCGTTGATATCATGTTTAATTGAACTCATATTTGAATTCATAAATTCTTGAAAGATGAAAATTATTGTTGGAATCTGATTTTGATTCATGTGGTATTATTTATGTTGTTGTTGAGCACATTGTCATGAGATTTTAATATGGCACGGAGGTTGGGCAGCCGCCAAAATTTCTGCTTTCCGGGGCTATGTCTTGATAAAGCATATACGGATGGGGTGAGGCCTGGTGACCCATTGATGTGTTGTTGAGAAATTTATTGATAAATGCTATTGAGATTTTCATTTAATTTGAATATTCGTACTCGTGTTGTTACGCTTTATTCATCGCTGACATATATTTGTTGAGCATCTTTCCTGTCGTATTGTGTACTTCCCCATATTTTCTTTTAGTTGGCAGATTAGCGTGGATTGGGACACTATGGACCAATTGGGATGATTTTTAACGTGGATTATTTGGGAAGAATTTTTAATACAAGTTGGAAGATTGTATTTAATTATTTTGATGTATAGACCATTGGAGATTTACTTTAGTTGTATTTATTCGAGAGAATTTTGTTGTATTAATTTGAAGAGATTTGAGATTAGTGAATTCTCTTTTATATTGTGGGATTTATTTAGATGCTCTATACCTTGTTATTTATGGATTTGATTAGTTTTATCGCATAGTAGCACTCCGTTCACTTTCTCCGGGCGGGCGGGGTGTTACATACTTATGTGCGATAATGGACTTGTAGATGATATATATAGAGATGTACATCTAAATGGTAAATTAAGTAGAGAGGAACATAATTACAAGATTTAAGATAGATTGGGAATATATATGGTAAATTAAGTAAAGAGAAATTTAATTACAAGATTAAAGATGGATTGGGAATATCTATGGTAAATTAAATTGTGAAACTTAATTATGGAAGTTAAATGATGATAGATGCGAAATGCTATGTGAATTAAGTAGTGAGAGTTGATTATGATGATTAAACATAAAATATGTGAATGTTATATGAAAACTGAAGAATATGCGAGAAATGTTAATAATGAAGCATTTTGTATGGGCGGTACGAGAGAGTAGAGTATTGATAAGATTGAGTATATACTTTAGTCGAGGTAGCTTGGGTATGATAGCTAGGTGGGCTAAGTATAGAACGTTAGGAGTGCACATTAGATGAGAGGTGAGGAAACTCAAGGGAGTGTGCGTGAACCTAACATGTGTAATCAATAACCGATTTTAATTGCGATAAATTACTTGCTAAATGTTTTCAAAATGTTTTAAGTACTAATTCTTCCTATAAACTATTTTCAAAACCTTTTAGGTGTCCAGTCACAGGGACGCCATACTTTATGGTTTCATTCCAGGGACTCAGAGTTGTAGCACTGTGGATGCTGACAAGATTTTGAGTAGTTGATTCTTTCATTCAGATAGGATCTCACTCTTGTATTTGATGTTTGGACATGTGGTCCATTGTCGGTATTATAGTTTCAATTTTGTATCAGTTTTACTTTGTTTTTTGGACTTGGATTATTACTTGGTTTTGGTTATTTTAGACGATGGTTCACTCGGCTTGCCTTTGATTCATTTGCATATCATGGTGGTTTGGTTTCTAGTATATTGTGAATGTTGATTTAGTTTTCAAACTTTTCAATTTCCCTGTTTATTTGAAAAATAAAATTTGGCACTGGTTTAATTAACTTAAGTGGTTAGTAATTAATTTGTCTTTCGAGAGTGATGCTAAGAATGAACCATATGAGAAACCTATTTAATTTGATAAAGGTCTGATCACCCAATATTTAATTAGACGAGGTGTCACAGTAAAATGAATCCCCTATGTCAAGGAATATGCATTAGCAATGCCAATTGGACTCAACTCAGCTCAACAAACCCTTGTTTCAACTATTTGAACTATATCAATCATATTATATACATAATAATCAGAATGGCATATGAAACAAATAAAAACATTTAGATTACGTTTGATTGGTTTTACCTAGAAAATGTGAAAAGCGCAACTTTATCAAGTTATACCCCTAGGGGAGGTGGAATATTTTAGCATGGAAATTATGTTATATCAAACACTAGCAAAAGTTGGAAATTTGTAGCCCTTCATCTCAAATTTATAGTTGTTATTTCTTTTTAGTCCTGACAAAATTAGTAGACGTGTTTTTAAATAGATGTAAGGGAAAATTTTCAATTGAGTCAATTTGTAAGTGTTGGCTTAACTCTAGACAAAACTAATTGAGTCATATGATAGAAGTTTGTTGTATCCAAGCCTATGACGTTTAAGTTGAAGGCGTAGCGACCAAGAAATTGAAGATTTCATCATTGCCGATTTTTGTGCCAAGTTTCACGTCATCAACCTTTCAATATTTCGATGGTCTCTAAAGGTATGAATGCATAGGATATATATTGAGACTTGGATTTGTTGTGTGTGTCACATTTATAGTAAATTAAGTTGAAAAATTATTTCTTTTATTTTTTAAAGAAAATAAATTTCCTAAAATGTCATTTTTAAGGTCGTTTGAACGAAACGACAATGCCAGGTCGTTCGAACAAGATATCTAATGAGATTGTTTTTTAATTCTCTAAATTCTCATTAGAATGGCATTCGTATTGTTGTTTGAACAACATTACCCGTCTGCCATCTCGTTCGAATGACAAAACCGAGTCGTTCAAACGACACTTCATATTTTGCAGCAGTTTCGTCAATTTTTTCCAAAAAACATCCCACTTCCCACTTTCTTTTCACCTGATTTTAATAGTGCGGGAACATAAGTTTTCAAGTGACTTTTCATACTTTCCAAGAGATTTTGAGAGAAAAATCCTTTATCCAAAAAGTCTCATTTTTGTTTTAATATTTAATGGTTTAATTTCCACCAAAACATAAAGTTTACACCCATTGTTTAGTCGAGTCCAAGTTCCAATATATATAATTGCTCTGAGATCATTTTGGCACCGGGTATCATTTTCTACCCCAAAAGGAGAAGTTTTCCTACGGAAGATTCTGTCTTGATCGTTGCTTGTGGTGTACATATGAAGGAGGACTTCGTGTGTTGACGGTTGATTTGCCCCCATCGATGGACTCCGAGATGTAGGTGGACTCCTGCGTTATCGACTAGGTGAAGGTGGAGGAACGAAGAAGCATCAAGATGTGACAACCCACTCTAAATAATAACGGGTGGCCAGCTCTATACTACATAAATCAGGTATCTCAGATGGTACAGTCTCAACATCAACATACAATACTATAATATAAGGCTAACTACCCATAATCAGTAAAAGCGAATTGTCAAAAATTTTTAACTTTTTATTAATCAACAACAACAAAACCAATAATGCAATCACAACCAACAATATACATCTAACTATGATGAGTGAAATGTGCAACTCTAAAGATATATACAAGAGTACAATACAATGTACAACAAAATCTCAATAATAAAATACCCAAATATGCTGTCGGGTAACAGACCATACAATAATCTGAGAAATGAAATAAGAAAGTGTTAATCTACAACACTTGAATGCTAACTCGATATACAACTGAATCCTAATCTAGATATCCAAAGGTAGGAATCGAGTAAAACAAAGTGCTGAGACAGTCCGCAATGCCACAGCTCCACGAATCCTGAATGGATGAACATCAAAGGCGTCCTTGCGGAGGAACACCTGAAGTAGTATAATATATACATGGAAGAGAAAATATAAACGGGTCAGAACTCAAGTTTTGAAAAACATTTTATAGCAAGTGTATTAAAATGCATAATAATTATAAATGCATTATTACATGATTTAGTTGGAATCGAACTCTCCATAAAGATTCAACTCACCTCTCAACTAAAGCGCACACTAAACGTATGCACGTGATCTCCAAATGGATGCTCGATTCTACTTAGGTAAGAGGATTCTAACTTAAACCCAGTTGAAGTATTTAAGTGAAACCATCTAACCTATCTCTTAATCTACATTTATTTATATAATCAATAAATTATGTACATTAACTTTAATGTAATAGTTGTAGTTGTTATCTTTATAATGTTCATTTGTTCAACATATAAAGTTACATGATCCAATCATGTCCACATCATCACAATACATTAACCATCTCATTTACTAGAATTTTGTATTCTAGTGATGCCCTTATAAGGCATGAAACCATATATATAAATTTATTCTAATATGAGTTATTAGCATCAAGAGTTAAGGACTAACTCCTCCCGATTCTCAACACGGCACTGCGTTTCATGCGTGGGACGTCTCGCCGAGGCGAAATCCAAATAAGGAACCCCCCCATTAAACTACTCCTGACCGTATTGATCCTCGGGGCTCATTATGCCCTCAATGCGTGATGCATGTAACCCAAATAATTATAATCAAATTTTAGTTAATTAATATTCCCAATTCTCAATAGTACACGGCGTTTCATGCGTGGGACGTCTCGTCGAAGAGAAATCCAAACAAGGAACCCCCCCGTTACACTACTCCTGGCACTGTCGATTGTCGGGATAGGTGATAGATATATAATTAATTATGAGCATTAAGGACTAAACTTATCCCCAAGTTCCAACATTACACTGCGGTTCGTGCGTGGGACATCTCACAAAAGCGAAATCCAAATAAGGAACCCCCCCGATACACTAATCCTGGCAATGTAGGTCGTTGAGGTCCATTATGCCCTTGATACCCAAATACAAACACAAGCAATAATAACCATCCAACCGAGCTATAACTCGAAGGACGCAGGATCACATGCTATCATCTTCCAGCAGCCCATATACGTAGCAAGTTGGGGCCACCTGGTGGGGTTCAACGACACCCACCTCGTGATCAACTCACGCACACGACGTCCGGGAAGCGGTCATAGCTCCTAACCGGCAAGTGAGAGCGACACATACCCACGACCTCTCACCCCCAAAATAAATAAATGTATATATATGTCATTTGCTGACCACCATGGACGACTATGACCTTGGGAATATCCACATCCTACTTTTCTAGTCAGAATGCTCACCCTCTACGCACGAAACTTACCAATGATAGCAAGGAGGGGGTATGCTTAACATGTATTTACACCATCATATAAGGTATACATACTGTTGATACCAAATTTAATCTGCTGACGTGGACCAATCATATGAAGACATGTGGCTATCTACATAGCAACAACAAACACTTTCGAGGAACCCACGCGCTACGAGGAACAATGCCTCTCCGAGGAACTTTTGAGTACCGAGAAGCTTAGGCGGTCCGAGCAACTCAGGCAGTCCGAGCTGCATCTCAAACAAAGCATTAATAGCTGGATAACCAACAGTTCAACTGATTCATTAAATGCTTATCATTCAGACGCACACGCAAAAAGGGCATTAAATGTATTACCCTTTCACATTATAGCCTCAGGGCTATAAATACATTATACAATCCTCATTGTAAAGGGACCGAATCCAGACCCCGAATCTGGAACGAAATTTCTTGTAATCGAAAATTCCCAAACATTCAGCAATAAAACAACAGTGGACGTAGGCCATTCTTATAAGGCTGAACCACTTTAAAATCTTTTGTCTCATTTATTTATCTGTGATTTAATTATTAGAGTGATCTAATTTTTTACAACAACAGATTGGCGCCGTCTGTGGGAATCGATTGGTAATATCGTTTTCTCATTAAATACAATCCATTACCATTGGCTGATATTCCTGAATCCAGCAATCGAAATGATGGAACCCCTCCAAATCCGTCTGCTCCACTAATTATTCCAGATCTGACTGGAATAATGGCAAATCTGGCTCAGGGCCAGACTGTCATGCAAGAAACGATGCGATAACTCATCCAAACCTTCCATGGCGGTGCATCAGCCCATTTCGGACCACGAAGCATTCAAAGAAATACTCGTGCGCCTTCTTCGCGTACTAGGCGTACTAATTCATATCGCAATGAGGAATCTGAAGATTTTTCTTATCAACCTGGATGAAATTCATCAGTACGGGCCACAGATACTGAACAACGTGTCACCCTCTCCCCAGAAAGGACCAGCGCATTGGAAAGGTTAAGTAGGGATTCTCCTTTCGAACGATTAGGCCCCAGGAGGAACAAAAGTCCTCTTAATGCAGCGTCGAGGAGCTTTCGACGACCATCAAATTTAAAGGAAGGATCTGCCCAGTCGCGACCAGCTGCTCGTCAAGATGGATCTTATGACCGACGAGCTGCTCGTCGAGATAAATCCCAGGAAGCCACTTCAACGAGATCAGTTGCTCGGATCAATAGGCCCGAGGAAGGAAATGATGCATGGAAAGGATCTATTCAGAGGCTGGAGGATAGATTAGGGGAAATGGCTAGGGCCAAGAACCCTCTACAACGAACCTTTGTTCGAGGAACACCTTTTGTCCAGGATATTGTGGATTTTCCAATACCATCAAAGTTCAAAGCATCCGTTGTGACTCCCAAGTATGATGGGAAGACTGACCCTGTCCTTCATATAGAATAATATCAAGCTGCTGCCGACATCTATGTTGTCCCAAACGAAATGAGATGCAGAGCATTATCGGGAACTCTTACCGGATCTGCTCAGATATGGTATAATAATCTTCCTCGGGGTAAGATTTTAACTTTTCTTTAACTGGTCGAGTTATTCATTGGGAATTTCTGCTTTGGCGCAAAGCCAGTTAAACGAGTAGCACATTTGTTAAGTGTTAGACAAAAAGTTGGTGAGAGTATCAGAGATTATATAACTCGTTTCAATAATGAAAAACTCGAAGTCATTGATTATGAGTAGAAGACAGCAATTACCGCTTTGATGAGTGGACTGCTGCCAAACAAGTTGTACTACACTTTGGCCAAAGATCCACCTCAAACCATGTCGGACCTGATGGGAAAAGCGTCCAAGATTATAAATGCCGAGGAGACTATGTCTGCGAAGTAGAATATGGACACCAAAGAAACCAAGGTGGAAAGTGATAAAGCTAAGAAGAAAGAGCATAAGAACAATGGTGGTGACAAACAATCCAAAACTAGATCGTCATGGGAGGTCTTGAGGAAATTTAATAATTACACACCTTTGAAGGCAAATATCAACCACGTCCTGGAAGAAATTAAGAACAGCGAGGAGTTAAACTGGCCAAAGAAAATGAAGGCAGACCCTGACACGAGGAATAGGAAAAAATATTACGAGTTCCACAAGGATCATGGCCAGATGATTAAAAATTGCATAGCTCTTCAAAATGAGATTGAAACACTCATTCGACGAGGAAAGCTAGCAAAGTATGTTGATCGGGGAGGCAAAAGAAGAAATAACGACCGAACGAGAGAGAGATCTAGATCTCCTCGTCGAGCAGAGGAGAACAAGAAGAGAAACCATGAAGTTTATCCAAAGGATGACCCCGATCCTCCCAAGAAACTGAGGCAACCAGAACGAGAGGTATTTTCAATACGCTTTGGGTCATTTGATTGTAATGTTATTACAGGAGGAGATGCAGGAGGAGGAGACCTTACTGCAGAAACAAAAGCTTACCTTGGTGAGGCTTAAGCTTGCTTGTACATTCAGCGAATAAATCTAGCTGAGGAAGATCGCCCGAGAAAGGTGAACAAGGAGAAATTGGTCATCGGTTTTTCAAAAAATGACCTTGCAGGTGTTTTATATCCTCACGATAACCCACTGGTGATCAAGATGAGAATGAAGGAGGTAATGATTTCAAGAGTGTTGGTCGATAATGGTAGCTCGGCAGACATCATGTTCTACTCGTGCTTCGATAGTTTAAATCTAAAGCTATCTCAACTGGAGCCTTACCACCGACCCCTCATCGGTTTTGCTGGCGAGAAAGTATTTCCACTTGGGACGATCAAGTTGGATATATTCATTGGTACGTGGCCTGCTTGTCGGACAGAAAGAATACGTTTCTTCGTGATGGATAAGAATGTCCAATCATCGTACAATATCATCATGGGAAGAGTAGGATTGAAGAAGTTCGAGGCTGTACCATCTACAGTGCATCAGTGCCTAAAATTTCCAACAAACTTTGGAGTAGGAGTTGTGAAAGGTGATCAGAAAGTAGCTCGGGAATGCTATTATTCATCCGTCGAGCAAGAAGAACTGGAAGAATCAAAGAAAAAGACTACTACCTATCAAGTGGATGAAGGTGCAGAAATTGAAACATTGGATCCTCGATATGAGTCGGAACTCGTGAAGGGTCAAGTGGTGGAAGCTACTGAAAACATCATTCTGGATGACGAACACCCTGAGCGAACTACTCAAATAGGTTCATCGTTGGACGCCTCATTAAAACAAGAATTGATAACTTTCCTCAGAAGAAGAAGACAAACTTTTGCGTGGAGTCGTGAAGATATGCCTGGGATAGACCCAAACTTCTTATGTCATGAACTCAATGTGAATAAGGAGATCAAGCCTGTGAAGCAAAGAAGAAGAGTATTCAGTCCCGAGAAGAATCAAGCTATACAGGAGGAAGTCGAGAAGCTCCAGAAAGCTTGTTTCATTGAAGATGTTAAATATCCAGATTGGGTAGCTAATGTGGTGATGGTAAAGAAGAAGAACAACAAGTGGAGGATGTGTGTAGACTTCACCGACCTCAACAAAGCATGCCCAAAGGATCACTTTCCATTGCCCCGAATTGATCAACTGGTGGATGCTACCTCGAGACACGAATTGCTGAGCTTCATGGATGCTTATTCCGGTTATAATCAGATCAAAATGAAACCTAAAGACAGGGAGAGTACTTCTTTCATTACCCCTAGGGGAACTTATTGTTATAATGTTATGCCTTTTAGTTTGAAAAATGCAGGTGCGACATATCAGAGGCTGATGAACAAGGTCTTTGCTGAACAAATCAGTGACAATATGGAAGTCTATGTTGACGATATGCTGACGAAAAGCAAGAAAGCTGCCGATCATCTGGTTGACTTAAGTCAGACTTTTGATCAACTAGATAAATATCAAATGAAGCTGAACCCGACGAAGTGCATATTCGGAGTACGAGAAGGCATGTTCCTCGGGTACATTATCAATCAACGAGGCATTGAAGCAAATCCTGAAAAGATCAAAGATCTATTAGGGTTGCGATCTCCAACGACGAAGAAGGAAGTACAGAGTCTCACAGGACGAGTAGCGGCACTCAACAGATTTGTGTCACGAGCAACTGATAGATGTCTCCCATTCTTCAAGACACTCAGAAAGACTTTTGAGTGGAATGATGAATGTGAGAAGGCTTTTCAATACTTGAAGAAATACTTGGGAGCACCTTCACTGTTGTCCAGGCCGGTGATGGGAGAAAAATTGTATTTGTACCTTGCAGTGTCCAAGAATGCAGTTAGCTCGGCGTTGATCAGAGTGGAGAATGGAGTACAAAAACTAATTTACTACACAAGTAAGGCCTTTCGAGGAGCAGAGATCAGATATACAAGGCTGGAGAAATTGGCTCTGGCGCTGATTGAGGCGAGTAGGAGAATGAGGCCATACTTCCAAGCTCATACTATAGTAGTATATACCTATGTGCCATTGAGACAAGCCCTTCATAAGCCAGAAAAATCAGGGAGATTGATGTACTGGGCAATAGATCTCGGTGAATATGATATAATTTATAAACCCAGATCATTGTTAAAAGGGCAGGCTGTAGCAGACTTTATAGCGGAGTTCACCTATCCTGATACCCCTGAGGAGCAAAAGTTGTTCGCTGATCAACCTGTGGATTTTACAGGATCAACAAACACAAGCTCAAACCAATTCTGATTGTTAAAAGGGCGTGTGGATGTTACAGGATGTGATACAGAGATAGTTGTGAGGACTCCGGACGAGGAACAAGAGTTTCTCACTGATAAACCTGTGGATATTACAGGATCGACAAACACTAGCTCAGACCAACTCCGGTTGGTAAAAGGGCAAGTGGATGTTACACGATCATTAAATTCGAGCTCAGACCAACTCCGGTTGGTAAAAGGGCAAGAAAATATGATCGACGAGGAGCGAGAAAAATCCGGGGAGGATGAAAGGAAGCAGCAAATATTTCATCGAGGAACTCTGACTGATTCGAAATTTGAAGACGAGTTACCTATATGGAGGCTATATGTAGATGGATCATCTTGCACTGCAGGATGTGGCGCGGGGATAGTTTTGAGCACTCCGGACGAGGTCGACATGGAATATGCCTTGCATTTCCAATTCAAAGCTTCCCACAACGAGGTTGAATATGAGGCCATGATTGCGGGGCTTAATTTGGAAAAAATTATGGAGGCGCAATAGGTTGTGATCTTCAGTGACTCTCAATTGATTGTAAACCAAATGATGGGAGTATATGCAGTTAGAGGAGAATTAATGATCAGATATCATGCAAAGGCAAAGGAGCTGGTGTCAGAATTTGCCGCTATTTAGCTGGTCAGAATACCAAGAATAGAGAATGGGAGAGCAGACGCCCTAGCTTGACTAGCATCAGCTACTCGCACCGAGCTACGATGAACAATCCCAATTGAAGTGTTAGTTGGTCGGAGTATAGATGAAGATCTGACGATGAACTTTATCACCCTTGATTTAGGACCATCTTGGATGGATCCCATCAGGGCGTATATCGAGGAGGGATAATTGCCAATTGACAATCTCTCAGCCAAGAAATAGAAGTTTAAAGCTGCTCGGTATGTATTAACTAATGGTGTTTTATATAGACGAGGAATTATGGCAGGTTTACAGAGATGCGTACATCCCTCCAAGGTGAAAGAATTGATTGAAGAAATCCATGAAGGGTCTTGTGGAGCACATGTTGCGGGTCAGACGCTTTTGCAAAGGGTGATGACGTAGGAATACTATTGGCCGACGATGAGGGTTGATTGTATAGCTTATGCCAAGAAGTGTGACAAGTGCCAGCACTTTTCCTCAATCTGAAGAACTCCACAAGCATTGTTGACACCCATAACTTCTCCTTGGCCATTTGCCATGTGGGGAATAGATTTGGTTGGACCACTGCCAATGACCCGAGGAAGGTTCAAGTGTCTCGTCGTCGCAGTGGATTATTTTACTAAGTGAGTAGAAGCTGAGCCACTCATTTACATGACGTATGAGAAGGTGTACCAATTTGTTTGGAAGAACATCATTTGCCGATATGGTGTCCCTCATGCTTTCATCACAGACCATGGAACACAATTTGATAACGAGGAGTTTGCCGCCTATTGTCATCAGTCAAACATTTTGAAGGTTCATTCAACACCAGGCCATCCTCAAAGAAATGGACAAACTGAAGTGACAAACAGAACGCTACTGAACGGTTTGAAGAAATGATTGGATGATGCAAAAGCAAACTGGATCAACGAGCTACAATCAGTACTTTGGGCTTACCGAACTACTCCCCGAGTAGCAACTGGAGAATCACCATACATGCTGGCATTTGGAAGTGAAGCTGTCATACCTGCCGAGTTGGGCCTCCTAACACACAGGGTACTGAATTTCAATTCCCCTGTCAGTGACTTAATGAGAAGACTGGATTTAAACATGCTCGAGGAAGTTAGAGAAGAAGCAGCCATTAAAAATGCTGCTTACCAGCAGCGAACAGCTCTGTTCTACAATAAAAGGGTGAAGAAGTGCGACCTGAAAGAAGGAGACTATGTGCTGAAGAAAGTAATTCAAAAACACAATAAGCTGGAAGCAAACTGGCGTGGACCATACCGAGTTACAGAAGTTGTTCGACCAGGAACTTATCGAATAACAACTTTAGAAGGCGAGGAGTTTAAGAATGCATGGAACGCAGAGCACCTGCGCAAGTATTATCAATGATGTATATGTAACACAGTTCCATCAGTATGAATAAAACAAAGATATTCTGCCAAAGTCTCTCCTTTTTATTGAGAATTTTTCGGGGAATACTAGTGCTACACACTACTCGGCAAAACTCGGCAAAGCTCAGACTGATCAGCAAAATATTCCTAAAAATGCCAACCTCGGTTGGTTAGGAAACAAAATATTCCTAAAAATGCCAACTTCGGTTGGTTAGGAAACAAGATATTCCTAAAAATGCTAACTTTGGTTGGTTAGGAAACAAAATATTCCTAAAAATGCCAACTTCGATTGGTTAGGAAACAATATATTCCTAAAAATGCCAACCTGTTTGGCTAGGAAACGAAATATTCCTAAAAATGCCAACCTGTTTGGCTAGGAAACGAAATATTCCTAAAAATGACAACCTGTTTGGCTAGGAAACAAAATATGCTCGCAAATGCCAACTTATGTTGGTCGGAAGGTACGTACATTCTCTAAAATGCCAACTTATGTTGGTCGGGAGGTAAGATTATTCGAGAAGATGCAAAAGTTGCTAACTATGGCTGGTCGGGGATAAAAACCCACCAACTATAGTTAGTCGACAAAGAAAATTTACCGACCTTGGTTGGTCGGAAACATTTAAGAGAAAAATCTACCAAGTACGGCTGGTCGGGGATAAAAACCCACTAACTGTAGTTGGTCGACAAGCATAATTTAACGACCTTGGTTGGTTGGAAAAATTTTAAACATTTTTATACTCGTGACTTTATTATTAAGTGATCGAGCAATATTATTGAAACTTGAAACTTTTTAATTATTACTTAATTGGTCGATAAACAACACAATATTGTTATCTTTTTAACAAATATGCATAAATATAAAGTGTTTGATAACTACAAGATAATAGCAAACAAAAATGAAAGTCTTTCATTGAATTCAAAATAAATTGCATTGATAATGAAATTACAGTTACATGTATACTAACTATTACATCAAAAATTCCTATTCTACTGGTCTCTTCCCCTCTGCTTTTAACACAGGTTCCTCGCCAGCAGGCGGATCATTGAAAGACAGAGGAGAATTGATGAAATTAAGATCTTTCAACATCCTTGTATTCATCACGGATGGTCGATCTAAAAGATGCTCGGTACGAGATACCTCGATTTGAGAATGTAAATTATAGTCACCGAGATACTTTGAAATTAAGCTCCGAGGAATGGCCCGAGCAGGGATCCAATCCATCTCCAAATTGTATGGTGGCACAGGCAAGTCGAGCAACCCGGGATCATGGTAGTCCCACAGATAATGACCTTGTTCGAGCTTCAGCACACCTAAGGCATTCAACCAACCTTGCTTGTAGCCCTCATTGTTGGCATTCTGGATACGATCGTCCAAGTGGAATAGTGCTTCATTGTATCCAGCCATCCAGAACTCCCTGGGCTGTTTGTGGAATTGATATGTTAGCCTTTCTAGCTTCTCGTGGAGATTCTTGACGAAAAGCTCATTATTCTCCAACACTGACTTCTTTACAGGGAGGTATTTTTCCAGGTCTCTAATCTTCTTTGACATATCAGACAACGCCTGGTTCTTCGCCATTAGTTGGAAGGCCTGGTTCTCTAAGGCAGACTGAGTCCTCTGTTCCTCGACAAGAACCCGAGCTGCTCTTGTTCGTCCCCGAGGACCTCTTGCTCGACCACGAGAAGTTGTATAGGTTCCCGAGCTCTTTAAAGTCTCCAACGCGTCCCTCAACTTGGCATTCTCAACCTCTAAGAACGAGAATCCCTCGTCGGTCACTGGGATCAAGGCACTGGAAGTGGAGGCTGCAGACTTCAATTGTGATCGCTGTTTTTGCAAGTTGTTGTTCTCTTGCTCCAGCAACTTGGCAATCTGTCTACATTCCTTGACCTCACCCTTCAAAGTTCTCTCCCTCAGATCATACCCAGCAAAAAGCTTCTCGTAGCCCTTGTCAGCTATGATCAGCTTATACTTCTTTTCGTACCCCTCATGCAACAGGGCAGTTGATTCTTTGTATTGATTCTGAAGGTCTTCGAGGGTACACTGGAGATCCTCGATCATTTCATAGTAAGCCACATTATTGGCCACAGCTCGGTCAAGAAGACACTTCAGGTACTGATATGCTTCAACCGCCTGTTCTGAAGCATCATGACCAAGGATGTCGGCAACTTGTGTAGCACTCAAGTCTGTGTGACCAGCCTTAAAGTACTCATTGCATTGTTGCAGCAACTTTGTATCATGGGCAGATAGCAGATCCATCTTGGCCAGAAATTAGCAGAGAAAGAAGAGCAATCATCAATAAGAAGAATAAGCGGATTATGAATGAAAGATAGACAAGAGTATGCGAAAAGTTCAAGTTTTGTTAGATCATAGTTCAGAGTTACACATTATGGGTTACATTTGATAAAAATAAAGAAAGAAAATAAAGAGAAACCCGAACAACACTACACATTTTCCTTATCTCCCAAAACCTTCTCGGGCAGCTGGGATGAAGAGGTAGGTTGCTCGGAAGGAAGGGATAGTTGCTCGGGGAGAGTAAGCAGTTGCTCGGAGGAAGAAATGATTTGCTGATCTTCCTCGGCAGTAGGCTGAATGGCTAGGGCATGATCTCCTATCACCATCGAAGACTCTTCAGAGGTAGCTTCGTCCTCTCTTAATTCTTCTGAAGTTGGAGGGGGACCAGGGATATGTCTCTGGAAGAGATCGGATGACTCGTCGACGTTGACCTTCATTTCCTGAAGGGCAGCAACCCATTCATCCCTAAAATACTTTAGACTGCCATAGTCCACTTGAGATACCATGGCAGCCAACCCCTTATTCCACCCCTTGTCCCAGCCAGAGCTGAAGGACTTCTTCACAACAGTTTTCCTCTTGGTCTTCTCCAAGGCAAGCTTCTCGGATAGCAGGTTCTCAGCAACCTTCAACTTATTTTCTACCTCCTCCTTCTGCCGACCTACTTCCTGAAGTTTAGCCAACTCCTCCTCGGCAGCCTTGAGTTTATTTTCCAACTCTCCAGCAGCTTTGAGCTTCTCTTCGAGATCTTTATTTGCCTTCTCCAAGGCATTCTTTTTCTTCTCCAACTCTTTGGAGGCATCAATAGTCCGAGCTTTTTCTTTCTCGGAGGAGGCAAGTTTCTTCTCCCAGACAGCTTTGTCATCAGCATATTTCTGGCGAGAATGTGCCAGAGACTTGGTAGCTTCTTCCAGAGATCCCTCCACACTGGATGAGGAGTAAGAAGCCTTAATCGCTTCATCCTTCTTCAGGATTATATTAAAGCAGCTCGTAAACTGTGAACAGAAAAAGAAAGCAAGTTAGAAACAGAAATGACAAAGGAAATATGAAAAATTCTAAGTAAAGAGACTTACAGAAGCAAGGTGACGAGCAGCTAGTGAGGTAACCATATCCCGAGTAAGGTTTTCTTCAGTACCTTGAACCTCGGGAATGATCAAGGACTTTATCGAGCTCATGTCTGAGCTCAGGAGAACAAAAGTGGGAACTCCAGTCCCAACAGCTGGGGGCTGAGTAAAGGTGTCGGCCAAATTGACCGAGGAGCTCTTCTTCAGCCTCCTCGGCGGAAAAGGTACAAATTCAACCAAGGAAGAACCCTTGGTCGTTGATATCACAATCACCTCTCCAGGAGCAGCAGACCTACTCGGAGCCACTGCGGGCTTATCACCAACCTTCTCGGCAACTTTAGCAGAAGCAACTGGAGGAGCTGCATCATTCTTCTTCGTCCCCTCCTTTGGGACATCTATCCTACTCCTTTTTGCCTCTCCAAAACCGGAGGCATTCTTCTCAAACAGGGTAGGAGGTCTTCTCTTCTTCATCCTTTCACTTAAAGGAATATGAGATTCAGGCGACGAGCTGGTGGAAGCTAGTATTGGCTCTGATTCACTTATCACTAGACGAGCAGTGAAAGAAGTAGTGTAGCTCTTGTACTGGAGCAGATACGAAGCTGATCTAATGTGTTCGTCGGCAACACTTTGATGAAGACTCCAGATAAGTTTCAAATGCCTTATATTGACATCTGCTTCTTTTGGGAACTTTCTTTTATTATCAACTGCAAATAAAAAAACATTGTTATCAGTGGCATATTTTATCAAACACAAAAGAAGCATAATTTCAAAATAAAATGAAATAAAAATAACCTATCCCATTGCCATAAGGAGGGCATCTGGGACCCTGGTAAACCTCATCTCCAGTTAATGGAGGGTGTTGCCAATTTTTTATGACAACCCCATGCTCAAAATAATCCCTATTGGCATCAGGGAGATTGACTACTAAGGCTCTATTTCAAAATCTAGTTTTTAAATAATAAATATTTTCATTAACTTCCCATCTATAGCAGTACATGATTTCTTGAATTCCTATACGAGTTCCATGCAATTGATTTAACCTATGCACCCCATTAACAATTCTCCATGTGTTGGGGGTTATTCGTGCAGGAACAACGTCAAAGTACTGACAAAATTCCAGACATAAGGAATTTGGTGGAAAAGAAAATCCACACTCAGCAAAAAGGAGACTGGGGAACCAATGTCCCTCAGCCAAATGGAAGTAATTAGAAGGCTCAGAAAGCTCTTCCAAGACAACCCAAGAGAGAATGGAGAAATCAGAACGAAACTTCTCAAGAGACTCAACAGGGTAAACCATGGTGAATAAAGAAATAAAGATGAAGGAAGAAGATCTTACAGGAAAAGAATGGATCTGTTGACAACGAACGACGGAAAAGATGAACACACAAGAGAGTAGGAAGAGACGACGTAAAACTCAAAAGATAAAAATTTGAAAAGGTAGAAGACGATGGGAGTGTCTGTGAAGTTTAAATACCTTGCCTTGGGAAATGGTGAAGTAATGATTACAAAAAAAGATGATTACGTTACCGGCGGCTAAAAGGGCATTAAATATTGGCGCGGGAATCAAAGAGAATAACAACGGCTAAAAAGATGAAAAGTGATGCGGGAATCGAAGCACGCAGAAAAGTCCAAAAAAGCATGATTCTACGAATTGGGAAGGAGAAATAAATACAAGGGAAATGCTCCTAAAAATCAGGAAGACTATTTAAAGCTACCATATTCCGAGAAAGAATGTTCCATACTCCTCAAAGTTCGAACTATGAAACATTGGGGGCTTCTGTTGATACCAAATTTAATCTGCTGACGTGGACCAATCATATGAAGACATGTGGCTATCTACATAGCAACAACAAACACTTCCGAGGAACCCACGCGCTCCGAGGAACAATGCCTCTTCGAGGAACTTTTGAGTACCGAGAAGCTTAGGCGGTCTGAGCAACTCAGGCAGTCCGAGCTGCATCTCGAACAAAGCATTAATAGCTGGATAACCAACAATTCAACTGATTCATTAAATGCTTATCATTCAGACGCACACGCAAAAAGGGCATTAAATGTATTACCCTTTCATACATTTAATTATTTAATTTGGTGCTTAATTTGAATCGGGTAATTTTAGTGTAATTTAATTCAAATCAACAAATTTAATTAGGCAAAATTTGTGTGTAATTTGTTAGGCCTTATCTTGAACTTGAATTGGATTAATTTTTGTTTAACAAGAAAATTCAAATATTTGTTTAGTTTAATTTTAGTTTTGAAGAAAGAAAAATTTGAGGAACTTATTTGTTATTTTTGAAAGAATTTTAAAATTTGGATATTTAGGAACCATTACCCCATATTCACCGATTTTTCGCATTTTCAAGTGGTATGAAAGCATTTTTATCCTCAGAGTGGTATCAAAGCGGGAACGCTAAATTATTGCGTTAAGATCATTTTTGGGTTTTACAATGGAAAATATGTCTTATACAAAATTTCCTATTTTTTATGCTTTCAACTACGCGTATTAGAAAGCGCGCATGAGGTCAGCACTTAAATCATTAGATGAGTGGGTTTGGCAATTGGTAGTTAAAGGGTGGTCTCCACCAATGTGTTTAGAAGGAGGTGTTAGTGTTCCTAAACCCGTAGAATCATGGAGTGTGGATGAGCTTAAACTTGCTAATTTCAATTCCCATGGTTTAAATTCTCTTTTTAGTGCGGTCACACCGGATGAGTTTCGTCAGATTATGACGTGTGAAACGTCTTAGGAAGCATGAGACATACTCTAACTCACCCATAAGGGTACAAGTGTTTTCAAAGCTTTTAAACTTCAAAACCTCGCCACTCAATTAGAAACCATTAAAATGTTAGAAAGTGAGTCGTTTGATGAGTTCTATGCTGAATTATCTCAGATTGTGAATTCGTCTTATAATTGGGGAGAAAAGATACCCGACAACCATGTCATAAAGAAAATTTTAAAGTCTTTACCCGAGAGGTTTAATCCAAAAGTGACCGTTTTAAACTCTTTAGGCACTTTAAACTCTACGAAACTTAAACAGCTTGTAGGTGACTTACAAACCTATGAACTTAACATGTTTACCTCCAAGGATGAGAAGAATAAAGATAAGGGCATAGCTTTGAAAGTTTGGAAGGAGGAAACACAAGTTTTGAATGATGTGTTTAATATCGACTCCGATGATATGGCTATGTTTACTAGGAAGTTTAGAAAATTTCTTAAGTTTAATAATGAGAATCTTAAAAATGATTTTAAGAAATTTGAAAAATCTAAGAATAACAAAGATGAGAAACTTCTTAAAAATCGTAATGAAGATATTAATACGAACGAGTCGAATATATGTTATGGTTGTAAGGGTTATGTGTAATACCCCGTAATTTTTATGACTTTTAAAATGGGTTATATTTTAAATTAATGGATTAATTGGATTTTATTATTAATTAATTCATTTGGGTTTTATCCGGATTGTGGATATTAAAATGGATGATTCTGAATATTACTTAAAGATATTTAGGTAATATATGAATGTGATGTCATTGATATGACGGTGTGATATAAAATCGGTAATTTGAATTTTTAGTCAGACGCGGTATGTGACGTGTCGGGACTAATTTATTAAATTAAAAAGGAAGTTTATTTTCTATCAACCTTATCGTCATTTCGACTGCTCCGTTGCGTCCGGAAGGTTCGAAATAGTCAGAAAAGTCTATTTGGATGTTAATTTTGAGTCTCGGGTCATTTGGAAATGAATAGACAACCCAAAAGGACATTTTGGTCATTTTTCTAGGGGGATGAATAGTGATTTCGGGTTTTGTCCTATCATAAGTATTGGTAGATTAAGTGTAGCTGGGTTATACATCTCCTCTTCACAAATTAGAGAAGTCATCTTCCTAGAGAAAAATGAAAGATTGCTTGGAAAGTGAAAGATTATTTGGAAAGGAGGAGAACCAAAGGTCAAAGGTCACCACCACCATCACCACCTGTGTTATTCAACTCCAAAGGATCAGATCTTCAGTAAAGGCAAGTGTTTGATATTTTCAATTTAAGTTCGTATATTGTCAATGTTAGGATAGTTATAAAAAGATATGATTTTTATGCTTGGAAGATGAAAGGATATAGTTGTTAATGGATTTTTGGAATCTAAAAATATATAGGAATTAAACTCATGTTGTAGGTAGTTAGTAATCCAATAAATATTCATCAATATGTGGAAGAAATTCTGAAAATAATTTAGTGTTCTTGAAGATAATATGTTGATAATTTTCTGGAAAAAGAAGCAAAAACGAGTGGAATGAGAAGAGCCAATTTGGAATGTTTAGAGCTTCTTTTTGAGTGCATTTAGATGAGATTTAAGAAAAACTCAAAACACATACCTGACTCAATTTTTCGTGTAGAATCCAAATCTGAAATCGGATTGATGATTTGAATAATTTTTGGATCTGATTTTTCTGAGTATTTAAAATATGAGAATTCATGATGTTGTTTCTTTTTAATGTTGGTTCTTATCCCAAAACTTTTGTAGATCTTCGGTGATTATTAATTGGATATTATGGGACTTAGAAAATATCAGTAAACCCTTGATAAGATTTGAATTAATTTGATTTGGATTCAAGTGATTAAAATGATGAAAATTATATTGAATGGAATTTCGGTTGCTAGATTCATTTGTTAAATTCCAAATGGGGATGTATGAGGATTAAAGATAGGACCAGTAGGGATGATTTAATATAACACCTGGGTATCCTTAAGTTTACAAGAGGGTTTAATACTAAGTGAAAGAAGATGTGTTTATAAGAGATTTGAAACTATCGATTTTAACCTTAATTAAAAGGAGAACTAAACTCGTAGTAGTTCGGGAGAAATAATGTTATGGACCAGTAGGATATTAGTGACTTCTTACTGAATATATGTTGAGGAAAAACCTATTTGAATCTTGTGTATTAAGTGAGGGTAGCCTTAGGGTTACAATTTGAACATCAAGGACTGAGTTTAAGCTCATTATTGATTTCGCAAGGACGGAGTGTAATACAAGAGCGTAGTGGTATGTCTCCTGGATAGAGATGGGAGTTTAGAACAGATTTGGTTGAAAGAAGGTATGAGGTTATCCCGATCGCATAGTTGAAGTTGTCGGACCTCCTCGATCGACAAAGTTAAGTAGTAGTGTATTGGACGGGTTCCTTGTTTGGATTTCGCTTTGCGAGACGCTCCGCGCATGAACCTTAACGACGTCGAGAGTGGAGAGATGTTATAGGATGCGAGGATAATTAAATTATGAAGTAAAGATATGATATTTTAATACGTGGAATTTAAAAGAGATATAATGCTACGTATGTGAATTATCTTAGGGTAGTGATATTACCTTATTGATATTATATTATAGGTATGATAATACCTATTTGATTGATTGATGATTTATGTGTATGACATACCTAGCTTACTTGCTATCGGTGGGAGGTTTGCGCGTGAGGGCAGTCATATCCTGATGAATCCATGGGATCTTTGATTTGTCGCTCGAGAACATAGGTCTATGAAAGACTTATCGAGGAGTTGATAAGTCCGCTGACTGTGGGTACGTAGGTATGTGCGTGACCCATGGGTATGAGAACAATGTTCGCCTCCAATGATTGTGTTGTTTTTTATGGTTCGAGGTATCCTCACCTAACCTTTTGTCTCCTATTCGGCGACCAGCGATATTGGGACATGATAGCAGAGTAATGCATTGCACCGCAGCTGTGACTCAGGGTGCCATATTATATATATATATATATATATATATATATATATATATATATATATATATATATATATATATATATATATATATATATAATGGATTAAATGAATGAATGGATATTTATTATGGTTAAATCTATCTACGGTGATAATTGTAGATAACGGTGAATAGAGAAAAATAATGAAATTAAGTTAATGAATGTTTATTCTTAATGAATTGAAAAGCTTAATTCATAAATGGATTAATGGAAATGAATAATAATGTGACGTATGGTATGGGACATACGGGGATTATGATATGGGAATGGAATTATAATATGGAAACTGGAAAAGAGGAACCATTAACTAGGAGGTTAATAGGAAATGTTAAGTGTGCACTCTAGTTGAGAGGTGAGAATAGCAAGTGAGAGTTGGGTCTAACATGTACATAATAAATGCTTTACTGCACTTGTTAAATACTTGCTGTTTTAAAAATCATTTTCATAATCAGGTTCTGACCCATTTCCTTGCATATTTTCTTTTCTATTGTATCTTCTATATCAGGTGTCCAGCAACAGGGACGCCAACCTTAGAGGATTTTTGACAGGCTATGGAGCTATGGAGTTTTTCTTAGACGCTTATCTTCATTTGATTCACAGTATTCTCTTAGTTGGGGCATGTCGCCCAAAGAATTCAGTTATCTTTTCTATCGAGGTCAAATACTATTGTATTCGGGTCTTTTTAATACATTTAATATTGTTGGGATTACTGTAATGGATTAATATTATTTGGGAATGTTTATTCCAATTGCATTTAAATTCTTTTGTGTTATCTACTTAGTTATAAGTGTTGTAGAATAAAATGTGTTGTGTTATTCTTAAACTAAAAATGGATTTTGTTAAATTAAAATTTGGAAAGTTTTTAACACCAGCTTAATTGGGTATTGGGTGAGTTGTAAATGTTTTTGACAGTGATGCTAAGAATGAGCCAACTGTATATTCTATTTTAATTTGGTATGGGACTGGCCACCCGGTATTTAATTAGGCGGGGTGTTACACTATGGACATGGGGAATTTGAGTGTCCCACAAAATTATGGAAGAAGGGAAAGAAACCTATTTCATTTAATGCCACCCTTAGTGATAATGAACCGGAAGAGGGACCCGATTCCCCCATTGAGCACAATCTTACCACATTCAAGGCTAGTCATGTAAGTGATAGTGAGAAATCATCCAATGATGACAACATAATACATGACACTTCTGAGGCCATTGTTTGTGAATCCCATGTGTATGATGGTAAAGAGAGTGGAAAAGAAAGTGAGAATAAAGAAGAGGAGGAGGAGATTGAACTTATGGTAGCCTTTCTTAAGTTGAATGTTGAATTGATAAAATTAAAAAGGGCAAACTTGAAGTTGGAAGCTAAATTGAGAGAATGTCCCATAGATAATGATGAGAGTGTTTTAGTTGAAGATCTTAGGGCACGCGAGAGAACTCTTCGTGAGAAGCTTGAGTATGTTGAAATGAGAGAGATAGTCTTTGTGATTTAATGGAGACGATTAAGAAAAAGCTTCTAAAGTTTGAAGAGGGTAGGAGTTTCCTTGTGTCTCGCATAGTGGAGCTTGAATAGAAATTGAAAGAGTCAAATTTGATTTGGAGTGTAGGTCGGAGAAATTAGATAAAATGCTAGGAACCATCCAAATCAAAGATGACATGTGTGGTATTGGCTTCGATACTCAAAATGCTTCCACTAATATGTAACACCCCGCTTAAAATAATAACGGGTGGCCAGCCCTATACTATATTAAATCAGGAATTCCAGATGGTCCAGTCTCAACATCAACTGTCGGTAATATAATATAGGACTAACTACCCGATATCATATAAGCGAGATGTTAAATAAATTAAAACCAGCAACATAACACAACCCACACTACAAAATTTCTAATAAATAGGAGAAAGATGCAAGAAAGAACTATGATAATCGAAATGCTAAAATAAAACAAAATAAATAACTACAACTGAATGTACTACAAAAAGTAGACCCGAATAAGCTGTCGGGTCACAGCCCATACAATAACTGAAATGGAATAAATATAAACATGTATATAAATATCCCTTGGGTACAACCCGATATACAACATGAATCCTACCTAGAATTTTAAAGAAGTAGGAAGCGGCTATAAGAAACATCCCGTAACAGTCCGCACCTGTCACGGATCCCAGGACTCAGGATAGAAGGTCATCCGGCATCCATGCGGTAGGATACCTGTGGTAACATATATATACAAGGAGGAGAGAAAAGTAAACGGGTCAGAGCCCCGAATGTGTAAAATATTTAGCAAGTGTGTTAACCGTGCATAATAAATACCGGTGTACTTAATTTCATAAATAAGTGAGACCGCACTCTCGTGGAACCCCAACTCACCTCTCATCTAAAGGCGCGCACCTATTCGCGTCCTCAAATTTTAGTTAAATTACCCCCATTGATTTTAGGACAACCTAACTTATCAGGCCTAGCCTATATCCACGAAAGCTACCTTCCCGTCATAATCTAAGGATCCACCCATTTCTAATCCTATTAGATTATGATTACAACAATTATGCCATAAAAAGCTTAATGAATTCCGATTAATAATCTCATGAATTATAATTATCATAATTCCTAAAACATTACCCCTATACATATACATATATATATATATATATATACCTATATAGGCTAAAAACGTAAGAGTTAATATACTTGATAATATGCACATGGAATATTGGCAAGACTTCTCTCTAATCCCAAAATTGTACTACGTTTCGTGCGTAGGGAGTCTCGCAAAGAGAAATCCAAACAAGGAACCCTCCCAATACACTACTGTGTAGCTAGGTCAGGGATTGAGATTAGTTGAACCAGGGTTAAGGTTTTATAAAAAGATTTTCTTCATATTTTAGATATTGCCCGAGGGCCTATACAACAATACAATATAAATCAATCCCGCGTCTTTCGACACGCCAAACAAACACCCTATGTTTAAAACACAAGGCCTCAACAAATACAATACTCTAGCTAAAACCTAGTTCTCAAAACTAGCGCAATTGTGAGCTAAACTATCCGCTCCTCGTAAATCTACCAAACTCTAAACCTCTCAGTTATGAATAGGTATATCATCTCCAAGGATGCCATATAAAGGCCACACTTGCTCACTTCCTTCTCTAGGAAAATTCCATACCCCCTAGCGGTATAGCGGCTAGCTACTCATCACACCTCACACGCGACGTTCCCAATATCGCACAAAGCGCAACTTAAACGCAAAGAAAGGTATTCTACCTTACAATTCCATAACCTAATGGTTTCCCCTCAACCTAGAATCTCAACTCAGGGTCCTCAACTCCTTCCAGGAAAATCATTATCCCTAAGCCTATTTCTTCACAAAAGAAACATCTTCCTCAAAATCGTTCCTAACCATATTGAAGGGCAAGGCGCGATTGCAACCACCTAAAACTCCCTCCGTCCTACACAACGAAATTGAGTCTCCAAAGGCATTCTCCCTCATCTTAGAAGGCGATACTTCTAATATTGGGACAACTACACCAACATTAGGTTTCCTAACTAAGGTTAACAGATTCTCAATCTAAACCTCCCAAGGACTACACTACAGGCCTCTCCTCGGACTTACCTCACTAAGACCAAGGTTCGCCATTCGAGTAAATTTCCTTTCTTACTCAACTGCCGATAAATCACCTCAAACCACTGCTAGAAATCTCCTCAATATTTCCTCTGAAACCGGGGAAAACAAATACCCCCGATTAAAGCGTACCCAAAATATGCTATGGGTATTGTACTTCTAATCTTATCCTTTCCTAGACGACAAAATCTAGGCGACGACTGAAACGAAACAAGAGCAACTGTTATCAGAACGCCAATCAAGTGAATATACTTCACAGAAGAAAACAACGCAGTGAACACAACAGTCCTAATTATAGGGCTTTATGTCAATAACGTTAACAGAAGGATCCAAAATCTCGCACAGATCCTAAGGACTCTAGAACCTGATGCTCTGATACCATCTGTAACACCCCGCTTAAAATAATAACGGGTGGCCAGCCCTATACTATATTAAATCAGGAATTCCAGATGGTCCAGTCTCAACATCAACTGTCGGTAATATAATATAGGACTAACTACCCGATATCATATAAGCGAGATGTTAAATAAATTAAAACCAGCAACATAACACAACCCACACTACAAAATTTCTAATAAATAGGAGAAAGATGCAAGAAAGAACTATGATAATCGAAATGCTAAAATAAAACAAAATAAATAACTACAACTGAATGTACTACAAAAAGTAGACCCGAATAAGCTGTCGGGTCACAGCCAATACAATAACTGAAATGGAATAAATATAAACATGTATATAAATATCCCTTGGGTACAACCCGATATACAACATGAATTCTACCTAGAATTTTAAAGAAGTAGGAAGCGGCTATAAGAAACATCCCGTAACAGTCCGCACCTGTCACGGTTCCCAGGACTCAGGATAGAAGGTCATCCAGCATCCATGCGGTAGGATACCTGTGGTAACATATATATATACAAGGAGGAGAGAAAAGTAAACGGGTCAGAGCCCCGAATGTGTAAAATATTTAGCAAGTGTGTTAACCGTGCATAATAAATACCGGTGTACTTAATTTCATAAATAAGTGAGACCGCACTCTCGTGGAACCCCAACTCACCTCTCATCTAAAGGCGCGCACCTATTCGCGTCCTCAAATTTTAGATAAATTACCCCCATTGATTTTAGGACAACCTAACTTATCAGGCCTAGCCTATATCCACGAGAGCTACCTTCCCGTCATAATCTAAGGATCCACCCATTTCTAATCCTATTAGATTATGATTACAACAATTATGCCATAAAAGGCTTGATGAATTCCGATTAATAATCTCATGAATTATAATTATCATAATTCCTAAAACATTACCCCTATACATATACATATATATATATATATATATATATATATATATATATATATATACCTATATAGGCTAAAAACGTAAGAGTTAATATACTTGATAATATGCACATGGAATATTGGCAAGACTTCTCTCTAATCCCAAAATTGTACTACGTTTCATGCGTGGGGAGTCTCGCAAAGCGAAATCCAAACAAGGAACCGCCCCGTTACACTACTCCTGACAAGGTCAAGACCAGAGATCCGTGATGCCACCTATGGAATTACTTCTCTCAAATCTCGACATGGCACTGCGTTTCGTGCGTGAGGTGTCTCGCAAGCGAAATCCAAACAAGGAACCACCTCGTTACACTACTCCTGGGCAATGTCGATCCTAGAGATCCATAATCCTCAACATACAAGTTAGTACTAGCATTACTATTAAACTATAACTCCTAAAGAAAGAAAGAAGAAAAGAAAAGAAAGAAAACAAATAAGATAAAATAAAAGAACCTCCAATAATATCCTTGGGATGATGTAACCGAATAATACCTTATGTGCAATACATCAACCCCCATCAATATAGTACACCATAATCATCTAAGATGTACTTCATAAAAGTCCATATCCTTTCATCTAGGATATATACATATATATATAGGTATTTTATTTCTAACCGTATATATATCATCATCAATCCAATAGCCAAGTGTACATACTACATATGATGTACAAGGCCATGCACATAATATACCCGCCTATATATATCGCCGATAAACTGCATCAATGCTATCATCTTCCCAGTGCCCGGCTCACGTAGCAAAACTGGGGCCACCATGGTGGGACTAAACGACACCCATCTCGTGGTAAACTCACGCACACGACGTCCCGGGAAGCGGTCATAGCTCCAAACCGGCAATGAGACGAAACATACCCATCATGTCTCATCCCAAAATAAATATATATATCATATAGTAACACACGGGACGACTATGACCTGGGGAATATCCACACCCTGCTTTTCTAGCCAGGATGCTCACCCTCTACGCGCGCAACTTCCCAATGATAGCATGAGCGGGGTATGCTTAACCAATTAAGTATATATATCATTTACATGCATAATATATAATCCATATGATCCAATCATATGATCAAGAAATAAACCATCATATACGGTTTAAATATCCATACCACGTATGTCCACAACATAAAGATATCCATATATCTATTTATATACAGATATATATATATATCAACACATATTCACGTATCCTTATCTATATATATAAACTAATTCTCGTTCCTATGTATAAGATATATATATACCTGGCTATAAGTATACATAGTCCTCAATATACAAGCCGTCACCACAATTCCTTTAATTTACCTCGATACGTGAATATAATCCCATACTTGAAACATATTCGATCATTTTCCTATGATGAATAGTCTCCCAAAACCATATGTATATATCTATACCTATATATATTCAACATTAGGGCTATCACCCAAGAGTTTGTGTAGGAATCTTTCACTACACATATCATCTATATTTCCGAGTACATTAAAGAATCTAGTAATCAGTTTGACTATCGGTATACATATAACTAATAGTCTACCAGCCTCAAGCTCATTCTTTCAATCATCAAATAATCTCATTTCCCTCGATTTCGACTATGGTTCGATCACTTTTGTGAATACCCTAATCTAAGATCTCTCTAAGAGTTCTTAGCCTCACATCACATCTACACTTACTTTTAATCTACAATTAGGATTCCCAATCCCAAAGGGGTTTTCCCCCAAAATCTCTATACATAACTCCAAATACATACATGGATACATTTCTCCCAAATTACCCTAAGGAGTCCCTAAAACTATAATGTGTGAGAAACTCCTTATGTGTCTCCAAGAACATATCTCTTACATCATAAGAGAAGGCCCCAAATCAATAAACCCAACCAAAAAAGGGTTTGAATTCACTATGGAGAAAAATACCTCAAAATGCCCTGTTTCCGAATCGATTCGGCCCTGTTCCAAATCGATTCGGACTAGCGAATCGATTCGGCCTCCAAGGCAAATCGATTCGGGTCCAAGGACCTGGGCTTCTGCAATAGGCCGAATCGATTCGGCTTGGGGTCCGAATCGATTCGGTCAATGCAGGCCTGCCAATTTTACCAAACCGAATCGATTTGCTAGAGGGGGCGAATCGATTCGGACCTGCAATTTTTGAAGGTTTCATTTGTTTCTTCAAAACCCACGAATTCTAAACCCTAAATTTCCATTTCCAACCCCCATTCCTTCATCAAATCATGATTTTAAGCCCATTAACCAACCCAAAGTTGATCCCAATCATTTCTATGTCATTAATTCCATATTTAATCATTGATTTCAAGATTTAAACCTAAAATCTAGGTTTTGACATTAATACCCAAAAACCATTTCTTTACCCCACAATTTATGAAATGAAATACACAAATAGCTATTTAGCAAGATTAAACACTTGCCTCAGATTTGTAGAGGTTGGATCGTCCTTGATGTCGCGGTTGGGCCGGGAATCTCCAAGATTTCTTCCTCTCTCTCTTCTTTTCTTCTTCTTTCTCTTCTTTCTCCCTCTAGGGCTTTTCTCTCTTTCTCTCAAATGAGAAAATGGCTTCATCCGTAAGCCTCCAACCTTTTAAAACAAAATCCCAGTTTTAAATGTTAATACACACTTTAAATGACTCGTTTACTCCAATTCGAGCCAAAATAACTTAAAACATTCCGGAGCCAAAATAAAACCCAATAAGAGTCATTTTGACTATCTCGACCATTCCGGGATCGATGGTACACTCAAAAATATCATCCGGAATACTTTGAAATATTTTCTATTTTTGGACTTAAATTCCCAAATTTAAAATTCTCCAATTTAATTAAATTTTATTTTCCCAAAATTTAAATTTCTCAGTCTCCAAAAATCGTGGGGTGTTACATAATAAAGCCAAAACCATGATTTTGAGAGAATCATCTAGGAACATTAGAAAAGATCAATCCTTATGTAATACTTTTCGTCGTGTCTACACTTTCACACATTATGGTCCAAAGGGTCACCTTATGAGGTCTGATTTTGATCTTAGAAATGTTCCTAGAAAGTCGAAGGGTAGAGTCACCAAGGTCACCAAATCCCGAGAGCATCACGTTTCACTAGTGTAGGTTAGGAGATCCGATTTGGAGGCTTTATAAGATAGGATTTTTTATTCTCATTTTCTTTAACATGATACATCCCTTGCTAAATCTAAAAGTTGATTGTGTTAGACTTTTCTGCTACATCATATACATTCTTCCTAGTTGTATGTTTGTTTGTCATTTTCTAGTTCATGCTTCATCATATATGTTTTGCTAGAATTATAGCATGTGTATTTTTTGCATTTTATTTTTATTTATTCGATATTATTTAAAAAAAGATTTTTTTTATATTTAGAGTAATTTTTATAAATTTATGATTGGTTAAAAATTTAAAAAACTCCAAAAATATTTTTTTTTTGTGTGTGTATAGTTGAGTTTTACTCATTTTTTTGTGGCATATGCTTGTGCTGAATCCTACATTCCTCGCTTCCATATGGCTAGAACTTTTGGTTTTGAATTTCAATCCTTAAATTGTTCTTTATCATGCTTGCATGGGGAAGTTTGATTTTGACTTGCTTAATGGATTCTATTTTTATATGCCTCTTTTACACACATGCACGAGCTCTTTTGAACTTTAATTTCACATGTATATTTGAGCTAAGTGAGAAATTCTCCTATCAATTTTGTCATCTACATATTTTTTTGAGTATGGAGGATTTGTCCATGTAAAATCCATTCCACATGAAATTTATTTGTTTTGTATACAATATATATATATATATATATATATTGTGGTGACAATTATTATGCAACACAAACAAATAGAAGAAAGACAAGCACCAAATAAGAACAAGGAGGATAAAACGAAAATCACACAACAAAAGATGTACGTGGTTCAGCAAAGATGTGCCTACGTCCACGGTGGTGCAGTCGGTGTTATTTCTATATACTCCGGAGAGTGGTTACAGAGAATACAACTTGTCATTTTGCCCGGACCTAGGGTTCAATATATACATGTGCGTTTAGGTAAGTGGGGGTGTTGGATTCCCCCATGTCTTCCATCTCTCCCTATAACCTCCTTTAATGGGAACGTGGGAAGAGACCGGATCACAATCAAAATAAGAGCTGGGGGACCTGGACTTTGGGCCGCCAGAATTGGGCTACTCGTCCAGGCCCATGATCTTAGTTTTGGGTACCCACAATTGCCCCTAAGTTTGTTGGGCCATGTTTTGGGCTCAATAAATTTAAATGATTAGTCATAATGGCTTTTTGTACATTATGCAACTCTTCGAAGGTTGTGAAGATGATTTTGGCGGCATCCGCTTCGTATTTTGTGCACTATGATTAGCAAAATTTAAAGGTTTTCTGGAATAGCCACTTTTCTACCGTCGTTTCAATCTTTCCAGCACTCTTCCATCCCCTGTGAGCTCTAGCACTTCGTACCTTCTTCTCTCAATCTCCATTATCATTGCTTCCTTGTTGTTTGGACCCGTGTTTCTTCATCGTTCGAATCGATCTTCAATTTTTTATGTTTCCTATACCTTTTATTTGTACTTTCTCTTTGAGTTTGTAGTTTTCTAGGGTTTTCCAATGGCGAAGATTGGGAATAGGTCGGTCTCGGAGTTTAGGAAGTTTTACAACATCCCTGAGTGGGTAGATATTGAGTGATGTGCCTCCCCTCCTAGAAACGTTAGAGAGATAGATGATGCCCACTGGATCCATGTTTTTTTGCTTTCCCAGGGGGGACTCACTTTTCCTCCCAATGATTTGTTCATGCATTTCTTTGGCTATTTTAATATTGTTCCTGCACAATTCTCGCCCAATGTATGGAAAATAGTTAATTGCGTACATAGAATAAATTAATTGTATGGTACTAGGTTAGGGCTCGCCGAGGTCTATTTTTGCTATTCCTTTTCTCGAACTAGCTCTGGTGTCCTCTACCTCAAAGCTAGGAGCCCTGACAGGGTATTGATAGTAAATCTACCTGATTCCCGTAAGGACTATTGGCAAGAAGGTTTCCTTATTAGAAACTGGCAGTTCTCTCCCCAATTTGAAGGGTTGAGGTCTGAGAGGTTCTCTGTTCCCTTTTATGGGGAAGAATACATAGGTAGACTTTACTCTGTTGTTTTAATTTTTGTTGATTTGTGATCTTTCTGATTTTTCTTTATTTTTCTTCCACAATGAGGTCAAAGAACTTGGAACCCGCTCTCAGCGAGGTTCGCCTCTCGGAATTGGTCAAGGCTTGGAATATCAGGGAGCCTTTGGGTGATGGAGAGCATCCCAGGTCTGCTGCTTTCCTTCTTGAGTACAAGAACATTGGCTCTAGTTTCATAGCAAGGCCTATGGACAGTATCCCAGAGTTTGGTTCCTCCGAAGAGACTGCTGCGGATCCTATCCAGTTGGATGAGGAGGAGAGCATCTCTAAAAGTGACATCGTAGGTGTTGTAAGCAATTTGGGGGGAGAGAGCTCCAGTAGTAGCAGCTCTTCTGATCGTGGGGAGGTTTTTGAAGCTCGAGAGTCGTCGAGTACGTCCAGTAGTTCGAGCGAGGAGATGGATCCACCTCAAAAGAACCTGATTCGAGATGATGATGATGAAGACCATATGCTTCTCGCACAGAGGTCACAGAATCAAAAATCTAGCTCTGGGGCTGTGGCTACTGGTTCCCGATCCTCTGCTCAGGAATAGGAGAAAAAGAGGAAGGAAGAAGAGCAGGTAAGGGAGAGAGAGAGAAAAAAGGAAGAAGAGAAGAAGAAGATGGAGGAGAAGAGGAGGGTAGAGGAGAGGAAGAAGAAAGAGAATGAGAGAGAGGAGGGTGGAAGCGAGGACGAAGGCTGGGCAGGCCTTAGTCCCGGTGTCAGCGCTGCCCGAGGGGGCTTCTGTTGCAATTTCCCCTCAGTTGGCCCTTGCTCTGCTCGAGAGAGTTGTTCTCCCAGCTGATCATCAAAGGGTGGTGGGGTCCAAGAAATTGGCCCTTCAGGATAGTCAGAGGCTAGCTTTGGTAAGATTTCCCCCTTTTCTCCCATGTTTTTATGAATTCCATCGTTTCCCTCTTCTACTGTCTTCTTTTTTCTGCAGTTTGTGACTGACTTTGCCGTGATATATCGTTCACGCGATGAGCTGGTGAAGAAAAATAGAGAGCTGGAGAAAGAGAATGCTGCCTTGAAGCTGAAGGGTACAGAGCTCGAGGCTGGTTTCAAAGTTGTTGACGCTGCTTGGATATCATTCGACCTGGCTCTTGCTATAGCCAACCGGGAGAAGGACGTGGCAGTTAAGGACTTGAAAGAGCTGCGACAGGCCTACGACCTGGTTTGCTCGAGCAAACTGGCTGTCGTGGAAAAAAATAGAGTGTTATCTGAGGAGCTGAAGAAGAAGGAGTCTGAGGCTATCACTGCCAAGGAGGACTCATACAATTCTGGTTAGGCCGCAGCATACGAGGACGCTGAGGTTCAGATAGGCTATATTAGCCATCTGAACTTCAAGAAGGGCTGGAATAAGACCCTTTTGGCTGCTGGCATCGATATCGACTCTCCTCTATTCGACGAGCATGACCCGGGTCCGAAGCCGATCGTGGATGAAGTCCCTTCCCCTACCATTGAAGCTTCCGACTTTGTCCCCCAGTCGATCCCTGTTGATGTTTCTCTTATTGTGGTGACAGAGGCTACCCCCGCTGGGGGCGATGCTCCCACTGATGCTGATAAAGGGAAACAGCCATCGACCTCTGGGCTACCTGAGGTTTCTAACTAGCCATCTTCTAGGATTACTTTGTATTTTTGTTTTTTCTGTCTGTAAACTTTCTTTTTGCTGCTCGATGTACCCTTGATCCTTATTAATGAAAAGGCTTCTTTTTCTCCATGCACTGATTTGTCTCTTTCTCTCCCTTGTCTTTTTATTGATTGTAGTTGATTGATGTTGACGATTACATTCCCGCTACTTACCATTTGGGAAGGATGTTGGGGCCCAATGTGAGCTTCGAAGTTCGTCACACTTTTGTGAGGATCTGCAAGTCTCTGTGACTGAGGAACAAGCGCTTCATAGAGCAAACTGAGCTCATCGCCAAGATGAAGGACAGGCTTCAGTAAATGGAGGACATTAGTGCCTCAGTCCAAGAGGAGGTCAACACACTGAGGACGAAGCTATTAGAGGCCTCAGAGATTAATCAAGTTGGAGAAGTTCTCCAGCAGGAGAATGGGGCTCTAAGGAGATAGGTCTCACGGCTTAAGGAGCATGCATCGAGCACTGATCTAGAAGTATTACAGGGTTCCTCGTCATTGCGAGCTAGAGATGGTCAGAGTGATGTGCCTCCTGCGTTACAGGGTTCTTCCTTTTCGATCGTTCCGCGAGCTCGCCTGAACACTAGGGGTTCAGCTAGAAAAATGGAGGAGCTCCGCAAAGATGTTCAACGGGCGTACGTGATTGCTGCTGGGCTCCAGAGGGATGTCACTCGGCTGCGACACTTGTTCAAAAAAGGTCCTCAGCGAGTGTGGGCTGATAGCTACGACTAGGGTTGGTCAGATGCTCCAACAAAGTTGTCAGAGTTTGAAGAGCTTTCTTTTGTCAGGGGGTGGCTGAGTGCCCTGAAGGAGCTGCAAGTCCCAAGGAACTCGATGCTCTGGTATCGCCATGAGATTTCTCCCTCTACCCTGATGCCTAACCCCTTCCGGTGGTATGATCGATGGATCCCCATCGATGCCATCCCTCGCCAATTATTGTAGCCGAATGCGAATGAGGTTGAGGAAGAGTTAGCTACTGCTCCCGATGACGGACGAAGAGCTCGAGTGGATGATTATCTCGCTCAGAGGCCTCACCCCCATTGAGATTTTTCCAGTTTTTGCCTTTTGTATTTTTGATAGTGTAAATGCTTTGGGCGAGCTCGTCGACTACACATGTATCACCATTATTGTAAATATGATGAATTAATATAAAGTTTGTGTTTGGGCAAATTTTCCGACTAAACAAGTGTATCATATTCTTCATATTCTTGCTGCTTTATGATCTTCTAAGTTTGTGTTGTCATGCAAGTGTCCTCCCAGTCCAGTATAATATCGAGATACCATTGTGCACCACTTTACCTTTTAGGTTGTGTCGTCACACTCCCTTAGGCCTAAGTGTGGCAATTGGCGAGGACACACCTGGTGTTGGATGCTTCATCCGATCAGAATTTTATTCAACCAAAGAAGGTTTGATGACCAGTATAAAATTTGGTCATATTGCCTAAGGATCCGCTATAGGGCTTCATATATTTCCAGGGGCAATGCTAAGAGGTCCTTCGTGTTTCATAATGATGACCTGAGGAAGGATACTCCCCTGCTATGGTGTACTGATCAATCCCTGTCATTTGGAAAAGATGTGCGATAAATCTCATATAGTTGTTGCTTATCAGAATGTATCCATTTAAATAACTTTCAATAATGACAAGGGAAATGAACTTCTAGTTCCATAACAAAAGAATAAAAGAAAGATCTAAAAATAGAATCTCTTGAGATTGGCTGCGTTCCATGCTCGTGGTATTTCTCTGCCTTCCATCGTTTCCAAGTGATAGGCGCCCTGCAGATCGTCTCTTGTTATTTTAAAGGGTCCTTCCCAGTTTGGTCCTAGCTTGCCATCTGATGGTTTTACTGCGCTGCCCAGGACCTTCCTTAGAACGTAGTCCCCAACTCGGAATGTCCTTGGGTTAACCCTTTTGTTGTAATGCCTCGCGAGCTGTTGCTGATAGCTCTCTAGTTTCACTAGGGCTAGCTCTCGGCGCTCGTCGTCTAGGTCGAGCTAAGCGAGCAATGCTGCATCATTATGGCCTTGGTCGACAAAGTTGGACCTCATTGTCGACAAACCTGCTTCTAGTGGGATGACTACCTCCATGCCATATGTCAGCGAAAATGGGTTTTCTCCTGTTGCTCGCCGAGGAGTGGTTCAGTATGCCCATAGAATATGTGGTAATTCATTTACCCATGCGCCTTTGGCTCGCTCCAATCGCTTCTTTTATCCATCGACCACAGTTTTGTTGGAAGCCTCAGCTTGGCCATTGCTCTGAGGGTAGGCTACCGAACTGAAGTGGTGTTTGATTCCGTGTTCGTTACAGAAACTCTGAAAAGAGCCTCTTTCGAACTGCATTCCATTGTCGGTGATGATGGTTCTGGGGATGCCAAAACGAGTGATTATATTTCTCCATATGAATCTTATCATATCTGCATCTCGGATGTTTGCCAGGGGTTCTACCTCGATCCATTTGGTGAAGTAATCAGTTGTAATCAGCAGGTATTTGCGATTTTTGATGGCGGTGGGCAGTGGTCCCACGATGTCCATTCCCCATTGGGCGAATGGCCATGGGTTGGATAGTGATTTTAGGTCGCTGGCGGGTTGGTGAACCATAGGAGTGTGAAGTTGGCATTTCAGGCATTTGCGGATATACGTCGCAGAGTCCCTTTGCATATATGGCCACCAATAGCCTTCCTTCATTGCTCGAAAAGCTAGAGACTGTAATACCCCGTATTTTTATGCTTTCTAAATTTGGGGATTTATTATATTTAATGTGAGTTATTAATTTAATATAAATCCGAAAATTAATTATTTTTAATTACTAACGTGACGAGAGTTAGTAATCATTGGAAACTTGTTGAATATTACTAATGAGTAAAGTAATATAATGTTAGTACTATTAAATGTCACGAGTGAATAAAATGACAATTTTGGAAATTTGAGTCGGGACGCGCCCGCGTCGCGTCGGGACTAAATATTGATTAATAAATGTGAATAAATTATAAGTCGCTCATATGGTCATTTTGAGTACGCTAAAGTGTCCGGAAGGGTCGAGATAGTCAGAAAAGTGTCCCCGGGGGTTTAGTTTGGGTCTCGGGGCGTTTTTAGGCCTATTTAGCACCCCGGGAGGGCATTTTGGACATTTTGCATTTTTGGGTAATTAAACCCACGAAATTTATTAGGTTATATCAGCCATTTGGAATGGTCTTTTAGGGTTAGCAGACTCACAACCTTAGAACGACCATTAGAGAGGAAGGTAGAAAGCTTTCCAAGCAATCCAAGGCCAAAAATTCATCCGGTTGCACCGCCACCACCAACAACGCGTAGATCGCGCGATGGGGAACGCAACCACACCAAATTCGTCCACAAATCAAAACCCTGAAATCTACAGGCAAGTATTTATCTTACTTAATTTCGTTAATGCATCATTCATGTTAGTCTAGGGTTGATTAGGATGAGTTTCATAGAAGAAAAACCATGTTGGAGATAGGAAAAATTGCATGTAGTAATGTTATGAATGAAAATCTGGAAATCCCCTTCATATGTAGAGGTTTAACCACGAATTTATGATGAATTAGAAGTAAAAATTCTGGAAAAAGACTGATTAGAACAAAGCTAAAGAAATTTCTAGGGTTCATGAGATTTATATAAGTTATGGCCCATTAATCCATGGATATGGATGAAAATTCGCATGCTTTACGTAGGAGATGTTTAATTTGGGTTTATAATGTTTGTAGTACGAATTCCGGGGAGTTTGGGTGTTAAAAATCTGAATTTGGGTGATGTTGGATGATAGAACCCATAACTGTTAATTTGCAGAATTCGCCATACCTGTTTGATCGATCGATCGAACCAGGAGTGTTGATCGATCGACGCATCGATCGATCGAGCCCCTGCCATCGATCGATCGACCCCTCCTGGCAGACTCATGTTTCCCCTTTAAATAGTGAATTCAATTTAAATGAGTAATAATCTTTGGACATCTTTATTAAAATATTTTGTGAGATAAAGAAGACCAGTAGGACTTATTAAAAATATGAAACCTTTAATGTAAGACGAGATTTACATTTTTTATGGGGACGTTCACATATAAGGGACGATGGAATTATGTATTAAAGGGAGAGACGCGTAAGGTAGTTACGTTGGAAAAATAGATGAGTACCTACTAAATTTTACACTTAGGAGAATAGAATCCATGAGTGTTACGTAGTAAGTTGGAATAATCCCTCGAATTAAAGTAAGAGACGAACCGTTATACGTGATACTAAATAACGAGAAATAAGGACAAATGTCATAATTATGGGTTATGAGATGTACCTAATTTGATATGGTAATAGTAGTATATTTATATGACAGTTTTTATGCATATACTATATATGTGTGAAAATCGTGTCCGCGCTACTTGATATCCCTGAGGTTACCGCGCTGGGACAGTCTTATCTCGATGGGACCTTCATGGGGGATATTGACTCGTACCCTAGAAGATAGAAATCCTTCGGTACAGGCTATCGAATCGATAGTTCAGACGGTCCTAAGAGACGTGGGGGAATGTACTAACCTCTTAGAGACCTGGAATCTATGCTTCGCCTCAATATTGTTTGTGTTTGTGTTAATACAGTTCGAGAGTGATCCCGAACTTGTATTTCCCTTAGTACGAGTGATACGGGGACTGGATAGCAGAGTATGCCCGCACCATAATTTTTATGCGGGGTACTGTTAGAATATATATATTACATGGGTATTGAATATATATATTAAATTCTGAAATATGTGAATTACCTCCTGTGTTTATGGTAAGTAAGAAATGAATAATGATTTCAATTGAGAAATACGTGTTTTGAAAGTATAGTATATTACCGGGAAACTTTATTAGTAAATAGAGGTTAAATGGGAACTTTGTTATTAAATGAAATCTACCTCTTAAACAGTTGAGTTCGTCAGTTTAAATCTTACGAGTAACCTAAGATAAGATAAGTTAAACCGTTGGGAAGGTTAGTGCGATAGGTGTGCACATTAGAAGAGAGGTGATAATTTCTCAAGGGAGTGTCGCACTAATATGTTGTTGCATTGGCCAGTAAACATTTTAAATACTTGCTAAACAAATTTTAAATTATTTTTTTTACAATCGAGCTCTGACCCGTTTCCATTTTCTTTTCTCTCTTGTATATATATGTATGTATTATAGGTGCCCAGCTACAGGGGCATCTTGCATAGGATCCTTTGGAAGGAACGTGCTGCAACTTAGGTGGGAGTTGCAGGCCTCTTGCTTTGACGACCTCATTTAATTGATTCTACTCCTAGCATTATTTATTCCAGTTGGGAATGTGTCACCCTTTCCATTATTCAGTTGCTTCATTGGACATTGTTATTCATTTATTTCCAGTATTTACACTTTGGGATTTATTACTGTCAGGATGTTTTTCCTTTAAATTTTAATGTTGGAATTACTTAGTTGGATGTTTAATTATTGGACTGTTTGTTCCAGTATAGTTGTTGTGTGATCCTTTAATTATGAATTTAGTAAAGTTTAAATGTTGGTTTATATAAATAAAATTTGGAAACTAATGTCTAAAATGTTTTTGACACTTAGCTTAATTATTTAGGGTGTTAAATTGGAAAAGTTATTTTTAGGACAGTGATGCTAAGAATGAACCAACCGTTCACCTTGATTATAATTTAATAAAGGACTGATCACCGGGTATTTAATTAGGCGGGGTGTCACAGAGACCTTCCTCCCATATGGCTTCCACAGACTCCTTCGTGAAGCTCGTGCAGCACTTGTTTGACATCCCCTGGGTGAACGCATTGGAGGTAGGGACCGGAGAAGGATCTCTTATACAAGTTTCCCTCTGGGGATAAGTGAAAGCGAGCAGCTTTGACTCTTATTTGGTGGGCAATCTTCTTGTCATCTGGGAGCGTGCCATCCTTTAAATAATCCCTTAAGGGGTCCATCCAGCTGGGGGATGATCGCACCTGGAGTACCTATTCCACGTTTGGTGGCATGATGTCGCGGTTAATGATAGGATGAGTGAGGAAATTGATGGGGATGGTTCTTTTTAGGTCGGAGTCAACTACCAAACTCAGGGCTACTAGGGCGTCAGCATGACTGTTTTGCCCCCTGGGAAACTGCTGGACGTTGATCTCTTCAAAGCTCGACATTAGTTTTTTAACTAAGGCGAGGTAAGCTGCCATTCTTTAATATTTTGCATTGTAATCTACACTTATCTGATTGGAGACTAGTTGGGAATTACCGAACACCTGTAAATATTTTGCTCCCAAAGTGTGCTCCTTTTGGAGGCCGACTATTAAGGCTTCGTACTCTGCTTCGTTGTTGGAGGCTGCAAATCCAAGCCTGATTCCTTGTTCAAGGATTGTATTCTCTGGAGTAATGACGACAATGCCTACCCTTGCCCCCTTTGAGTTGGAGGTTCCATCAACAAACAGTTTTCAGGTTTCCTCTGTTGCTTGGTTCTCCTTTTGCCTTGTTGGTCGAGGTTGGTCGGAGGGTTCCTCGCCCGTGAATTCGGCTATGAAATCAGCAAGGATCTGACCCTTGATAGCTGTCCTTGGTTAAAATTGGATGTCAAATCGCCCAAGCTCGACTGACCATTTAGACAGTCTGCCCGACAAATCCGCTTTCCTTAGGACTGCCTTAAGGGGATGCGTTGTAAGGACGATGATAGTGTGGGCTTCGAAATAATGCTGCAGCTTCCTCGAGGCTACTACTAGCGCAAAGGCAAGCTTCTCCAGTGGTAGGTACCTCTGCTCGGTGTCCAGTAGTGTCTTGCTCGCGTAATAGACGGGGTGCTGGACTCCTGCAACCCCGCATATTAATGAAGAGCTGACAGTGTGGCTGGAAATGGAGAGGTACAGGTACAAAGAATCTGTTTGCTGTGGCATGACGAGTAGTGGTTGAGAGCTTAAGTAAGATTTGAGCTCGACCAATGCTCGCGAGCAATCTGGGCTCCACTCTAACATTTTGTTCCCCTTTAAAAGCTGGAAAAAAGGCTTGCACTTCTCGGAGGATTTAGAGATGAAGCGATTTAAGGCAGCGAGCATACCAGTGAGCTTCTGTACGTCCCTGATTGTGCGAGGGGGTTGCACCCAATTAATTGCATCAATTTGGTCTGGGTTAGCCTCTATGCCTCTCTTACTGACCAAGTACCCAAGAAATTTTCCTGATTGGACACCGAAAGAACACTTGCTTGCATTAAGTTTCATTCGGTACTTCCTGAGGATTTAGAAGGTGTTTGACAGGTCTGAGAGGTGATTTTCCTTCTTCTTACTTTTAACAAGCATGTCATCGATGTAGACCTCCATGGTGTCTCCCATCTGATCCTTGAACATTTTGGTGACCAGCCGCTGATAGGTTTCCCCTGCATTCTTGAGCTCAAAGTGCATGTCCTTGTAGCAATATAACCCAACTGTCGTGATGAACTCCATTTTGTCCTGGTCTGGGGCATATAAGGGGATTTGGTGATACCCTGAGTATGCGTCCAGGAAACTCATTCGCTCGTGAGCTGCAGTGGCGTCTACTAGTTGGTCGATTTTTGGGAGGGGGAAACTATCTTTAGGGTACACTCTGTTGAGGTCAGTGAAGTTGATGCAAACTCTCCACTTCCTATTGCTCTTCAAAACTACTACTGGGTTGGATAACCACTTGGGGAATTGTACTTCCCGTATAGATCCTTCATCCAGCAGTTTTTCAACTTCTTTTTCGATCGCTTTAGCCTTCTCGAGTGCAGTTCGCCGTGCCTTCTGCGTGATCGGTTTGAAGGTGGGATCGATGTGCAACTGATGACAAACCATACTAGGATCGATTCCAGGCAGCTCATATGGTTCCCACACAAAAACATCTACGTTGCTTCTCAGTAGAGTCGTCAATTCCTTCTGTTCCTAGTCGGTGAGAGACGCTCCAACCAAGAAGACTCTATTACTGTCTCCATCTCCAGACGTAACTTCTACCAGGTCCTCGACGACACGCTCGGAGGGGAGGAGCCTGGTCTCCTCCACTCTAGGTCTTCCGTACTTTAACTTTTATTTAGAAGGTGTCAGACCTTCTTCAACTTTCTGGCTGGGCTGATCGGCCTTCTTCTCTGGCTTTGGTCAGATGGCCGTTATGAAGCACCTTCTTTCCATCACTTGGTCGCCGTGGATCTCTATTACTCCTCGCTCGGTTACATACTTGATTTTTTGATGGTAGGTCGAGGAGACTGCCTTCATCGCATGAAGCCATCCCCTGCCGAGGATGGCCTGGTATGGCGAGTCGATGTCGACTACCAAAAACTCGATCATCTTGGAGACATTTCCAGCGCGCACCGGTAGTACAATCTTTCCCAGGGGCATAGTTATTTTTCCAGCGAAGCCAACTAAAGGGACAATAACTTCCTTTAGGTCGGTGACGCCTAACTTCAACTTTCTGAATAGGTCGAGATACATTACTTCGGACGAGATTCCTTGATCGACGAGGAACTTATCGACGTCAAAGTTGGCTATCCTGAGGGTAATGATCAGAGCATCATGATGTGGGGTTCTCACCCCCACCAGATCTTCATCTATGAAGACAATATGCTTGTTATATTTGACGTCATCTGCTCATCGACGCTTTCCTGACTGTGACTTTGCTGGATCGATCTGAAAATCCTGCATTACCGCTGTAAGTTTCTTCATCTCCATTCGAGCTTAATTTCCTTGTATCTGCTTGGCATAAGATGCCCCGTGAATTACCGTGAACTCATGTCCAGTGTTATCTTCGAGCACGTTGTCAGGTCTCGCCTCTCTATTCACTGCCCTTTTCTCCACAAACTCGTTCAAATGCCCAGACGGGGCCATCTCCTCGAGGTGAGACTTAAGAGCTTTGCAATGCTCAGTATTATGTCCTCCCTCTATGTGAAAAGCGCATCTTAGCGCATTGTTCCTCTTCGAGGGATATCCTCCCATCTTCCTGGGCCACCTGATGAATGGCTCATCTTTGATCTTCGCGAGAATTTTGTAAATTGGTTTTTTGAAGACGGTGTTGACTGTCTGGAATGCTTTCGACGTATCATTGTTCCCTCCGTTCTTGGAGCCATTTTCCCCCCGTTCTTTCCTCCTTTCTTCGGGTTCTCAGCTTTGTCACTACCCTTGGTAGTGAGTTTAGCTCGACCGTTTTCTCCTGTATTGAGGTGGGTGACATCTTCCACCTTAGCGTACTTCTCGATGTGAGCCATCAGGTCGTCAATAGTCATAGCCTCCTTTTTTGTCAGGGACTGGTATAGAAGGGAAGAACTGGGGAGCCCAATTTTGAAAGAGGCCACTGCCACTTCCTCTGGGCAATCCTCGATCTCATTGAATAACTCCCAGTACCTCTTTGCGTAGTCTCGGAGGGTCTCTTGAGGCGTTTTCTTCATTGTTAGCAAAGCATCCATCCTTTTGGGATGAGAGCTACTGGTAATGAATCGGGCTGTAAAAAGTTCGGCCAAGGATTTAAAACTCCTGATGGACCGGTGGGGGAGCCTTTCGAACCACTTCTGCACTATGTCATGCAGGTTGGAAGGAAAAATTCAGCACATTAAATAGTCTCGGTGGTTCCAGAGGGTCATGGCCTGTTGGTACTGCCTGACGTGATCAATGGGATCAGTCTTACCGTCATAAATCTTAAATCTTGGAATGGAAAATTTCTTGGGGGCTTCTTCTTCTTCAATTTCTCTCGTGAAAGGTGACTTCATCTGGGTTTTGACAGCTCGTCTAGCGAGTTCTCGGGTCGATCTGGTACCGTGGTGGGCAGGATGTTGGTCTATCTCCCTGCGGACCAGATTTTGTATGTTCTCGTTGCTGCGAGTAGGGCTCTAGTAACGGCGAGCTCTTCGCAGCTTCTCGCGGAGGTCGTCGTTCGATTCGTCTCCCTCAACCTTTTAAGATCCTCGCCTAGGGCTCCTTCCTCGACTATGAGACTTGCTCGCCTGAGGCTAGGAGTGTGTTATGGACGTCTCATGTTATCATGATGAATCTCTCTCTCCAGTATTTCCAGTCTTCTTTTCAAGCGAGCGTTCTCTGCCTCGTACCTGCAAGAAGACTCCCTCTGCTCGTGGAGCCTCGCCTCATATTCATCAATCAGTCTGGATATCTGCGTGGACCTTGCTAGTCCTTGGCTTTCTTCTGAGGCTGGCCTTTCCAAGTGAGCCCCCTGGTCTGAACGTCGAACTTCAGACCTAATCCTGCGAGGGGCAGGTGGTTCTTGAATATCCCCATCCTGGGGGGCATTGCTGCTGTGACCAGACATTTTAAACTCCTTTATTGGTGTGGGCTTTTCTCAGGGAAGATAAACGCTTCCCACAGATGGCGCCAATTGCGGTGACAATTATTAGGCAACACAAACAAATAAAAGAAAGGCAAGCACCAAATAAGAACAAGGAGGATAAAACGACAATCACACAACAAAAGATGTACGTGGTTCAGCAAAGATGTGCCTACGTCCACGTTGGTGTAGTCGGTGTTATTTCTATATACTCCAGAGAGTGGTTACAGAGAATACAACTTGTCCTTTTGCCACGGACCCAGGGTTCAATATATACATGTGCGTTTAGGTAAGTGGGGATGTTGGATTCCCCCACGTCTTCCATCTCTCCCTATAACCTCCTTTAATGGGAACGTGGGAAGAGACCGGATCATAATCAAAATAAGAGGTGGGGGGCCTGCACTTTGGGCAGCCAGAATTGGGCTACTCGTCCAGGCCCATGATCTTAGTTTTGGGTACCCACATATATATATATATGGATAATCTCTGGTGCGGACGAAACCGTGCGTACTTGGTGCGGACTTTGTCCTTTTCCCAAAGGTGGTCCCCTCGTGGTCCCAAAGACAATTTTGTTACTTTCCTTAGTGGTCCCCTCTTGTCTTATAGCAAAATCCCTTTTCAAGACTATAACTATAACAAATTTATATTTTAGACCCAAAATTGGTGTCAGACCTTTAAGAGTTTAGAAACCCGCTGAATTCTGACCCAATCCCAATTGTGGTATCAGAGCCAAGACGCTCCTTTTTCAAATTATAATAAAAAGACTTTAATGCCCTTGGGATTTATCCCTCTCATTTACAAAGATATTTTTGGAACTAATCCAGATTACCAACTTATACCCATAACTGATTTAGACCCAGAAGGTTGCTTAACCTCACACATAGACGTCTGTTAACACACTGAACACATCCCAGCCAAACACGCAGATAGTAGACAAGTTACTGCGAGTTCTTTCAATAACATAATAGACCAAAATAAGTGTATACTTCTTATTTTTAGGCAATTAATTAAAGACACTCAAACCCTAAAAACAGAGAAAATATTTCCAAAAGAATACAAGAAATAGATAGTCAAATTCCAATAGACCTAGTAAAAGTTCTACAGGAAATAAATATTAAGACTAATCATATAGAAGTACTTAACAAAGACATTTTAGAAATTAAAACTCTGACAAAAAATCAAGAAGGTGAGCTAATTAAACTCACTAAAGAACGAGCTAAACTTATTCCTAGATTAGACAATTATCTACCTAATGGAAATAGTTAGATCAGACTGGAATAAGGTACCTAGAGACTTCTCCATTCATACCTTAGCAGATTTTTACCAAAGAATTATAGAAAAGATAAATTATGATAGATTTTATTATAAGATAAATGAAAATGAGATTGTTAATGCCGCTAAAGCATCAAGACTTATACTTGAGAAATTAAATTTAATCTCGACATCAATAGCAGCTACTCAAGACTATAATAGTAGCTTTGTTAAAGACTTACAATTAGATTTAAAAGCGAAGACAGAAGGATTTACCACCTTCTATACAGACTTTGTTAAATTCCAACAAAATTTGGCAAATTATCTTAACAATATGGAAAGCCATAACCTATCCAAAATGGATAATATTGTTAATGAACTTAGACTAAATATGGCACAAGCAAAAGAAAAATATGAAGAAATTATATAGGGAATTAAGGTCATTTATAATAAACCTTATCAAGAAGAATTAGACTCTCCATTTATTTTAACTTGTTTAGATAAAATAGAAAAAACTGTAGAAACTATATAAGCTAGAATGGCACAAAAATCTGTGCAACAACAAGAAAAAGATGATGACGTAAAAGACTATATTAATAAGGTTGCTAATTCTCTTGTTAATACTCTTGCTAAACATAATAAAGATATTAACAATAATGCAACAAATGAGAATAAGACCTTTAAAGAAGAAATACTTAGCCAGATAAAGAGACAAAAAGATTATTCAGACTCTTTAGAAAGAGTTGAACAAAAATAGGTAACCACCTATAAAGTTAGAGAAACTCCTTATATAGAAACTAAGGAAGGAAAGACCATAACTAGAAGAATCATAAATCATGGATTAGATAAGACTAGAAGGATAGTTAGCCCTATCCCAAATATTGGACAAAGTAATTTTATGCTCCAAAGACTTAAAGATTCATCCTCCAATGTTAGAACATGGTGGAAGGAGAGAAATTTCACCAATACTCTCCAATGGAAAGAATGGGGTGAAGTTGACTGGAAAATTGTTGAAGATTCCATACATAATGGACAACTTCTAGCAGTTAAATACATAGACTTGTTTAAATAAGGAGCCACTCCCAAGACCCCTAATTATAACATGACTTATCATTATAGAAATTATGTGTTGGATAAGTCTTACACTGAGCTTCAAGTTTTTGACTCAGAATGGCTTAGATCAAGAGTACTGATAGGAAGTTCTAGTTCCTAACCTTTGGACTCTTTCAAGAAAGAATCCAAGGATTACATAGACCCCAAAATAATATCAACATTTTATATTGTTTAATAAATAAAATATGGAAGGATTTTGAGAAAATCCTTATTGGGATAGCCCAATTAGAAATGTCAGATAATATAGGATACTTTAATGTCATTCTGGCATTTACAGTAACCGTAGACACAGCTAAACATTTTAAGTTAATCTTATATGCTAGTAACTATGAACACTATATTATCCCAGATGTTAATATAAATATAGAATTCCAAAGCTATGTGAAATTCTCCCAATTCCCTTATGAAGGAATGCAATCGAGAATTCCTAGCGGTAGACTTAATGAAGAAATATTAGTTAGAACCAATAATTCAGACTACAATCATACTTAGAGTATTAGGAATATTGGACCGATGAAAGAAAAAGCTAAGACTCTCTGGCAATTGCCAGAATTTCAAGAAACTAAGACTATATAAAATAAACCTTTGTTTATTAATCAAGACGATGTCACTGGAAATGTTACTATCCAGTTTTGTCCTCCTAAGATTATCGATAAGAATATCCAGACCAAAGAAATTAGATTTAGGAATTTGGGAGAAGCCATAATCAATGATCCTTCAGAAGGAAAATGTAGTAGTAAAGATAGTTCTAGTTTACTAAGACAAGCTCCTGTAATTAGACCTAGAAGATCATTTGAACAAAAAAACTTAGTTAGAGAAAAAGCTAGAATCCAAAACTTTGGACATAATCCCTCAGAATTGGACATGAAGACATTTAGAGAACATCCTAATAGAAGCCATTCTGTTATGATCCAAGAAAGAGATAGATTTAATATGATAGCCCAAGACCATATATTAAAATTAAAAGAATCTAAGAATACTAAATAACTTCTTAAAAACCTAAGACTAATAGGAGAATGAGAAGAAAAATTGATGCCAGCTACCTAAGTAGGTCCTAAAAATAAGAGATAGGAAGTAGTAGTAGGCTAGAAGATGCTCCTAGACTTTTTAGTCAACCAATAGGAATAAATATTCATATATACTCAAGCACTCGAGTAAATACCAAACCTGATTATATAAAAGACTTTCCAACTAGTGACAAGAGTTTTACTCCTGTTAAGACTATGGCAAGTCAAGCCATAAACCCAGTTGGGATATACCTTAATTTAGACAATGTCCAAGATAGGAAGAAAGGCTTAGATGAATGGCGTAATCAGATGAATGTGTGTTTTGCATCTAATGAACAATGGGATGCAAGTTCATGTAAACAATACGCTGAGCAATCCATTAGAGGTACTGCAAAAGATTATTTAGACAGTTTAAGAAAAGCTACAGATGAAGATTCCCTATCTAAGATTGAGACAATGAAAGAAAACCTAGAAGAAAGATCAATTGATTAATATATTCAATTATTCACTTCAGAATTCTTTGGAGCTGGACAGTTAACTCATATCAATGAACAAGACTTAGCAAAAACTAAGTTAACTCTCCTTAGCATTTGCAAACTAGATAAGGTCAATGAATATAGCAATATGAATAGCAATATTACCGAATTAAAGAATTTGGAGAGACCTTAAAAGATGAATATTTTAGAAAGATACCAGCCATATGATAAATCCTAATTAATGAACATAGGAATTGTCTAGGAGTAACTGGAGTTAAGAATAACTTCTTTGATGAAAAAATCAATTTTGCTAAAGACTATATCATATCTAAAATACGAGATATAACTCAAGGAAAGTTAATTGAAGAAACTTTCAAACAGATTCCTCCAATTAAAGACGAAAGAGACATTGATCCAATCCAATGGGGATGTGGTAATGAATCTAAGAAATTCAAAAAGAAACAAGAGTGGAAACAAAGAAAGTTTAAGGCTAGACCTTTAGGTTTTCCAAAAACATATAGATTTAGACCATCTACTACCTTTAGAGAAAAGAACTCTAAAGCTAAGAAAAATAGATTTAACCAAAGACAATATTTTAAGAAGAACAATAGTAAATATAAGAAGGTTCCTAATTATAGAAAGGAAAAAAGAACTACCTCAATCTAAGACTGCCACCAAAGAATGTTGAACTTGTGGCAAAGAAGGACACTTTGCTAAAGACTATCCTAACAAGAAAGATAAAGAAAGTATTAAGATTATTAATACAATACTAGACTTTACAGATCAACAAGAATTAGATATTCTATATGCTATAGAAATATCAGACATAGAAAATGATGATAATACTAGTATCCATAGTGCATATATAGATAGTGATTCAGAAGACTATAATCGTGATACTAATGAGTATGAAGACTCTCAGGATACTATAGACTTTTATATGATGCAAATTGACTAAGAGAATCAAGAAGAAGAGTATATAAAATTTGAAGAAGCTTGGTATAAATATATATATTAAGCCCATTTCTAAAGAAAAGATGGACAGTTAGTAAGCCTGGATTACTAACATATATGCCTAGATGTTAATTTAAGGAACGCAATTATTGCACATTTGAAATGAAATGTAGTAAGAGAGACTTTAGATGTGTAGAATACTTTGAGACTATACAAACATAATTAATTATGGTTTGCATTATTTGTTAATTACACTTCCATGAAAATTGTTGGAGAACTAGATTTAAAGCAATTTATACTAGCCAGTATAATGCTCAAATAGACCTAGATATTAAAACATATTATCAAGACATTGATAGAAATATAGCCAAAAGATTACAAGAAAATGAAAACTTAAAAGGAAAAGGAATTTCCTATGATATAGGAGAATACTGCTTCGATAGTAGTACGAAAGATTTAACATCATTAGATTTTATAGATAAACCTCAGAAAGGAATATCTATTTTAGAAAAGAATAATTTAGGAATTTCTACTAAACCACATGCTTGTTTTATAGAATTATTCATACAACATAAAGATTATCCTAAAATATTTTCAACTTTTATAGATATAGGATGCTCTCAGAGTATTTGCAAGCCTAATGTCTTCACTGAAGATTATTTAATAGACATCAATCAAGAGATCTATGGCAAGGTATCTAATAGAGAACCATTTACCTTATATTTTTAGACTATTCCTATTTATTTTAAATTAGGAAATCAGGCCAACAAAATCATTAATCATCGGTTTGGATAATGGATTATCGTCCTAGTTTCACAGGAAATATTATTTTAGGACAAGACTTTATTAGTAAATATCATCCTTATACTCAGTATAACGATAAGATATTAATTAGTGATGAAGATGAATTTAATATTAAAGCCCTTCTAATAGATCACAAGACTTCCTTTGACCTATAGACCAATCAAACATCAAAGTTCTTCAGCCGAGCATGGTGGACCTAGACCTACAAACCAACAAGAAGCCCTAGAAATAACCAAACCCTTACAAAAGGAATGTAAGTGTCCCAACCAAAAATGTTATAAGCAAATAGCGCTTATACAACAAGACATTTTAGATCAATCCCAACAAAACCTTATTAAAGGTTCAAACCATATCCAAACAGAAAAAAATGGATATATAAGTAGAAAAGAAAAAGATTAGGCAATTAGCAGAGCCTACTTTAGGAAAAAATTCCATTGCTAAGTGGGATAAAGATCAGAGTTATTGTGAAATTATCCCTATTAACCCAGATGCCACTATTAATGGTGGAACCTATAAGAAAGGATATTCATAAGAAGAAAGAGAAGAATTTAAAACAGACATAGATGAAATGCTTAAAGTAGGAATTATTAGGGAAAGTAAAAGTAGACATAATAGCCTTGCCTTCTAAGTTCAAAATGAATCTGAATTAAAAAGAGGAAAAAGACGTATGGTTATAGATTATAGACAACTAAATACGAATTGTGATTCTTATAAGATACCAGATAAGAATAATCTAATTAGTTTGATTGAAGACATAATTACATTCAGCAAGTTTGATTACAAATCAGGCTTCTGGAAAATTAAGATGCACTCAGACAGTATTACTTGGACGGCTTTTAGTGTGCCCCAAGAAAAATATGAATGGTTAGTAATGCCATATGGATATTTAAATGCCACTTAAGTATTCCAAAGATGTATGGATAATATTTTTAGACCATATTCAGAATTTTGCCTTGTTTACATAGAATATATTCTTGTAGCAAGCAAGACTAAGATAGAACATGTAGATCATCTTAAAAAGATTATTTTTGGATTAGATAAACATGGTAGTGTTATTTCTGAAAAGAAAATCCAATTATTCTAGACTAAGATAGACTTTGTGGGAATGAATATTAATAAAAGGAAAATATCCTTAGCATAACACATAACCAAAAAGATTATTGAGTGTCCTGGCCAACTCAAAGATAGAAAATAATTACAATCATTTTTAGGATTGCTAAATTATGCTGCAGATTTTATTAAAGATCTTGCTTCAAAAACACAAAGCCTAACTTCCAAATTAAAAGGAACAGATAAGACCAATCCTTTTAATTGGACTAAAGATGATTTTGAAGTCATAAGACTAATCAAAGAAGTAGTCAAGAATATTCCTTTACTTGAACTACCTAATGTTGAAGATCGATTTATAGTAGAAACGGACACATCTGATATACAATGAGGAGCAGTATACTTTGCCATTGATCATCAGACTAAAAAGAAGAAACTTTGTAGATATAGTTCTGGAACATTTACTGATCCAGAAACAATATACACTGCCCGTGAAAAAGAAGTTTTAGCTATATTAAGGGCAATAGAAAAATATATTCTTTTTCTTAGACCTAAACATTTTACTGTTTATACTGACTCTTTTTATGCAGTAAAATTCAGAGACTTAGACTTATCCAAATCAAGGACTAATAGACTTATTAAATGGCAATAATTGCTTAATAGTTATGACTTCTCTATTATACATATTAAGGGAAGCAAAAACACCATTCCAGACATCATATCTAGAGAACTTATGTTTGCTAACACTAATATTATCTCGTGTTTTATCTTGCAAACAGAAGACCTAGACAGCATGAGTTCCTCTAGAACAAATAGACTGAACAAAGAAGATGTTGCAGACTATCTTAGACGCATAAGGCCAAATGTTGGTGTAACGCAAAGACAGACTCGTATTCAAGACTCTCAAGAAAGACCCATCCTAGAGAACTTTGATGATATCTTAGTTCCTCTTGGAAAATCTAGACATGAGATTATTTCCCATAATAAACTTATTGGGAAGATGTATTTTCCCCAATATGGACCAGACCAAAGATACCCAGACTTAATTAAATTTAGACGAGAATTTTCAGATTATGGGAATACTCTTATAGATGCCCTATAGTCGAACGTAAATAATAGACTTTGGGTAGAATTCAACCAGAATTTGGTGTCCGTTGCCAGGTTCATGAGAAAGCAAAGACTTGCAGTTCCTCAACTTAGTGGTACTGCTACTCCTAGACCTCAGACTCAAACGTATGCTCAGACTCTTGGATAATCCTCAAAAATTTGACCAACTGATAATTTTTGTTATCAAAAAAAGACCTTTAAGACTAAGATTATTATACCATTTGGTCATAATAATCTTTCAATTTTAGAAGACTGTCAGAAAGAACCTAATAGCATTATTGAACATTACAATATGTTATTATCCGAGACTAATGGACATGCCTTAATAATTAGAGGTTTCTTCAAAGACGTTCCAAAAATTTATCTTTTTAAAATGGCATATATAGCCCAGATAACCTTAGCAGACTATGGGTTCATTGGATTCGTCCAGATAAAGATTATACAAGACTCTATTACTCTTGGAAAAATAGTCCATGAGTATGTCAAGAAGGTAGAAGACGTTCTTCCCCTATTTTCCAGGATCTACCAGATTACTCCAAGTTCCTGTAGAGGAATGAGAGTTGAAGGATTTAGACTTATTAGATTTTTCAATTATTCATTTGAAGACGTTGAGGTTCTATCCGAAGACGAGACTAAATATTTAATTGCTAATAAGTCCAAACTCCAGATTGCCCAAGCTATGGAGACGATGGAAATGATGGAGCTGTTAAGAGGTGAAGATAGATGGTACACTGCATACCATAAAGAAGACCTCATTATCCAAGTTGATGAACCATTCAATGGAAGGATCAAGAAAAAATCCAAGGACACGGTAGAGATAGCTTTGCCAGCTAGCCCTAGAGTGGTAGGCCTCACTGATGTATTCTTTAATAATAACACTCTACCATACAAAGACAAAGACAGGGATAAAGAAAACGAAGGTGGGACAGAGAATGGTCCCACCCTACTCAGTGAATTATCAAAGACTGAAGACTTAATTATTTAGACTGCTTTCTATAAAGAAAAGATTTGTTGCAATCACAAGACGACGAAGTCTTTCCCCACATGGGCCATTAGACAGCTCCTCCTGCCAGAATTATTGGTAAAAGACAAAGATGCTTTCTGTAAAAGACTTCAATAATTGTATTTCTTTCAACCGATTAGCTTTTAGCCTCTGGTTGCCAGCCAAATGTAATGCCCTTATGCTTGTAAAAGGGATCATCTAGTTTGTAAGAGAAGGATGAGAAGATTAGAAGTTAGAGAGAGTGAGTAAGCTTAGAGAGAATAACATGTATATGAGTGAGTAACCCCTATATAGTTTGGGGAATGATGAGAGTTGTATTTACTTATGCTATGCAATAAAAGTATTTCCTTTTCCAAAAATATCTTATGTTAAGTTGTTATTATTCTATAAATGTCTCTAATTTTATGTTCATATATGACTATTGTGTGGAACCTCTGGTGTAGCACGTATGTGTTATACTGTTGAACCACCTTCAGGTGCTGATTTGCCGTGAAACATTAGTCAGGTGGGCGTTAGGTATAGTGGCATATAGGCAGGAAACGGGTCCAATGCCAAACTAGTGGATTGAGGTACGACACATAAAGAGAGAGTTGCAGGAGGCCCAGACCAGAGAAGAATAGTAACAAAGCTGAAGAGATGAAGGAAAGAAGATAAAGATATTGCAGACCAGAAGGAAGGTATAAACTTGAACCAAACCCCTAGCTATTTTACATATTATTGTTATAATCCAAAGAAATTTGCATGAGCCTACAAATCACTACAGACTTTTTAGCATTTGTTAACCAAACAAATCCAAACTTAACAAGAGAAATCCAAGAGTGAACTCTTACAGACCCTAAAGATAAAGAACTTATAGAATCTTCTTTAACATACGCAGGTGGTACTTTCAAATATATAGACCAGGTTATTGAGTGGGTAGTACGTGAAGTACCTAGAATAGAAATAACTAGAACAGGGATTCGAGATCTTTTTAACAAAATTTAAGAACTGCAGAGCTCGCAGAAGAACTTTCTAGACCAGAAAAATATCAAGAATACACTAGAATACTTGAAGATAGTATAGACGTATTAAAATATATTAGACGCAAACGGTTAGTTAAAACAAGACCTATTTTAATTAGATCAGGAGGAATTCGTCCTCTTCTTAAAAACGTAGTAACAGCCACACCTAGAACATATCGTAGATTTTTGTCATCCTACGGTGATAATGATTTAGACAACTTTATAGAAAATGATATAGTTTATATTGTTAATCAGATATATAAAGAAGCTAGAATAATAAAATCGCAATACCGCACAAGGTATTTAAGACTAGAATATTTTCCTTAAAAAACACTTGTTATTTCCAAACACCTTAAAGAAAACATATATATAGATAATCCTCGCTATTCCAAATTTCAGTACGATAATGACGAAATAAATCGGAGAAGTAGCAACTCTGAAAATTCTCTTAGACTCCCAGATTAATTTAGACATTAAAAATAAGCCTAATGTAGAAAAGGTGTTTCAAGCTTCACCACTATATTTGTGGGTGAGGGCCCCTCAAAGACCCCCCCTTCAGCTTACCGAAAATATGAGGTTGATGGACCCCCCAGGGTCCCTCCACCGAAGAAGTGCCATATTGGAGAAGGAACCCCCAGGGTCCCTCCACCGCAGAAATGACATCTGAGATGAAACCCACCCAGGGTCCCGGCAGAAACTCATATTGAGCAGGAACCCCCAGGGTCCCGGCAGAAACTCATATGGAGGAGGAACCATCCCAGGGTCCTGGAAGAAACTCATATTGAGCAGGAACCCCCCAGGGTCCCAGCAAAAACTCATATTGAGGAGGAACCACCCCGGGGTCCCGACAGAAACTCATATTGAGCAGGAACCCCCTAGGGTTCCGGCAGAAACTCATATTGAGGAGGAACAACCCCAGGGTCCCGGCAGAAACTCATATTGAGTGGGAACCCCCCAGGGTCCCGACAGAAACTCGTATTGAGAAGGAACCACCCCAGGGTCCCGACAGAAACTCATATTGAGAAGGAACCCCATCCATGGTTCCGGTAGAAACCCATATTGAGAAGAAACCCACCCAGGGTCCCGGCAGAAACTCATATTGAGGAGGAACCACCCTAGGGTCCCGGAAGAAACTCATATTGAGCAGGAACCCCCGAGGGTCCCGGTAGAAACTCATATTGAGGAGGAACCACCCCAGGGTCCCAGCAGAAACTCATATTGAGAAGGAACCCCCTAGTGTCTCGGTTGAAACTCATATTGAGGATGAACCACCCCAGGGTCCCGGTAGAAACTCATATTGAGCTGGAACACCCCAGGGTCCCGGCAGAAACTCATATTGAGAAGGAACCACCCCAGGGTCCCGATAAAAACTCATATTGAGAAGGAACCCCACCCATGGTCCCGGTAGAAACCCATATTGAGAAGGAACCCCCAGGGTCCCGACAGACACTCATATTTAGAAGGAACCCCTAGGTCCCGAAATAAACTCATATTGAAAAAGAACCCCACCCAGGGTCCCTACCGAAAATCATATGGAGAAGGTACCCCGCCCAGGGTCCCAATAGAAACCCATTTGAGAAGGGCATCCGCAAGGGTCACTGCAGAAACTCAAGTCGAGAAGGGCCACTGCAAAGGGTCACCATAAGGGTCACTGCAGAAATGACATTTGAGAAGTGCCCTGCAAGGACCACTGTAGAAGTCCAAGTTCAGAAGGGCCACCGCAAGGGTCACAACAAAAATGACATTTGAGAAAGGCCACCGCAAGGGTCACTGCAGAAACTCAAGTCGAGAAGGGCCACTACAATGGTCCCTGCAGAAGTCCAAGTTGAGAAGTTCCACCGCAAGGGTCACTGTAGAAACTCAAGTTGATAAGAGCCACTGCAAGGGTCACCGCAGAAGTCCAAGTTGAGAAGGACCATCGCAAGGGTCTCGACAGAAACTCAAGTTGAGAAGAGTCACCACAAGGGTCCATGTCTAAGCCCACGTTAAGAGGGACTCCGCAAGGGTCCCCACATAAATGACATTTGAGAAGAGGGACCCACAAGGTCCTTCCCCCCTCAGCTCCCAGAAAAATTTAGGACGACGGATAGCCTACCATGAGCAACCCCTCATCACGAAAAAGAACAGAAGTAATAACACTTATTTTCTTGTACAGGTTACCTACTTGAGTAAGCAAGGCTCAAGTAGGCTAGTTATGATCTCTTGGGAGTTTTGGCTTGGCGACTGAGGGATAAGGTATGTTGAGCAAGCTCAACCACTTAGCACTATAGGATTGAGAGAATACTAGTAGGAGACCCTAGGGTCGCCCAGTCCTCACATACCTCACACGTAGTCACAAGTGAAGTGAGCAGCCAAAGGGTTAGCTGCTCACAAGAAAATAATTGTTTATAAAATGATTTTAAAGGAGAGGGTCCTCTAAACCCCTCTCAAGAAAAATGATTTTAGAACGGGGTCGTCAAGACCCCCTTCAAGCTTACAAAGATTTTAGAGGAAGTGGTCCTCGAGACCCCCCCTCAACTTGGAAAAGTTTGTACCAAAAGTTACCATTTCAATAGATATTTAGCAAATCAGATATTTTGTCTCCATTAGAAGACATGTTTGCTTTTGAACTTTGGTTGGCATCAGGGGGCATCTGCTAGAGGGGACAGGAAGAGCTGCCTGCAGGTAGGGACAAATAGTACACTACAAACTTTGTCCCTCACCAACACTCTAAGTTTTGGCGCCAAAAGTATCAACCCAGCCCTAGTGCCCAAGTATAAATAGGACCCCTGGGTAAGGTCGTGAGAGAGAAGAAAACTCAATAGCACTGTTACTTTGCAAAAATCATACTAGACTTCCTAGTATTCTCTCCCTGCTCTCTCTCTAGTGCTAAGTGCCTTGTTCTTTCACTCCCCACTGACAGCCATCATTCTCAGGAGCTCCTCTTGAGAAAATTACTATTATTGTTTTGGAAGTTCATCTTCTTATAGGGAGGGAGTTCCAACTTGAGCTCCATTTTTACGAAAAGGAGAAGGCTTCATCAGAAGCTGCTCCAGAATACCTTGAAGACCTTACAGACATCATCCATTGGAGTGGGTCACGCCTCACCCTTTACATGTATTCATAGACCCCAGTCTCACTACCCTCCTACATTTGGCGACTCTGCTCGGGAGGTATCTAGGAATGGAGCTCAAAGAGACCAGCCCACTCAGGAGGATGCGATGGTGATCGGAGCTAGAGTACCTGCTCCTCAGCGAGGACATACCAGTTCACCGATAATGGCTCTGGCGACATCCCTCTCTGTAGGGGCAGCCGCTCCGGCAGCTATTCTGATAGATTTAGCTCGGCCGCAGAGGGTGATGTCGGAACAAGTTGTGACATCATCAAGCTCATCAGTAGGCAAGGGCATGAGTTTGGAGGAATCACCTTTCAAAGTTGTTAGTAAGAAGGAGGTCTGGAAGTTTCTCTCCTCTTCTCAGACGGAGAGGGTCCTCATTGGCATAAAGAGTTGCAAGACCCTGCCCACAAGACGTGAATGAGAAACCATGCCCAAAGGGGTATGTTCCACTCAAAATTTTCAAATTCAATGGCAAGCGAACTAGTGCGCGAGGAACCTCGTACATCGTAAGGTCTTAAAGTCGCACTTGAACCCAGAGGTAGTTGGCACATAGCCGTCAAGCAACCCAGAGGTAGTTGGGACATAGCCGTTGAGTAACCAACCAACAAGGTGGGTCACGAGAGACCCTTGGTTGACATCACACTCCTCATGATAACCACAGTCGGCGCGGAACCCCAGAAGTATTAGTCATTCAAGTTGAAACTCCCTTTATACAAGGGACCCTTGGCAGTAGGTCCCATAGTTAAAGCTCTGTTTGGCGAGCAACCTATAAGTCTTAAACCAGTCGCGCATGAGGGACCCCCAATGTTCAAAACTTTGGACGAGGAACCCATAGCTAAGAGGGGTCTAGACGAGGGTACCTCACGATGAAAATTTTTAACGAGGAACCCCTCGGTCCTAAATTGACAAACGAGGAACCCCTGGCTATTGAAGGAATGGGTGAGGAACCCAAAGTCACGATTAAAGTAGTCAATAATCCCTCGGTTATGGAAGTAGTGAATGAGTGTCCTATGAAATTAGATTGTGATGAGGGGCCTCTGTGCGAGGACTCCTTTCCATCTTATGCAGAGTCGAGGGGTCCCTCGCGCTCAAGATATCGATAAGAAACTGGAAGCGAGAAGTAGATCCAATACAACTATCGACAAGATACCCACAGTCGAGACACCCCCATCTATGAGGATGACATACGAGGAACCACTAGCCGTCGATGTCACTGCTGATGAGGAACCCGTGGATACGAGACCCCCTCCTCTTGAAATAAAGAACTAGGGGTCGAGACCTCCTCTCTTCAAGAAAAAAATCCAACAGTCGAGACACCCATTTCTGTAGAATCCGAAGACGTCGAGACCCCCTCCTCTTGAAATAAATAACTAGGGGTCGAGACCCCCTCTCTCCAAGAAAAATTCCAACAGTCGAGACACCCATTTTCGTAGAATCCGAAGACGTCGAGACCTCCTCCTCTTAAAATAAAGAACTAGGGGTCGAGAACCCCCTCTCTCCAAGAAAAATTCCAACAGTCGAGACAACCCCTCTTGAAAGAACTGTGAGGTACCCTCTTCTCCAAACCCAGTTCCACCAGACGAGGAACACTCGACGAAATATGAGGTCGAGACACCTGCATCCAAAGCAAACCGCGAGTTACTAGACCTACCTGCTGCCGACGATGGTCCCGATGAGGAAGCCGTTACGAGAAGTCATGCGCGAGGGACTGACCGATGTCTCGCTAATAAGGGGCAGCGACGAGGAAACCTTGACTAATGATGGTCGCGAGGAACCTCCTATGGTCATGACAGCAAGCGAGGAACCCCTTGGGGTCAAAGTTCCAGATGAGATACCCGTCAAGTGAGAAGCTTCAGAAGAGGGACCCTCTGTGATTGGAGCAGCAGGAGGAAATATATGTTGGTCAGGAACCCATTTCCCTTATCAGAGGTACTGGTAAAGGTCCCCTCGCAACTGCGCCAGCGGTCGAGGAACCCATAGTCTCAAAGGGTTGAGACGAGGAATTCCCCACATGCACAAACTTCAGTGAGGACCCCTCGCGAGGAACCCCTGGTATACAAACTCTTGGGCGAGGAACCTGTAACAGCGCGCTCAGTCAAGGAATCCATCAAATGAAAATTTGCAGATGAATCCTCTCTCATACAAAAGTCCTCGCACGAGGAACACTTGACCACCATATCAAATGTCGAGGAACCCTCGCCAATTTTTTTATACAAATTGCAAGGAATCCATACTCCCAAGATTAAATGTGCCACTGACAGCAAATGATGAAATTGTGAGGAACCCGTTCTCCCTCGTAACCCTGATAGCAGATGATGAAATTGGAGAAGCCAAATGCCCTAGTAACAGCGGCGCACAAGGAACCCTGGTTAGACATTTTGGTCAGTGGGGAACACTTGGATCCCAAACCCTCCACAACAGAAATCTGCGTTTGAAGATTGGTGCGCAAGGAACCCATAAATGGTGAGGAACCCTCATCGACAATGACTGGGGAAGAGATTCCACTGATAGTCGCAGAAAGCAATGAGGAATCCTCAAAAGTTCCAACCTCAACGTGCATTTCAACACACGTCGGTGTGACGAGACCGTCTCGGTCGGTGGCCACAGTAGTGGCGATGGGCATGGAAATGGCGATAGAAAAGGAGTACATATCCCAAGCGAGGAACCCGAGATGGATAGAATCCCAGACAGAGAACTTCCCATGACTGATACCTAGCACGAGCAACCGCCTGAAGCATTTAAACTTAAAAAAAGTGGAAGCGGCCGGAATATAGACATAAAGGCCTAGAATTGCTCAACAAAAGGTACATCAGACTAATATTTTCTCTTTCTTAATAATATAGTGGAACATCTACTAGATTAGAAGAGGGGCCATGATATAAGGAACTTTCTTCATTATACTTGGGGGTATATCCAACCCAAAAGTAAAAGTATGGTGAGTAAAGTCCCTACAGACACGACAGACCAATAGGAGGTTATCCTCCAAGTAATAATAATAATAATAATAATAATAATAATAATAATAATAATAATAAAATAATAATAATAATAATAATAATAATAATAATAATAAATGTTGTACATTTTTTATTATTATTCCATACAAATTTATAGCCTAGAGAATAAGTCCTAACCTATGTTCTCAATAAAATTTACTTGACCAATTTTCAAAAATTAGGGAGAAACGGGTCTACCCCCCTCTCTAAACCTGTTACTTTTCCAAGACAAAAAAGTTCCTAAGAAAAGTTTGGAACAAGGACCCTTCAGACCAAGGGAAATTTTTAGTATAAAGAAATAATTATTTCTTTACTTATAATATATGTGAAATTTTATGCAAAGTTTGTGGGAAGGAGAAGGGCTAACCCCATCTCTTAGTTACTTCCCAAGAAATGAATATGCATAAAAAAATACCCCAAAATCACACGGGGTTGCACTAAAAAATACCTCACAGTCACACGGGGTTGCGCTAAAAAATATAACTTGCTCAGTTATATGCAAGTACCCCGCAGTTAGAGGGGAAGTTTCAAAATATTAACTTTCTTAGCTTATATGCAAGTACCCTGCGATTATAAGGGAAGTTTCAAGGTATTAACTTTCTCAGTTATATGCAAGAACCTTGCAGTTAGAGGGGTAACATCAAAATGATAACTTGCTCAGATTATTGGCAAAGTACCCCACAAACTATGGGGCAATTCCATCTTGAAGTTCTCAGAGAAAATAGAGAAACTCACAGTTTTGAGCAAGTGTTAAGTACAAGTATCTGTGCGACAGTTTGGCACCTAAGGCTCCAAGGGCGCCGGAGCACTCACAGTCTTGAGAAAAGGCCAAGTATAAACATAAGGTACAACAGTTTAGTACCTAAGGCTCCAAGGGCAACGGAGCGCTCATCATATTGAGCAACTGCCAAATATAAATATAAGGTACGACAGTTTAGTACCTACGGCTCCGAGGGTACCGAAGCGCTCACAGTTTTGAGAAACTGCCAAGTAAAAATATAAGGTACGACAGTTTAGTACCTCATTCTCTAAGGGCAACGGAGCGCTCATCATATTGAGCAACTGCCAAATATAAATATAAGGTATGATAATTTAGTACCTAAGGCTCCAAGGGCACCGGAGCGCTCACAGTATTGAGAAATTTCCAAGTATAATTATAAGGTGCGACTGTTTAGAACCTAAGGCTCCAAGGGCACCAGAGCGCTCACAGTCTTGATCAAGTGTCAAGTATAAACATAAGGTGCTCCAAATGAGCACCTAAGGCTCTAAGGGCACCGGAGCGCTCACAGTCTTGAGCAAGTGCCAAGTATAAATATAAAGTGTGCCAGTTGAGCACCTAAGGCTCCAAGGGCACCGGAGCGCTCACAATATTGAGCAAATGCCAAGTATAAGTATATGTGCGACAGTTTAGCACCTAAGGCTCCAAGGGCGCCGGAGCGCTCACAGCTTGAGCAAAGGCCAAGTATAAACATAAGGTACAATAGTTTAGTACCTAAGGCTCCAAGGGCACCGGAGCGCTCACAGTATAGAGCAAGTGTCAAGTATAAATATAAGGTACAACTGTTTAGTACCTAAGGCTCCAAGGGCATCGGAGCGCTCACAGTCTTGAGAAAGTGCCAAGTATAAACATAAGGTGCTTCAGATGAGCACCTAAGTCTCCAATGGCACCGGAGCGCTCACAGTCTTGAGAAAGTGCCAAGTATAAATATAAGGTGCGCTAGTTGATCACCTAAGTCTCCAAGGGCATCGGAGTGCTCACAGTCTTGAGCAAGTGCCAAGTATAAACGTAAGGTGCTCCATATGAGAACCTAAGGCTCCTAGGGAACCGGAGCGCTCATAGTCTTGAGCAAGTGCCAAGTATAAATATAAGGTGCGTCAGTTGAGCACCTAAGGCTTCAAGGGCACTAGAGCGCTCGCAGTCTTGAGCAAGTGTCAAGTATAAATATAAGGTGCGAAAGTTTAGCACCTAAGGCTTCAAGGGCACTGGAGCGCTCACAGTTTTGAACAACTGAAAAGTATAAATAAAAGGTACGACAGTTTCGTGCACAAGTCTCTTAACATTACAAGACACTTCTGCACGAGGGGGCTAATATTGAGAAGTCCTCAAGCAAGTGAACAAATAATAAAATAGCTTGGAGTGTGGGGATCCACTTAGAATGGCTCCATCTTCCCAAGATTGCAAGTTTGACAGAAAATAGCCTAGGACGAGGGGATCCACCTTGAGTGACCCCTCTTCCCAAACTTGATGCTACAGAAAAGAACTCAGGGCGAGGGGCTCACCGCGATCAACCCCTCTACCCAAGATGAAAGGCCACAGAAGAAGGCCAAGGGCGAGGGACTCACCGCGAGTAACCCCTCCGCCCAAGATAGAAGGCCATAGAAGAAGGCCAAGGGCGAGGGGTCCATCGCGAGTAACCCCTCCGCCCAAGATGAAAGGCCACAGAAGAAGGCTAAGGGCGAGGGGCTCACCGCGAGTAACCCCTCCGCCTAAGATAGAAGGCCACAAAAGAAGGACAATGGCGAGGGGCTCACCGCGAGTAACCCCTCCGCCCAAGATGAAAGGCCACAGAAGAAGGCCAAGGGCGAGAGGCTCATCGCGTGTAACCCCTCTGCCCAAGATAGAAGGCCACAGAAGAAGGCCAAGGGAGAGGGGCTCGCCGCGAGTAATCCCTCTGCCCAAGATAGAAGGCCACAAAAGAAGTCCAAGGGTGAGGGGCCCACCACGAGTAACCCATCTTCCCAAGATGAAAGGCCACCTAAGAAGGCCAAGGTCGAGGGGCTCACCGCAAGTAACCCCTGCGCCCAAGATAAAAGGCCACAGAAGAAGGCCAAGGACGAGGGGCCCATCACGAGTAACCCCTCCTCCCGAGATAGAAGGCCACAGAAGAAGGCCAAGGGTGAGGGACTCACCGCGAGCAATCCCTTTGCCCAATAAAGAAGGCCACAAAAGAAGGTCAAGGGCAAGGGGCACACCTCGAGTAATCCCTTTGCCCATGAAAGAAGGCCACAGAAGAAGGCCAAGTGTGAGGGGCTCACCGTGAGCAAACCCTCTACCCAAGATAGAAGGCCACAGAAAAAAGGCCAAGGACGAGGGGCTCACCATGATCAACCCCTCTAAACAAAGTGGAAGGCCATTGAAGAAGGCCAAGAACGAGGGGCTCACTGCGAGTAACCCCTCCGCCCAAGTTGATACCCAGATAAGGAGGTCCACTATAATTTGCCTCATCTACAAAACTTGGGATAAAGTGACGGGACATTTAATGACCCTAAGGGGAATGATGAAGGAACCCTAGGGTCCCTCAAAATAAATAAAAAATTAAAAAAAATGAATTTATGGCGTACAAAGCCTTTTAGTTTACCAAACACAAAAGACTTTGCACAAGGGGCTAATGTAGAAGGGTATTTCAAGCCTCACCACTATATTTGTGGGTGAGGGTCCCTCAAAGAACCCCCCCCCCCTTTCAGCTTACAAAAAATATGAGGTTGAGGGAACCCCAGGGTCCCTCCACCGCAGAAGTGCCATATTGGAGAAGGAACCCCCAGGGTCCCTCCACCGCAAAAATGACATCTGAGAAGAAACCCACCTAGGGTCCCGACAGAAACTCATATTGAGCAGGAACCCCCCAAAGTCTCGGCAGAAACTCATATTCAGGAGGAACCACCCCAGAGTCCCGACAGAAACTCATATTGAGCAGGAACCCCCAGGGTCCCGGCACAAATTCATATTGAGGAGGAACCACCCCAGGGTCCCGGCAGAAACTCATATTGAGCAGGAACCCCCCAAGGTCTCGGCAGAAACTCATATTGAGAAGGAACCCCACCCATGGTCCTGGTAAAAACCCATACTGAGAAGAAACCCACCCAGGGTCCCGACAGAAACTCATATTGAGCAGGAACCCCCTAGGGTCCCCGCAAAAACTCATAATGAGGAGAAACCACCCCAGGGTCCCGTCAGAAACTCATATTGATCAGGAACCCCCCAGGATCCCGGCAGAAACTCATATTGAGAAGGAACCACCCCAGGGTCCCGACAGAAACTCATATTGAAAAGGAACCCCACCCATGGTCCCGGTAGAAACCCATATTGAGAAGGAACCCCCCAGGGTCCCGATAGAAACTCATATTTAGAAGGAACCCCCAGGTCCTGGAAGAAACTCATATTGAGAAAGAACCCCACCCAGGGTCCCGGAAGAAACTCATATTGAGAAGGGACCCTACCCAGAGTCTCGGTAGAAACCCATTTGAGAAGGGCCACCGCAAGGGTCACTACAGAAACTCAATTCGAGAAGGGCCACTGCAAGAGTCACTGCAGAGGTCCAAGTTGAGATGGGTCACCACAAGGGTCACTGCAGAAATGACATTTGAGAAGTGCCCCGCAAGGGCCACTGTAGAAGTCCAAGTTCAGAAGGGCCACCTCAAGGGTCACTGCAGAAATGACATTTGAGAAGGGCCACTACAAGGGTCACTGTAGAAACTCAAGTCGAGAAGGGCCACTGCAAGGGTCCCTGCAGAAGCCCAAGTTGATAAGTGCCACCGCAAGAGTCACTGCAAAAACTCAAGTTGAGAAGAGCCACTACCAGGGTCACCGCAGAAGTCCAAGTTGAGAAGTACCACCGCAAGGATCCTGGCAGAAACTCAAGTTGAGAAGAGTCACCGCAAGGGTCCCTGTAGAAGCCCAAGTTGAGAGGGACTCCGCAAGGGTTCCCACAGAAATGACATTTGAGAAGAGGGACTCACATGGTCCTTCCCCCCTCAGCTCCCAGAAACATTTAGGACAACGGGGTGCCTACCATAAGCAACCCCTCATCACGAAAAAGAACAGAAGTACTAACACTTATTTTCTTGTACAGGTTGCCTAGTTGAGCAACCAGGGCTCAAGTAGGCCAATTGGGATTTCTTGAGAGTTTTAGCTTGGCGACTGAGGGACAAGGTATGTTGAGCAAGCTCAACCACTTATCACTATAGTATTGAGAGAATACTAGTAGGAGACCCTAGGGTCGCCCAGTCCTCACACACCTCACACTTAGTCACAAGTGAAGTGAGCAGCCAAAGGGCTGGCTGCTCACAAGAAAAGAACTGTTTATAAAATGATTTTAAAGGAGAGGGTCCTCTAAACCCCTCTCAAGAAAAATTATTTTAGAAGGGGGTCCTCAAGACCCCCCTCAATCTTACAAAGATTTTAGAAGAGGTGGTCCTAGAGAGCCCCCCTCAACTTGACAAAGTTTGTACCAAAAGTTACCGTTTCAAAAGATATTTAGAAAATCAGCTATTTTGTCTCCATTATAAGACATATTTGCTTTTGAACTTTGTTTGGCACCAGGGGGCATCTGCCAGAGGGGACAGGCAGAGCTGCCTACAGGTAGGGACAAATAGTACACCACAGACTTTGTCCCTCACCAACCCTCTAAGTTTTGGCTCCAAAAATGTCAACCCAGCCCTAGTGCCCAAGTATAAATAAGACCCCTGGGAAAGGTCATGAGAGAGAAGAAAACTCAATAGCACTGTTACTCTGCAAAAATCACACCACACTTCCTATTATTCTCTCCCTGCTCTCTCTCTAGTGCTAAGTGCCTTGTTCTTTCACTCCCCACTGACACCCATCATTCTCAGGAGCTCCTCTTAAGAAAATTACTATTATTATTGTGGAATTTCATCTTCTTACAGGGAGGGAGTTCCAGCTTGAGCTCCATTTTTACCAAAAGGAGAAGGTTTCATCAGAAGCTGCTCCAGAAGACCTTGCAGACAGCGTCCATTGGAATGGGTCACGCCTCACCCTTTCCAGTTATTCATAGACACCAATCTCACTACCCTCCTACACTTAAAAGACCTTAGAAATCATTGGGGTAGAAGCGCTCCATAAGAGATAAACACGGTTCAAAGACATTTTTGGAAGATAGCTAATCCGCATTCTATCCGCATACTTAAATCCGCACAGGAGCCAGACTCTCTCTCTCTCTCTCTCTCTCTCTCTCTATATATATATATATATATATATATATATATATATATATATATATATATATATATATATATATATATATATATATATATGAGAGTACACGGAAAAGGGCTACGAAAGGGGTAAATCTCCTTTGCGTGAAAGCTGTCATTGGCAAGGGCCTAAATAAGTGTGGCATTGTAAAAACTATCCAAGGCCTACATAGTTTAGGTTGATATGTTCATTCAAAAGAAAAGAAAAGAATTGATATTTATGAGGTAGTTTTGATGGAAATATCAATGGGTTTGCACAATGACAATGTATCCTAGTTATGCTTTTTGTCATGACGTTATTAGTTTGTAGAATCATCAAAATTCTAGGCTTGTATACATTGTGCTTGTTTGTTCTTTGAGTTCACTTTATCTCATCACATGAGGCTTAATCTATGATTGATAAAGTTTTTGCAATAAAATAGAACTCCTTGAACATTTTTGAAGTGATTGGGTCATAATTTTTGTGTCTCTAGTTCACACCCCTTCACTTTCGTTTACCACATGTTATTTAGACACGTTTATGCCATAAAATAGTGGAAATATTATTTTATTTTGTGTCTTGTGTGGTTTTTATACCTATATATGTGTGCTTGTACGTTTTTGGTATCTTTTGCGTATGTATATATATGGTATCATTTGTTTTTAAGTCTCTGCCTTGCTATCTAGTCCATGTATGCTTTTGGTTCAAATAGGTATCTATCTTGCTGCGATTTGTTTTTTATATCCCATGCTTACTTTAGTATTCTCTAGTTGATATATTTGTTTGCTATCGCATCATAGTTGATATCTATTAACCTTTGTGTGTATTAGTTGCTCTTTATTGCCATGTTGCTTTGATTGTACTTGTCATTTTATACACCATTGCATGATAAACTTATTTTTCCATTATGCTTATCCCTTGTTTCATTTAAGGGGGGAATTTGTTTTTAATTGAGGAGAAATGAGTTATTTTATGCATTTTTAACCTTTGTCTATTCCTGAACAAAAAAAGGTGGAAAATGGTATCTAAACCTTTTTTAAATTTGGGGAGATCTAACTTAGGGGGCGACGTCTTTATTAGGAAGACCATTTTAGACAAAGGGAGAGAATTTATTTACGCATTACGCATTTAATCTTATAATATTCCCTATACATTTGATGGTGTGTTTAAGTGTGAAAGTTTTCATCTTAGCGGCAAACTTTTAATGCAGAAAAGCTTCTCATTTATGTGTCAGTCAAGCGTTTGTAATTTTTTATTTTGGGTGGGTTTGAGTCTTTTTAGATGAGCTTGATGGCCCATAGGATTTTTATTTTTGGTTTTGTCCCGGAATAGCCAAAGGGGGAGATTTGTAAGGGCAAATTCCCAATTGAGTCAATTTGTAAGTGTTGTCTTAGTTCCGGACAAAACTAATTCAGTCATAGGATATAAGTTTGTTGTATAAGCCTATGACGTTTGAGTTAAAGACGTAGCGGTCAAGAAATTGAAGATATCATCATTATCGGTTATCGTGCCAAGTTTCACATCATCAACCGTTAAACATTTCCATGGTCTCTAAAGGTATGAATGAATATGATATATATAGAGAATTGGATTTATTTTGGGTGTCACATAATTATTAAATTAAGTTAAAAAATGATTTTTTTTATTTTTTAAAGAAAAATAAATTTTTTGAAATGTCGTTTTTAAGATCGTTTGAACGACCTCGTTCTAACGACGTTACCAGGTAGTTCGAACGATATATCTAATGAGATTATTTTTTGAATTATCTGAATTCTCGTTAGAATGTCATTCATATTGCCGTTCGAATGACATTACCCGTCTTCAATCTCGTTCGAACGATGAAACCGAGTCGTTCGAACGACAATTCATTTTTTTGCAGCAGTTTTGTCAGTTTTTTTCAAAAAACTTCCTACTTCCCACTTTCTTTTTACCTGATTTTAATAGTGCAGGAACATAAGTTTTCAAGTGACTTTTTCATACTTTCCAAGATCTTTTGAGTGCAAAATCCTTTATCCAAAAATTACCATTTGTGTTTTAATCTTTAATGAATTAATTTCCACCAAAACACAAAGTCTACACCCACATTTTAGTTGGTCTAAGTTCCAAAATATATAATTGCTTTGAGACCATTTTTCCACCGGGTATCATTCTCTACCCAAAAAGGAGAAGATTTCCTATGGAGGATTTCGTCTTGATCGTTGCTTGTAGTGTACATACGAAGGAGGACTTCGTGTGTTGATGGTTGATTTGCCCCATCGGTGGATTCCCGCATTATCGACTAAATGGAGGTGGAGGGACGAAGAAGCGTCAAGACTTGAGAGGGAGTCAAGCTGTTGAAGTAAGTCTTTTGTCATATCTTTTGTAAAACAATACCTAGTGGATTTGTGGTTGGGTCGTCCGTGGTTTTTCCCATTGTGCGTTTTCCTCGTACATCACGGTCTTGCATTTGTGTTTTTATCTTTATCTTTTTAAAATCACCTAGATTTATGATTAGGTTTAAGAGATAAAAATTGGTTTAAACACAAAAATTATTTAATTTGGTGCTTAATTTGAATTGGGTAATTCTAATGTAGTTTAATCCAAGTCAACAAATTTAATTTGGCAAAATTTTTGTGTAGTTTGTTTCGCCTTATCTTGAACTTGAATTGAATTAATTTTTGTTTAACAAGAAAATTCAAATATTTGTTTAGTTTAATTTTAGTTTTGAAAAATTAAAATTTGTATATTTCAGGACCATCACCCCATATTCACTGATTTTCCGCATTTTCAAGTGGTATCAAAGCATTTTTATTCTCAATAGAGTATATAAATCTACGTATGATGACATAGTTGCCCATCCGAACAATTAACCATGAGGGGACAAGTGCATTTCTCGTATTCCATGGTATTCATAATTTGTTGGTGGATAAATTTGGAAAGTAAAAAACTTTCCTTCCAATCTTCGACTTTTAAATGGCGACTAGTAATTGGGGATGGAGGGAGTAGAATCTTGGGTTATCAGACACACGCCTACAATAATCCCAAACTCTAGTGGTAAGGTATGAATACCTGTAAAATAAGCCCAATTTTGGGCAGTGAAACATCTTCTCAAAGTGTCCTAAATATCCTTTTTGAAAATTTCTTATTATTACGAAATAGTATTGTAATAGGTAACTAAAAGTAAATACATTTACGTGTTCCATAAATAATTCAATATTTTAAAAAATAAGAACGTATGAATTCAATCACCTTGTAATTAATTTTGAGAAATAACCGTACAGTGTAGTGTAAATCCAGGTACTAAATGCTCATGAACTCAGAAAATAAAGCATTGAAGCACTAGATCATTTAAAATAAATCATATTGAAAAGTAAAAAAAAAAAAACAATCTTCAAATATGTCCATAAATAATAGGTAGAAGGCTTCAACTAATTTTCTAAGTAAATGAGTTGAAGTAAAATTCAGATAATACATTTCATAACTGAACAAAGAAAAAAACTAACAATAGCGGGAATAGAATCAAAATACATTACGTGCCCACTATCTCTGATACCTTTCAACCAATTTTGTATGTCAGTTTTGTTTGGCTCGGCATAACGTTCCTCATTCATGTCAAACTGAGACATATATGTGAAAGTTAATCCACCCTTTGGTCCTTTAGGGTTCTCTTCTCCAAGAAGACTGATTCATTCAACATCACTCATAATTATTACAGCTTTTATTTCTCCCGATAATGTCTGGGTTATAGATCGAGACCAAAGAGAATGTATAGTGCGAAGAAGATGTGAATCAAAGATGTTCCACAATCATTAGATGTTATTGTAGAGAATGAGCACATATCATTCCTTCCTTTAAATCTTTTGTTGGGTGAAAGTCATCATCAATAATAATAATAGTTAGTAGAATTTGGTATTGCCAATTCTCAAGCCCCCGTTTAGTTCGGGGTGAAATATTTTGGGTAATTTTCCATTTGTCCCTAATTTCCTTGGTTGTAAGGAAACTCTATTAGTAGTTCTTGAAAATTGGAACATCCCAAAAATGATATCACTTTGGGTGCCAAAATTTTCAATAATGTGCCTTTGACCCATGTAAGTGTCATAATTACTAAAAAGTGTACTAAAAGATCTTGGAAAAGTGTAACTATGATGCTCTTGTGGTCAAAGGCATATTGCTATAAACTTGGCACCTAAAAATGAAGGCAGAAAAACTAATGGGGGGGCCAAAAGCCAAACTACCATAAAAAATAAAAATAAGTGGTGAACAATAAAGTGTTGTAGAAGCATTGTCATTGATTCAGATTTTAGTTCTTACACTAATTTTGGCAAAAATCACACACTTACAATGTTATACTAACGAAAAATTGAACTCTGAATAGGTGAAAATACAATTTTATACAAACAAATTTTCTTACGCGTGATAGGTGAAATTAATTCTCACTAATGTACTTTTGACCATTAAGAAAAAAATAATCACCTGAAATCAATTGGAATCTTAAGAGCAACACACTTACTTTCAGAAGAGGAGTCAACATCCATGACAAATGCGAAGCCATCGGATGCCAAGGAATGGAACTTGATGTAGAGTTGTTTTGTAAATTTTGATTGGATTTTTGGACACTACTTCTCTTATGTCCCTTCTCAAAGAAGGTGACTATGTGAAAAAGTGACAACTGTCTCAGCACACAAGCGAACCAAGCCTGTGTGATAAATATGCCTTTTGCCACTCTATCTGTGTCCATGTCTGCTTAAAGGTTGAAGCAAACTAGGACAAAACTTCTTGCTGTTGTTGAACCCTGAACCAAGTTTAAGAACTCGCAATTGAGCCAACATACTAGAAACAAAGCAAGCACAAGAGTAATGCAAGGAACACAAATGTACAAAAATTATGTGGCAGTAATTACGATTGGTCAGGCAGTTGGTGGGGTCCATTATTTAATGAGTGTCTCGTGCTTTTGTAAGCCTTTTACTCTGGTTCCTTTATTCTATGCGCAAGTCTCCTTTGATAAGAAGCCACAGGTATCACTAGAAATGAAAGGAACCATCAGTTATCATCCTTCTAATTTTATACTTTCATACTATATAAGTTTGATCTGAGAAAATAAACATCCAATATATTGGAAGCCTGTCCCATAATTTGAACTACAGTAATAAATACTAAAGCATTAGCTGGTAATCTCTACATTCATTTTTTCAGAAATTAGTCTCAATAATTTCACAAAATATTCACCATGAGTTGGGGACTGATGGAATCTTGTTGTAATCCCTGAGAAACGGTCAGAGACAGGTGTCACCGTCTATAGGTGTGTGTAGGGAGAATTAATTAAGGTGCATAATGTTGGATAAATTTCAACATTTATATAATATTTAGTTATTAATTTTATTATATTAATTGGTGTTTTATTTTAAACTTAGTTTGGGTTTTATTTTTAGAAGGAAGAAACATGAGCAAATGGGTGTGAAAGATATGGGAGTGCTCAAAGTCCCATATTGCAATATTACTACAAAAAGTAGTGGTATATCAACTAAAGGACAACTAAGATTCTTAGTTGACAAGTCAAATAAGAGGCTATGATCCTACGCATTGCGGTGGTGCTTAAGCACCACCAATCGTGACGCGCGGTGCGCGAAAGGGCGATTGGGCCACTTAGGGTGCATTGCGCACTTTGATGCGCTCTTGGAACTTCGCATCGTCGCTTGGAGCGTGGGAGCCTAAAGTTTTGACGAAGTAAAACAGATCAACGGCTGTGATTAAACAATCTGATCAAAGGGTTTAAAATTCGAAATAACTTGATCTGAACCGTTAGATGAACTCGTAGCGTTTCGTATAGGGGATGTCCATTCGCTTACGATGGGACGCCTAATCTGAACCGTTAGATTGAAGTTCTAAACAGGCACGATCCAACGACTGCTGAGTCGCTACATGAAGAGCTGTGATTGTTGAAGAACAGTCACATAAATGGCTATAAAAAGAGTTCCAGACCTCTGTTTTGGACACCGAAAATTGTTAATTTCTCCTCTCTTCATCCTCTACATTTTGGCATTACAAGATTAAAAATTCAGAGTGTTCTCGATTTGATCAAACAATGCATAATTTGAATCAAGCAACTATTCATACACTGCATTGTATCCTGAAGGTAGATTCTATAAAAGTCATAGTGTACTCGCGGTACTGTCTCAACCGGATTGGGAGAAATGTTGCCTAAAAGACAGTGTTTCCAGAACGTGCCTTGCATAAATTAATTCAAATTTTCGTTCTTTCCATACCAAAAACTCCAACACATAATGGTGATCATGTTGTTGTTTACTTGCAAATTTGTGTGAGTAGTACTACTTGGATATACTTATGCTGCAAATTTTTGTCTTTAGAAGCGGTACACCTTCATCTTATTAAGTTCATAATGATTTTGAGTTTCTAATTTTTGAAGAGATCATATTTTTAAGAGACTAGAGCATTGACCGATTAGTTTCTAATTGATATCAGGCTGTTCAAATAGAGTGTTATTGTTGGAGCCTAGGAGTTGTACATAGATCATTGATTTTTGGAGGCAAGAGGAGGGGTGGCTTCTATTTGATGTGCTTGTGTCGTATAAATTTCTCTAGCTAGGTATCAAGAATTTTCCCTTTTTCAAATTAATAACAATGAAAATTGGTGACCGGCATTCTGGGATTTGGTTATTGATTATTTCATTAACAATGATTAAACAAGCCCACTATTGTTGATAAGTAGTAGTAGTAGTGTGTTGAAGAGAACAGCTTACGTCTGTTGATCTCGAGAAAAAAAAAGAAGCAAAAGATGGTTGAGTTCATTCTAATGTTCATTTCAAAGTGTTTTTCGGCAATAAAGTCTAATGAATATCAGCATATAGAATTAATGTATTCAACGAGCCATACATTTGAGACTAAAACAACAATCTTTATCAACATTATAACCTTAAATATTCTTTTATCTCAAGTGGTAACATTGAGTGATAATGTACTTTGGTGGAGTTGCACAGTTTTACGGCACTTTTAAGTATGTAGATAGGTTCATTCAGTTCAAATTCTCATCAGAATTTTAATCAGAGTGCAACTTTATAAAAACTGGAGAACTGTAAACGGTTAATAAGAGGAGCTATGTGGATAGGCTAAGTTTGTAAGTATTTGTATTTGTTTTGTTATTTAGAAACTTAAACTTTCGTTCAAGAAAAACAAAGGATGACCATTGAGAAAAACGGATGTTGAGAATTAGACTTTAGGCTGAATATATATATATATATATATATATATATATATATATATAGGGAAAGAATCAAGTGTGGTCCCAGATTGAAGTCCCTGAATGCGGTCCATTCTTTTAAAATAGTAAAAAAAATATTTTGGGGTTGATTTTTTTTTATGATTTTTAAACACTTCAGTAGGACCATAAAAAAAATAATGAGATCAAAATAATTTTTTTTGCTATTTTAAAAAAATCGTTCAAACTGTGTCAGTTTTTAATTTGTTTTTAAGTTGTTTTTAACTGACAAAGTTTGACCGATTTTTTTGAAATGGTAAAAAAAAATCATTTTGAACTGTTTTCTTATGACCCTACTGAAATGTTTAAAAATCAAAAAAAAATTCAGCCTAAAATATTTTTTTTAATATTGTAAACAAATGGACCTCATTCAGGTCCCTCAAACTGAAGGACCTCATGAGATCTGAGAGAGAGAGAGAGAGAGAGAGAGTTGTTATGTCTACTATTTATAAATAACAATTGTACAGAATTATGAATTAATAATATAATTACGGAATTAAAACAGAATTACAGAAATGAAACACTTACTTGAATTTGCAGAAATAATATAAGAATAAAAGAATAATCCGAGCCCTGTTAAGTACAGTCTCCTTAAGACAATTTATTCCCTCCAATGTGCTCCGAGGTTGATGAATAATGTCTCCCAAGATAGAACGAATTTTCCAATTAATTATGTAGCACAACAATAATTGATTACAACGAACTCAAATTCTGTGTCTCATACTCAACAACAATGCAACAGATGCTATGTAGAAAAAGAATTTTTTCTGAAACAGAAATGAGAAATGACAGCACTTTTTGGTATGAAAATGGAAGGAAAAAGGAGGAGGGAATTTTTTTCATTGTTTTAAAAATGGAGGGAGGCATCTGTATTTATAGCAAAGTAGTTGACGGTTGGCACAACTGTCAAAAACAGTTAAACGAATTAACTAATGACTGTTGGCAATAACTGCCAACAGTTTATTTATTAATTAATTAATTAATTTTGTAATTAATTAATAATTAAAGCCCAGAAAGTTAAATAAATTCGGCCAAAAAATGTAGGAGATTTTTACAAGCCCAAGCCCAAGCCCGAACCGAACCGAGCTGAGCCGAGCCGGTCGGACGGACGGACGCGCGCGCGCGCGTGTGGACTTTTGACCGAAAGTCAACCCGTACATAGCTTAGGTCATCTCCCCTTCAAAGAGTTGGGATACCCCCAAGGCATCCAAGCCTTAGTCCATAATTAGAGTGTTATTAACTCATCAAAATTCCACTACTCTTCCAAGTGAGACAAGAGTTAAAACATACCCAATTCATTAACTTTCATTGCTTTGTGAGTCACTTTGGGGACATATTTATCATTCATAACTTATTGAAATTGGACATCTGAATATACTACGTTAATCTCCTTGCGGGGGTGAACGCATTCGTATATGGTCCCATAATTTTCGTAGTGTGGGTCCCACCTAAATTTGAGCTCAAAGTTGCTCAAAAATCTGTCCAGAAAAATCTGGACAGCTTTATAATACCCAACTCAAGTCCAATTTTGCAACAATCCCCCACATGAATGATATATCGCTATAAATAAAACCAAACAGATGCTAATGCAGATGCAGACACAAGTTGAGTAAAACTTAAGACTTATAGTAGCCTAGTGGCCTTGAACTTTCCTTAGTGATATACTATCGGATTTACTTGGTTAATCAGTAGACTTCACGTCCTTGAACCGTCAACCATTTTTGTAAACCTAGACAACAGTATTCACACAACAATTCTTCAACACAGTTGGTTCTCACGTTTGTGTTCATTTTGGCCGTGAACACCACTTGGTTCCGCAAGTATTTTAGAGAATATGCCTTTCATTATTCTCATAGAAGTGGCCCCCTTCTTACTCACGTAGGTGACTTCCATAAAGAGTATTCTGCAATACCCCACTTAGACGTACTAAGATATAGATGTCATTAAAAGCATAACTTATCCTAATTTCGCAGCAGATATGCACTGTCTCATCTTTGGAATGAATAGGATTAAATATCCTCCAGTGCTTACTGAATACAACGTAGTTCGGTTTCCAGTCAGCTAGGTTGGGTTGCCACTATATTGATTCTTATTTATTTATAGGCTTTAGACCCATTCCTCTCGATGATCTTTCAACTTGCTCTCGGTTTAAACCTTTCGTTAGTGGATCCGATATATTATCTTTTGACTTTACATAGTCAATTGAGATAATTCCGTTTGAGAGAAGTTGTCTAACGGTATTGTGTCGACGACGAATATGTCGTGACTTTCCGTTATACATGTGATTTTTTGCCCTTCCAATCGCTGATTGGCTATCGCAATGTATACATATTGCGGGCACGGGTTTAGACCAATTTGGAACATCCTCTAAGAAATTTCGAAGCCATTCAGCTTCTTCTTCAGCTTTGTCTAGTGCAATGAATTCAGATTCCATTGTCGATCTAGCAATGCACGTTTGTTTTGAGGATTTCCAAGATGCGGCTGCACCTCTGAGGGTAAACACATACCCGCTCGTAGACTTAGAGTCTTTTGTATCAGATATCCAATTTTCATCGCAATGTCCTTCAAGAACAGCTGGATATTTTGAGTAATGCAATCCATAGTTTTGAGTATATTTTAAATAACCCAAAACTCTCAATATTGCTTTCCAGTGATCTCTTCCTGGATTACTCGTAAATCGACTTAGCTTACTTATTGAGTATGCTATGTCCGGTCGCGTACAGTTCATGATATACATTAAACTGCCGACAATACGAGAATATTCTAGTTGAGATATGCTTTCACCATTATTTCTTGCTAGATATAAATTTACATCTACAGGTGTCTTGGTAGAACTAATATCATACTTCTTGAATTTTTCAAGTACTTTCTCTATGTAATGAGATTGAGATAATATAAGTCCATCCGATGTTCTAGAAATTTTAATTCCTAATATAGCATCGGCGATTCCCATATCTTTCATGTCAAATCTACTACTCAACATTTGTTTTGTAGTTTTGACAATTTCCAAGTTACTACCCATGATAAGCATATCATCAACATAGAGGCATACAATGACATATCCATTATGAATGTATTTAAAGTAAACACATTTATCGCATTCATTAATTTTAAAACCATTTGATAACATTGCATTATTAAATTTTTCATGCCATTGTTTAGGTGCTTGTTTTAATCCATATAGTGATTTAACAAGCTTACATACTTTTCCTTCTTGTCCGGGAGCTTTGAACCCTTCAGGTTGCTCCATATAAATTTCCTCGTCTAGTTCACCGTTTAAGAATGCAGTTTTTACATCCATTTGATGTATTTCAAGTCCATTAATAGCAGCTATTGCTATTAACATCCGAATGGACGTTATTCTTGTTACCGGTGAATATGTGTCGAAGTAATCCAACCCTTCCTTTTGCCTATAGCCTTTAGCTACAAGTCTAGCTTTATATTTATCAATTGATCCATCGGCCTTCAATTTCTTTTTGAAGATCCATTTATAACCTAACGGTTTTGAACATGGTGGAAGATCCACTAGTTCCCATGTATGATTTTGTAATATGGATTCAATTTCACTATTAATTGCTTCTTTCCAATTGGAAGCATCGGGTAAGGATATAGCTTCTTTATACGATTGAGGTTCATTTTCTAACAAATATGTTAGAAAATCCGAATCGAAAGAAGTCGAGGTTTTTGCTCTTTTACTACGTCTTGGTTCATCCTCTATTGATTCAATAGGTTGATGAGTACCACTTGTAGTAGCTTGATTTGTCCTTTTAGAAGGACCAGATTCTCGGGTCATGTTATACGGGAATTCATTTTCAAAAAATGAAGCATCCCTCGATTCAATAACCGTATTTACATGAATGTCCGAAATCTCAGATTTACAAACTAGAAATCGATATGCACTGGTATTAGTAGCATAACCGATGAATACACAATCCACGGTTTTTGGCCCTATTCTTACCTTTTTAGGTTTAGGAACCATCACTTTGGCTAAGCACCCCCACACTCGTAAATATTTATAGGAAGGTCTTCGACCTTTCCATAATTCATAAGGTGTCTTGTGAGTCTTTTTGTGAGGTACTTTATTGAGAATGTAATTAGTAGAAAGTAAGGCTTCCCCCCCACAAATTTTGTGGAGCTCCTGAACTTAATAACATTGAGTTCAACATTTCTTTTAAAGTACGGTTTTTGCGTTCAGCAACACCATTCGATTGAGGAGAATAAGGAGCGGTTGTTTGATGAATAATCCCATTTTCAGAACAAAATTCCTCAAATGGATATTCATATTCACCTCCTCTATCACTTCTAATAGCCTTTATCGTTTTTCTTAATTGATTCTCAACTTCATTCTTATATTGTTTAAATTCATTAATAGCCTCATCTTTACTATGTAACAAATATACATAGCAATATTTTGTGCAATCGTCAATAAAAGTAATAAAATACTTTTTCCCACCTCTAGTTTGAACAAATTTTAAATCACAAATATCGGTGTGAATTAAATCTAAAGGTTCAGTTATCCTTTCAATAGAATGGAAAGGTAATCTAGCTAATTTAGATTCCACAAAAATTTCACATTTGTGATTTTTATCAATGTTGATGTAAAAAACTAGATCGCTCTAATAATTCAATCACAGATAAATATAAATGAGACAAAGATTTTTAAAGTGGTTCAGCCTTATAAGAATGGCCTACGTCCACTGTTATGTTATTGCTGAGTGTTTTGGGAATTCTCGATTACAAGTTCTATCAAGAAATTCCGGTCCCCTCGAATGAGGGTGATACAAGGTATTTATAGCCTTGAGGTTGTACATGAAAGGGTCGATACATTAAATGATATACACATGAAAGGGTAATGCATTTAATGCAGCGTGTGTGTCAAAATTATAAACATTCAATGAATAGTTGAACTGTTGACTATCTGGTAATTAATGCTACGGTCGAGATGCAGCTCGGACCGCCTTAGTTGCTCGTTGATCAAGAGTTCCTCGGAACGCTAGAGTACCTCAGAGTGCTGGAGTTCCTAGGGGTATCCTCGTTCCTCGGAGAGAACATGAATTGGTCGGGGAAATGAACTTCCTCGTTGCTACTGTGCCACGTAGATTGACACGTGTCTTCGTATTATTCGTCCACATCAGCATATTAATTTTGGTATCAACAGAAGCCCCCAATGTTTCATATTTCGAACTTTGAGGAGTATGAAGCATTCTTTCTCGATATATGGCAATATTAAATGACTTTCCTGAGTTTTAGGAGTATTTTCTTTGTATTTGAATTTCCTTCTACATTCGCGGAGTCCGCCTTTTTACCTTTTCATAAGCGCTTCGATCTTCGTTCACTTTTTGTCCTTTTAGCCGCCGGTAGCGCGACAGTTTCTTTTGTGTAATCATTTCCTTCGCCGCTTCCCAAGGCAAAGTATTTAAACTTCTTAGGTAACCATACCGTCTTCTTCTTTTTCCAATTTTCTGCATTCAAGCTTTCTATTCTCTCTTTCTCTCTTGTGCGTTCATCTTTTCCTTCGCTAGTTGTCAGCTCTTCCTTTTTCTTGTAAGATTCTTTTCTTTTCTTCTGTATTTCTTTTATTCACTATGGTTTATCTTGTGGAGTCTGTTGAGAAATTCCGTTCTGACTTTTCCATCCCATCTTGGGTGATTTTGGAGGAGCTTTCTGAACCTCAAAATTACTTTCGTTTGGCTGAGGGACATTGGTTCCCCAGTCTATTTGTTGCTGAATGTGGATTTTCCTTTCCACCAAACCCATTGTGTCTTGAGTTTTGTCAGTATTTCGATCTTGTCCCTACAAAAATAGCCCCCAATTCATGGAGAATAATTAATGGGGTGTATAAATTAAATCTAACTCATGGGACTCGTATAGGGATCCCTGAAATTATGTATTGCTATAGATGGGCCATTCTAGATAATATTTATTACTTAAAAACTAGGTTTTTGAATAGGGCTCTTGCAGTTAACCTCCCTGATGCAAATAGAGATTATTTTGAACATGGGGTGGTTATTAAAAATTGGCAATATGCCCCTTTAGTTGGAGATGGAGTATACAACGGTCCCAGATGCCCCCCATATGGCAATGGGATAGGTTTATTTTTCATTTTATTTCTTTTCTGAATTTACGAATTCATTATGTTTGACAAAATGTATGATTGATATTTTATCATGTGTTTGTTTGCAGTTGACAGTAAAAGAAAAACTCCAAAAGAATCAGAGGTTAATATTAAGCATCTGAAACTTATCTGGGGTTTGCATAAGAACGTTGCAGACGAGCACATCAGGTCTGCATCATATTTGCTACAGTATAAGAGCTATACAACTTCTTATACTGCTCGTCCTGTTGAGCCAGCTTCAACTCCAGAGGATTCTTCTTCAGATTCTCACATCCTTTGAAGTCAGATAATGGGCAAGAAAAGAGCTCCTCCTACTCTATTTGATGACACTACTTCTGCTGTTGAGGCTAAGAAAAGCAAAATTGATGTCCCAGAAGGGACTAAGAAGGTGGATGTTGTGCCTTCAAAAGCTACCGAGAAGCCCCCAGTGGCTCCGAGCAAGAAGGTTGCTTCTGTGGAGATGACTGCTATCTCTCCGACCAAGAGCTCTTCCTTGGTTGAAACTGCTGAAGTCCCTTTAAGGAGATTGAGGAAATCATCCTCAGTCAATTTGGCTGAAACCATCTCCTCTCTACCAGCTGGTGGTGTTGGTGTTCCAACCATCATTCCTCCGAGCTCTGTAATGAGCTCGGTAAAAACTTGGATCATACCCGAGGTCCAAGGAACTGATGAAAAAATTTCTAGGGATATGCTGACATCCCTAGCTACTCGTCATCTTGCTTCAGTAACTTTATCACACTCTGAGTTTTCTTTCTTTCTCTGAATGCTTCTATTTTTGTATTGACTTTACTGTTTTGCTCATCTTTCAGCTGGTGAACTGTTTCAATAACATCGTGAAGAAGGATGAAGCAATTAAAGCTTCCAGCTCCTCGTCGGGGGTAGAGGATGCTCTGCTGGGTTTAACCCAATCTTTGAAGGATTATCGTCAGCAGTATACTGAGGACAAAGATGACTAGGAGAAAAAGTTGTCTATAGTTGAAGCTGATAAGGTGAAGCTGGCTGAGATCTCCAAGAGTTTGGAGAGTAAGGTGAAAAGTTTAGAGGTCGAGCATCAAAAATATGACGATAAGCTCAAGAACTTTAGAGAGCTTGAAAATAAGCTGAAAAAGGCAGAGGAAGAGTTGTCCGTCCTGCGAGGTATCAAGGGCCAAAAAGAAGAATTGGATGCGAAGCTCTCCTCGGGAGAAACTGAAAAGAAAGCTCGCAGTTAAAAAATCTTTCAGCGCTGGCTGGGATAAAGGATGGGACAAGGGGATTGCTGCAATGACATCCCAAGTTCAGTACGGGAAGTTGAAATACTTCCGAGATAGCTGGGTAGCTGCCTTGGAGGAATTGAAGATCAAAGAGGATTCTGAATTGTTTCAGCTACACCTCCTTGGTCCTCCTCCACCAATTGAAGAAGAAGAAGAAGATGAAGCTATCTCTGATGAATCTTCTATGGCCATGGGTGATCAAGTACCTGCCTCTCAACCCTCTGCCAACGAAGACATTTCCTCCATGCTTCCTCCTCCTGAGAAAATTCCTTCTGATCAAGCCGTTGTTACCACCGAGCAACCAAGCTCCTCGTCCCAGCCTCCCGAGAAAGTCTTGGGAGACAAGGAAAAGGTGTGAAGTTGTTCGGTATCTTTTCTATCTTTCATTATCGCTTGTAATCAAACAATGTAATCTTTTGATGATCTAATAAAATACATCTTTGTTCTTCTACATTGTTGACGCTCTGTCTGCTTTTATTTATTAACTCTTGCCTTCTCCTCTTTATTAGTTTATGGCCAGAATGGAATTGATATCTGCTCCTGATACAAAATTGATGCAACAATGCAATGGATATTATAAGGCTGGTCATACAGACCTGAGTGTATCAGAGATTGCCGACATCCTTGGCCATGATGCCTCAGAGCAAGCAGTTGAGGCTTACCGATACTTGAAGGATTTACTTGATCGATCTGTGGCCAATAATGTGGCGTACTACGAATTGATCGAGGAACTTCATTGTTCTTTAGAAGATCTTCAGAATTAACACAATGAATCAACTGCCTCATTGCACAAGGAATATGAAAATAGATATCAACAGCTTTCTTCTGAAACAGGCCATAAAAAGATTATCGCTGGATACGATATTAGGGAAAGGACCCTAAAAGGTGAAGTTGAGGCCTGCAGGCAGATCGTCGAGCTATTGGAACAAGAAAACAATAATTTGCAGAAAAAGTTGGCACAGTATGAGTCTGCAGATTCATCTTCCACTGCTTTAGTACCAGTTACCGATGAGGGTTTCTCATTCTTAGAGGTTGAAAACGCCAAATTAAGGCAAGAATTGGATACTTTAAGAAAGTCTGGTATTTCTGCTACTGCTCGGGGACGAGGAAGAGGTTCTCGTGGGCGAGGAAGAGTTGTTCAAAATGTTGTCGAGGAGCAAAGTTCTCCAGCTGCTCGGAGTCGATCAAGAGTTCTCAGCCGTAATGTTGAAGAGGCTCGCACTCAGTCTACTTTGGAAACTCAAGTGTTCCAATTGAATGCAAAAGATCGTGCCTTGTCTGAAATTTCCAAGAAAAACCTATCTTTGGAAGATCAGCTCACTGCGACGAAGTCTGCTTTACATACCAAGGACCTTTTTGCTAAAAACCTTCATGAACAATTGGATAGATTAATCTTCCAATTCCATAAACAACCTCGTGAGTTCTGGGTGGCAGGCTATAATGAGGCCCTTTGTCATTTGGATCCTCGTATTGAACACGCCAATAATGAAGGTTATAAGCAGGGGTGGTTGAACGCCCTGGGTGTATTAAAATTGGAGCAAGGGCATTATTTATGGGATTATCATGCTCCTGGGTTACTAGACTTGCCTGTGCCACCTTATAAATTGGACATGGAATGGATCCCAGCTCGTTCCATTCCTCAGAGCTTGATTTCAAAATACCTTGGTGACTACAGTCTTCATTCCCAAATCGACGTATCTCGTCCAGAGCATCTCTTGGATACACCTTCTGTGATGAACGTCAGAATGCTCAGAGATCTTAACTTCATCAATTCTCCTCTTTGTCTGGAGGATCCTCCTGCTGGCGAGGAGCCTGTTTCAAAAGCTAAGGGAAATAAACCAATAGAGTAGGAAGCTTAATGTATTGGTTAGCACACATGTAATTTGTACTTTGTTTTGAAATTCAATGAAAGACTTTCATTTTCTGTATTGCTATTTGTCTTGTGTTTATCAGACATTTTTATAGTTGTGCATATGTATCTGTTAAAAAGAATATTTCATCGACCAACTTAGTAAAAAAGCTACCAGTATCAATGTTGCTCAATCACTTATTAATAAAGTAATGAGTATAAAATGTTCAAAAATGTTTCCAACCAACCAAGGTTGTTAAATTGTGTTTTGTCGACCAACTATAGTTGATGGGTTTTTATCCCCGACCAGCCATATTTGGTTCATAAAATGTTCATAAAGTGCGTCCGACCAACCAAGGTCGATAATTTATCCTCGTCGACCAACTACAGTTAGTGGGTTTTGATCACCGACCAACTATATTTGGTTCAGTTTGGAATCTTTTGCTCCTCGAGGGATATTGGGTTCTTTCGAACTATCTATCCACAAGCTCTTTTACCAACCGAAGTTGATCACGAAAGTGTACGCCTCCTAATCAAAGGAGTATATTTTGTTCTCGTCCTTTTACCAACCGAAGTTGGTCGTGGCTTTGAACTATAGGGTTCTTTCGAACTATCTGGTTCTTTCGAACTATCTGGTTCTTTCGAACTATCTGTCCACTAGTTATCTTACCAACCGTAGTTGGTCACGCTAGTGTACGCCTCCTAACCAAAGGAGTATATTTTTTGGTTCTTTCGAACTATCTGGTTCTTTCGAACTATCTGTCCACTAGTTATCTTACCAACCGTAGTTGGTCACGCTAGTGTACGCCTCCTAACCAAAGGAGTATATTTTTTGGTTCTTTCGAACTATCTGGTTCTTTCGAACTATATGTCCACTATTTATCTTACCAACCATAGTTGGTCACGCTAGTGTACGCCTCCTAACCAAAGGAATATATTTTTTTTTCTTTCGAACTATCTGGTTCTTTCGAACTATCTGTCCACTAGTTATCTTACCAACCATAGTTGGTCACGCTAGTGTACGCCTCCTAACCAAAGGAGTATATTTTTTTTTGGTTCTTTCGAACTATAAGCGTAGTGTATCACACTAGTATTCCCCGAAAAACTTTCAATAGAAAGAAAATGGTGAAACATCCTCGTTTTATTCATAATGAAGGAACTGCTTTACATTTTACATTACTGATAATACTTGCGCAGGTGTTTGGCATTCCATGCATTCTTAAATTCCTCTCCCTCTAGAGTTGCTATTCTGTAAGTTCCTGGTCGAACAACTTCTGTAACTCGGTAAGGTCCATGACAGTTTTCTTCCAGCTTATTGTGCTTCTGAATGACCTTCTTTAGCACATAATCCCCCTCTTTTAAGTCACATTTCTTCACCCTTTTGTTGTAGAACAGAGCTATGCGTTGTTGGTAAGCAGCATTCCTAATGGCTGCCTCTTCTCTGACCTCCTCGAGCATATCCAAATCCAGTCTTCTCATCAAATCACTGACCGGAGAATTGAAATTCAGCACTCTATATGTTGGAAGACCCAACTCGGCAGGTATCACAGCTTCACTTCCAAACGCCAGCATATATGGTGATTCTCCAGTAGCTTCTCGGGCAGTTGTTCGGTAAGCCCACAATACTGATTGTAGCTCATTAATCCAATGTGCTTTATCTTCACTTAACCTCTTCTTCAAACCATTTAGTAATGTTCTGTTCGTCACCTCAGTCTGTCCATTGCTTTGAGGATGGCCTGGTGCTGAATGAAACTTCAAAATGTTCGACTGATGACAATAGGCAGCAAATTCTTCATTATCGAATTGTGTTCCATGGTCTGTGATGAAGGCATGAGGGAGACCATATCGACAGATGATGTTCTTCCAGACGAACTGGTATACCTTCTCGTATGTCATATCAATAAGCGGCTCAGCTTCTATCCACTTAGTAAAATAATCCACTGCGACGACGAGGTACTTGAATCTTCCTCGGGTCGTTGGCAATGGTCCCACCAAATCAATTCCCCACATGGAAAATGGCCAAGGGGAAGTTATGGGTGTCAACAATGCTTGTGGAGTTAGTCGGATAGAGGAAAAACGTTGACACTTATCACATTTCTTGGCGTAGGCTATACAATCAGCCCTCATCGTCGGCCAATAATACCCCTGTGTCATCACCCTTTGCAAAAGTGTCTGACCTGCTACATGCGCTCCACAAGACCCTTCATGGATCTCTTCAATTAATTCTTTCACCTCGGAGGGATGTACACATCTCTGCAAACCTTCCATAATTCCTCGTCTATATAACACACCATTAGTTAATACATACCGAGCAGCTTTATACTTCAATTTTTTGGCAGCGAGCTTATCCTCTGGCAATTCTCCCTCCTCAATATATGCCCTTATGGGATCCATCCAAGATGGTCCTAAATCAAGGGTAATAACATTCATCGTCAAGTCATCATCTATGCTCCGACCTTTTAATACTTCAATTGGTATGGTTCTTCGCAACTCGGTACGAGTAGCTGATGCTAGTCGGGCCAGTGCGTCTGCTTGTGCATTTTCTATTCTCGGTATTCTGACCAATTGAATGGCATCAAATTCTGCCAACAACTTCATCACCCTGGCATGATATTTGATCATTAACTCTCCTTTAACTGCATATGTTCCCATCATCTGGTTCACAATTAATTGAGAATCACTGAATACCATCAGTTGTTGCGCTTCCATAACCTTTGCTAAATTGAGACCTGCTATCATGGCTTCATACTTAGCCTCATTATTGGAAGCTTTGAATTGGAATCGCAGGGCATATTCCATGTCAATCTCATCTGGGGTTTTCAAAACAATCCCTGCTCCACAACCCGCTGTGCAAGATGATCCATCTACATACAATTTCCATGTAGGTAACTCGTCTTCGAATTTCTTATCTGACAGAGTTCCTTCGGTGAAATATTTGTTGCTTCTTTTTATCCTCTCCTGACACTTTTCGCTCCTCGTCGACCTTCTCTTCTCACTCTTTTACCACCCGGAGCTGGTCTGTGTTCGAAATTGATGGTCTTTTTTCATCCACAAGCCCTTTTACCAACCGGAGTTGGTCTGGACTTATGTCTGTTGATCCTGTAACATCCACAGGTTGGTCAACGAGTAATTTTTGTTCTTCGGGGGTATCAGGATATGTAAACTCTGCTATAAAATCTGCTACAGCTTGCCCTTTTAATGATGATCTGGGCTCATACACAATATCATATTCACCGAGCTCTATTGCCCAATACATCAGTCTCCCTGACTTTTCTGGCTTATGAATGGCTTGTCTCAATGGCATGTCGGTATAAACGATGATGGTATGGGCCTGGAAATATGGCCTCATTCTTCTTAGATTTATCGACCTCCACCTTGGTTTCTTTATCCATATTCTTCTTCGCAGCCATAGCCTCCTCGGCATTCATGATTTTGGCCGCTTTTGCCATCAACTCCGACATAGTTTTAGGTGGATCTTTGGCCAAAGTGTAATACAACTTGTTAGGTAGCAAACCACTCATCAAAGCAGTGATTGCTATCTTTTCTTCATAATCTATGACTTCCAGCTTCTCGTTATTGAAACGAGTTATGTAATCTCTAGTACTTTCACCAGACTTTTGTCTAACACTTAACAAGTGTGCTACTCGTTTTACTGGCTTTGCTCCAAAACAGAAATTACCAATAAACAGCTCGGCTAACTAAAAGAAAGTTGAAATCTTACCCCGAGGAAGGTTGTTGTACCATATCTGGGCAGATCCAGTAAGAGTTCCTGAGAATGCCCTACATCTCATCTCGTCGGGGACGACATAGATGTCGGTAGCAGCTTGATATTGCTCTATGTGAAGAACATGATATGTCTTTCCATCATACTTGGGAGTCACTACAAGTGCTTTAAACTTTGATGGTATAGGAAAATCCACAATGGCTTGTACAAAAGGTGTCCCTCGAACAAAAGTTCATTGTAGGGGGTTCTTTGCTTTAACCATTTCTCCCAATCTATCCTCCAACCGCTGAATGGAACCTTTCCAAGCGTCTTTTCCTTCCTCGGGCCTACTAGTCCGAGCAATTGACTGTTGTGAATTAGCCTCCTGAGACCTCTCTGGACGAGCAGCTGGTCGTGATTGTGCTGATCCTTCTCTTAGATTTGATGGTTGTCGAAAACTCCTCGATGCGACTTTAGGTGGACTCTTATTCCTCCTCGGGCCTAATCGACTGAAAGGAGATACCCTACTCAGTCTTTCCAAAGTACTGGCTCTCTCCGGAGAGAGAGTGACACGTTGCTCAGTATCTGTGGCCCGTATCGATGAAGTTTGCCCAGGTTGATAAGAGAAATCATCAGATTCCTCATTGCGATACGTCTCCGTACGCCTGGATCGTGAAGAAGGTAAATGGGTTTGCCTATGACCACTTCGTGGTCCTGAAGGTGTCGGTGCAACACCATGAAGAGTTTCTATGAGTTGCCGCATCGTTTCTTACATGGCGGTTTGTCCTTGAGCCAGATTCGTCATGATTCTGGCCAGATCTGAAGGTGCAGAGGGATTTGCGGGATTTCCAGCATTTCCAGCATTTCGATTGCTAGATTCTGGGTTATCCACCATTGATGATGAATGAAATTATGTGAAAAGAGATAATAACAATCGTTCCCACAGACGGCGCCAATCTGTTGATGTAAAAAACTAGATCGCTCTAATAATTCAATCACAGATAAATATAAATGAGACAAAGATTTTTAAAGTGGTTCAGCCTTATAAGAATGGCCTACGTCCACTGTTATGTTATTGCTGAGTGTTTTGGGAATTCTCGATTACAAGTTCTATCAAGAAATTCCGGTCCCCTCGAATGAGGGTGATACAAGGTATTTATAGCCTTGAGGTTGTACATGAAAGGGTCGATACATTAAATGATATACACATGAAAGGGTAATGCATTTAATGCAGCGTGTGTGTCAAAATTATAAACATTCAATGAATAGTTGAACTGTTGACTATCTGGTAATTAATGCTACGGCCGAGATGCAGCTCGGACCGCTTTAGTTGCTCGTTGATCAAGAGTTCCTCGGAACGCTAGAGTACCTCGGAGTGCTGGAGTTCCTCGGGGTATCCTCGTTGCTCGGAGAGAACATGAATTGGTCGGGGAAATGAACTTCCTCGTTGCTACTGTGCCACGTAGATTGACACGTGTCTTCGTATTATTCGTCCACATCAGCATATTAATTTTGGTATCAACAATCAATATTAAATTTTGGCAAAAATTCCAAGTTAATTAATCTACGCAATGTATCAAAATTAACATGTCCCAATCTAGTATGCCAAATATTAGATGACTCAATCAAGTAAGAAGAACTAGCAATTTCATTCATTGAAATAGATGTTTTAGGGGTTACAGTAAGAACATTGAGTTTACAGAGCCCCTCATTTAGGTAGCCATTTCCTACATACGTGTCATTTTTAGACAACACAAAGCGATCAGACACGAACACAAGCTTGAAACCATTTTTAGTAAGGAGAGATCCAGAAATCAGATTCTTTCGGATATCGGGAACATGAAGAACATTGTTGAGAGTAAGTTCCTTTCCAGAAGTCATTTTCAAAGCAATCTTTCCTTGTCCCACCACCTTAGAAGGGGAAGAATTTCCCATAAAAAGGTTCTCCTCATTTTTCAAAGGCTTATAGGTTGAGAACATCCATTTGTTTGCACAAATGTGTCGTGTGGCTCCAGTGTCCACCCACCATTCCTTGGTATTTCCAACCAAGTTACATTCAGAGACAATGGCAGAAAGATTCATATCCGCCAAATCATTGACGATATTCACACCCTCAGTTACATTTGATTGAGGATTGTTTTGATTTTGCTTCTTCGACTTACGACCCTCGCTTGAGCGGTGTCTAGGTTTACCACAATTGTAGCATTTGCCTTTGAACTTTTTCTTGTTATGTTTGGAAGTGCCTTCCCCATCATACTTTCGTTTGTTCTTCTTAGGACCTTCAACGACATGGACCTTTGTTTCCATCGGATTCTTCCCACTTTTCTTTTGAGACTCACGGTTGTCTTCTTCGATTCTTAGTCTGACCACCAACTCCTCCACATTCATCTCCTTACGCTTGTGCTTGAGATAGTTTTTGAACAAAGTCCAAGATGGTGGCAGCTTTTCAACAATTGCAGCAACTTGGAAAGTTTCACTAATTGGCATTCCTTCAGCATGAATGTCGTGGAGGATCACTTGGAATTCTTGCACTTGCGAGATTACAGATTTAGAATCAACCATTTTGAAGTCCAGAAAACGCCCGACGATAAATTTCTTCATCCCAGCATCTTCAGTTTTATACTTCTTTTCCAAAGAATTCCATAATTCTTTGGATGTCTTGATAGTGCAGTAGACATGATACAGAGTCTTGTCCAAGTAGGCCAAAATATAATTTCGGCATAGGTAGTCCGAATGCTTCCAAGCATCGACAGCAGCAACCTTTTCAGCGTCATCTCCCTCTTGAATAGAGGGGCAATCTTCATATACAAACCTGCCCAGTTGGCAGGTAGTGAGATAGAAGTACATTTGTCCTTGCCAACGTTTGAAGTCAGTCCCAATGAACTTTTCCGGTTTCTCCCCGTGTGGCATAGATACGGGTGCAGTCACATTTGTGTTGGTGACAATCAGTTTCGTAGGAGTAGTGTTCGTACTTTGTGATTCCATTTCTGTTACAAAAACAGAATTTTTATCAATGATAAAATTCATATATAATGAATTAATCAAAACAGAATACAAAATTCTGGGCACCAATTTCCTCCAAATATAATTCACAATAAATGAATTCAAAAAGAATTCCAAATAAAATTCAGAATTAAACTATAATATAAACAAAATTTCGTACAAAACAGAATTAAATATAAAATCTGTGTCACACTAATTTTTAATAATAAAAAGAATTCTGTACAAAACAGAATTATAATTTAAAGATTAAAAATTTTACATAAACATATTTTAACAAGAATACACAAATAAAATTTTATTTTGTAAAACAGAATATAAAAACAGTATAGAAATTAATTTCTATATCAAAACTGTTTTACTAATTTCTATAAGAAAGCAGTAAATTAATTCATTTTATTCTGTCAAAACAAATTTATTTTCAACAAATAAATTTCTGTAAAAAAAATTGTGTACACTAAAAAACAGTAGAACAATAAATTGTCTTAAGATTGTTATGTCTACTATTTATAAATAACAATTGTACAGAATTATGAATTAATAATATAATTACGGAATTAAAACAGAATTACAGAAATGAAACACTTACTTGAATTTGCAGAAATAATATAAGAACAAAAGAATAATCCGAGCCCTGTTAAGTACAGTCTCCTTATGACAATTTATTCCCTCCAATGTGCTCCGAGGTTGATGAATAATGTCTCCCAAGATAGAACGGATTTTCCAATTAACTATGTAGAACAACAATAATTAATTACAACGAACTCAAATTCTGTGTCTCATACTCAACAATAATGCAACAGATGCTATGCAGAAAAAGAATTTTTTCTGAAACAGAAATGAGAAATGACAGCACTTTTTGGTATGAAAATGGAAGGAAAAAGGAGGAGGGAATTTTTTTCATTGTTTTAAAAACGGAGGGAGGCATCTGTATTTATAGCAAAGTAGTTGACGGTTGGCACAACTGTCAAAAACAGTTAAACGAATTAACTGTTGACTGTTGGCAATAACTGCCAACAGTTTATTAATTAATTAATTTCGTAATAAATTAATAATTAAAGCCCAGAAAGTTAAATAAATTCGGCCAAAAAATGTAGGAGATTTTTACAAGCCCAAGCCCAAGCCCGAACCGAACCGAGCCGAACCGAGCCGGCCGGCCGGATGGACGCGCGCGCGCGCGCGTGTGGACTTTTGACCGAAAGTCAACCCGTGCATAGCTTAGGTCATCTCCCCTTCAAAGAGTTGGGATACCCCCAAGGCATCCAAGCCTTAGTCCATACTTGGGGTGTTATTAACTCATCAAAATTCCACTACTCTTCCAATGTGAGACGAGTTAAAACATACCCAATTCATTAACTTTCATTGCTTTGTGAGTCATTTTGGGGACATATTTATCATTCATAACTTATTGAAATTGGACATATGAATATACTACGTTAATCTCCTTGCGGAGGTGAACGCATTTGTATATGGTCCCACAATTTCGTAGTGTGGGTCCCACCTAAATTTGAGCTCAAAGTTGCTCAAAAATCTGGCCAGAAAAATCTGGACAGCTTTATAATACCCAACTCAAGTCCAATTTTCCAACAAGAGTTAGGTTAAAAATCAAATTTCATAGCTCTTTCAAATGAAAGAACATTATTAGGTCAAAAAATACATGACCAAAATCTGAAGCCACGGTGCAAAGAACAAAACACCCTTACCTCTTTTTTTTCATAGATGTGTCGACATTCATAAAGTAAACACTTTGTCATTAGATCTCCTCATCACCCAAACCAGAAAAGAGAAATCACATCATCAAAGATAAAACTTAATTTTAGATATGTAAGTCAAACAATTGTTCAGAAACCTCCCTGGTTTAAGGCAATTACAACACAAAAGTTTAGTACTCAAATGTTTGGATTGACAGAAGAAGGCCTAATTACAATGAGAATTCTTATTTTCCTATTTATTTTAAATTCAAACAGAAAAATAGGCCAGTGAACGATTCAAATATCAAGCCAGCATAGCTTGGTAGGGGTAAAAAGTTTTTCAGCTGGGAAATTTATTATTGAAAAGAAACATAAAAAGTTAAGTTAGGGACATTTATAAGTAGAGACAAAAATAACCGATGCTTCACATGAAAACATAATATTTGATAAATATTTTTTGTCATGAAAAACACGCGCAGTCGAACACCATCAAACTTTAGAAAAATATACTTCAATTTAAAAGATGCATGTTCTGAAATACAACCTCAAAGCAAAGAAATTAAGAGGAAAAAATAATCATAACTGGTGGGCGCATATGGAGGCCTGATCTTTATGTTATTCTATTTCTTTTATGTATATTCTCACTTTATTTTTGCCCATTAGTATAACAGGGGAATCCTTGTCTTGGTGGTGGGTGGGTGTGTGTGGGGGGGGGGGGGGGGGGGGGATCTTTTGAACAATGTGAAATAGATTGGGAAGAGAAGTATTGAGAAAGATGATTAAAACCGTAGTTGGGGAAGATGATTAAAACCGTAGTTGGGGCTTGAGTTGCCCTGTTTGTGTAAATAATCTTTTGTTGCGTTTACATCATGTAGCCTATAGATAAGCAACTACATGCACCCCAACCCTCAAAATATGTTTGGTCTTGTTTTTAAAGAAACAACTATTGGGGAAAATGAACTATCACACTAGTTAACCTTTTTGTTTTGTTCTTTTTAAGGGGGGGGGGGGGTGGGGGGGGGGGGCTCTGGGAATTTGAACAAGTGGTTACCATGTACAGCATCAACCCCATAAATAATTAGTATGCCCATCAATCTAATCCATTTCCAGTAAATTTTCACCCAATGACATCCTCTGCACGGCAGGATTAGCATTTGAGAGGGCAAATACCAAAGGCCCCAAATTGATATTAAAATTAACATTGAAAACATGGGTGGATCCATGCCTCGGGTATGTTGGCCAATTTCCCACCTTGCCTTGTGAAAATGTAAAAAATTACATAAAAACATAGCAAATTTTATAAATAAAACATCTTGCCCAAATTAATGTTTGGATAAAATGTTAGTTTCATTTGCCCACTTGATAAAAATTATGGATCAGCCCGACTGAAAACCTGCAGACAAGAGCTATGAGGATGACTGACATAATGTGGTTTCAAGTAAAAAAAATGTAAAAGCGTGCATATATTAACCAACCTCGGTAGGTTTTTAGGAAATAAATACTCACAAAGTACTTAAAAGTGTATGGACAATGAATTTCAGGACCAAAGTCCTATTAGAGTGAAAGTAAATGCCACATAATGAATGAGGGTCAATCCGAAAGAACCCAGTTACCTTTTTCTAAAGGCTTTTGGTGAATTAAATGATCCAATCTCACTTGATTTGGGCGCTGGCCCACATTTACTCCCTAAACCATGTCTTCACTAATTTCCCGTGCACATTATTGTGCGAAGGCACAAACGCTGCTATTGCTCTTGTCATCGGCAGAGACCTTGATGGGTGGTTTGGCGGTGAATGGTTGCATCAAGGATGATGGTTTTTTAAGTGGCAGTGAATCACACTACTGGTGTTAGCATACAGAGGGGCCCACATGATAATGTAATGCTTGGTCATGCAAACTCACCAAACAGCTACCTAGTGCTGGAAAATACTGACCCTAACTGCTGGTCCACCCATACGAACCCACAAAGGTTGAGATTATGCCTGTTATTTTTCTCATTGAGTCATAGTAGGCCCATCAAAAACTGGTGGGATGTTTCGAGGTTGATGACTCACCCCGATGTCTACTCATTTCATATCTCAACTTAGGATTACCACATTCAATCCATCTTTTCTCTTAAACGCACTCATGTGATTGCAAAGGTTATATTGAACCAAAACAATAGTTATTACATAGGTAACTCTGTCTCTCTATATATAGTAGCTAATGCCTGCGCCGATGGCACTCTTTTTTTGTACCCCTAGCTTTCAATAAAGTTGGATGAAAAGTGTACTAGTTTTCTTTAGGCCCTTATTGCACACATAAAATTATCACTGAGGCCCAAAACACAGGAGATATTGATCCGGAATTTCTTGTCGCACTTCCCCCAGACATACGAGAAGAAGTTTTGGCGCAGCAACAGGCGCAAAGACTACGTCAGTCACATGAATTAGAAGGACAACCCGTTGAAATGGACACCGTTACAATAATTGCTACGTTTCCTTAAAAATTACAGGAAGAGTTTCTTTTAACATCCTCTGATGCTATTCTTGCTAATCTCGTGCCTGCTCTTGTCGCGGAGGCAAACATGCTGCGTGAAAGATTTGCACGTCGTTATAACCGAATGCTCTTTGGTATGTACCCTAGAAATCGGAGGGTGAATCTTTTAGGCGGGGGTAACGGTATAGGATCCAGCCTGGATAGAGTTGGGGGGAATCATTGCTCGCAGGTCTATGGGAAGTAAGCCAATTGAAGCTGATGGGGCTCCTTTAGTCGACACAGAACATTGAAAGTAATGATTTGGCTACTTCGTGTGGTTCAGCCGATTTATAAAGGTCACGTGCAGAGGCTTCTCTTCAATTGATGCGCTCATAGTGAAACTAGAATGGCTGTGGTAAAAATTCTGATGGACTTGCAGATGCTTGATATAAGCAAACCTGCCGATCAACTGAATGCTTCTGACTAATCATATAGGCTGTATGCTTGTCAGAATCATGTGATGTATTCCCATCCTCAATATTTTGAACTTCAGCTTCTATGCTCACTGCTTGCTCGAGATGGTTTATCGAATAATGCATATGCTCTTGTGGCGGAAGTATTGAAGAAGTTGGATGCTATTGTTCCCACTCATTGTCATCTCTTTGTTACTGATCTAGCTGTACAGAATTTAACTAAATGTGCGATGGATGAATTACGCATATTCGGAGAAATAGAGAAACCACTTCTGATTACTACATCTACTGATGGAGCAGCAATTCTTAGGGTCCTGCAGACACTAAGCTCACTTGTTGCCTCTCTTACTACTAATAAGGAGAAGGATAACCACATTGTTCCTGATAGAGAGCACAACGCAGCTCTGTCTCTGGTGTGGGGCATCAATGCAACCTTAGAGCATTTGTGGCCGGAGTTAAGCAGATGCATAAGCAAAATTAAGAGCTATTCTGATACGACACCTGATTCTTCAACCTCATCTGCACTTTCCACATCTAAACCATATGGTGGAATGCCTCCATTTCCAGAGGGTACTCAGAACATCTTACCATACATAGAATCCTTCTTTGTGATGCGTGAGAAGTTGCACCCTGGTCAGTCATGTGCAGGGCATGATTTTGGTGTAGCTGCAATTTCTGACGTTGAAAATGCCACCACTTTTGAAAGCCAGCAGAAAACTTCGGGAACCGTTTTGAAAGTTGCATTTGTGAAATTCTCGGAAAAGCACAGGAAGCTCCTCAATGCTTTTATTCAGAAAAACCTTGGGTTGCTTGAGAAGTCTTTCTCACTCATGCTGAAGGTTCCTCACTTCATTGATTTTGACAACAAGCGTTCTCATTATAGATCTAAGATTAAGCATCAGCACGATCATCATTACAGTCCTTTGAGAATCTCCGTGAGAAGAGGTTACATTCTTGAAGATTCATATAATCAACTACGCATGAGGTCAACACAAGATTTGAACGGGAGGTTGACCATGCACTTCCAAGGGGAAGAAGGTATTGATGCGGGTTGGCTTATAAGGGAATGGTATCAGCTGTTATCCAGGGTTATTTTTGACAAAAGGAGCCCTACTATTTACAACAGTGGGCAATGACTCAACACTCCAGCCAAATCCCAACTTTGTTTACCAAACAGAACATCTCATACTTCAAGTTTGTTGGACGAGTTGTTGGGAAAGCACTTTTTGATGGTCAACTTCTTGATGTTTATTTCACGAGATCCTTCTGCAAGCATATCCTTGGGTTAAAGTGACTTATCACGACATTGAACCTACAGATCCCGATTACTTTAAAAACTTGAAGTGGATGATTGAGAATGATATAAGCAATATTCTAGACCTTAATTTCAGCATGGATGCTGAGGAAGAGAAGCTAATCTTATATGAACGAACAGAAGTAACTGACTATGAACTCAAACCTGGTGGACGAAATATTCGAGTTACTGAGGAGAACAAGCCTGAATATGATGTTTTAGTTGCTGAGCATCGGTATAGCTATTCGTCCACTGATAAAAGCATTTATGGAGGGGTTTAATGAATTGATTCCTTGGGATTTAATATCTATTTTTCATGGTAAGGATATGGAATTATTTATTAGTGGTTTACCAGATATTGATTTGGACGACATGAGAGCAAATACTGAGTATTCTGGATACAGTGTGGCACCCGTTATCTAGTGGTTCTGGGAGGTAGTTCAGGGTTTCAGCAACGAAAACAAGGCTAGACTCCTGCAATTTGTCACTGGCACCTCAAAGGTGCTTTGGAAGGATTTAGTGCATTACAAGGGATTTCGGGTTCTCAGAAGTTTCAGATTCACAAGGCATATGGCAGTGCTGATCATTTGTCGTCTGCTCATACTTGTTTCAACCAGTTCGATCTACCAGAATATCCTTCAAAACAGCATTTAGAAGAGAGGTTGCTTCTTGCTATTCATGAAGCCAATGAAGGTTTCGGATTCGGTTAGGAGTGTTATTACTAAAACGAGGGCATGAAGTGTACATGTAGATATATTCTCACATGTTAGAAAAAATCATGCAAAAGAGCATTGGAAGATTTCAAGCGGATACATGTTTATATACTGTACAGTCAAATTTCTTATTGCAAATGCTTCTGGCGGGTTTTATTTTGCCAATATGCTCCTTTATTTTATATTATTTATTTTTAACCTTCTTCATTAGTTCCTAAATGTATACTGCAATTGGTCTAATATCTATGAAACGAGTAGGATTGCACATTTGCCATGACTATCAATGGAGGTTTCTCAGGAATTGTGATTTTAAGATTGATTTTTTGTTAATGAATTTCCACCCTTGGCCTCGAGGATTGAAAAAAAAAATTATCATTGACTACAAACATATAGGTCTACCCACATCGGTTTGTGCTTTTTTGGTAGTAAACATTGTTGAAATTGAATAGGTAAATAATACATCGACTATAACACATGAAACTACAGAAAAATACAAAGAACCATTTACACCTAAGCAACTACCAAATATGGTGAAAGAAACACATAGCAGAGAAATATAAAGAATTTTTTACACCTAAACAACTACCAAACCTGGTGAAAGAACCACATTGCACTCCTTCATATAAGCATAATGTAAAGTGGACGGAAAATGGCCCCACACACGCAAACAACCATAAAATCAGTTCAGCTATCCCAACCACTGTGTAGTTACTATATAGAGTGTTACTGCCCAAGATGAAGCCAGTTTCAATCTTTATAAGTCTTCTCAATGCACATCCTGTACATACAACAAAGCCTCAAATTTTATTCTCTGATCTTCAAAATAATATTTAAGAAATCAACTTATATATTTGACCTCTAGGGGTGTCAATTTTAAACATATCACGATAACACGACAAAAAACACACAATTGACCCAAATGGACTCAATGTGTGGCATGCGTGTCATTCCAAACTTGAAATTTACATCATTGCCCCCCAAATAATTCCAAATTAAAAATGCCAAACCCTTTAACTTAATGGATATGCACAACAAGTTAATACACAACTAACCCTTATTTTTGGGTTCATATTATACAAAGTAAAAATTGTATAACATAAGAATATGTATACCGTAATAGATTATAAGTCAGTGCACACACATACAACCTCAAAAAAATAACCAAATACAAAATGACTACTATATGCTCTTTACCTTTGGTAAACAAATCATTTGGAGCACAAAAAATTGTTGTGAACCAATGTCAAAACGAATCCTTTGTCAGCTAAAGCGCCTCCTCTCTTGTGGACACCTTGTTTTGTCCTGTATAAGAAATTATCCAAATACCGATGGAATCAACTATCCAGATCATTGGTACCATTTCTTTTCACAACTGAATCTGGCATTGTCTCCAATACCACTTAATGGACATTGGACTAGGAATGGAAGCATAGACGAGAGATAAAAATGGAAAGGTATATCACCTCACTAATCAGAAAAGGGAATAAGAAGAAATAAAGCACTCCTGCAATAAGAGAAAAAACATATCAATTATATATAAAAGAGAAAAAACATATCAATTATATACAAAATAAATATGACACGAACCACAGGTAAAGGTGTAAATAATAAAGCATAGTCATGTTAAAAATGAGGCATCATGCATCCATAAGAGACTTGACCAATACATCACCCAAAAAAAAATACTGCAAATTAGCAAGCCAAAGTGCATATGAATGGGCGTTGTTGTTTTAATTTGTGAAATAAAATGTCTATTGTGGGGTGTTAAGGTGATAGGAAGTTTGGTGTAATGTGAGTGCAACTAAAATATGAAAATGGGGATGTGAAAATGGGTTCAGGTGTGGTGGCACATTTGATAATATGTGAGGATGTGCTAACTGAGGTGAACTGGGTTAATTGTGGAGTGAAGGTGATTGAATCAGCCATGTATGTGTGTACAGTGACCTGAGATCTGTGTGATGAGTGAACTGTATGGGGTGGGTGAATGCAAAAACTCCATATTTACATAAGTTAAGATACTCAAAAGACATACATTGATACTTGTAGTCCCTTAATTGCCAAATATTATAGTGATCCAATCATTTATTGAAGAAAAAATACCTGAGTTTACCTGTTTGTTACGTCCAAATAGATACCAGACCTGTTTAGATTTTATGCAGCCCCTAAAAATGTGCTCCATGCCTTCATTTCCTCCATAAAAATCACAGGTGGTAGAGTCCGTAAGACCCCATTCATTTGTAAGAAGTTTGCCATGAAGAGTAAGCCATAAAAAATAGACCAACTTCTGTGGGAGTTTAAGTTCCATAATTTTTTTTCCAAACTACCACCCCTTCATGCCGGCCGGGTGAGGGTATTGTAGCAGCTCCCAATGGAAGATTTTTATTTTTTGGCTCCTACCCTATGTAGGACTGTCCTCATTATTCACAATCTGAGTAAGAGGCATGCTTAAGATAATCAAAACAGATTGGGGGTTAAAGAGTTACTGAAATTTCAAAAGGTCCCAATTATTGAAGGAATCTTAGATGGGGCTCACCTTTGATCCATTAAAAGGGTCCGAATTCAGTAGCATCGGATTGGGGCATACCCACACCACCAATCCTTATGAATGTCCACTTTGTTCCCATTGCGAAAGACCGATTTTGTAATTATAATGAGGACAGAGCGGGTGTTTAAAATATCTTTCGAAACTGGGTTCCACTTGACAGGCCAATTTCTCAGGTTAGGTGAAATGGAATATTTCTGTTTAAGGACTTGAACCCATAGAGGTTTGGTCTCAATTCAAGTTTCCTGCCAAGTTGGGTAACATTCTCAATAATGTTATTGACACAAGTCCCCATGCCCAGACCCCCATCGCTTTTTTACTTACAAACCGTGGTCCAGTTCACATTATGCACTTTTCTTTGACTGTCAACACTCCCCAAGGGAAACTTCTATTTAGTTTATCGAGATCATTGCACACTTTTTCGAAGCACGATAGTTTGCATGTTATGGAAAGGAATAGCAGAGGTGATAGCTCTAATGAGGGTGCCTGCAACGGAAAGAAACTTAGATTTCCACTCCCACAAGCCTTTTGTGCTCAAATTTATCCATGGATAAGAGGAACTCCAAGGTAAGAACCAAGGTCACTAAACAAATTCATCCCCATGTAAGGCTAATAGCCATAGCTTGGCTCCGGGGAATATCGGGAGAAACATAGATTTTAGACTTGGAGAAATTTAGGTGTTGACCCGGCGAGTCTCCATGATGGTCTCACGAAGAGATAAGGGGAGAGAAGGTCCCCTTGTCTAAGGCTTCTACTAGTCTAGATCTGCATGCCTTCAAGGGGGCCAATTCCAAGAATAGCCGTGGTATTATTCGTCACATAACTCGTAATTAAATCCACCCAACTCTTCTTGTGGTCGAACGCCTCGGGCACCCTCATAAGAAAAATTGGTCGGTTGTAAGCTTTCTCAAGATCAATTTTTACGATCAATATCCATAGTTTGTCTATCTGGTAGGGAACTCGCTTGTGCTGGGATAATCACATTATTTAGAATGGGTCTAAGAAGATTGACCAAACCTTATCAATGATATTGTAGGAACAATCTCTTGTCTAATAATGACATTTTCCGTAGGTTGTCTACCCATTAGGAAACTCTCTTGTGCTGGGTTAATCATCTTATTTAGAATGGGTCTAAGACGATTCGAAAAAACCTTAGAAAGGATTTTATAGGGAACATTACAAATCATAATGAATCTAAAATGATTTATTTATTCAAGGTTATCAATTCTTTTGGTTTAAAGTATTAAGGATGGTGTTAGATCTGCTGCGAAACGAAATATATATGAAGCAACCAAAGATAAATTGAGCTAAACTAGGATTTATCCTACCCCAAATTTTTTATAAAAGGATGGTTGAATCCCATCGGGCCGGAGCCTTCCAATTTTTAATGGATAAGATTGCAAGACTGTTGTTATGCCATGTGGAGAAAGTCATCTATGTGTTAGCAGCATCCTAGCACATTAAAAGAATTATCCAACCAGTCGCACAAAATACAGCTTTAAAGTACCCCCCCCCACCCTACATGATTAGCCATGTATTATTCTACTCACCATCCATACGTAGGCGGTCAATTCTTTTTCTTTTTCTTTTTCTTTTTCTATTAATTGCGCACACATGAAAATACCTCTACTGCCTTGAGAAATCCACTACATTCAGAACAAAAGATATTCTATTCTAAGCTTTTTTTTCTAGAGCTCCAGCACGCAAGAAGTCTACATTGTCTGTTAAAAGTAGAGGGAAGGAAGTTAGCATTCATGAATATCACTATAGGGCTATGATCAGAAGTCGTACGAGGGAAATTGTTGACAACCGCCTCAGGATAGATTATACGCCACTATGGATTTGCCAAAGCCTAGTCTAATCTCACCAAGGTATTAGTGAAGCCTTCTCGGTTGTATGACCAGGTGAGGTGTGGACCAGTGCATTGGAGATCTTCTAGACTAAACTCCCCAATATCACTAATAAAACAAAAGCCGCAACTAGAGAAAGCTCTAGACAATGTATATCTTTCTTTTTGCCCTGGCCCCAATGATCATTGATGTCCACCACCACAAGCCATGGTGTACTTGAGTCTTTTTCTAGAGCTTATTTTCCCAAAGACGAGCTCGTATCACAGGATATGGGTTGGCATATATGGCTGGGAAGCGCCAATCTTCATACCCAGTTTTGGAAACCACCATGTGGATAGCTTGGTTCATAATTTGGATCGGGGTGATAGAAATGGAGAGGGGTTTGAAAGAATCCAAATACCCACAAGCCTGCCTATACGGTCTTCATTCAACGCTGCTATAAAACAAAAATCGGTGACATAGTTCCCCATTTTCCTAAGTAGGATACGAGTCTCTAAAAGTACCAACACATCTGGCTTATGAGTTTCTTGTTGGCTCTAAATTCATCTTTCATGGCACCCTAATAGTTCCATATAATCACAATCATTGAGTAAAAATTAGGATATAGTGGTAAAGCCAATGACTTACCCCATGTTAGCCTGAGTCGAACTGTCATTTTGGATTCTTCCGTTCTTTGAATCAGCTTTGTCAAATTCGTTGTTTTGGATCAGCTTGTCGAGTTTTAAGAGTAAAGGAGCTCAAAACTATGGGAAAAGAGACATTAGTCATCAAAACCTCAACAAATCAGAGCAAAATATATTTTTGTCTTGTACACAGTAACACACACAAAATTTGCGTCATATATTGACATATTTTGCGTGTGTATAATAATCTGATGATGTTATAGTTATCAATTATCATATTAGCTTAGGATTAGATATTACGTGTCGGGTTTAGAATAATCAAATCATGAAATTTATATCTTGAATTAAAATTCATCATTCCGGGTGAATCGTCGCCGAATGGTTTTGTACATTAGTCGATTTGGCTCAGATTTCTGAGTCTTATGGGTAACGGAGCGCAAAACTATGGGAAGAGGGAGAATTTAGGCATCAAATCGTCATCGAATCAGAGAGTTTTGGCTGCTTGGGCGAAAGAAGTTCGAGAATGTGAGGTGGAGTTTCGGATCGAGAGTATGGAATATCTGATGAAGAAGGGGGCTATGGATTATCTGATGAAGAGAAGCACGGAGGACAGTCGATTTTCAGTCTGATATTTGATCAGTTCAATGACACTCTAGTGAGAATACTTGTTGAGCTAGTGGTACCGTTTGTTCTGGCTTGGTATGATGGTGATGAAGGTGGTGACATGCAGATCACCACCTTTGTTGAGCCATTTTTGTGTAGCTCAACACTTTGAGTTGAGCATGAGTCATTGACTAGGGAGAGTTAAGCTGTTGTAATACAAATAAGGCTGTTTCTGGAAGATTATGAAATTCAAGGGAAAAGTGTATGGTGTTTTCAGGAACGACGATTGTGAATGGGAACTGTATTAGTTTAGTTACTCAGACGGGTATGAATACGGAGATAGGGAAGTGCATTCCCAAATTCAAGAGGCGTTTATGAATGAGGAAGATACACCATTGAAGGAGAAGTTGAATGAATTTGGGGACGTTCTTACTTCTTTAATTGGTTTGATTTGTGTTGTGCTTTGGCTTATTAATGTGAAATACTTCCTATCTTGGGAGTATGTTGATGGACGACAAAGGAATTTCAAGTTCTGGTTCGAGAAGTGCACTTATTACTTTGAGTTGCAGTGGTATTGGCAGTACCTGCCATTCTGGAAGGTTTTCCTGCAGTTATCACTATATGCTTGGCTCTTGGCAAACGTAAAATGGCTCAGAAGAATGCACTTGTTCTCAAATTGCCCAGTGTTGGATATGGATCTGTATTTTTGTTGTTTAAACCTTAATTTTCTGTACTTTTTTCTCTACATATCTAAGTCACCAACCACGGACCAAGAAATTCATAATGCATTGGAATTTTTTAGCAGTAGATGTCCACAACAATGTTCAGCATAAATTTATAGGTTCTTGAATCTGACCATCGTCTTTAGCGTAGTTGGTGGGTTATTTCTTATTTAGTTGTGGGTTTTGTTTAACTATCATTTTTTTCCTCTATTTTCTCAACAGCCAAATGGATGCAAGAGGCTTATAATTTTTTTAAATTCATCCATCTTTTTAATTAAATAAAAGGAAGCGGTATTTAAAGTTCCTCTGTGTTTCATTTTTGTTCTCGTTTGTACAATGATGGTTGTCAGAGCACTCTAACTGAGAGCAGGGGAAACTCTTTAGTATATCTTTGTTTCAATATTAGTAGGTTGATCTGATTAACTGTTTATATTTGAAGTTATCTTTCCAAATGTGGTATAAAAGTAGTGCATTCTTAATAATACACGATTTGGTAATTTAAAGTGATTAAGGCACACATTTGATTGCTAATTTCCCTTTCTTATTACATCTCTCTTTCATTTATTTGTAATTTGTAAGACGTGTAAAATGATTTGTGAAATTTCTATCTTAGTTTGAGTTCTTGATTTTTTTATCTAACACAGTAATGACACGGATTATTTGGCCATTACTCAAAATTAATGTCTAAATGTTTTGATATGATTCTTCTTAGTGAATACATGCTTAGTAAATATCTGATACAGAATATTTGTTTTTACTTTTTGGCTGTTTTTTCAGTTTTTGAACACATTAATTGTTAGCTGTTTGATGCACATGTCTTTAATGGCTGTACAACTGTGATTGTTCTGATAAAACAGGTATGTTGACTACCAATCAGATGGCAGTGGCCAAGTTTGTCGATCATTCAATATGGCATTGGCGAAGATTGGCCAGTGGGTCAAATGGATGCTAACCTCCAAACACCAGCTAAGATTGCTGCTGTGTGCCATGATGCTCGTGTTGAAAGAGCCTCGAATTAGTATGCTCCTAAGATTGTTGCTGTGTGCAATGTTCGTATAGAGTTTAAGCTCAAGAACTGGAATAATTCAAGCCTGAAAAGTAATGGATGAAACAAGAGTGACTAGTTCAACAGAGTCAAAATCAAGTAGTATATAGCAGAAGCAGCGCATATGCTTAATAATGAAAAATGTTCTACAAATGCGTTTCTCTCTTCCTTCAACCTCTATTGTTCAAAATATAAAAAGGTTTCTATTCAAAACAATTAAGGCATACCAACAAAAATTTGCAATCACTGCTAACTCGGTCGTGCGCTTCAACAGTGACCACACTGTTTCCTCTAATAACCACCATGCCTATATCAGTTCACTCATTTCAACAATGACCACACTGTTTCCTCCAACCACAAAACTTCCCTAAGGTCTAGATGATTGGTAGGTTCATACAAAAGTATGAATCTCCCTCCTTTCACACAAAATTGAAGAGAAGAGATAACGAAAGAAGTATTGATCGCCTTCCCTCACACACACACACGAGCACAAATAAAACTTTCTCCCCTTCCCCTTAAACAGCTTAACTAAGAAATTTTATTCCTTCTCCTCTTTTTTTGTTGATTTTACAAGACCCAAATACAAATAAACAAGACTTGGTCCACCCTAAGAAGCACCAATACAGGTACAGGACTTTTTCAAGAGTAAATAATAGGGATACTCAAATGCATCCAAAATTAGGTTCAGATACCTATGCTCAAAAAGACGGCCATGTGGATTCCATCTCGTGTCCCAAATAGTGGCAAGAATTCAAACTAACACTTTACGACTGCACATCTCCGAAGCTAGTACGAGTAACCCAACAATCCTCATCAAAGATGTCGAAAGAATCCTCAATCCAATAAGGTGCTTGGGGAACTCCTCATCAACTATGACAATCGGGATGTTGGTCAGTATTTAGGGCCACGGCTCACCCAAGGGAAGACGACTAGTGAAAGTAGCGGTGGGTGCACAGAGTTTGGACAACAGCGTCCAACAATCAAGCATGATCCCCTTATATTTCGACTAAAGGATCTCCTCGCCGCACTCCTCTTAACGAGCAGGTGTGATGACTCCGTAGCAATATCCCATTACCTCATCATACCAATAAGAACGATCCATTTCCCATTGTTCAAGCTTCGCAAGTTCTGTTGAAGCCTCGCAGTAGTACTCCTCAAAATCCATGTACTCATCGTCAAGTTGCTTATTATAGTCCATATCACAAAAAAATTCCCCGTAATTGGATTTGTTGGGCTGCCTGAAAGTGATGTGAATCTAAGAATGCGGAAGCGTTATTATTACACTACACAACAACAACAACAAATAAAACTAAACTAAAGAAATCGGTTTCTTTCTGTCTCTATTCTCTTTCTCAATATTCAAGTGTGTTTACATATGAGGGCCAAGGGCCAATTTATAGGAGAAAAGTTACTTGGTGGCCAAGTAATGACCCAAAAGACTAAAAAGGATAACTAATAATTAGAAATGACTAATTAGTCCCAAACATGCTTGGAGACCAATTGAAGACTAAAAATAAAAGAAAATGACAATTTTACCCTAAAAATAGAAAATAAAAGATAGTTTTCTCCCGGGAGCACAACCACGCGCCACGTGTTGCTATGTATCATAAACACATCATTCTCCCCATCTTCAAAAAGCTCGCCCTCAAGCGTGTAAGGTGACTCATCAATGCCACATGATATAATCCTTGAAATCCAAGCAATGAACCTCATCAATAATGGGTCTAATAAACCCAAATCCCGACGATGTCTCTCTACGAAATCCGAGCAACCAAAAACTGACGACCATATCCGCCTTCCCTACACCACAAGTACACGGTTACAACTTGGTGTGGTGGACCCTTGAATCTGACCTGATGGAAATTTCAGAGATCAAGTACGATGGCGAAACAAGCGGACTGAAGGTGGCGACATTCCGAAATGCCGAACCCAAAAATGGCAAATTGTAAGAAACGGATCCCAAGTGGGGCGCATTTTTCAAGGAAGTCATGAGTTGTGTCACAAATGGGTCATAAGACCAATTGTGATCGGATTTTAGGTCAAATCGGGTTTGATTGTGATTGGTAATAGGTGAGCGTGGAAAGGGTAAAAATAGGATAAAAGGGGTGGGGCTGATTTTTTTGGCCGGAATAGGGTTTTAAAAGGTGGTGGGGGTTGGTTTGGCCGCCTGAGGTGTGTTCGGTGGGCTTTGAGGGGTTTCGGATCAGATCGGGAGATTGGGAGGGTGGGCAGGAGCTTGAGGGTGTCAACAGCAGGGAGGGGGCCGCCGAGGGGCTAGGGTTTGGTCAGCGGTGTGGCTGGAGGTGACAGGGGTTAGGGGTTAGGTCAGAAGCAGAGGGCGGGTTTGAAGGGTTCGGGTAGAAGGGTGGTCGGCGGTGGCTAGGGGAGCTACTGGGGTGGTCGGCGGGAGTAAGTAGGGTAAGGCAGGGGTTTTGGGAGGGGTTTCTAAGGTTAGGGTTTGGAGTGAGATAGAAGATGGTATTTCATTTGAACGAGATGGTGGTTGTGTGGCGGTAGGAGATGGAGGTGGAGGTAGGTGGTGGTGGAAGGTGGAAGGTGGAGGCTAGAAGGGATGGTATCCCCCCAATTAACGTTGATGGAATCTAGGGTTTCCATCCACACGAGTTCCATTTGAACATTTATCAATCAAACGATTGAAGGATTGTCCGAGTTGAAATCACAACTCGATACCCACTTCATGAATCACGACAAACACCAAGCACAAACAAGGCTCTGATACCAATTTGATGTGAATCTAAGAATGCGGAAGCGTTAACAACAACAACAACAAATAAAACTAAACTAAAGAAATGGGTTTCTTTCTCTCTCTATTCTCTTTCTCAATATTCAAGTGTGTTTACGTATGTGGGTCAAGGGCCTATTTATAGGAGAAAAGACTAAAAATGATAACTAATAACTAGAAATGACCAATTAGTCTCAAACATGCTTGGAGACCAATTGAAGACTAAAAATAAAAGAAAATGACAATATTACCCTAAAAATAGAAAATAAAAGATAGTCTTCTTTCGGAAGCACAGCCACGCGCCACGTGTCGCTATGTATCATAAACACATCAGAAAGAAGTGAGGGGAACAAGAGGGGTCGTTTTGGAATTTGATTTGGGAGATCAAATGCAATTTTTAAAATTTGGGGGAATGGGTTGTTAGTTTGCCGGTCAGGACATTTTTCCAGGTTAGGGTCGGCGTTTGGAGCCGTCCTGCATTGAATTATGCCACTCCTTGCCTGAGAGGGTCTAATAGTTCAGTGTATGTAGGCAAGTAATACGATGGATTTATTTTAAATATACATGTCACATATAAAAGAAGAACAAGACCAAGTCAAACATAAGATTTTAATTCAAGTCTCGCTCACTGTGCGAGTTTAGGCTATAATTGTAAAACTGAAGTTCAAGAAGCAAATACATAAATACACTTTAGTCTAACTACAGCTAGTATGTTACAATTTATTCATAACAAAACTAAAAAGAACAACTAGTGTGTGTCCGATATGGCAGGCATTTCATTTTTATCCAATCCACAATTGAGTGGGAGATAGTGTGTTAAAAATTGTTTACCTATAAATATAGATGATTCAAACAAGAAATCTAATCGGCTGATAAATAGCTTATGACTAAACATTAAAAAAAATTAATATCTATTTATATATAATCACTATAATTTTAGAAAATATCACACCCCCCATTAATAACTTTTCCTTTCATGTTTGTTGCATAACTCTTGAATGAGGAACACATAAGACTCCTATAAGCTAAATTGGGCATTAACATTCTTAGGTCGCCAAGCACTATCTAGTTCTCATCACAAATTGGTAATAAAAAACTCAGGGGGTGGCTACATGTTCCTACCTTTTCTCTTTAATTTAAAAATATTTTATTTTCCTATACTCATTTTTTGTTGAATTCCTACTAAAAGTGAACGGCATTAGTTCAGATTTCAAAATTATTGCAATATGAGCATGAAATGCAGGAGTGTCACATCCTATATAACATTTGAGGTGCATCCATGTGGCAAAAGGCCAAACATACTTACTATATACGATAAATGTGTAACTTACCACTGGATAGAAAACGTAAAAACATAAACTTCGCTAAATTTATTGATGACTCAAACACATAATCTTACATTACATTGATTCAACACAACATTTCAAAACATATGCATCACTTGCCAAATAGATTGCTAATTTATTCTCCCATGACGCCTCTTACCACTTTTCATTGGCCTCTTTATCTTCGTATGTTGTCCATTTCCGACAATTTCGGTAAACCATTTTGGTTTTCCTGTCAAGAACATGAGGAGACCCATAACCAATCCAAATATAGTGCCGCAACCATATCGTATCAGAACAACCTTCCATGTAAATCCACTTGCAAAATTTGAATCTTCTTTTCGTTGGAATGCTGGTGATTGTGGGGTCTCATCATCTCCACATTGTTTTGACAACGGAGGCCCGCACAATGCAGAGTTCCCAATGTACGAATCATTTTCAAATGTATCAAACTGCTTGCCATAAGGTATAGGTCCCACAAGATGATTTTTTGAAAGATTCAAAACTGCAAGAAATGTTAGAAATGTTAGCTGTTGAGGAATCTCTCCCATGAGTTGGTTTGAGGAGAGGTCTAATGATTCGAGCATGGAAATATTGCCCAACGTTGATGGGACATGACCTGCAAGGTTGTTATGGGATAAATTGAGCACTCGGAGTGAATTGAGATTTCCGATGAAATTGGGAATCTCGCCTTCGAATTTGTTGCTAGATAGATCAATGGTTGTGAAGATATTTAGAATTCTAACCATATGAAACTCTAATCCTTTCATAGCCATTGTTACTTCATCATGATAATCGGTGTAATTCTCGGTCGTTATGTACTTCTGCTCTATTTCAGTTTCCTTCACATTCATCATGGCTTTGAAATATCTAAAATATTTTGATGGAAGAAAGCCAGTAAATTGATTGTTAGAAAGATCAATTATTCTCAGATTAGGGAAAGGCAGCTTAGTCTTGGCAGTGTTGTTTATGGGGCCATGGAATCTATTATATCTCAAGACAAGGACCTGCAGTCTTGGAAGAGTTTCTAACCAATGTGGGAATGTATCATTTATCTGGTTATTTCCAAGATCAAGAACGTCTAACTGTTTACAGTTGGCCAAAGATCGCGGTAGAATTCCTTCTAATTGATTTCCATGCAAATTAAGAGTCTGCAAACTGTTGCCTTTTGCACCAAGTGTTGCTGGAATTGTCCCACGAAATCCGTTATTTCGTAAATCTAACACCCAAAGATTGTAGCTAAAGTTTCCCAAGCATTGCGGGATTGTGCCACTGAATCTATTATTAGACAAATCAAGGACATTAAGAGAGCTAAAGTTGCAGATGGACGATGGGAGTGGTCCTTGTAACAAATTGGATCGAAGGTTAAGTTCTCGTAATGGATCAGCCCACATGTACAGTGGCCAATTAGAGAGTTGGCCATGAATTTGGTTGTCGGATAGGTCTAATGTTCGGAGATTTGGATTGTCTTTAAACAAATGTGGGAACTCCTTCATCTTGCAAAACGTCAACCTCAAATACCGGAGCTGGGGAAATGTTACATTGATCTTGGTATTGGTGGTGATCACAGATAGTCCATTGCAAGAAATAACAAAATACTCAATGTTTGTGAGATTTGAAAACATGTTTAGTTCTATAGTATCAGAAAAATTGTTCCCAAAAAGACTGAGACTGAGATCAGTAAGGTTCACAAGTTTTGAAAATGATTGTGGAATGGGTCAATGTAAGTTATTGTCACTCAAATCAATACTCACCAGTGACTTTGATTGGATCTCAGGAATTTTTCCAGTGAACCGATTGGAGTATAGATACAAGGTCGCCAATGATGGAAGAGCAAACAACAAAGAAGGTATTGTCTCGCTGAATGAGTTATTTCCGAAGTTGAGACCACTAAGGTTCACAAGTTTAGAAAATGATTGTGGAATGGGTCCATGTAGGTTATTGTCACTCAAATCAATACTCACCAGGGACTTTGATTGGATCTCAGGAATTTTTCCAGTGAACCGATTGGAGTATAGAAACAAGGTCGTCAATGATGGAAGAGCAAACAACCAAGAAGGTATTGTCCCGCTGAATGCGTTATCGCCGAAGTTGAGATGAGTAAGGTTCGCAAGTTTTGAAAACGATTGTGGAATGGGTCCATGTAGGTTATTGCCACTCAAAACAATACTCACCAGTGACTTTGATTGGATCTCAGGAATTTTTCCAGTGAACCGATTGGAGTAGAGATACAAGCTCGTCAATGATGGAAGAGCAAACAACCAAGAAGGTATTGTCCCACTGAATGAGTTATAGCTGAAGTCGAGATAACCTAGTCTGGGAAACCCAACTATGTTGGAGGGAAGGGGGCCAGTCAGTGAATTATGTGAAATTTCAGTGAAATTGTTAGGAATCTCTCCACTGAAATTGTTATGTGAGAAGTCTAAGTAAGCCAGGTGCTTGAGATTTGAGAGTGTTGATAGAATGTCTCCACTGAAATTGTTGATTCCGATGTCCAAGTGAGCCAACTGCATAAGGTTTCCGAGCGATCTCGGAATGGACCCAGAGAATTTGCAATAAGCCAGTCTCAATTGATTTAAGGACTTCAAATAGCCAACTGAATCTGGTAATTCACCACGTAAACTCGTGTGTGAAAGATCCAGATAATTCAAAGACTTCAAATAGCCAATTGAATCTGGTAATTTCCTGTGCAGTCCAGTAAGAGAGAGATCGAGTGATGTTAGAGAAGAAGAGATATTCAAGGGAAGAGTTGAAGAGAGGTTAATCCCCTCAAGAGAAAGTTGTGTCAACTGGGTTAAGTTTTGAAGTAACATTTTGAAATTATGGTTTCCCAGTTGCATTTCGAAATTGTAAGAGGGATCAAGCGAAACCAGTTTGGACATATGAGAGATTTCTGAGGAAATCTGGCCGGAAAATCCAGAGTAAGAAAGGTCGAGATGTGTCAAAGTGGTAGCAAAACTGACCCAAGAATTGGTGTGAGATCCGAGAGAATTGGAAATTATTGAAAGCAAGATTGAGTCTGTTGAGGTGAGAAAGCTGGGAGAGGGTGGTGGTGTTGGAAAGGATATATCCCTGAAGTTGGCTGCAACTCAAGTCGAGCTCAATCACGTCACCCGTCCACCCATCGCATGTGACTCCGTCCCACGTGCAGCAATCTGTATCCCTTTTCCAAGACATCGTCTTAGTTTGGCCACTGGACTCGCTACAGTATGAAGAACTACTATTTATTATGAACATTTGCTTAAATTGAAGCAATACAAGGCTCTGCTCATAAGGGCACGAATGATTATAGGGCGGAGATGATGGGATGGAAGAAACTAATTGATGATGTGGAAGGATGACCAACAACACCAAGATGAAGGGATAAACCCCCACTGAGTTTCCCATTTGTAAAATGAAATGGTTCTGATTATGATTCTTTGTATCAAAGGAGTGTTTAATGTGGACATGGTAAAATTAAAATCAACAATAAAGAAAGAAAAATGTCACTACTTTGAGAGTAATAAAAGATTTAGAGTAGCTCACCCTCGCAAAATCAAGGGGAATGTTGAATGTTGAGCCGTGAAGAAGCTTTGTTTCATCAATCTGAGAAGAAAAAACATAGAGAAACAGCAAGGGACTAAGACAATTGAAATATACTATAATTTTAACATTCGATTAGTTTGAAACAGAGATATGCAGAAATAGTATGTGCATATATCTCTCTACTTTATTGAGCATTTTTTTATCAATTTCAATGAAAGAAAAGCATAAAGACAACGACTCCTCGCATATAATTGTACACAACAGATAAGGGCATTGAGCAGACCAATTCATAGAAAAAACAGAACAGAAAAACAAAAGAATAATCATTGCGTAATACCGCTAACTGTTAACTAGGCCTACCTCTACAACGAGGCAGAGTATTCACTAGTAAGCCCAGCAAAACCAAGAGTACAGACACTAAACATCTTACCATTAATGTCTTACACAAGCTCTCCCTCATTGTTCACTCCCGTTTTCTCACCATGTACAAGTGAGGAAGAAATGGCATAGTTTACAAGTTCATATGAAGTTCCTATATATATATATAACGTGGAGAATTTCAAAAATTTGTTAAGAATGTTAGCTTTGAATAGGTGAGAGCAACACTAATGAAACTATTATTCAAATATAAGAGAAGTAATTTCCTCTATCTGGTGGTAATACCAAATAAACTACCATTTCTTTGCATGACTGATTGGGTTGTGGGACCCTTCAAATGCAGTACCATTGAACTGGTTAGATGGACTTGCATGAAATGTAAACCTGGTAAAAAGGAACTGCCCATTTCCCATGAATGATTATAGAACTAGTATTGTCAAAATTTTACACTGAAATTATTTGATGTTTTTCTTGGTTTTAAACAGGATATGCCGATTAGAAAATCAATCAAGTTCAGCTTCTTTAATACTTTTACAAAATGTTTTACATTGGTAAATTTTCATATGTATGATAATTTTGCTGATAGTTTTAGATCTTTAGGTTATTGTAGCTGCCCTAGCATTAGGATCTTTATGTTCTATGAATTTCCATAATCAAATTGTGAGATTTATGTGTTTGAATATTGTCATTTCAGGTGAATTATCATCTCTTTTTTACTGTTTCTGTGAGTTCGTTGAGATTTATTGTATCATCAGCTCAGAATTAGCCTCACTCCCACTTGTAGAAAATGCTTCGGTCTGATGTATCTAAGATATGTACATATCTTGTTAGTTTGGATCTTTAGGGTTTTTATGGTGTATGAATTTGTATAATCAAATCATGAGATTTATGTGTTTCATTTGAAATTCATCATTGCAGGTTGTTTTTCACACTGTTTCTGTGACATTTTTGAGATTTTAACTGTATGAAATATTGAAAAGCATCAGCTCAGAATTAGTCTCTCTAACACTTGCACAAAACAATTTAGGCTTCACATTGGTGCATATATATATATATATATATATATATATATATATATATATATATATATATATATATATATATATATATATATAGGCAGGCTCCTGTGCACACTAAGTTTGCACACTAAGTTTGCACATTACCTTTTTAAAGTAGTAAAAAAAAAATTTGAGTGCTGGCGCACACCAATTTTTTTATGTCATATTTTAACATTTCAACGGACTCACATAAAAAAAATTAGCTCAAAAAAACTTTTTTTGCTATTTTTAAAAAATCGGTCAAACTTTCGCAATTTTTAAAGGGCTTAAAAGCATAGAAAGTTTGACCGATTTTGTAAAACTAGCAAAAAAAGTTTTTTTTAGATGATTTTTTTTATATGGGTTCTTTGAAATGTTTAAAGATCACACAAAAAAAATCAACTCAAAAATATTTTTTTTACTACTTTAAAAAGGTAATGTGCAAACTTAGTGTGCACAGGAGCCTGCCTATATATATATATATATATATATATATATATATATATTTGAATCTGTATAATAATTTTATTGATGTTTTACTGATAGTTCTAGATCTTTTGGTTACTGTATGTCTCAGAACCAAAGAGGTTGTCAATTAGTTAGTTGAGGCAGAATATTCTGTTAAATAGATTGACTCTATATTCTGTTAGAAAGTTAGTGGAATTAGTTTCTATTTGAAATAGGTTGTATTAGTCTATAAATAGAGGCATATGACATGTAAGAGGGGGGAAATGAACAATTTTTCTTGCTTTCCGTTCTAAATTCTTTTCAATTCTTTCATTTCTTCTATACTCTAATAGGTCAAATGAGATTCAATCATACCCTTAATTTTTAAGGGATGACAAATGGTATCAGAGCCACCTCCTAGCCCAATCTTTCTTCCATCATTAGTGATTCTTGGATTTCTTTTCATTTTTGATCTCACTCATATTCTAACTCCATCTTCATTCTTTTCTTACTCCTTTCTGCACCAAACTGATTTGATAAATTGTCACAGAGAATTCATCCAGTCAATTTTGAATTCTTGTGGAAAGAGCAAACTATCTAATCATATATTCTTCTTATCGTTCTTGTTGACTCTCAAATGACAGAAACCAGGTGCCAATCAACCGAGAACAAAATTAATGAGTTGACTCAAAGACAAGATAAGGGGGAGGAGAAGATTAATACAATGCAAGAAACCCTCGAAGCTTTGATGATCAATATTAATCATCACTTTGAGAAAAGTAAATCACATGAGGTGAATGAAGGCATCTTGGGACGTCACCCAATCATGATTTTTTTTTTCATAAAACTCCTAAGTTTGAAGGGAATGAACCAAGGGAATGGTTGCAATAGATGAGCTGGTACTTCATGTTGAATCCGCTACCTGAGGAACAAAAGGTTCTGTTTGTGGCCCTCCATTTAGAGGGTAAGGCTGCCACTGGTTCCAGGCTGAATTTACCAACCCAAGAAATGTCTCATGGGAAGAATTCAAGATGAAATTGTGTGGAAGATTTTCACAAGAAGGGATAGATTATGTGGTTGTTGAGTTTAACAAGCTACAACAAGAAGGAAGTGTAGCCGAGTATCAAGAAAAGTTTGAAACACTTAAACCTCTAATGATGGCACAAAACATTGGACTCAATGAGTTATTATATTTGAAGCTTCTTGAGTGGACTCAAAGAGTGAGATACGAAAGCCTGTTAATATGTTCCTACCCACATCCCTAAATCATGCGTACCTGTTAGCCAAACTTCAAGATCAAGAATACTCTTATTCTTTAAGAAACCAAACCTTGCCTAATACTCACCCCCCTAAATGTTAAGAGAAGTCCCACTACAAATTCCCAACCTAGCTATGCTACGAAAATGTCATCCCCTTATCTGAATAATACCCAAACCAAAAATACTCCAAAACCGCTTACCAACACCCACACATTGTCCCAAGGCCAAAAAACCTTGTACTTACCTCCTATCAAAAAAATCAGTCCCTCATAAATGCAAGCCAGAAGAGAGAAGGGGTTGTGCTACAACTGTGATGAGAAGTACTCAATTGGGCATAAGTCTAAAAACATGAGGTTGTACCTTATTTCGGGTGATGATGAAAGCTACGAGGAAGCAGGATGTAAAGAGGAGGTCTGGCAAGAAGATATGACCATTTCACTCAATGCTATAGCTGGTTCCCAATCACCAAGAACCATGTTATTGAAAGGCAGGGCCAATAATGTGATCATTACTATCTTGATCGATTCTGGAAGCTCACATAAACTTTTTGGATCCTTTAACTGCTAAAAGGATTGAGTGTGAAATTGAGGAAACTCAACCTATGCTCGTAACTGTCGCTAATGGCAGTCAAGTTAGTGTAAAGTGTTTATGTAAGCAGTTGGAATGGCTGATGCAAGGATACCAATTTGAAGCAGAAGTTAGACTCCTGAGATTGGGAGATTGCGACATGGTTCTCGGAGTACAATGGTTGAGTGAAATAAGTCGCTTATGCATGAATTTAAATACCATGCAGCTGCAATTCAAGCAAGAAAACAAAAGAATAGAGTTGCAAGGGGAACAAGGCAGGGTCCAACTGCATATGATTTCTGCCAAAGCATTTCAGACTCTGCAAGAAACATATGTCAACAGTAATTGGTCAACTTTATACAATAGCTACTGAGAAAAACAGAGATTGGCTCTCCTAATGTTTTATTACCGATTCTTAAGAAATATGACATGGTGTTTAAGGAATTACAAGGGCTACCACCCAAAAGGTCCCATGACCATCATATTCCTATTAAGAATGGAAGTGACCCGGTGAATGTAAGACCATATTGATATCCACGCATTCAAAAGATGGAGGTAGAATAATTTGTCAAAGAGATGCTTGAATCTGGAATTATAAGACCCTCTTGCAGACCATTTGCATATCCGGTTCTAGTGGTTAAGAAAAAGGATAACACGTGGAGAATGTGTAACGATTATAGGGAGGTTAATAACCTTACTATAAAAGATAAATTCCACATCCCGGTGATAGAAGAACAGCCGGATGAGTTATATGGGGCCACCATCTTTTCGAAGTCGGATTTAAGATCTGGATACCACCAGATAAGAGTTCATGAGCCTGACATTCCAAAAATAGCTTTTAGAACTCACGAAGGACATTACGAGTTTTTAGTAATGCCTTTTGGGCTTACAAATTCTCCAGCCTCTTTTCAGTCATTAATGAACTCAGTCTTTAAAGACTATTTGAGGAAATTTATATTGGTTTTCTTCAATGACATATTGATTTATAGCCCAAAAATGGAAGAACATAAACATTTAAAAATTACATTGGAAATCCTTAAAGAGCATGAACTCTATGCCAAGCTTTCAAAATGCTCCTTTGGATAGCTCAAATTGGAGTATCTTGGCCATATAATCTGTGCTCAAGGGGTGGCTGCTGACCAGAGCAAAATTTCTGCTATGATTCCCCAGGTCAAAGAACATTAAATCTTTAAGGGGATTTCTGGGCTTAACTGGGTATTATAGAAAATTTATCAAATCATATGGTGTGATAAGAAAGCCTCTCACAAATATGCTCCAGAAGAATCAATTCCGATGGACCACTGAGCTGTGGATGCCTTTGAGAATTTAAATTAGGCCATGACCACAACACTTGTATTAGATTTTCCCAATTTCAACAAATTATTTGTTATTGAAACTGATGCCAGGAATTAAGGCATAGGAGAAGTATTAATGCAAGAGGGAGACCTCTGGCATTTCTAAGTAAGGCATTGACTCCATGAATAAGGGGGCTATCCACCTATGAAAAGGAACTTTGGGCCATAGTGTACGCTGTAGATAAATGGAGAACTTATCTCCTTGATCACAAATTTGTTATAAAGACTGACCACCAGAGTCTGAAGTTCTTATTAGAGCAAAGAGTTGCTTCGATGATACAACAAAAATGGCTACCCAAATTATTGGGTAATGCACTAGGGTAACATGGTTAAACGGATGGACTTTTTAATACATTAATGCTGCCTTCAAGTATCCAACTAGAAGATCAATCTGCAGAAACTCAACTTGTGTTAAAGGTATCCTTCCCTTGCTCTTCTTTGAAGTAGAAGGCACTCCTTCTCCTCTAAATTTGTGAAAATAGCCGGTCTGACTTCACTCCAGTGCTAAAAAAATATGAGTATCGTGTAAACTTTGAAATTCCTCTTTGTCTTTGTTAATTTATATCTAAACGGATTGGATTTCTCTGTTACTTTTTCTAGGGCAAAAAAATATTCATAGTTACTTCTTGATTGTGGTGGATGAATTGATGTTATTTTCTAATCTATCTGAGAAAGGAAGATCACATAGATGTTCTTTTTTTATAAAAAAAAAACTATTGGTTAGCTATATTTGTTGCAATCATGTCTACAATTTTCAATTATTGTTATAACAGATCCTCCTTTTGAGGTTATCTATTTAAATTGGGCATTAACATTCTTATGTCGCCAAACACTATCTAGTTCTCATCACAAATTGGTAATACAAAACTGAGGGGGTTGCTACATGTTCCAACTTTTTCTCTTTAATTTTAAAATATTTTATTTTCTTGTACTCATTTTTTATTGAATTCCTACCAGAAGCAAAAAGGCATTAGTTCAGAGTTCAAAACTATTGCAATATGAGCATCAAATGCAGGAGTGTCACATCCAATATAACATGTGAGGTGCATCCTTGTTGCAAAAGGCCAGACATCCTTACAATATATGATAAATGTGTAATTTACTACTCGATAGCAAACGTAAAAACATAAAATTCAATAAACTTATTGACAACTCAAAAACATAATCTTAGAGTACATTGATACAACACAACATTTCAAAATATATGCATCACTTGCCAACTAGATTGCTAGTTTCTTCTCCCACGACCCCTCTGACCTCTTTTCATTGGCCTCTTTACCTTCTTATGTTGTCCTTTTCCAACAATTTCAGTAAACCATTTTGGTTTTCCTATCAAGAACATGAGGAGACCCATAACCAATCCAAATATAGTGCCACAACCATATCCCTTCAGAACAACCTTCCATGTAAATCCACTAGCAAAATTTGAATCTTCTTTTTGTTGGAATACTGGTGATTGTGGTGTCTCATCATCTCCACATTTTTTTGACAATGGAGGCCCGCACAATGCCGAGTTCCCAATGTACGAATCATTTTCAAATGTATTAAACTGCTTGCCTTGAGGTATGGGTCCCACAAGATGATTTTTTGAAAGATTCAAAAATGCAAGAAATGTTAGACATGTTAGGTTTTGAGGAATCTCTCCCACGAGTTGGTTTGAGGAGAGGTCTAATGATTCGAGCACGGAAATATTTCCCAACGTTGATGGGACATGACCTGTAAGGTTGTTTCGGGATAAGTTGAGCACTCGAAGTGAATTTAGATTTCCGATGAAATTGGGAATCTCACCTTCGAATTTGTTGCTAGATAGATCAATGGTTGTGAAGATAGTTAGAATTCTTTTCATATCAAACTCTAATCCTTTCCAAACCACAGTTACTTCGTCATAATAATTGGTGTAATTCTCGGTTGTTATGTACTTCTGTTCTATTTCAGTTTCCTGCACATTCATCATGGCTTTGAAATATCTAAAATATTTTGATGGAAGAATGCGAGTAAATTGATTGTTAGAAAGATCAATTATTCTCAGCTTAGGGAAAGGTAGTTTAGTGGCAGTGCTGTTTATGGGGCCATGAAATCTATTATGTCTCAAGACAAGGACCTGCAGTCGTGGAAGAGTTCCTAACAAATGTGGGAATGTATCACTTACCTGGTTATTTCCAAGATCAAGAACATCTAACTGCTTACAGTTGGCCAAAGATTGCGGTAGAATTCCTTCTAATTGATTTCCATGCAAATTAAGAGTCTGCAAGCTGTTGCCTTTTGCACCAAGTGTTGTTGGAATGGTCCCACGAAATCCGTTATTTCGTAAATCTAACACGAAAAGATTATCACTGAAGCTTCCCAAGCATTGCGGGATTGTGCCACTGAAGCTATTATTAGATAAATCAAGGAGATTAAGAGAGCTAAAGTTGCAGATGGACGATAGGAGTGGACCTTGTAACAAATTGGACCGAAGGTTAAGTTCTCGTAATGGATCAGCCCACATGTACAGTGGCCAATTAGAGAGTTGGCCATGAATTTGGTTGTCGGATAGGTCAACTGTTCGGAGATTTGGACTGTCTTTAAACAAATGTGGGAACTCCTTCATCTTGCAAGACGTCAAGCTCAAATCCTGGAGCTGGGGAAATGTTACATTAATCTTGGTATTGCTGGTGATCACAGATAGTCCATTGCAAGAAATTAAAAAAATCTCAAGGTTTGTGAGATTTGAAAACATGTCTAGTTCAATAGTATCAGAAAAATTGTTCCCAGAAAGACGGAGATTGAGATAAGTAAGGTTCACAAGTTTTGAAAACGATTGTGGAATGGGTCCATGTAGGTTATTGCCACGCAAATCAATTCTCACCAGTGACTTTGATTGGATCTCAGGAATTTTTCCAGTGAACCGATTGGAGTATAGATACAAGGTCGCCAATGATGGAAGAGCAAACAACAAAGAAGGTATTGTCCCGCTGAATGCGTTATCACCGAAGTCGAGATAAGTAAGGTTCACAAGTTTTGAAAATGATTGTGGAATGGGTCCATGTAGGTTATTGTCTCCCAAATCAATACTCACCAGTGACTTTGATTGGATCTCAGGAATTTTTCCAGTGAACCGATTGGAGCGGAGATATAAGAATCTTAATGATGGAAGAGCAAACAACCAAGAAGGTATTGTCCCGCTGAATGAGTTATAGCCAAAGTCGAGATAACCTAGTCTGGGAAACCCAACTATGTTGGAGGGAAGGGGCCCAGTCAGTGGATTATGTGAAATTTCAGTGAAATTGTTATGTGAGAAGTCTAAGTAAGCCAGGTGCTTGAGATTTGAGAGCGAAGATGGAATCTGTCCACTGAAATTGTTGCCTCTGATGTCCAAGTGAGCCAACTGCGTAAGGTTTCCGAGCGATCTCGGAATGGACCCAGAGAATTCGCAAAGAGTCAATCTCAATTGATTTAAGGACTTCAAATAGCCAATTGAATCTGGTAATTCACCACGTAAACTCATGCTTGAAAGATCCAGATAATTCAAAGACTTCAAATAGCCAATTGAATCTGGTAATTCACCACGTAAACTCGTGCTTGAAAGATCCAGATAATTCAAAGACTTCAAATAGCCAATTGAATCTGGTAATTCACCACGTAAACTCGTGACTGAAAGATCCAGATAATTCAAAGACTTCAAATAGCCAATTGAATCTGGTAATTTCCCGTGCAGTCCAGTAAAAGAGAGATCGAGTGATGTTAGGGAAGAAGACAAATTGAAGGGAAGAGTTGAAGAGATGTTAATGCTTGAAAGAGAAAGTTGTTTCAACTGGGTTAAGTTTTGAAGTAACATTCTGAAATTGTGGCTTCCAAGTTGGCTGTCGAAATTGTCAGAGAGATCAAGCGAAACCAATTTGGACATATGGGAGATTTGTGAGGAAATCTGGCCCGAAAATACAGAGCTAGAGAGGTTGAGATGTGTCAGAGTGTTAGCAAACTGGGCCAAGAATTGGTGGGAGATCCGAGAGAATTGGAAATCATTGTAAGCAAGGTTGAGTCTCTTGAGTTGAGAAAGCTGGGAGAGGGTGGTGGTGTTGGAAGGGATATATCCCTGAAGCTGACTGCAACTCAAGTCGAGCTCAATCACGTGACCCGTCAGCCCATCGCACGTGACTCCGTCCCATGTGCAGCAATCTGTATCCCTCTTCCAAGACATCGTCTTCGGTTGGCTATGGAAGTCGCACTCGTAAAAAGCAATAATACTATTTATGCTAAACATTTGCTTGAATTGAAGCAAGGCAAGACTTTGGTCATGAGGGCACGAATGATTATAGGGTGGAGATGATGGCATGGAATAAACTACTAATTGATGATGTGGAAGGATGACCAACAACACCAACATGAACTGATAAAACCACACTGAGCTTCCCATTTGTAAGAGAAAATAATTCTGATTATGATTCTTTGTAGCAAAGGCGAACATCTTTAAATAGACAAAATATCTTTGCAATTGGAGTTAACAAGTAAGCAAAGACGACCACAAAAGACTTCTCCAAGTCTTTGCTCTCTAAAAGCCTTAATTTCTTGATGACCCTAGAAGTGATTTTGTGGAAGAGATTTCTCCATTCACTTCGGCCGTGATTGACCCTTCAACTACAAATGAAATTATTGAAACCAATAATTTCTTGATAACCCCAATCACACGTTCGAGTAAAATTTCGTTCAAGATTTTTTAGGTTCAAATCATTTTCCGGTTTAAAATTAAACTTATTTTCCTATTTCATGTTAGATTAGGTTTATAGTTTCTCAAGTGAGGTTTATATCATGGGTTTTATTGATTTATTTTTTGGGTTTAATTCTAGGTCGACTCATTTTTGTTCTCGTCATCTTACCAAAAACGAACTATTACACACATGACACGTTAGTGAATCATACAAAATGAGTCAAATTCACTAATATTATTTGTACACTCTCCCTGTCCCTCTCTGAACTTAATTTTTTTTTCAATTTTTATGATGTAAGATCTATTTATACATCATATGGGAAGAAATAGTTTGAGGGTGTGTTTGGAAACTCCGGTTCAATGCTTTGAAAATGGAATCAGAAAAAAATTCAATTCAAAATTTTCAAAAATCGAACTAAATTTTTCCAATTTTAATTTCATGGAGGGTGTGTTTGGAAACTCCGGTTCAATGCTTTGAAAATGGAATCAGAAAAAAATTCAATTCAAAATTTTCAAAAATCAAACTAAATTTTTCCAATTTTAATTTCATGGCATGAAATTAGGGTTCTCAAACACACCCTCAAGGTTATTCTTTGTTTAAGATATATATGGAATTGATGATTTTGATTCCATATACATTCTTTTATATATAATAATTTTATTTTGATGGATTTGTGAGATGGGTTTCTTAGTAGTAACTATATTAATTATTAGTGGATTTATGAGATGGATTCCTTAGTGTAAATATATCAATTTTGCAATTTAATGAAGGCATGTAATATTTGGGAGAACTAAGAAGATGACATGTCCCTTTCAACTTTACAAGCCTTTGATTTATCAAAGTTATATCAATTCCAATTAAAATCCCACTTTATTCTTAAAATACCAAAAAACTAGTTCATTTGAAATTTAAAAAAAAACGGCAGAATATTCTATAATATCAAACCAATTTTGGTTATTGATTAAGTTAAACTTTTTCTCCCTTGAAAAGACTTTTAATTTTAATCGTCTCTAATTTTGGCACAAAATTAGAGTAATTAAGATCCGCTAATTTCTAACTTCAATCTCACCTTATTCCCAATATCTTTTATAGAAAATAATTAAACTCAATATGTTCAAAGAAGATAATATTGCAACAACTTGTCCCTTAACCCAGACTTCATTATTTTCGACTACAATTAACAAGTAAGAAAAAGATGGTCACAAAACAATTTCCCAAGTCTTTGCTTTGTAAAAATCTTAATTTATTGATGACCCACATGTCCAAGCAAAAGTGACATTATTGAGATGATATCTCCATTGACTTAGTCGTGATTGACCCTTCAATTGAAAAATACAGGAAATGAAATTATTAAAACCAATAAGTGTACGATATTATTAATATCCATCCAACTAACTCACGCATACCTGCCATGGAGCAAAAAAATTAAATGTTAAAAATAAATTCTTTTTATATATAAGCTTTTCTTTATATATAAAATCGTTATAAAACTTTTAAAAACACAGTTTTTTAATGTTTTTATGTATCAATAAAAACAATATAAAAAATACTTGTTTGTATAAATAAAAATGTTTTTTTAATTAAAAAAACATTGAATAACAGTTTTTTGTAGGATTTGCTTGTAGTCATGGTTAATAACATTTTTAAAATAAAAAAAAATAGTCAATTACATTTTAAAAACAGTTAATAACATTATTTATAGAAAATACTTTTTTATGTTTTTTTTCCATTGAAAGAAAAAAAAAACGTTTTCATGTATTAAAAGTTGTCTTAAAATGTTTTATTTATTAAAACTGTTTAAACCAATTTCTATTTAGAAAACTTTTTCATTTACAATAATATTTTGTTATATGAAAGTATTTTTAAACAAATTTAATAAATAAAACAGTTTATATAAAAAAAACATCAGAAAAAAATATAGTTTTTTAATGTTTTTATATGTAAAAAAATTTAAATATAGTTTATATATAAAAAGAGATTTTTGTAATGTTATATATATGAAAACCAGCTTATATATTATAAAAATAATTTGGTCAACTGTTTTTATATAAAATAGTTTATATAAAAAATAGTTTATATTTAAGACATTTTATATAAAAACCTTTAAAATATATTTGTTCATGTTTTTAATGTTTTTTATGTATAAAATAGTTTACATAAAAAAAACATTAAAAAACAATTTTTTTAAAATTTTATAACATTTTTAAATATAAAAAAATTAAAAAAAAAACAACTTAGACATAAAAAAAAGGATTTTTTTATATATATATCTTTTAACGAAATTTGACCCTTCATAATTTTTTGCATACAATTTTTCAGGTGAAGTTGTTTTAACCACATATAAACACATACTAGGGGGGGGGGGGGGGGATACCACATGAGGCGATTTATTGTTTGATTGAAGAACTTCTTGCAAAAAATATGAGCTACGATTAACCATTACAAACCATTCAAGTAAATAATTACAAGTTTTTCTTTGTTACAACTTTTTTTAAATTCCAAGTGTGATGCTAAGGGCAACCATTAAACTTTTGCCTAACATCACATGTATAATATTTAAACATGATTTACTATATTTCTAAGCATTGTTACACTCCTAGCTAGAAATTCTTGGTTGCTTCTAGCATAAACTTTTTTCAAAGGAAAACAACCACCACTTGTGATTAATAATTAAATTGGTTTGTTAAATCATTTATTTTTCATGTATTTAAAGATTTTATTATTCCAAGACTGGCTCATATATTACTGAAATGATATTTTTCAATTGCATTGAATTTTGATGTACTCCTTCTGTCTTAAATTATGGGTCATATATTTTTTTGGCATGTCTCAAACTAAGAGTCAACTTTCTACTTTAAGAGTATATTAATGTACCAAATTCAAGGATAGTAACTAGGTTTTGATCTTATTATTTATTTTTACACTATGACATGTTGATATAAATGTGTCACATCTATATTTTAGACCAAGCGGGCGGAGCAGGTACCTAAAACATTCTCAATCTATAACCCATTATCTGTATATTTGACTCTCTTGTTAAACACATAGGTTACATGCCTTCATTGGGTATCTATGGTGGCCTACCCTTCTACTGTCTATTTTTTGTAAAATAGACTGGAGACTCCATTATTTTCAAAGAGAAAGAGGAGTTGACCATTCCTCACCGCTAATGACCCTTGTCCTTCATATTTTGTCCCAAAGAGGGATGTGCACATGTGCGTGGGGGCAGGAGAGACGTGCATCGCCTTGTATTTGGGTTATCACATAGACGACTCCAATGGAGATATTTTTTATTAAATGAATCGAACTCAATTTAATGTAGATATCTATTTATTTTAGCATGTTATTCATTCACATTCTTGTATATTCTATTATGTACTATCTATTCTTATACTTTTTTAGATACCCGACTAGATAGAAAAACATTGGTATTGCATGCTACCTCAGCGATAAGATTACACCCTAGGTGTCCATTGAACCTTGTTTGTGATATGTATGCCAGGATACATAATAATCTCAAAATAAAATGTCTCTTATCGAAAATTAAAAGACTTTCCAAAATACTCATACTACTTCATCGCATAACATTTGTATATCATTACATACCCCCATTACCTTGGAAGGCCTAGCTATAGGATTTGGGTATAACCAACACGGGTCTTTAGCAATAGCTTCCACTCTTCTTGGTCTTATACCCTCGACGTATATAAAGTGGTATATTCTCGGTAAAAATCAATCACATACCACAAGTATATCGAGTCAGCTCTCCCACGTACTCTCCCCATATGGTATATCGGGAGGTTTGGTTCACATACAGGCGGGCATATCAAAATGATCCTCTCGCACGTACCCCTTAGGTTGGCCCCAGGTTTTTCCTCGGTTTTTTCCTCGTACATATGTTGTTATGCTCTTATTTACCTATTATGCATTTTTTTATCCTCCACATATTTAAACAAGCTAAAACTTAAAGTTGGTTGATTAAAACTTGGGTAAATTTTTTATCATAGTATTTTTGATGTACAAAGATATTTTTCTATGGATGTACATTTCAGTACGCAATACTCACTCTCAGGCCCCAGGAAAGATTATTATGCCCACCAGGATAAAGCCTAATGTCATCAGTAATCCTTAGCCGACTACAACTTTGGGGTGAATGTTATTACTACGGAATGTGGATCTCAAGACCCATCTCTCTTTATCCATCAACTCAATAGGAGGAGTAGTACACACTACACCAAAAATAGCAATCTGGCACGGTTTAAAACTGTGTCGAATCAAATATGGCACGGTTTTGAACTGTGCCAGAACTAGGGTTTTAAAATTGTCATTTTTTTCTCGCACGATTTAAAAATGTGCCAGATTAATTTTTGGATCAAAGAAAAAAAATTAATTATAAATAATATTACCCAAAAAATCGGCAAAATTTTCACTATTTTTCGTACCTGTTTTAGAATAATAAAAATTCAATAATAATATAAAACTAGATTGGCAAAAGTAGTACAACAATAATACAAATAGTTCGCAACAACACAAATACACATCCAGACAATAGGTCCACTAAAAATTAATGGCTCAAATTCCATTAATAGAAAATTCATGTCAATACATTTGAAATTCATCTCAATACATGAGGAAATTTGAATTTAATCTCAATTCATGTCAATACATATGAAATTCATCTCATTTCATCTCAAATTTTGCGGCCTTCTCTTCAAGCGACACTAATGTGTTTAACTCCTCATTCATCAAGCAGCACTGGTTCGCCTCTACATGGACAACCATCAAACATCCAATGAGTTCCAACCTATAAAACAAACAAACAAAAAAGATTAATTAATTCTCATCATTTGACAAAACTGAAGGCCGACAATTTAATAGAGACTAACATATATTCTTTCAATCCCACAAGATCTGAAATCTAGTGCACATTGCAAAATGATATGGACAATGCTAGCTATATATAAATATATATACTAGCGTATGCCCGTGCCTATGCTAATGACAACAAATGAGACCTATTCCATCCTTTGTGCTGGCCTAAAAAAATACCAATTTAATACAAATAGGATTATAAAAAAGGAAATGAATAATATAAATAAGATACATAAAAAAATTTAGCTCAGCTCAAGGTAGAAAACAAAGTCAAGATATATTAATTAATGCATGAAATTAATTTACCAGCACAATTGACCTTTTAAATAGGTTTACAAACTTCATCCGTTTCAAGGAGATAACTGGAAATGCATTGGATACCATAATATATAACAAACTAAGTGTAAACCCGCGCGATTCGCAGGCAAGCTAATTAATTGTGATAATCATTTCGCATACCCGAGAAAAAAAATCATGTCAATCATAGCTCACCGAAAATTAAAAGAATAATTATACAAAAGCTCGTGTTACACACTTTATTTGTTAGTTTAGTGGTTTAGTTTAGTTTAGAGTTTTAGAGTTTAAAGATGTACAAACACTTTATTTTAGTATACCTGTTACTGCTCTGCCCAGCCCTCTCTCAGTTAACATGCTCCTGCTTTTCCACTACTCGCCTCATTTTCTTGCTATAGCTTGGAGATATATTCGTTGGCCTTCACATAACTGCTTATGCCTTGCTCAGCACCACTCCATTTGAGACTGTGATTTAATTTTTCCCTTCTTTATTCAATGTTGGTCTCAGTTCGTTGTATGTAACATCCATTAAGCTTGACTCATATGATACATATTGTTTTGGATCTCTAGAGAAATGCAGTGTTTTTAGTGTCAATTTGAAAATCAGTTTCAAGAAAAGAAAACTCTTTTCTTTGATCGACTGCAGTAGAAATGTTAAAGAGAAACATAAGATCAGAGAAATCCGATTTTATTTTCTAGAGAGAAAGAGGACCAAGGAAGCACAAATTGAAACATTTTGTATCAACATTAATAGAATCAAAAGTTAGTACTCCATTTAATACTAAACATATATAAATATGAATAGCAACAATAAGGAACCTGTCAAGCTAGACGATGATCAAATCACCGAACTTCGTGAAATATTTCGGTCATTCGACCACAACAACAATGATAGCCTTACATAACTCGAGCTAGGCTCCATACTATGCTCCCTTGGCCTAAATCCGACCTCGGACCATCTCGACACCTTAATCTAAAAGGCTGACACAAATAGTAATGGTTCAAGAGCAAATACGAATACAAATATGAAAAGAAGAAAATCATGTTGGTGTTGCTCCATGTTTGATCCATGCTTCAAAATGAAAATTGAATAAACCATTTAGTTAATAAGAAACTTCAAGTGAAATGTGTGTTGAATGACGAAAATAGACATAGCAATTAATAAGAAAAGGCAGAGGAAAAGATGTTTCGTCTCACCTGATATCTCCCACTTCTTGAAATTTACCAGCCATGTGTCTGAACCAATCAGTGAAGGTAAAACCTTATTCACCCAAACATGAAATTGTTTCCCATGTTAGTCTCTGTAACATGTTCTCAATGCGTTAATGCAATCATGTAAATATCGTTCAAAATCGGATGGATGAACGAAAACACCAGATGGACACTGAAAAAGTAAAATAATGAGTGAATCAATTATAGTAACTAAAGTGTAAATTAAAAGGAAAAAAGCACAGGACAAGGGACATACCAGAAGCAATACTGTCAAAAGCTCACAACTCTATCAGGAAAAAAATACCATCATGTAAATCGGTAGGCTTAAACTTGAAAGGAGATAGTAAAGAAATGATAGCTTCATGTTTTTTATGGCTTTTTTGACGTTGCCTTTTGAGATAATTGCATATTTAGACTTACCACCAACATGTTATAACAATAGACTTACCACCCTGCCAGTAGCCATGCATTCAATACCGTTAAAAAGTATTCCTACACAGGGAACAGGATGTATGCCTAATTACATTTTATGGGCTTTTCATAACAAAGATAGAAAGTCCATCACATGGTGGGGGTATGTCTAATTAATGAACATGTAGGGGTACGTATAAATACACAATTATCTTAGGAGTAAAATTAAAAAATGCAAAGAATATGGCAAGCAGTCCATTTTTAAAACAAAAGAAAGTGAGTATTAAACGAATGAAGTTGGAATTAAACAGGGAAAAATGAGTAATAAACCAACATTAATAACTATAATCATTTACTTGTTATATCTATATACCTCATAACTTTTCATCTTCACTTTAAAATACATAGCCACATCAAAACGTATATAGTATAAGTGCGTATATAGTACATAGTAAAATAGAGCATCCGAACATCAACATATTCAACACATTTAATAACTCCAAATATTTAATAACTCCAACATATTCAACATATTCAACATCAACATATTTAATACATTCTACCAACCATCATTGTTATACATTAAATAAACTTCGTTCCTCTTATTATGTGTCGTCTATCCCCTTCTCTCGGTACCTCAAGAAATCCCCCTAAGAAGAACTAGTAATAACTCCAAATACGGGAAGGGGGAAAATGGGAAGTGGGAAGAACTAGTAATAACTCCGAATACAAGACGTTGGTCTCTAAACACTAATGATTATGGAAGAAGAGCCTGATTAATTTGAATGACTTAAATTGTAGAACAACTACTTCTTATGGGAGATGTCGGTCTCCAAATAAAATACGTCATTGCTTCTTGTGGCAGACATTAGAATAACCACTGTAGGTTCTCATCAAATCAGAAGTCAAAAACAACACTTTATTACACTAGATTCAAGAAAATTAGTTCTATTTCTTTACTGTATTCTGATTTTATCAGCAACCAAACAATGATTACCTTGAGCAAAGTCAGTCCATCCAAATTAACAGGCTCCACGGTATATTTCGCAGTTAATGAAACATAATTCACATTAAAGAAACCAATTAAGAATACGAGCACATATGTATATGTGTGTATATAATTGCAGATTTGTACCTTAGAGGGAAGTACTTCGAAACGAGGTGGCATAGGTGGAAGAGGATCTTATGGAGAATCCTCTTGTCCGCATCCTTCCTAGCCGTATATGTGTACCTCACAATAAATAAAATGAAAAATTAATGACTAAATGTAAAATTGGAAAATATAGATGTTAGCGTCCAACATAAATTAAACTAACCTTTCTTTAAGTGATCTATAATCGAGTCCCGAATCCTCATTTTACTAAAGTTATAATCATCATCCATAACAAAAATATTTGATGCAAATAAAAAAAGTATATGATAATAATATTTTATCCCAACACCACAAAATCAAATATAATATGAAAACAAGCAAAGCAAAGATAGCAGTTATATTGTTAGAAGTGATAATGCTTTTACACTTAGGACTACAAAACTGGATGCAATAACTAATTAGCACCAAGGCAACTATTTTAATGATGTAAGAGCTCCATGTATATCAAACACAATACCACAAAAGTTACAAAAGTTGACTCAAGTGCATCATTCGTCGGTGTCACCAATGGGAGGACAAACGTCGTCGGGCTAATATATAATTCCATTTTTACCAACATCTCCCAAGTTATCGTAATGATCTTGTTTTTCACCCCAAACTGGATACTCGGGCACTTTGATGTCATCGAGTAAAACTCGCACTTCATTCTTTCTCAACGTATGGAAGTGAACGGTAGATGTAATAACCCGTCCTTTTTGGAGAGAATTAAATTCCCTAATTAAATATAAACTGGAATTTGGGGAATTTTCCTAAATAGTAATTTTTGGGATTTTCGAGGATTTAATAATTTTCGAAGGATGTTGTGATTATTTTTGGGACTATGTAGGTCGAAATAATTTAATTATATGTCGTCGTTGAGTAAAGCGACACGAGGTAAGATTTTTAATGGGAAAACCCGCATTTAATTATTTTGGGTTGGAATAGTGATTTGCGGTCAAGTACCTCGGATGGGAATTTCGACTGCGCCATAATTCTCGGAATGTCCGAGATAGTCGGAAAAGAGTGTCCGATTGTCGAAATTGAGTTTCGGGTAATTTTAGAGGTAAAAGTAACTCGTAATTGGGTAAACGAGTCGTTTTTGGGTTTTAAGAATTAAAAACCCTTTTCTTCCTATTTAAAGAGGGAGAAGGGAAGGAAAAGAAGAAAGAGAGAAAGGAAAGAAATAAAAGAGAGAGAGGAAGGAGAAAAGAGGGGAGAAATGGAAGATCTCGGGCCAACTCCGCCGGATTCGACTCGAGGTCGTCGGATTTTATCCACGAGGCAAGTGTTTACTTACTTTATTTATCTTTTTGCATAAATATCTCATACCGTAGTTTGGTATAAACAAACCCTAAAGATTTTGGGTTGGGTTTTCGTGGATAAAACGGGTTTTCGGGAGATAAAACGAATAAACCCCTAAAATTTGTTAATTGGAGAAACTTAGGTTTTAACCCAAATTACTTGGTGTTTTAAGGTTCTAGGATGTTTATAACCCTTAAAATATGTGTCTTTGTAGTTGGTTGAGGTTGTAGGACGTTGGGTTAGGCGACAAAAGCTTGGGAGAAGCTTTAATGGCCGAAACCATCTCGGAGAAGACGATGAACAGTAGAGGCAGCGTGCTTACCGAATCGATTCGTCCTAGAGGCGAATCGATTCGGCTCTTGGTCAAAAAATAAAATTTATATATCTCTTCGACGCGGTCGCGTGGGCGCTGACCGTGTATTTTTCTGATTTTTTTTGGATTTATAGTGATTTTTCTACGGAAAGCTGTCCGAGATTGAAATCATTAGTTAGAACTTATTGGAGATAGATATTAGGGGTTCTCAAAAGAATTGTTAGGACCTCTAAAGAATTTGAGGAGATATAAAAATACTTTGGGTTTGTAGTAATAAAACCAAGTTAGGATTTAAATGGATATTGGATTGAATTTTGGGTATTTTGGAGATTGAAAATCGCCCACACTGTAGCCCTCGAACTGGCCGAATCGATTCGGGTACAGACCGAATCGATTCGCCTAAAGGAAATTGGGTTTCTGCAATGGGTCGAATAGATTCGGGTACAGACCGAATCGATTCGCCATTTACAAACCTGTTTGCAGAATACTTTCCGAATCGATTCGGATTGGGAACCGAATCGATTCGCTAAAGGGGCGAATCGATTCGCTTAGGTCAGAATTTCTAGTTTTCTCCCTTTAAGAGTATGGGGAGTTGAATTACCAATTGGGATTTTTATGGGGATTCCAAAATAAGGGGTTTGAGGATAAATAAACCTTTAAGAAATGATTGAGGTAATTAGTATTGAACAAAGTAAGAAATACTTTGGATTTAGAATCGTGCTAATATCAACGCATGATTATGATTCCTGGAGGGAATCTTTGGAATTAGTGTCATCGCTAGATGCTATAGGCCACTAAGGCCGTTTATATATATTCTAGGAAGAATATATAGGATATGTATATACTATGTGATTTAGGTATATATATATATGGATGGAAATAATTTTGAAAATATAAAAATGAATATTTTCAAAATGGAAATATAAATGATTTTCGTAATTAATAAAATTGAGGATACACACCTCTCTAAATCGCTATCATAAGGGAAGTTGCGTTCGTATGGTGAAGCCCCCTGGCTGATGACGCAGGGTGGATATAGTCCTATAGGCCATGGGAGCGCTTATGGTTGTATATTTTTTCTGTGCTGGTAGGAAGATTCCGGGTGTGGTCTTGGCTACCACGCAGGCTCATGGTCGCTTCCCGACGTTTCGATATAGGATCCCAGGTTTTCTTGGAGGCCCTGGAAGATGATAGCCATTTAGGGGCGCGCACAGTGGAGAAATCCGGACGGGCGGTCTTAGAACGCGTTTATTAAAGTAGTTCATAATAATGGATTTGCTTTAATTACATTTCCTGGATATAGGAAGGGAAATGGGTTATATATAAAGTAGCTTCGGTAACACTTCCCGGATGGAAGAAGGGATGTGGAAGCATATGTTTTGATCAAAGCATTTTTATGATAATGAAAATGTCTTTGAATACATTTCCTGAGTATAAAAAGGGAAATGGGATAATTGATAAAGGAAAAGCTTTTTATGTTAATAAAATTGGCTTTCAAAAAGTATATGGTTTGTTAAAGCAATTCATGATAATGAATTGGCTTTTATAAATACATTTCCTGGATATGAGAAGGGAAATGGAAGTTTTTGAAATGAAAAGGATAAGTATTTATAAATACTTTATGTATCAAGTAATCCTCAGTCCGGGAGTTATTTATATTATCCGGAAGTATATTGTAGATATATGTATATGTATAAATTGGGTGCCGAGGGTCTAATGAATCCCGACGATCGACCGTGCCGCTTAGTAGTGTATCGGGGGGGTTCCTTGTTTGGATTTCGCTTCGCGAGACACCCCACGCACGAATATGGCACTGTGTTGAGACTGGGGAGAAGTTTAATCCTTAGTGCTCTTATTATTAAATATCTATGGTATATATATTATATATATCTTTCTGTACTGAGGGACTGGCGGATCTCAAAGATCGACCTTGCTGCATAGTAGTGTATCGGGGGGGTTCCTTGTTTGGATTTCGCTTCGCGAGACACCCCACGCACGAACATGGCATAGCGTCGAGATTAAAGTGAAGTTAAGCCCTTAGTACATCTATTTGACTATCTAGGTTAGATAGTGGTTGGGTATTGGTTTAGTTTAGCAGGGTAGCTTGACTAGGAGGTTTAAGGGATGCGCTAGGTGTGCACTGTTAGAGGAGAGGTGAGGGGTATCTCACGAGACTGCGATACCAATTTAAATATGAGATAAAACTATTTTAAAAAAAAATAAAGAATTTATGTACTTGCAAAATATTTTCTAAACATTCGGGCTCTGACCCGTTTGTCTACTCTCCTTTCTTTCTCTATACTGTATATATATAGGTGTCCAGACACAGGGACGCCTGGATGGAAACTCTTTCGAGTCAGACGTCTGCTGCAGCAGCTGTGGATGCTTGCAGGTTATCGGTAGACGTTTCTTTCCTTGTACTCTAGATAGGAGATATTGTATAAACACTCGAGCTAATGGCTCAATTGCATTTATTTATTCCTTCAGTACAGCATTCGATATGGTTGTATTATTTGGACCGAGTGTTCGGTTATTTTAGTTCCTTTCTTTTCTATTTCTGTTCATTGCGCATTTAATTGTGAATGTTTTAATTTGTGCGCTAAAAAGAGTAGTTAGATAAAAGTTTTTAACGGCCACCTAATAGGATATTAGTAATTAAATGGATTTTCGACAGTGATGTTAAGGATGATCCATTTGTGACTCCTGTTTTAATTTAATATTGGAGTGATCGCCCGGTATCTTATTAGGCGGGTTGTTACAGATGGTATCAGAGCATCAGGTTCTAGTGTCTTTAGGAATCTGTGCGAACGTACTACGCTTTCAGCGTTGCTCTCGATTTGTTATAGAGCCTCAGGAATAGGATTGGTTATTTCTATTGCGAGATTTCGTTCTCCTGCCATATTATGAGATTATAGGAATCTTTTGCGCGCTCGTTGTGGATCGTGTGCGGAGCTTGGATGGCAGCAGGAGGTGAGGCTTAGCTGGTGCAGCTGGTAGAAGGTTGGGATGAGTACCTTAGTAGAGGTTACTCTCTCTATAGTAATTGTTAAGGATTATCTCAATGACTACTAAAGCATAGTAGTTCGAGTACCCTAGTGCCGCCGTAGTAAGGTGTGGTACTAAAGTTGGATTTCCCAGTGAAGTAAGGATTCGAACGGGATCTTACGGATAGTTCAAACCGTGAGTCCCCATGAATAAGCAGGACGAGAAGAATGCCGTTTTGGAATTTTTTTGCCTAAGGTTTGGCCAGAGGCCGACGGTGAATACGGATGAAGATGTTGTTATGAGTTTTACCTCAATTGAGGAGGTATATTTGGCGTGACTAGATAAAGTCGCGGTATTAGTTAGCCCTAGACTCGTGTGTGTATTTTGAGTTGTGGCGGTCTCGATAACATTATTATGTATGGCTATGTGTTTTCCGCAATAGCGGAATTTTATTTTCCTTCATTCGCCATAGAGGCGGATGATTATATTTTGTATATATACGTGTGCGGTATATAGTGTAACGGAGCGATAGCTGGCTAATGATGGCAAGTCTATCGTGTCCGCAGTTCCTGGAGGGAACATGTTGTTATCGTGGTGTCTCACCTTGATACAGGTTGAGTACACCTTTGTTATTATGGATTTATGGAACCTCGATGAGCAGAGGCTTCCTTATTTTTGATGGTACATGTGGCAACCTTATAGATATAATTTAAGGCCCACAGAATCGTTGTTGAGCGGTAAGATTTAGCTCAGTATTGGTTTGCTCAAGGACTTAAAAATGAGTGCGAGCGCAGGGTGGTATGACTCTTAGTTAGAGATAGGAGTTCAGATCACCTTTTTGTTGGATTAGGGGATAGGGATATCCCGGTTGCATGTTTAAATGACAGAACTCCATAACCAACGAAGTCAAGGGTTAATGTGTGGAGGGGTTCCTTGTTTGGATTTCGCTTTGCGAGACACTCCACACATGACTCTTAACGGCGTCGGGAGTGGGGAGCTGTTATGGGATGCAAGGATGTTGATTTTGTGGAAAGGTTTTATAGTGTGGATGAACCAATATAGGCTATGAGCCACATGATGTTGATATACTTATGGAGATATTGTGCTATGGAAAAGCACTAAAGTGATCCCCTCGCCACAAGTGGGTGGTTGAGGTTGGACTTAGAGAAATTGATTTGAGGATGACAGCCATGCCTTAAAAAAAAAAGGCAAATTTTGAGGAGATAAAGTTTGGGTATTATGTTCGTGACACTTTCTACCGAAAGTGGGCACTTGATTAGTTAGGTTTCCTTCTGTATGGGCGGAAGGATAAGATAGTAGGAATGCGTTCGTAGGCTAGCCTAGTAGGATTTAGGACGTCCCGCTCCTGTGCCTTGGGTCGTTATATCTCGATGACCGACTACGCGAGGGAGTAGTGTAACGGGAGGGTTCCTTGTTTGGATTTCGCCTTGGCGAGACGTCCCACGCATGAAACCAAGCACTTGTCGGGAGTTGAGAGAGACCTTGGGCACTAGGGACATATTTAGGATATTCGTTTCGCTTAAGTAGGGTAACGCATAGATCGTAGCAATTTTTTTTTAGGATATAGGTTCGCTAGTATTAGCACCGCCGAGGTTAGGAGTATTGAAATGCGCGGGTTCGGAAGACCCATAGGTGAGTATTACACCGAGGAAAGGAGATCCTTATTAGGAGAGAGAGATGCGTGTTATACGTTCGTAATGTTTGTGCTGATATGCACAAGTTGGAAAGGTGTATAGGCACCTTTGGTAAGGTGGTTTGATAAACCGCCTAGTTACGATAGGGGTGGTATACAAGGTTGAAATTCATGCCGATAGGCATTATAGATGATGGGTATTATGTGACGTATAAGAGTCACTTTGCGATCGTGATAGTCGTGTAGCATATGGTTGGGAACCGTTAGGTTAGTATCGTTTTCCTTGAGGTATTAGGATTTGGAGTGATCCTAAGATTGGTGGTGTAGGTCGCATCTGAATTTCGAGGACGAAATTCCGTTATAAGGTGGGGAGTGTAATAACCCGTCCTTTTTGGAGACAATTAAATTCCCTAATTAAATATAAATTGGAATTTGGGGAATTTTCCTAAATAGTAATTTTTGGGATTTTCGAGGATTTAATAATTTTCGAAGGATGTTGTGATTATTTTTGGGACTATGTAGGTCGAAATAATTTAATTATATGTCGTCGTTGAGTAAAGCGACACGAGGTAAGATTTTTAATGGGAAAACCCGCATTTAATTATTTTGGGTTGGAATAGTGATTTGCGGTCAAGTACCTCGGATGGGAATTTCGACTGCGCCATAATTCTCGGAATGTCCGAGATAGTCGGAAAAGAGTGTCCGATTGTCGAAATTGAGTTTCGGGTAATTTTAGAGGTAAAAGTAACTCGTAATTGGGTAAACGAGTCGTTTTTGGGTTTTAAGGATTAAAAACCCTTTTCTTCCTATTTAAAGAGGGAGAAGGGAAGGAAAAGAAGAAAGAGAGAAAGGAAAGAAATAAAAGAGAGAGAAGAGAGAGAGGAAGGAGAAAAGAGGGGAGAAATGGAAGATCTCGGGCCAACTCCGCCGGATTCGACTCGAGGTCGTCGGATTTTATCCACGAGGCAAGTGTTTACTTGCTTTATTTATCTTTTTGCATAAATATCTCATACCGTAGTTTGGTATAAACAAACCCTAAAGATTTTGGGTTGGGTTTTCATGGATAAAACGGGTTTTCGGGAGATAAAACGAATAAACCCCTAAAATTTGTTAATTGGAGAAACTTAGGTTTTAACCCAAATTAATTGGTGTTTTAAGGTTCTAGGATGTTTATAACCCTTAAAATATGTGTCTTTGTAGTTGGTTGAGGTTGGAGGACGTTGGGTTAGGCGACAAAAGCTTGGGAGAAGCTTTAATGGCCGAAACCGTCTCGGAGAAGATGATGAACAGTAGAGGCAGCGTGCTTACCGAATCGATTCATCCTAGAGGCGAATCGATTCGGCTCTTGGTCAAAAAATAAAATTTGTAGATCTCTTCGACGCGGTCGCGTGGTCGCCGACCGCGTATTTTTCTGATTTTTTTTGGATTTATAGTGATTTTTCTACGGAAAGCTGTCCGAGATTGAAATCATTAGTTAGAACTTATTGGAGATAGATATTAGGGGTTCTCAAAAGAATTGTTAGGACCTATAAAGAATTTGAGGAGATATAAAAATACTTTGGGTTTGTAGTAATAAAACCAAGTTAGGATTTAAATGGATATTGGATTGAATTTTGGGTATTTTGGAGATTGAAAATCGCCCACACTGTAGCCCTCGAACTGGCCGAATCGATTCGGGTACAGACCGAATCGATTCGCCTAAAGGAAATTGGGTTTCTGCAATGGGCCAAATCGATTCGGGTACAGACCGAATCGATTCGCCATTTACAAACCTGTTTGCAGAATACTTTCCGAATCGATTCGGATTGGGAACCGAATCGATTCGCTAAAGGGGCGAATCGATTCGCTTAGGTCAGAATTTCTAGTTTTCTCCCTTTAAGAGTATGGGGAGTTGAATTACCAATTGGGATTCCAAAATAAGGGGTTTGAGGATAAATAAACCTTTAAGAAATGATTGAGGTAATTAGTATTGAACAAAGTAAGAAATCCTTTGGATTTAGAATCGTGCTAATATCAACGCATGATTATTATTCCTGGAGGGAATCTTTGGAATTAGTGTCATCGCTAGATGCTATAGGCCACTAAGGCCGTTTATATATATTCTAGGAAGAATATATAGGATATGTATATACTATGTGATTTAGGTATATATATATATGGATGGAAATAATTTTGAAAATATAAAAATGAATATTTTCAAAATGGAAATATAAATGATTTTCGTAATTAATAAAATTGAGGATACACACCTCTCTAAATCGCTATCATAAGGGAAGTTGCGTTCGTATGGTGAAGCCCCCTGGCTGATGACGCAGGGTGGATATAGTCCTATAGGCCATGGGAGCGCTTATGGTTGTATATTTTTTCTGTGCTGGTAGGAAGATTCCGGGTGTGGTCTTGGCTACCACGCAGGCTCATGGTCGCTTCCCGACGTTTCGATATAGGATCCCAGGTTGTCTTGGAGGCCCTGGAAGATGATAGCCATTTAGGGGCGCGCACAGTGGAGAAATCCGGACGGGCGGTCTTAGAACGCGTTTATTAAAGCAGTTCATAATAATGGATTTGCTTTAATTACATTTCCTGGATATAGGAAGGGAAATGGGTTATATATAAAGTAGCTTCGGTAACACTTCCCGGATGGAAGAAGGGATGTGGAAGCATATGTTTTGATCAAAGCATTTTTATGATAATGAAAATGTCTATGAATACATTTCCTGAGTATAAAAAGGGAAATGGGATAATTGATAAAGGAAAAGCTTTTTATGTTAATAAAATTGGCTTTCAAAAAGTATATGGTTTGTTAAAGCAATTCATGATAATGAATTGGCTTTTATAAATACATATCCTGGATATGAGAAGGGAAATGGAAGTTTTTGAAATGAAAAGGATAAGTATTTATAAATACTTTATGTATCAAGTAATCCTCAGTCCGGGAGTTATTTATATTATCCGGAAGTATATTGTAGATATATGTATATGTATAAATTGGGTGCCGAGGGTCTAATGAATCCCGACGATCGACCGTGCCGCTTAGTAGTGTATCGGGGGGGTTCCTTGTTTGGATTTCGCTTCGCGAGACACCCCACGCACGAATATGGCACTGTGTTGAGACTGGGGAGAAGTTTAATCCTTAGTGCTCTTATTATTAAATATCTATGGTATATATATTATATATATCTTTCTGTACTGAGGGACTGGCGGATGTCAAAGATCGACCTTGCTGCATAGTAGTGTATCGGGGGGGTTCCTTGTTTGGATTTCGCTTCGCGAGACACCCCACGCACGAACATGGCATAGCGTCGAGATTAAAGTGAAGTTAAGCCCTTAGTACATCTGTTTGACTATCTAGGTAAGATAGTGGTTGGGTATTGGTTTAGTTTAGCAGGGTAGCTTGACTAGGAGGTTTAAGGGATGCGCTAGGTGTGCACTGTTAGAGGAGAGGTGAGGGGTATCCCACGAGAGTGCGATACCAATTTAAATATGAGATAAAACTATTTAAAAAAAAAATAAAGCATTTATGCACTTGCAAAATATTTTCTAAACATTCGGGCTCTGACCCGTTTGTCTACTCTCCTTTCTTTCTCTATACTGTATATATATAGGTGTCCAGACACAGGGACGCCTGGATGGAAACTCTTTCGAGTCAGACGTCTGCTGCAGCAGCTGTGGATGCTTGTAGGTTATCGGTAGACGTTTCTTTCCTTGTACTCTAGATAGGAGATATTGTATAAACACTCGAGCCAATGGCTCAATTGCATTTATTTATTCCTTCAGTACAGCATTCGATATGGTTGTATTATTTGGACCGAGTGTTCGGTTATTTTAGTTCCTTTCTTTTCTATTTCAGTTCATTGCGCATTTAATTGTGAATGTTTTAATTTGTGCGCTAAAAAGAGTAGTTAGATAAAAGTTTTTAACGGCCACCTAATAGGATATTAGTAATTAAATGGATTTTCGACAGTGATGTTAAGGATGATCCATTTGTGACTCCTGTTTTAATTTAATATTGGAGTGATCGCCCGGTATCTTATTAGGCGGGTTGTTACAACTCCTAGTTGCGTTTTCCTCCAATAACCAACAAGTTCACGTGTGTGGGATAGTATTTTGCATTCAATTAGAGAGGTGAAATTTGGAACCTCGAATGCAGGGGAGGAAAGAGAACATGAAGGAGTTCTAGTGTCGGTCTCACAGATTGAGGTGGTGGTTGGACTTGATCAACAACTAATGTCTCACCATGAAAATGTCGTAAGGTAGAGTGCATGTCCATACCATATGTCATTAAAAATGAACGAATATATCATCGATAATAACATGTCCTTTCCCATTTCGACAACGTCTACAGGGACATGAATGTTTAGCATTCGAACTATTATTACGCACATAATGCAGAAACTGTAACACCCCATCTCTATACGTATTGGTCTCGATATTTTTCTCATTTATCCACTCTTTGTTGATTCCCGACGACATCCTGCTAAGTTTAAAGAACACACATTATAATATAAACGCTTATTGTAGAGTGTAAATATGTATACATTTTAGGTCCTATATTTCCTCCATCTTCTCTACAGGGTAAGGGTCATATCACATTCGAAAATGCATATTTTGTATTGTTCATAATGTCTCATGCCATGTCCTAATCTGAAAAATCTCGCCAGCATCTCCCTATAGTTCTTCAAGTACACAACTTAAATTGGGAGTGTCCATGTGTTACTTAAGTTTTTCAACCAAGAAAATACAAAACACTACATCAATCTGGTATGCACCCAAAGAACATAAAGAGATACCACTGAATTTTCCTAAATAGGACATGCATAAACATTATGTACAATACAGACTTTTGCATTTCCAAACTGTCCAAAAATGGGACATTTCAAGAGTTCTCACCACAGTCGTAGTGAGACCTCTTGAACGGCTCTAGGGTTTTTCAACATGTGTAACATTATTATTAAATGTTTAGCATTAATGTCTACTTACTATTTAAATAGTTTTTTTTGCTTTTTCTTAAATTTTCAACACAAAATCTCATTTATCATACATTCATAAAAACATAAATGCAAACACCGCCTCTTAAGAATAACTTACGCGAGCATGGGGTGCCAGTGCAAATAATTTGAAAATTCTCAAAAAATATAGGTTACGGGTGAGGAAAGAAATAAAATAATAATATAGCATTATTAGCATATAAATTCATAAATAAAATAGTAATGTAGCATATAAATTCTATTGATCGTTATTTAATATAGATAAATATAAATCATCTTAACAATCACCAACTCTAAAAATATTTCATCATTCAACAATTTTAAAACACCCTAACAATCAATACTCAGCACCGGTGCCACACATTATACTGATCACATACAACAACTAGCATATAGTATTAAATCCGACAATTGAACTCGCAAAACCTAGTTGTCTAAACTCCCTTATGCCGACCTTTAAACCACCTACTCTGGTTACCCCACATGTCCAAACCTAAACCAAACACCTCCAAACTCCGGCGAACGTAACTCATTACCCAGTCTGGACCACCTCATACCCATATCTATAACCCATAAACCCGGACAACCCCATGCTCGAACCTGTACCCAAACTAAACCCATACTCGGACAACCTATAACCCATAAATCCGGACAGCCTTCTAATCCCTATTTAAACCTGGTTTCAAATCCTCTACCCATATTTATGACCCCAAACCCATTTACCCTTTCCCGAACCAACATACACCCCCTTCAACCAAGACCCGTTGCGACCCATCTTACGAAACCAAAACCATGCAACCGCATTTTAATATTGAGATTCGAATCTCAAGCTCAATACTATGAATACTATGAACTATCGAATCTCAATTAGAACTTAAGCAGCAGAACTATCTAATCTCAAGCAACATACTATGTATTACCTATGTAAGAGCCTCCAAAGTGACCAAAGTGACGAATGTGGCGAACGACGGAGTGGAGACTCCTCCAAAGTGACCAAAATGTGAGAGAGAAAGAGCCGAGCGGGAGACTCCAAAGTGAGAGGATGAGTGAGCGGGAGACTCAAAGTGACAAAGTGTAATTTTTTAGGGCATTTTATATTTTAGTCAAGTGTACTCAATTTTGGCAAATTTTTAAAGTGTGCCAACTTGTCATTAAATCGTACCAGAATTTGGCATAGTTTAAAACTGTACCAGGTTTTTAATATCAGGGTGTGCCAAATTGCTGTTTTTGGTGTAATGACAACCAATCCTTGGAAGCCTAGTAAATAGACATCTAGATCATGTGGGGCCCACACAAACACACATGGATATTATAGTTTAAATACTTTGAGCTTTGAAATCCACCGGTGGAGACCTTTTGGTGGGTAGCTTCTCCCAATTGATGTACCTAGTTTTCTGAGAAAATTTAGATCTCCTTTTATTATACATCATTCATAAGAATGAGAACCTCTTTGAACATTAGGAGATAATGTATGATGAAGCACAAGAAGTCGCATGATACATAAGGGGACCTCGGAGTAGAAATTCATCCCTACTAGGTGGGGAGAATAATTTGAAACAAAAGACAACCAAGGCTCTTGGTCATGGTCATCTCCTAATGATTCAACAACCGAACAGTCATCCGAATAAGACCTTATATTCCACTTTGATGACACGATTGTCTCCCCACCTCGAGAAGATGATGTTATATTTGTACTCTGAACTTCGATGAAATCTTGGACGAATTTCTCACCCTTTATTGGGAGTTCGTAGAAATCAATCATCGCACTCGATTTAAAAGGTTCTACAAAGACCCAGTCCTTAGCATCATTCCCTCTTGGGGAAAAAAGTCAAAAACAAAGAAAAATAGATGCTTGAAGAAGATTTGTTGTGAGAAGTCAAAGAAAATCGAGTTTCAGATAAGTTGAAGAAGACACAAGCGAATATCATTGTATGGGGACTCCTCAGGTCCTCCCACACGCATATATATTTAATTCCGAAATAGTTCTCTCAAAAGGTGATGCACATGTCCTCCAGCTCCAAAAAGCTCATGAAAATAGTCAAAATCTTGATTTTTGAAAAAGTATACCATCCGCCAATACTGAATTGCCCAAGACAGGACCATGTCATAATATGGACCTAAATATTACAGTGAATGTCCAAGGACAAAGTATGCCCATGGTACTCATTGATAATGTATCCTCCCGGAACGTATGCCCACTAAGAACGACCAAATTCTCAGGAAGCATGAAGATCTCAAGCCCACTACTCAGGAGAGCCTACAATAAACACTCGAAGAGAAGTAATAGGTTCCATAAAACTTAGTCTCAATACCGACCCACTAAAATAGCCTCACCGAGTTCCAAGTAATTAACATACCCTCTTCTTTCAATCGACTTTTGGAATAAAAGTGGCTTCATGATATCGGTAGTGCTGCTTCGTTATTACATCAAAAACTAAAATTGTTCCATGGGGGAAATTTCATCACTATATCTGAAGATGCTAACTTACTCAAAAGGGAAGGACCTAATACCCTAGTCATATAGATCCAACACGAGAATAAAGATATTTGCATTAGTGGTTTTCAGTTAGACCCACCTCTACAGGCCATTTCAGCTAACATTAATGAATAAATCACATCACTGTACTCTGAATATGGCTCCTATAATGTCACCCACAAGATAAAAAAAATTCCGACCGGGGATGAAACTTGCAAAAACTAGTAAGGGATCAATGAGCCTATTAAGATACCTCAGTAGTCAAACACCCAGGGACTAGGATAAAAGATAAATAGTGATGACCTCATTTCCAAAGCACTCGAGGTTAAGGGACCCAAATTTAAGAAACCCGGGGTTTCACATGCACCTTTTCTCTTTAGCCTCAACGGATACTTTGTCAAGGAAAGGATTTCCCTTTTGTTGTTTTCATCAAGGCTTGAGAGGGAGATGAGTCGTCGAGTACTGTCTATGCTTTGTAAAATCGTATAATAGTGATCTGTTTGGTTGGACCGTCCGAAGTTTTTCCCTTTGTGGTTTTTCTCGTACATCGACGTGTTGTGTTGGATTATTATATTTTATCTGCTTATCAGCTAGATGCATGTTTTGGTTAAAAAAGATGAAGTTTGGTAAATTGATTTTCCACAACAAAATATTTTAATTTAGTGAACAAGTTTAATTGGGTTTTAAGTTGTTTAAAAAGTTTTGATATTTAAAATTGGAAAATTTTAAATTAGACTATTTGTTTGCAATACCATCCTTGTCTAAGCACACACCGTAGGGGAATCTGGGCTTAGAGTGCTTTATTTAGATCGTGTTCGAGTTAGATAAAAAAAAATGTTTCAATATGTGTTATAATTGGGTCATATTCGTACTAGGTAGAAAATTACGAGTTCATGTTATGTCACGTATTATTAGCTTCTTGTTAACTAAAAAAGACCCAAGTCATGTTTTCCTTTGTTCGTGTTAGGTAATAAAATATAAGATTTCATATTAATTTTTAGTTAGTTCGTGTTAGGGTGAGGTAAAAAAAATATTATGTGTCATTTTCACTTGGTCCTTATAAGGTAAAAAACTAAGATTTCATATAAATTTTAGTTCATTCGTGTAAGGTAAAAGAAATATTATGTGTTGTATTTTATTTGGTTCAGATTAGGTCAAGAAATAAAATTTCATATCGAGTTGTAGTTGGATCTGTTAATATTGGGTAAAACATTAATTATATTAAAATACAATAGCAAAAAGTTCAAATATTTTCTTATTTCGTGAAGTTCACACTTTATTTACGATAGTAGTCCATGTTAGTCATCACTATGGATCAATCTCTTAGGGTTAAACCACTACACCAAAAACAACAATCAATCACAGTTTAAAACTGTGCCAGATCAAATCTGACACGATTTTGAACTGTTCTAGAATAAGGTGTTACAAAATCGCCATTTTTTTTCCTGGCACGATTTAAAAGTGTCAAATTTGGGCAAACAGGAACACTTCTAACACACTTTTAAACCGTGCCAGAATTTAATATTTTTTGGCACAGTTTTGAATTGTGCCAAATTTTTGGATCAAAGAAAAAAATTGATTATAAATAATATTACCCAAAAAAATCAGCAACATTTCCACTCTTTTTCGTACCCGTTTGACCAAAACAAAAATTCAATAATAATACAAAGCCCGCACGGCAAAAATAGTACAACAACAATACAAATTGTGCACAATAACATAAATACACATCCAGACAATAAGCCAATAAAAATTAATGACTCAAATTCCATTAATAGAAAATCTATCTTAATACATATGAAATTCATCACAATACATGATGCAATTTGGGAAATCTATATCAAATACAATAATCATGTTCAAATACATCAATTAAATGGTCGTTGATTAGGCATGCGATCTGCATGAAGTGTAAGACAGTGGTGCCCACAAGTGTTTCAATTTATAAATTCCCAGAGATATTTGTCGAATGATTCAAAATTTCTCTGAATCTGCACATAAAATTAAACAATGGCGAAGATCATCATGAATGCAACCAAGTTGGAATCTCTACTACAAAACTCTAGAAATATACATAATATTACTCAAATTTTATTGAATGAAATGTTATACATAATGATCCAAAAAGATTTAGATGAGCATTAGAGGGAAATACCTATCAAATACCTATCAAATATACACATTCTACAAGGTATTTACGTACATTAAATATGAATTCCATGCCACCATCCATGACAACATCATTAATGCCTAGTTACTCTGTGCTGCAAGCATAGTTGCTGCAATGACAAAAAGAGAATATATCACATTGCACTTCAATGAACCTCTCTTTTTTGGTTCTTACTCTTACCATACAGAAAGAAATGCATTAAATTTTTTTAGTATAGAGTGACCTTTCATCCCTAAAGCACAAACTTGGTTAAGCATTGTGCAAACAACTCTATTAGGTATCCCTACCCCCAACATTGCTGGTCCAGCAGGAGCCTGCCCCAAATTTGCACTCAGAACATTACCAAAGAAAACTTCTTGTACAAGTGAGGGATCAACATTAGCCCTTTTAAGAGCACCTAAAAATTGACATTGAAGTGTAGTTTAAAATACAAAGAACACATAAATTGTGAAGCAACAAACTAAGCCCTATCTATTTTTTCTTGATAAGATAATTTGAAATTTAATTAAGGGTAAAAGGGTCAATGAAATTAATTCTTTAATTAAAACTTTTTCTTCTATCCCTTTCTTTCCCATTTGGTGAGAAATGTTATGAGAGAATTTTCCTCCAAACTTAGAAAACTCTCTTCTATTCTTTCGAATTCTCTCCCCTAATAAAACTCCCAAGCAGAAGAAATGATACACTTTCTCTATCCCAAAAAAGCTGCCAAACTACCTTAAACATCTAATTGGGCAACTAATAAAAAGCATGACGAACTCTGAAATTATATGATCTACAACTTCTGTAATAGATAATTCAAATTTGAAATGAATATAGAAGATGAATGAAGAAGAAGAAATTTAATGAAAGACCAAAAGATAGAAAGAGTTACCATGTTCTCTGTCCTACAGAGTCCAATCCCTTGAGCACCATTATTTCTTGCAGTTTGTGCATCATCAGGTGTGTCAGCATCTGCCATAACCTAAGACAGAACCACACCCTAGTCAATTATAAGAACTCAAGAAAACCATTTCTGGTGTGACAAACACTTCTTACAACGTAATTTGCAACAGTACCTTGAGATTTTTTATTTCGGCAGCCCAAGACATGAACTTTTCAAGATCACATCTCAAAGCGGGAGGAGACAGATTTTGTTAATCCAAGATGACTTCACCAGTAGACCCGTTGAGTGAAAGCCATTCCCCTTCATTAATCACCCTTATCTCTAATGACAAGAACCTGCAATTTCATAAAGTATCAAATCCCTATTTTTACTCTGACCCCCCCTTTGGTTCGGGTGGGTGAAAGGTATGATCTCTTGTTTTTAGTTAAAATGTAGATAAGTGTACACGCTATATTAAGTAATTTAGGACAAAATAGTGAGAACAATTTAACTTTGAACAACTGAAAATAATTTCACCATTTAACTTTTCAGCAGCGTAAAAACTTTTTCATCACAAACGAAATGGAACCTAAGACTAATATTTTATCATTCAAAAATTTTCAAATTCTACCTTGTTGGCATCGTTCACAAGGATGCCAGCACAACCAGAAACATAACATTTCCCCCACCCACGGGCTACCACAACTGCATGAGATGTCATGCCACCTCTTGCTGTCAATATTCCAGCAGCAACATGCATACCACCAATATCCTTTGGACTGGTCTCTGTCCTTACCTTCAACCGTAGCAATCATTGTGACGGGTTCAGTTTCAATTCAATAATTAAAAGGGATCAAGAAAATGGACCAGATACTTATATTTGTTACTTGATGGTGATTGATGTTTTATAAAACCCATTTCCCCTGCTTATGCAATTTTATGTGCTAAATATGGCCATATTATTTGAAAAATAACAAGTGCAGATAAATCTAAAAATAAAATATTTTTTTTTACAGAGAGTACATTAGAGTCGTATCCACATAAATGGTTTTAATGACAAAAATGTGATCATATAAATTTGTGAACTCTTGGACAACTATCACAACATAAATTGGTCCAATCTACAACCAAAAACGTAGGATCACAAATAGTTTTAGGAATGAAGTGTATTGAGAATATAAACCCCTTGTAGGGGACGCAAATATGTACACATGATATATAGATCTTTGGAGCCTCTTCATTTGACAATTGGTGTTGGGTTGGATGCTCCAACTCAAACATGGTATCATAATAGGCTCATGGCCTATGTTGGCCACACCTGCTCCACACCATACAGCACGTATTTATCTCAATCACACCACCCGTAAGGAGGTGTTTAAAATATAAATATTAAAAAACCATGGCTCTCTACACTTCTAGCCATTGGTTGGTTGGATAATGCAACACGAACAAAGTGGGCCATAACAAAAGCATAGCTTATTTTCTCTCTTTTATATTTCCCCATGGATGCCATTTCTCTAGTTAGGTCATAATAGAACTCAAAATAAATCTTTAATCATTTGAAGGATAACAAAAAAGAAATGTGAACTACATGAGCTTACCAAGATGACACTCTCTTCCCTTGTGCATGCCATGCTTCAGCATCATCAGCACTGAACACAACTTGCCCTATTGCTGCTCCAGGGGATGCAGGTAAGCCCGTAGCTACCACTTTGTCATTGTAAGCAGAAGGATCCTCAAACTATACAAAGAATTGTGCAATCATGTTGTAAAAGACACGGCATTCGTGACGAATGTATATATTTATAACAATTATATTCTGCATTAATGTTGTTACTTATTTCCTTCAGAGATAAATGGTCCATTTGGAAAGAAGCAAAAGAAAAAAAGACCACACAATATGAAGTTCGAATTGTTTATTATGCCTATTATAATATAACCATTAGTTTTTCTAAATTAAGAAGCCCATTTTTTACCCAAACTTACTTTGGTAGATAGAAAGATAGATCATTCTGCTATTGGAGCAATTAGCATGCAATTGCAAGCTACCCTTGAAGATTAAGTGGGTCAATTGTCCGACCCCCTGACCTTTTAAAAATTTATTAGATAATGCTAAATTTTAATTATATTTTACAAAATGGGATTAAAAATCAATACACGCGAAAATTTCCCGCTTTATCTTAGAAGAATAGAAACAAGTGTTAAATTTGATTCCCTTACATTTTAAAAATAGAACCAAAATGAAAAGGGAAATTGTGACATTTGGCTTTAACCCCTTTTTTGTATACCTGTGGATGAAGAAGTTGCTCGAGATGCTGCGGCTCCATCATTGTATTGCTCTACAAGCTCTTTAAGATCGAAGATGTTAGGTCAGTGTCAAGCTTAAATCCTCTTGCAGATTTCAAGTTTTCTAATTTCGCCTCAAATAACGAGTGTGGAATTCCCATTACCTTCAATAAAAAAATCACAGTTGTTAATAATTTTGAGCAAAAAACCCATAATGTTCATCAAGAAATAACCAGCTAATTTGAATTAAGCCCTTGTCATCTTGGCTATCAAATTTTCATAACTATCAATATGAGAAGGAATGAAATACAGAGAATTTGCATAAATTGGGAACTCCCAAGTCCACATAAATATAAATATATTTCACAAAATAATGCAATCGATGGGATTGGGAAGAAACACTCACAACATCTCCAAACCATTTCAATGCCAGGCATTGAAATATAAATTGTAAAATAACAAAGCAGATGGTATAAGAAAACAGATAGTATATAATGTTCAGTGAGTGCTTAATTACATGTGAACTTAAATATACTTCAAGTGAATACATTGCACATGCCACAGATACAAATAACTGCTCTTCAGCATAATGGACATAATTAAGAGCCTATATTTTATATAGATAGCAAACAAAAGTTCCCACAGCCCACAATCATCTTGACATTATTGTTTAACAACTGCTCTACAAAATCAAGAACTATCCATTTATCATGAATGGACCATGCTGAGATGTCATTGTGTTTGAAAAAAAGAACTTCTTCAGTAGTGTATAAGCAGATGATACTAGAGCTTCATACAAGAAAAATCAAGAAACAAGAACAAAAAACATCACTCTGTTGAGAATATAAAAATTGCACATCGCATAAAGTTCTTAACCACTGTATATAAGATTCTGTCCCCCCACCCGTTGCCAACTGTATTTGCGTTGGATATTCTGACTTATATGGTACCAAAGAATATTATAGAACATCCCATGTGAGTGCATATTGAGAATAGAAAAAGCTCACAGAAGAAATCAAAAACTTTCACCACACTATTTTGCTTAAGATAGGTTTTAATGAAAACAGGTTTCGATTAAAGTTAATATTGATTTGGGGGATAACATAAGAGGAGTTTAATACTTACCTAGGCTACAAAGAGAGCCGGAACCCGTGGTCCTCAGGTGAGAGAGAGATAGCCGGAAATAACCCTACAGGGAACAATCCCAACCAGGACACTGCGTAGCTCTTGTAAATCTGAACTGGGTTCGCTCCCATGTCCATCCGCCCCTGCCTCCGAATCTTTACTATGTTTCATATCCAAATTTCAGTATACCAGTATACAAGATAGAAACCAAAAGTTCCAAAACACACATAAACATACACAAAGATTACCGGAGTGCCCGCGTGAGAGAGTGGGAGAGATGAAGGTTTGAGTTTGAGGGAGGCCTCAAAAGTGAGGAAGTGTAAATTTTTTAGAGCATTTTATATTTTAGTAACCGTACTCAATTTTGGCACACTTAAAAACAGTGCCAAATTTTGGCACTGTTTTAAAGTGTGCCAGATTATCATTAAACCGTAACTATGCCAAATTTTTAATATCAAGGTGTGCTAAATTGCGGTGTTTGATGCAGTGAACCTTTTATAAATTACACGTTCTTATATTAATTGAGAGTTCAAAAGACTACCATGAACAATTAGGAAGGAACTTAGAAATTTATAGGGTCTGAATAAATCTTCACAATAAATGATGGTTGGGGGCGAATCTATATTGAAATTTCCAATTGTTTTGTTAGCATTATGAAAATTTTGATTTTTTGATTTTTTTTCTGCTGAAACTAATTGATTGGGTTGTCAAAAGTCGGAAACAAAGGAATTAAATCTCATAAGTCCGTGAAATTCAAGATGCAAAAATCCGTGCCTCAGTATTACTATTATCACTAGTGTTGTTATTACTATGAATACAATGTAGAGATTATAAGAAATGACCCTACTTCAATATGGTCACATATTGAAGCCGCACCCATTTCTGATAGGAAACCTAGAAAATTTTATTAATAACAATCAACAGTATAATGCATAGACCAACAACCCGTGTTACATATTCATAATAGAAAGGTCAGAGAAGAGAAAAGAAAGGAAAAACTTTACAAAGATGGAATACAACACAACACGAGACAGAGGAACAAAAACTCCAGGCCAAAATTATTAACCCATGATACTCCTTGAGCTGTGTTTAAACCACATGATGTTAAACTCAAAACTGAAACCGTTTGGATTCCAGACTATTACAAAAAAAAATACATGTATAGAAGTTACGTAAGATGTTCAGAGAGAGTTCCACACTAAGTGGATGTTCCTTTTTATAGATATGTAGGGAGGTTAAGAGGAGGATCTGAATGATGGCTAAGGGAGATGAAGAGAAAGGGATAGAGAACAAACTAAAGGACTAAAGGACTCAAATGGGCTATTTATTTGTCATCCATTATTAAGTGGTAGGTTTGAAATTCTTATTAGATTTAAGGGAATCAAGGTCCAAATGGATCAAATGTGTTTTACATACTTTTCAAGTTAGTATAAGATATATAGTTAATGAAATTCATAAAAATATAATTATACCAATCAAATCATTATCAATATCTAACTAATGTGATATTTTGAGTGCATATTATTGGGAGCAAATATGTCAAATCCAACTGTTGATTTATTTAAGTATCATCACAAAAAAATATATATATAAAATATTAATTTTTGAATGGCATAAAACTTCTCTTAATTTACATTGGTGTTGAGTTTAAACAAAACATATATAAAACCATCATTTGAATAAAACTTGGATTACGATATTGTTGGGAAATTGGAAACGACCCAATAGATTTTAGATACAATTACGTACAATTTCTATAATTTCCCAACATTTCATATTTCGAAGCAATCCAATCAGGTCAAATCAAACATTTCCTAAAAACTCACTAAATTTAATAATCAACTAATAATCATGTGATAAAATATCATAAATCTAAAAATTAAAACTCAAACCAGTACATCATCTGTGCACGTCGTATAGTGACTTCTCTAGAAAATAAGAAAATTAAATAACCAATATATAAAACAATGATCTGATAACTTACAAGTTACAAACCTGATTTTCATACACCAATTAATAAACTATGATATTATAATTATACATTCTATCAAGCATTCATTTTGAGGCATCCTATGAAAAAAACTTGTTTCGCAACTTCTGTAAATCTCCAACAATAAAAGGGGGACTCGCGCGAAATTTTACTCTTCTATGAAGTTAAATCTCATCTTTGTACAAATATCTATCCAATCTAATGAGGGTTCTTACATAATTACAGCCAAGCCAATAGGTTCCCTTCATCAGTTCTTAACTCGGGAACCGAGACCAAATTGCGAGGTCTCGCTGAAAAAAACACAGGTTAAAACATTGTAAATAAGCACATTAAGAGGGTGTTGACTCAAAAATTTAAGCTTAAACATATTTAACCAAAGGAACAATTTGGGATGGATTGTTTTCACGTAATTATAAACTATATAGTAAATTGCAAAGTGATTATTTTAAATAAAAAAGAATATATGATTTAATCAAGGGGTCACTTGGCAAATAGTCCCTCCACATTTTCTAATTAATGTTTAGTCAAAGTTATTTTTATTATTCCAAAAAGTACCTCCCGATATAAAACACTCACAAAAACTCACCACTTATTTTAAACCTTAAATCCTAAAATACCCTCAAACCTAAACCCAAAATGAACAAAAACAATATCCGAAAAAAATTGTCAAAAAAATAGACTAGGGACTTTTTGGAGCATAAAAAATTAGGTGGTCTAAATGTAGAATACACTTACTTCCTAGGGATTAAACAATTATATATCCCTTTAATCATAAATGTATAGTATATTGAAAATAATGTAGCCTAAATGTGGCTAAAGTAACTTTGAAATCATTCAATGATGATTTGTATACTTTGCATATTCAAACTAGCTACATAACTTCTCAAAAATAATAAATAAATAAGCAAATAACACACAGTACACAAGATGCACCCAAAAAATAATGAAACAAGGAGAAAAGAGATTACTTGAAACATTGGTGATTACATTGACAATTTTCTGAGCAGCAAGTGCTTTTAACTTGTCTCCCGTAGATAATAATAATAAGCTCCTCAAGTGTTGTTTTTGTTCCTTGGGACTACTCGTCTTGCCAAAGCTTCTTCAAAAGCAAGCAAAACTTGGTGCGTAATGCAAGGAAGGGAGAGCAAAATCTGCGATCATAAAAATTAATTAAGCATCATCCAATAAAAATACTAAAAATGCATGCAGTTAATAGGCTACTATCAAAACAATCCTTCTAAAATATGTTTTTACCCAAATAAAAGAAGAAAAAAAAGCACCGTTTACGAATTTTAGAAAACTATCCATAATTAAAGATCGGTTATGAAAATTGTGGAGTTAAATAAGTAAATAAAAGAACAAAAAAAAATCTCCCTGAACGCATGAAGATAATTTTATTCCCAACATAGTTATTTCTACGTTGCGATGTGTCGCACAACCGTGTCACGCTCCTATAGTAGGCACCATAAAAAATTGGAAGCAAATTTTAAACAAACGTGAAAACCCAAAGCAAAACACAATACTAAACTTTTCTCTAATAAAATTCCTTGAACAAAAATTATCACAATCATATGCTTGCCTATACACATTACAAACATAAAACCCACTCAATGTTGTGGGTACCCCACTTGAATTTTAAAGAGTGTTAAATGTTTAACCCCCCAACCGATACCAACCAGACTTTGAGGCGGGATGTGTGTTAGGGTGGCTTTGGCACCTGCATCCCCCTGTTTAGCTTGCATGGGGGAGTCCAAATTGCTCGTTCGTGTAGAGGTTTAGGGTTATCCAAAAAAAAAAGATATTAAAGAATTAAAATCATTTCCATTTGTACAAACTCTTTCAACAATAACAAGATTAGTTTTCCAAAACCACTTTGGGTTAGTGCCCTGTACCGCGAATGTTGTACCCACTCATTTCTCTATTCCTCTCTTCGGTCCAAGAAGAGTGATGGTCCTGCGGCCACGATATCAAAAAACATGAAAAACAATATCAAAAAACTTATTAGATGTTTCAATCGTGCCTATAGTAAAATAGATGCAATTAAGTCGTGCCATATTACAAGAAATGCAGCGTTAACAACTTATATAAATAATGACAATAAAAAAAATCATATAGAAATTCTCACCATAAAGTCTTTGTATCCAAATTAAGGCAAGGTATTCGATAATTAGTACATTAATATAGCCATATTACAAGAAATGCAGCGTTAACAACTTATATAAATAATGATAATAAAAAAATCATATAGAAATACTCACCATAAAGTCTTTGTATCCAAATTATGGCAAGGTATTCTATAATTAGTACATTAATATAGCCATATATAGGACCAATTGGAAGCTACAAAAAAAACATATAAATATAGAAAATATAGTTTCAAGCCACGTGTGGTAACACCCTAAAAGAAATAGGAATAAGAACACAAAAAATATATAATCGTAATTCTACACTGCATGTGTCATGCACCTCAAGATCCACATTTAGGGCACTAAACAAATACATGGTCTTCAAACTTTAGTATTGAGAAAATACTTGGTCTTCAACCGTAGATTTACAGAACGTCTACTTCGGTACATGTGATTAAAAAATAAATATTTTAGAGAAAAATAAGTAGGGGCAGTGGTGCGTGTGATCACTGGTATGTAATACCAAGTTAGATCAGGAAATTGATTTCACATTTACAAAATTAAAAAGAAATAAAATCAATATTTGTAGAGAATATACCAAAAGTAATGTCTGTCAACTGCTTATAGCCACAACCTGTGCTCCATGCGTGAGGATAATTTCCACGTACAATCTGAAACAGGAAAAAAAATCCATCAATATGAAGAAAGATTCAGCCATATACAGTAGCAATACAAATTCAACAACATACAAAAATACAAAATTTCAGTAGAGATACAAAATGACCCAAACTGAGTTATTCCAATCAATCAATTTAGAATGAAAACGATCAGAAAAGATGAAACACAATTTTCTAAGCCCCATCAGCATAAAAATTAAAAGATCAACGAGGAGAACAACAAACGTAAAAAATAAATTTGATCTGCAAACCAAAAAGAAACATAAAATATATAGACAATAAGTAGTTATAAAGAGTTAATGAGACATCAAAAATAGAAAGAAGTAACTATAGGGACGATATGGTGATACAAGAATATAAAACTGAATTATTGAGACAAATGTAATGAAAAAGCATAATCGGACTTGCCGGTTCCAAAATGTGTCATTTCTTAATATATATGATCACAATTTCAACGAAATAACTAACTCAGATTTCATGACCATAAACGGGGTTTCTTTCAAAATTGAACTAGAGTTGTAAACATTATAATATAATATCATCACCACCAGAAACCCAAAAACATAGACCAGCCACCAGATGAAATCAGTTGATAAGTAATTTGAAAAGTCGGAGGCTTCTCATTAATCAATTGGCATTGCCACTAATTAAAGGACATAACACATAGGTGATATGTACCCACCACCCCCACCCCCATCCCCACCCCACGGGGCGTAATCATTCAATCATTAAAAGGACACCAACAATTTTAAGAAATCCAAACTGAAATTGAAACAAACTTTGATATGAACACCCCCTACCCACAATGATCATTCACACAAACCACCTCAAACACCGCCATCAATGACCCTCACATATAGAAACAACCATAGTTGTCAAATCGCGAATCGTATCGTGAATCGTGAATCGAAACGGTCGAATCGGAACCAAGTGATAATAATGTAGTAAAACATACGTAAATGGATTTAACACTGTAGAATTGGTAATTAAGCATGAAATGACAAAAAAACTAACCGTAGCACGTGATAATATACCAAAATATATCACAAAAATTAAACATAGCACATGTTCTCATTCATTTTAAGCTTAAAAATGTAAAAAACACCAAATGACCTTCAAATACAGAAAAAAAAAAAACACATGTTTTTATAACAAAAACGCCTGGTTTTGTAAACAAAAAAAAACAGCAAAAGAACTTCAGATACAGAAAATATAGCAAAAAAAATGCATGTTTTTAAAAAAAACAAATGGCTTTATAACAAAAAAAAATACAGCAAAAGAAATTAAGCAAATACAACAAAACAAAACAAATGTTTTTATAAGAAAAAAACGAAAACGCATATTTTCATTAAAAAATGAATGGTTTTATAACAAAAAAAAAATCAAAACAAAACAACAAAAACAACCGTAACAAGAGAAACAGCAAAGAAAATCTTTAACAACATACCTTCGGTCATTTTGAGAGAAACAGCAAAGAAAAAACCAAATAAACAACAAAGCGTACCTTCGTCTGAGAGAAGCAGCAACAAGTGGGTTCGTTTGGCTGAAAATCTCTTACGACCCAAGAAAATCTCTCTTTTGGCTGAAATACGGTTCGTATGGTACAAGAGGCTTGCCGTAAGGTATTGTGTTTGGTTTTTAGTTCTTTTTTTTTTTTTTTGTAGATAGCTGAGCTGAAACAGGTTAGAAAAAAAAACACGTGCCTCTTGTACACATGCGCTGAAGCCGGTTAGAAAAAAAACAAGTTTCTAGAATCGTAACAAGGGTCGATTCTCAATTCTGTCTCGTATCGCACAATACTATGCCGAATCGAACGATTTTTTTTATCATATCCGATTCTAAACTTGATTCGAACTGTTTTGATATGGAATGGAATCGAATTCCTAAAGTTGATTCGAATTGTTTTGATATGGAATGGAATTGAATCGGAAGATTTTGATAACAATGAAAACAACCCTCAACACGGTCACAAACACCCACGACATCCCCGAAATCCACCCAAATGACACTAAATAGTAAATAGTCCAAAAAGTAATGCCATAAAATCCCCATAACAACAATTCATAAAACTCCATATTTGGAAGGAAGTTATTTTGATAACCAAAATGCACACTTACCCCAAATTAGATTCCAAAAGGAATACAAAAATGAAAGAGTCAAATGAGAATCGAGTTATTTAATGAAAAGAGTCAAATATATATTTGTAAAAAAACATAGTTTAGATGGTTCGATTGATACTTCAGATTGAGAAACTAACATTTAAACAAAGGGGTCAATTGATACTTAAGATTGAGTGAGCATCTTAATAATTAACAAAAAGTTTAGATGGATTTGGTGGTCATCTTCATACACTTACACAGTAAAAATTGAGGTGGGAGATTGTAATTTTAATAGCATATATTGACAATAGAATGTGTTTATTGATAATGCAACAAACACATGCTACAATGTGTACCTGAGGAAATCAACAATAAAGACTCAAAAACTAACACATAAAGTCTTGTGTTATCAAAAGTTCAATTATTAAAAAGAATCTAAACTCAACTAAACCAAACAATATAGAAACACTAATAGAAAATGCGAAAAAGTTAAGCGCACCATCTGCAATGATGCCTCGCCTTTTGCAACGCTCCTCCCCTGTATGTAAATCAAGCGAAATGATTGAAATGGACCTTATTTTAGGGTTTTATTAGTCATTTTATTTTATTTTGTATTTTCTTTTCTTTTATTATTTGTATTTTTCTTTCTTTTGCTTTATTATTTAAAGGTAAGGAGTAGTAATGGCATTTTTGTAATTAGGGCCTTAACTTGAAGTCTAAGCTACTCTTCACCTTTAAATACCCTCATGTAAGCCTCATTTGAGGAAGACTGGGATTTTGAAATAGAAAATAATATTTCTCTCTCTAAAGTGGTGTTTAGATATTTGTAGGAGCCTTTTAACGTGTAGTTTGCGTCAAATTGGTATCAGAGCAGGGTCGCTCCACATTGGTGTTTGCTGTATCGGTGTTTATTTTTATCAAATCGTACACTGCACTTCAATGGCCATAAGAATTTCCAAACGACAACAAGAGGAGTTTAATCAAAAAATGAAGCAACGAATTGCGGAGTTGAGGCAACAAATAGCCCAACTCTTCTCTACCCTAACCCACCAAGCCTTAGTACATACAAACCCCTACCCAGCTGCCTCTGTGACCATTGTTCCCTCCCAGCCCCCCTCCCCTGCAAATCCCACCCCCTCTAACCTCGGACGACCACCTATCCCAGCCTCAAACCTTCCCCCTACCCCCGTTGCCATCCCCGACTCGCTTCACCCCCCCCCATCTGTTACAAACCCATTTTCAGCTGCCGCAGGCCACCTCCCAACCCCTGGGGCAGCCACCAATCATGCCACCTCATCCCACCTGCAACCCGACCCAAACCCTAGTTTACCCCACCCCAAAAACAACCCATCCAAACCCCAAACTAGGGCTTTTCCCTATTTTGGCTCGAAAAACACGTGGATTACCAAATCCGAGCCCACCACCTTCAAGAGGCTCCAAAACGATGATTTTTTACGAGGGTGGAAGTTTTTTAGGACTGATTTGGGTGTGTAATACCCCGTAATTTTATGACTTTTAAAATTGAGATAAATTCAAAGTAAATGGACCAAATTAATGGGATTAATTTAAATTATGAAAAATTAATTGGAATTAATCGGATTTAATATTACTGGAGATTAAAGTAATATATGATTTTGAATATTACTTAGTGATATATAAGTAATATATGAATACAATGGTATTTACATTGTCGTAAGTTAGTAATACGACAATAATGGAAATTTAGTTGGGACGCGGTTATGGGCCATGTCGGGACTAATTGTAATAAATAAAATAAAGATTATTTTATATCATCCGTATGGTCGTTTCGAGTGTGCCGTTGAGTCCGGAAGGGTCGAAATAGTCAGAAAAGTCTACCTGGGAGTTTGATTTGGGTCTCGAGTCAATTAGAAGATGAAAGGGCATCCCGTAAGGGCATTTTAGTCATTTTACTTGGGAGATGAATAGTATACACGTTTCTGCCTTTTAGATAGCCTTGGAGACTTATTATATTAAGTGAGTTTAGACTCTACGTGATATTCATTTCATCCAAAAACAAGTGAGGAATTTTGAGAGAAAAAGAAAAGCCTTAGAGAGAAAGTGAAAGGTTAACTGAAGACAGGAAGAGTTGCTTGGAAATGAGGAGTCACCTAGGGAAAATCAAGAGGACAACCACCATCTCTACACCTTGCACCACCACCAAAGTCGGCGGAAAAGTCGCGGGAAAAAGGGAAGAAGAAGTTCTAACACTTGTCTTCACCAAAGGTTCAGACCAACTTTTAAGGCAAGTGATTCTTGCTCTATTTTAGTGATTAGCATATCCATGTTAGAATAGGATTTGCTTGTAGGATTCATGAACTTATGCATTTGGAATTTAAAATGATTGGTAAATTAAGAATAAGGCGTAGGCGATGCGTTTCTCTCATGCCTCAAGCCTAGACGCGCCTAGGCGGAGACTAGGCGGGCCTTTTAGAACAGAGGAGATTACATAATTATATTACGATTTAGAGGAGAATAATCTTTATATCAAGTACGGGTAATATTGATGATATATTTACGGGTACTTGGGTCGGATCAAATATTATGTGAGTGATAACTACATAATAAAATACACGATGATAATTGTAATTACAAGTACGGGTAGTATTCGAGAAATACGACGGGTACTTGGGATAGGATGAATTCATAATATGATATAGGTTGTGTAAGTATCTAATTTTATATAGGTATATGATAATGCCTATTGATTGATGATTTATGTGTATGATATACCTAGCTTACTTGCTATCGGGGGAGGTTTACGCGTGAGGGCAGTCATATCCTGATGAATCCATGGGATTTTGATTTCTCACTCGAGAACATAGTACTTTGGTCGATTACCATTAGGGAGAACAATGGTGTTGAACGGTCATTTGGGTGCGTAGCCCAAAGGCTTAGGACTAGGGCTGTAAATGGATATTCGAAAATCCGCATCCGTCCGATATTCGAATCCGAATTTGCGGATATTTATTCGAAAAAACGAAAATGGATACGAATATGGATACTCAATAAAAATATCCGAAAAAACGAATACGGATACGGATAGCAATAGTATCCGACACGGATAATCCGTATCCAACACGGAGTATTCGTTTTACCGGATATCCATTTTGCCAGATATCCGTATCTGTCTAACAACGTGTAAAATATTAGCCATATAATATTTTATATATAAACTAAAACTTAAAAAAAAAGGGCATAAGTATAATTATATAAACTTAAAAAATCTAACCCAACCCTAATAACTAAACCCACCATGGTATCTCCTTATTTCCCCAAACCCACAGCCACAGCCGATCTCTCGCCGCTCCCTCCTCCTGTCCTCCAATCTCCCACAGCCACAGCCGATCTCCCACAGGGCCACAGCCACAACTGTCCTCCGATCTCCTCCGATCTCCATCCGGTGTCATCCCATCTCCCCTGCGATCTCCCTCCGCTCTGATCTCCATCCGGTGTCGTCCCATCTCCCCTCCGATCTCCATTCGGTGTCGTCCCGTCCGGTGTCGTCCCATCCCCCTCCGATCTCCCATCTCCCTTGCGATCTCCCTCAACTTCGGGTCTCACAACTCCCCTGAGTCACAAGGTCAGTTTGACTACTGATTCAGTTTTCAAAGTTTTCTTCAGTTTTCTTCAGCCCTAGAAACGGGAATCAACGAGTATGAATATCAACGAGTATGAATTTTTTTTTTCAGTTTTCTGCATCAGTTTTTTGCAACGAGTATGAGACAACGAGTATCAACGAGTTTTCTGCATCAGTTTTTTGTAACGAGTATCAACGAGTTTTCTGCATCAGTTTTTTTTTTTCACAGTTTTCATAGTTTTCTTTTTTTTCATAGTTTTCTTTTATTTCTTTTATTGCAACAAGTATGAATATCACTGTTTTGGACAATTAAATGGCTTTATGCTTTTAGGTTGAATTTACTGAATTGATGGTCACCCATTGTTGATGGGTTTACTGAATTTGATATGGATCCTTCTAGATACATTTTTGTAGATACATAACACTGATATGTTTATGGTGATATGTTTATGGTTGTTTATGTAGTTTAATAAAGTAGACTGAATTATGGAGTTTCATAAATTCTATTTTGGTTCAAATTTTTTAGTAATATTAGGATGAAAATTTTTAGGTAACAAATTTTTTTGTTAAAATTAGTTTCATATTTTTTTTAAAGACAAGTTTTATGCCTTTTCTACGTTGTTCGCATATCACTTATTATCCCTCATAAAGTAGACTAACTGAATTATGGAGTTTCATAAATTCTGTATTGGTTCAAATTTTTTAGTAATATTAGGATGAAAATTTTAGGTAACAAATTTTTTTGTTAAAATTAGTTTCATATTTTTTTTAAAGATCAGTTTTATGCCTTTTCTACGTTGTAATTTTTTTTCTTTTAAAAAATAGATTATATTTGGGAACGTCGCATATCACTTATTATCCCTCAACACGATGCAGTTTAATATGTCTACAGAAGCTAATCAAAACAATCCTTCCACGCATGAATCTTCTCCTGTTCCAATGGAGAGTATTTCGTCGGATCGCGCAAGTGTTGCTAGTGAGAACAAAGCTAGTGAGAACAAAGCGCACAACAAAAAACTTACATCTAACGTGTGGTTTGATTTTAATAGAGAGGTTCATCCAGATAGTTCTGTTACGGCGACTTGCACCCATTGCAAAAGAAAGTTTGATGCGGGGAGTTCAAAAGGAACCTCACACTTGAGCAACCATCTCAAATCGTGTAAACGTAAGGTTGCGAGTGGAGGAGACATTCGACAGAAACTTATTGGCGCAGTTAAGTCATCTAGTGATCCGGTTCCAAAGTTTGGCACTTACAAATTTGACCCAGATGTGGAGAGACTTTTATTTGCTCAAATGGTTGCTAAACATGATTATTCCTTTCTTATGGCCGAGCACGAGTACTTTAGGTATTGGCTTTCTTATTGTTGTCCTACTTATAAATTTCGGTCAAGAGTTACTGTGAGAAATGATTTAAAAAGTGGTTTTAAATGTGAAAAAGAAAAACTTTACAAGAGCATTGAAAGTCTTTCATCTAGGGTTAGCCTCACTATAGACATCTGGACTCCTAAACATCAAGCAACTGGCTATTGTTGTTTGAGTTGCCATTACATAGATAATGAATGGAAATTGCATAAGAAAATAATTTCTTTTTGTTGGATCGAATGTCCACATGATGCTGAAAATGTAGCTGAATGGGTGAAGACTAGAATCTTAGAGTGGAATATTGATAAAAAGCTCATGACTATTGCAGTTGATAATGCTGGATATAATAAGCCAATGGTAGAGCATATTAAGTCATGGTTGAATGGTAAAAAAGTTCTTCTCCAAAATGGCGATATGTTTCATACTCGTTTCACCGCTCATATTATTAATTTGATTGTTAGGAATGGGTTGAAAGTGATTGATACTTTTATTGAGAGAATTCGTAATAGTGTTAAGTGCGTTGGGTCATCACTTCAAAGAAATCAAATTTGGAATGTTGCGTTACGACAGACTCGTTTGAATTCTAAAAAGAATGTGGAATTAGATTGTCAAACTAAATGGAATTCTACGTATCTTATGCTAGAGAGTGCCATAGAATTGAGAGGATCTTTTGAGCGCTTGGCAGAGTTGGATCGTGATTATGAGTTTCTTCCAAATGAGCATGATTGGGAACGAGGGAAAAAAATTTGTGAATGTTTGAAAAAATTTTATGAAATGACAAATCGCCTTTCAGGGACAAAATACCCAACTGCAAACTACTATTTCAATGATGTTTGTAATATTAATTATCAGTTGAATAATTGGATGCAAAGTAATGTGTATTATATTCATTTGATGGCGTTGAAAATGCGAGAAAAGTTTGACAAGTATTGGGAGGATTGTAGTTTGGTGTTAACATTTGGACTGGTGTTGGACCCTCGGTACAAAATGGAGTTTGTTCACTATGCTTATCGTGAGATTTACGGTTCTTTGGCAGAAAGTTACATTCGCAGAGTTCGCACCACTTTGTTTGAGTTATATGCTGAATATAAAAGTTTAAATAGTGAATCTTCATGTTCTCCCATCATACTTGGGGATAGATGTGAGCAGTCTACTCGTGAAGTTGATACTATTCCCCAAGCAAGATCTGGCTTTACAGGAGGATTTAAAAGGTTTATTATGGAGCGCTCTAATGCTTCATCTATAGTTCGTAAGTCTGAATTAGAACACTACTTGGAGGAAGCTTTATTCCCTCTCGACAATGATAATGAGTTTGCATTTGATATTTTGCATTGGTGGAAGACTAATGGGCCAAAGTTCCCCACAGTTGCGAAGATGGCATGTGATATCTTATCTATTCCTGTTACTACCGTTGCATCAGAGTCAGCTTTTAGTTGGGGGCGCAGAATTGTGGATGATACACGTTCATCTTTAGCTTCTGAGACTGTCGAGACTCTTCTTTGTTTGAAAGATTACCGCCTTCTGTTGGAGAGAAACTGGGTAAGTCAAAATAAAATTTATATTTTTCATTACTATTAAACATAAATAAACACTAACTTATTATTTGTTTGCAAAATTTTAGAAAATTTGAAGGTTGCTGATGATAATGAATAGCTAGACTCTCAAAAATTCATTTTCAGGTATTATTATTAATTGAATATTTTTGTTAGTATTGTTCTTCTTGTGATAATGAATAGCTAATGTTAATAATCCGTTTATAACTTTTTCTTTCTTCTTATCCAATACAGCTTTGTGGGACCTTGGAAGTTGAAGATGATAATTTTTGTGTTACGGGGGCGGATTTTGGTGGAAGAAACTTTTATGTATAAGAAAAACTTATGTTACATGTATTATTAAACTCATGGATTTATCTTTTTAGTACCATATATTGGTGAAGTCTTATTTGGGTGAATTAGTATGTTCAAACAATTAATGTCTTATTTTTATGCATTACTACTAACTTGCGAGTTGTGATTATCTTAATGCTTAATTCAACAAGGATACAAAGGAAAGGAGATGAGAAAGACACACTTCAGGAACTTAAGGGGTAAAAAATAACATCCTTTCTTTATTGTAATATATTCTTTGTTTTCTCCGTTAATATTTTAATTGAGTTATTCTTTTCAGGTAAGATGATGCTTCATTTCATTTTTGTTCAAACATTATAGAAACTGAAGAGGATACAAATTTCAATGGCTCAAAATTGAATAAGAAAATGCAAACTACTAAAGGTTAGTACTTTTGCTCAAACCTTCTTTTATACTTTAATTTTATGCTTCACACATTCTATATATCTTACATGCAAATTAGTGTTCAATATGCTATGTGTATCTTAATGTATCTTAAACAATAAAAACGGATAAGGAAATTATCCGAATCCGGAAAATCCGAGAGGATACGAATATGGATAGCTTAAATTATTTTCCGGGCGGATACGGATACGGATACGGATACGGATAGTGTGGAGTCTTGACGGATACGGATGTGGATACAATGGTATCCGCTCCGTATCCGTCCGTTTTACACCCCTACTTAGGACTATGTTCACCTCCAATGCTTGTGTTTGATATTTGTGGTTCGAGAAATCTTTACTAAACCTATAGTCCCCTATACAGCGACGAGATGTACTGGGACATGATAGCAGAGTAATGCATGCACCGCAGTTGTGCCTCGAGGTGCCGTATTGTATATATATAATTATGTGAATGTATATATATACTTGTGATTATATCTTCTATGTGAATATAGTAGAATTGTAAGATAATGGAATCTGGATTTAATTCAGTATGATAATACTTAATTACAATAAATAATTAAAGGACTTATCCATGTTGAATCTAAATGGATATACATATACTATTATTATATGTATTACGAGAAAAATACGTGGGAATGAATTGGGCTATGGTTAGTTGATACACGGGGTTGAACTAGTTAACATGGAAAGTATAACTAGGATGGTTTAGAGGTACGTTAGGTGTGCACTCTAGATGAGAGGTGTCCGATAATCTAACATGTATATAATAATTGCTTAATTTAGCATTTATTCACTTGCTGTTTTCAAAACTATTTTTACATTGGGCTCTGACCCGTTTCCTTGCATATTCTTTTCTCTCTCTCGTATCTTCTATTTTAAGTGTCCAGCCACAAGGACGCCAGCTATAGGGGATTGGTTATTGTCGTGCTGTGAATGCTATGGAGTTACAGATTTTGTATTAGACGCTTCGTCTCCTTCATTCACATGTTGTAGCTATTTCAGTTAGGGCATGTCGCCCAGGATCCTAGTTATTTCACTTTCATTTCAGAGATTGTAATCAGTTATGTCAGTAATGTGGATATCAGTTTTAATTGATGATAGTGAAATATTTTAACCGGAGAGTTAATCCAGTCATATGTATTCTTATTCAATTGTGATTTGACATTGTTTATTATTGCTCCACTTTGTGGTATGGTTTTAATTAGATTATAATGGAAAAGTTGTTTACACTAGCTTAATTAATTATTGGGTGAATTAATAAAGAAAAAATATTTTTCAAAAGTGATGTTAAGAATGAACCAACTGTATACTCTGATTTAATTGGATATAGGACTGATCACCCGGTATTTACTTAGGCGGGGTGTTACATGTGGTACCAGAGCATTAGGTTCTAGTGTCTTTAGGATCTATACGGCTTTCTACGTTTCATCTTAGCGTTCTTTGATGTAGAGCCCTATTATTAGGATGTTGGATTCCTCTGCGTGTCAACGACTTATTTGCTCCTGCCAATATATATACGTGATGTAATTCTTATACGAGCCCGATCAGGCTTCAATAATTAGTGAGGGTCGTTAGAAGGACAACAGGAGGACTAAGCTGAAGACATAGAGTATTTTGGAAATGGTGATCAAGATAGGACTCACCATAATTGTTGTTCGAGATAAGTAGAATAAAGAAGTTGTTCTGGAACTGTAGTTCCCCAAGCACTGTCATTGATGATGTTTGTGACGTTCCAAAGACAATATACAGTGAAGGGCGAGGGAGTTGGAAGGACTCTTAAGAAGCAAGAAATCCAAAAGACAATTATGTAGGATGAAGTGTAATAACACTCGAGACTAAAAAATTTCGGGCGAAATTTTTTTGCTCATAGGAGCAGTCTTAAGTGATGAGAGTTAGACATCACATATAAAGAAGCATGAGCAAAGTTAAAACGAGAAATTTGGGTATGGTTCGACCGTGAAATCATCCATTAGATGTTCTAATAGGGGTGTGAATGGAATTTCAAAACTTATTTCACATGGGCAAGAACGCCCAACGCGAGAGAGAAGACAACTCGCTTAATAAATTCCTTACCCAGTGACGGAGGGGTACATCGAAGATAAGAAGAATTCATTGTGTGGAAGGAATCGTGAGTTATATACTCAAGAGGAAATTTGACGAAGACGACTAGGGTCGATGTCTTTAAGAAATTTGTTGACGCTTCCAGAAGAAGGGGAGCCAGGAGAATTAGGAAATCTAGCCGAAAGGCAAGATTAAATTGAACAGAGTGTTAGTGAAACATCACCAGAAGGTATACCTAATGAGGGGACCTATTTAAAATAAGTTGATTAAATCCCTACTAAGTGGCGATGAGTTCAGCAGACCAGTAAGGTCAATAATGTGTTCCATAGGACCGATAGAGCCAAAGGAATAATGGAAATAACAATTTGGGAGATAAGTCTGCCAGGTCCGAGAGAGGGACATTCCAAAATAGTCAGTGATACCAGTGATGAGGAAATGGCACGAGAAATGACCCTATGTGTAGATAGAGAGACTACCAGTGATGAATATGCCCACATTGAGAAGTGAGACCGATAAGATTGGTAATGATAAATCATGCCAGTTAGGCATAACAACTGGAGGAGTGAAAATTCCAGCAGAGGAATTGGGTCAAGAGAATTAAGCCCAGGAAATTTATAACCCGAGCGTAGAGGGTTTAGGTAGGCCTTGTGGAGCCCTCGGTAACAGTAGCATACCGTATTTCAAGTTCGAAGGGGCCCTAAAAGTAAAAAGGGAAGCCAGTAAGGCCATAATTGAGGCCAAGAGATTTGGGCCAACGTTTCAGTGATGGGCATGTAAGCCGCAAAACATAATACTTTGCCCACAACAAGGAGGAGCAACTATTAGTTGAAATACTAGATGTATAAAGATTGCAGATGTTCATGGGTCGTGTTGGCAACTACGTGCTGGGACTTTACGATCATGTAAGCCTGATGGAGTTTTGATTCATCTTTGTGAGAAAAGGATTAAGTATGTTGACATGGGTGTGTCACAATACGTATTTGAATTGTTAACACTAAAATTCGCATGCGATTCAAGTTTAGTGGGTACATTAGCTTTAACAGTCTGGTTATAAACGTATTTATCATGGGTAACGGGACTTTTACAACCCGCGAGTAGAGGGTTTAGGCAGGACTTGTGGAGTCCTCGGTAACAGTAGCATACTGTATTTCAGGTTCGAAGGGGCTCTGGAAGTTAAAAAGGGAGGCCATAATTGAGGCCAGGAGATTTGGGCCAACGTTTCAGTGATGGGCATGTAAGCCGCAAAACAAAATACTTTGCCCACAACGAGGAGGGGCAACTATTGGTTAAAATACTAGATGTATAAAGATTGCAGATGCTCATGGGTCGTGTTGGCAACTACGTGCTGGGACCCTACGATCATGTAAGCCTGATGAAGTTTTGATTCATCCTTGTGAGAAAAGGATTAAGTGTGTTGACATGGGTGTGTCACAATACGTATTTGAATTGTTAACACTAAAATTCGCATGCGAGTCGAGTTTAGTGGGTACATTAGCTTTAACAGTCTGGTTATAAACGTATTTATCATGGATAACGGGACTTTTTGGATGCCACCCGTGAGTGAGCCGGGTGGGCACTAAAGGCATATTTTATCGTTATAATTTACTATTCATTGAATTAGCAAAATAGAGCTTATTATAGTAATGTATGGTGATAATTATCGAAGGTTGGAACGATAGTAGATTGAGTGATAAGACTATCGTGCTGGATACCCTGGGTGAGTAATATTACTTTTGTGAGGCGCCACTTGAAATAAGGTTGGGCCTATATATATATATATATATATATATGAAATTTTTCATGATATCGTAGACGTCAGTGAGTATGTTGTCTAGTTATATATGGTCCCGGTGCGTAGGGATTTATTTACTGATGTGACTCAGGGTAATAGCTCGTCATTTCTATAGCATCGAAAAACTTGGGATAGTAATCGTGCCATGTTTCATGATATTTTTACGAAGTTAAGTAGACTTTTATGCCAACATACGAAGATTGTGGGAAGGTACATATTATGGACTGAGGGCCTTACGGATCTTAACGACCGACTATGTTAAGTAGTAGTGTATCGGGGGGTTCCTTGTTTGGATTTCGCTTTGCAAGACATCCCACGCATGAAACTGACAAGAGTTGGAAGTTGGAGAGAAGTTTGGTCGATAGTACATTGATTTCGTACCTTAGTTATTGTATATATATGAGAATAAAATTGAGAGTTGATAATTCTATTATGACTTAAGGATGGTAGAGTCGCCTAGTTCCGATATCATTACGAATAGAATAAGAGTGATTAAGTTATGCCTAGTAGGATGGTTGAATACACCCCTACCTTATCAGCATGTCGAGTACGCGAGAATTGATTTAAGCATAGTATATTTCATTTGGGCAATAATGCGTGAGATATAGGGTATATGGCCGCCCTAGGTAATTGAAAGTATGGTATAAGGCAGTAGATTATGATTGTCATGTGAATTCAACAACATTAGCCGGAAAGTCAAAATTTATTCCATTAAGTTTTGACAGAAGCCTATGTTTCAAAAAAAAAAAACTGAATTTGGAGCAATGAAGGATTTGCGACACGCATTGTGGCAAAGTCGCATAGATCACGATTAGAGGTACATTCGGGTGAACAACAAATGTATAAAGTATATATGACGGTGGTGACGGTATTAAGTGAAGAGAAATATTGCTAAATTCGTTTTACAACGGGTTACCTGGCTGTGAAAAAGGGTGGACCATCCGAAACCAGTAGACCCAAGAATTTTATTCCGAAGGGGGTTATGATCCTATATGGATAATAATGGATCGATTGACCGTAGTAGCTCACGTTATGCCAGTTAAGACTTGTCATATTACGAGACAGTTTAAAGCAAACCTTTATATTCGAGATAGTGAGGTTATATGGGGTGCCGCTTGATATCGTGCCCTATCGAGACAAGATCTTTGTCTTACGGTTTTGGAAGAGTGTTCACAAGGCCGTGGGTACCGAGTTATGATTGAGTACGGCTATCATCTGCAGACGTATGGACTAAACAAGCGAACTAATTAAATGTTGGCGAATAAATTATATCTGTACCCTTGAATTTCAGAGGAGGAGGAGAGTAGTCTCTTCCACTAGTGGAGTTTGAGTACAATAACTCATATAAGTTCGCTTTTGTGCATAGTGCAAATTGAAATATGGCACAGAAAGCCTTGTTATTCTCCTGCTTGTTAGTTAAAGGTGGGGAAACGGGTACTATTACAAAGATCAGAGATGAGTTGATACTTATAGTATATGAAGTAATATGTATACTGCTCAAGTAACCTACTTGTGTGCGATCGTCACGAGACGAGATCGTATATATCTAAAGAATGATTAATCTACTAAGTTGCGAATGATAGAAGGCTAGATAGTGAATATCTAAAATTAAATTTAAGTTGAAACTTAAATGGTAAGGCTTGGTATATAATATATGTGAGGTGTTCATTATTAGGGGCATTCGGTAATGTACTATATGGGGGGTACGTCGAAGGCTACATGAGATGTGAGATTAATATCCGAAGTTATCCTTACCAGATATGTTTATTTTTCAAATTTCGGGACGAAATTTCTTTATAAGGGGGGAAGTATGTAATACCCCGTAATTTTATGACTTTTAAAATTGAGATAAATTCAAAGTAAATGGGCCAAATTAATGGGATTAATTTAAATTAATTATGAAAAATTAATTGGGATTAATCCGGATTTAATATTACTGGAGATTAAAGTAATATATGATTTTGAATATTACTTAGTGATATATAATTAATATATGAATATGATGTTATTCATATTGTCGTAAGTTAGTAATACGACAATAATGAAAATTTAGTCGGGACGCGGTTATGGGACGTGTCGGGACTAATTGTAATAAATAAAATAAAGATTATTTTATATCACCCGTATGGTCGTTTCGAGGGCGCCGTTGAGTCTAGAAGGGTCGAAATAGTCAGAAAAGTCTACCCGGGAGTTTGATTTGGGTCTCGGGTCAATTAGAAGATGAAAGGACATCCCGAAAGGGCATTTTAGTCATTTTTCTTGGGAGATGAATAGTATACACGTTTTTTTCTTTTAGATAGTCTTAGAGACTTATTATATTAAGTGAGTTTAGACTCTACGTGAGATTCATTTCATCCAAAAACAAGTGAGGAATTTTGAGAGAAAAAAAAAGCCTTAGAGAGAGTGAAAGGTTAACTTGAAGAGAGGAAGAGTTACATGGAAACGAGGAGTCACCTAGGGAAAACCAAGGGGACAACCACCATCTCTACACCTTGCACCACCACCAACGTCGCCTAAAAAGTCGCCCGAAAAAGGGAAGGAGAAGTTCTAACAATTATCTTCACCAAAGGTTCAGACCAACGTTTAAGGCAAGTGATTCTTGCTCTATTTTAGTGGTTAGCATATCCATGTTAGAATAGGATTTGCTTGTATGATTCATGAACTTGGAATTTAAAATGATTGGTAAATTAAGATATGGTTAGGCAAATTCATGTAGTTGAATATAGAACATGTAGAGGCTATGATCGTGATGAAAATTATAGGTTTTACATGTAGAGAAAAAAAATTATATGTTATTGAGGATATTGAAAATGATGATAGGAATTGCATCTAGAAAAATCCTACCCAAGTTGAATATGAAATTTGATGATTTAGATATGAAATGATAGTTCTAAATTCCGAGTTTTTAGGTGTATAAAAAAATGGAGAATCTAGATAAATGAAATTTTGAGGGTTAATTGGGTTTGATGTTAATTCTCATAAAAACTTGGTGATTTAGATGTTTTTCCTTCTATTATAATTACCCATAATCATGTAGAAATGATGTTGAGATATTAGGGATTCGTTAGAATATATTTCATGTGAGTTTGGGTGAAAGAAAATGGATAAAAATGCATGAAAAAAATTGTTGAAAAAGGACGAACATTGTATGATAATTTTAAGACTGTTTTAAGACAAAAATGGCAGTGTGCTCGTGAGTTTTTGTATAAAATCACGTTCTGAGCAGAAAAACCTCAAAATTTTAATTTTATATTTCTGGCAGAATATACCTTTATCAGAAGAAAAAAAAAAGCTTGGAAAATGGTAATTTGGCCTATGGTGAGATTTTATTAATTTTGGTACATTAACAAGGAGCAAGGGACTTGGGTTAATGTTGGAAAATTATTTGGATTTAGGTATTAAATTTTGTGAGAGATAACTACATAATTATATTACGATTTAGAGGAAAATAATCTTTATATCAAGTACGGGTAATATTGACGATATATTTACGGGTACTTGGGTCGGATAAAATATTATGTGAGTGATAACTACATAAAAAAATATATGATGATAATTGTAATTACAAGTACGGGTAGTATTCGAGAAATACGACTGGTACTTGGGATAGGATGAATTCATTATATGATATAGGTAGTGTAAGTACCTAATTTTATATAGGTAGATGATAATGCCTATTGATTGATGATTTTTGTGTGTGACATACCTAACTTACTTGCTATCGGGGGAGGTTTACGCGTGAGGGCAGTCATATCCCGATGAATCCACGGGATTTTGATTTCTCACTCGAGAACATAGGACTTAGGTCGATTACCGTTAGTGAAAAAAATGGTGTTGAACGGTCATTTGGGTGCGTAGGTATGTGCGTCGCCCAAAGGCTTAGGACTATGTTCGCCTCCAATGTTTGTGGTTCGAGGAATCTTTACCGAACCTACAGTCCCCTATACAGCGACGAGATGTACTGGGACATGATAACAGAGTAATGCATGCACCGCAGTTGTGCCTCGGGGTGCCGTATTGTATATATATAATTATGTGAATGTATATATATAGTTGTGATTATATCTTCTATGTGAATATAGTAGAATTGTAAGATAATGAAATCTGGATTTAATTAAGTATGATAATACTTAATTATGATAAATAATTAAAGGACTTATCCATATTGAATCTAAATGGTTATACATATACTATTATTATATGTATTACGAGAAAAATACGTGGGAATGAATTGGGCTATGGTTAGTTGATACACTGGGTTGAACTAGTTAATATGGAAACTGTAACTAGGATGGTTTAGAGGTACGTTAGGTGTGCACTCTAGATGAGAGATGATAATCTCAAGAGAGAGTCCGATAAGCGAAATGTATATAATAATTACTGAATTTAGCATTTATTCACTTGCTGTTTTCAAAACTATTTTTACATCGAGCTCTGACCAGTTTCCTTGCATATTCTCTTCTCTCTCGTATCTTCTATTTTAGGTGTCCAGCCACAAGGACGCCAGCTATAGGGGATTGGTTATTGACGTACTGTGGATGCTATGGAGTTGCAGATTTTGTATTAGATGCTTCATCTCCTTCATTCACATGTTGTAGCTATTTCAATTAGGGCATGTCACCCAGGATCCAAGTTGTTTCACTTCCATTTCAGAGATTGTAATCATTTATGTCAGTAATGTGGATATCAGTTTTAATTGATGATAGTGAAGTATTTTAACCGGAGAGTTAATCCAGTTATATATATTCTTATTCAATTCTGATTTGATATTGTTTATTATTGCTCCTCTTTGTGGTATGTTTTTAATTAGATTATAATGGAAAAGGTTTGACACTAGCTTCATTAATTATTGGGTGAAGTAATAAAGAAAAAATATTTTTCGATAGTGATGCTAAAAATGAACCAATTGTATACTCTGATTTAATTGGGTATAGGACTGATCATCCGGTATTTAATTAGGCGGGGTGTTACAGGGTGAAGATGAAGAAAGGGAGAAGAAAAGAAGAAGAAAAATTGTGGGATGGGCATCCCTTAAGTTTCATAAATTAATTTTTGGCCCCCACAAGTTTATGACTCCTGATTTTTGGAATTTCCTCACGAATCCCCGAAATTTTTGAACGCTCGAGGATGAGCTTGGTTTTAAAAGGGGAAGAGTGATGGAAATGGGCCATATTTTAGGGTTTTATTAGTCATTTTATTTTATTTTGTATTTTCTGTTCTTTTATTATTTGTATTTTTCTTTCTTTTGCTTTGTTATTTAAAGGTAAGGAGTAGCAATGGCATTTTTATAATTGGGGCTTGGAGCCTAAGCTACACCTCCCCTTCAAATACCCCCATGTAAGCCTCATTTGAGAGAGACTTGAATTTTGAAATAGAAAATAGTCTTTATCTCTCTAAAGTGGTGTCTGGATATTTGTTGGAGCCTTTTGATGTGTAGTTTACATCACGAAGATTGAGCCATAAGTTTATGAAAGAAAAATACTAAAGTTAGGCCCCACTTGAGGGAAAGTGGGCAGTGAATTAAATCCTTGAAAAACCCTAAATAAAAAATATGAGTAATTTACGTACATCACTCAGAAATCCTTCCAATCACTTTAGGTACATCACTCAGAATTCCTTCCAATTAAACAATGAAATGACTTGCTAGACAAATTAAACAATAAATTTAACCAATATTTCAAAATAACCAACTCCAAGTAAAACAATCTCAATAAAATAATAAGAAAACTCGCTCATTTGATAGTTATGAATTGGTTGATGTAGGGGATCTTGACCCACAATAAAAGCAGTAATTGGAGATTAGCCCCAAATAGCTTCTATTATAGGAAAAGAATAAAGAAGACAAGATGTACGTGGTTCGACAGTGAGATCTGCCGACATCCATGGGAAAAGGGGAGGATCAATTTATTAACTTAGGGAGAATAATGACAATTGGAGTGCTAGAGATACTAGCCAAGAATCCAAGTTATCACGTGCAAGTTACAATCCATTCAATTATAAGCGAGGTCGCCCTTATTATAAGCTTGGGAGTGTTGCTGCTCTAGGTCTCTTTATGTTTATCCTAGTTAAGTCATAGAATCCTATTGACATAAGTCTTCCCAACCGTTAACACGATGCTTCAAGATTCGATCTTATCTCCCAACAAATTTGTGATCTCCCTAAGCGGTTAATCATCAAGCACGTGCCTTTCACGTGGTATGCCACGTGTTTGAAGATGAGGATCCAAGATATTTATTGGCAACGGTGAGAATTCAAAGATAGATGAATCTTCCCCTTCTTCATTGACAAAAGTCTCTACCTCTTTACCTGCATTTTTCAAAACATTATTTGTATTTGTTTGATATTGTTGCTTTCTATTATCTTCCAAGAATTTTAAATTTGATGCAGCTTGGATGGAGTACTCGAATTGTGAAAATGTAATGGCAAATGGATAGAGTTGAAGTGTGAAAGGCTCGAGGATGTTTAAAATTGTCCAAAAACTGAAGAGGTGCAGAAATTCTTTTGAGGCGATGGAGGAAAAGTCAGTGAGCAACAATAAAATTCAGATTAGTTGGTTGAAAGACCAACTAAAGGTGATTCAAGACCAACCATCTACAGCTGAAGTCAAAGAAATGGAGCAAAATATTAATTGAGAGAAGGAGAAATGCATGCGTTTGGAAGAAAAGTATTGGCATCAAAGGTCTAAAATTAGTTGGCTAAAAGTTGGAGATAAAAATTAGAAGTTTTTCCACGGTGTTGCAACGTTGCAAAGGAAGCGAAATCACATTGTAAAGTTGAGAAATCAACACGGTAAATTATTGACTAAAGGGGAGGAAATTGCAACACATGTGAAAGAATACTTTTCTGAAATTCTTACCTCCCAAGGCCCAAGAAACTATGACCAGTTAATTGAAGTGGTAGATATAAGTGTCATGAAAGAGATGAACGAAGCGCTAATCAGACCGTTGGGTAGGATAGAAGTTAAGAAGGCCACTAAACAGGTAGGTTCGGATAAAGTGCCAGGACCGAATGGTTCTTTTAAAAGTATTGGTGCATAGTGGGGGATGGTATCATTTAAGCACTTAAAAGTTCTTTTAATGACACAATTCCTCTCAAAGAGCTTAATCATGGTAATGTCATTCTAATCCCCAAAAATAACTGCCCAGAATTTGTTAATGACTTTCTCCCCATTAGCCTTACTATTTTCTCTATAAAATCGTTTCCAAGGTGTTGGCTAATAGACTAAAACCTTTTATGGGTTCCCTCATTACTTCCCACCAATACACTTCTATTCCTAATAGATTGATCCAACACAATATTGTTCTTGCACATGATACTTTCCACTTTACTAAAAATAAAAGGAATTCGGGGGGGGGGGGTGTTATTGCTAAAAAGCTTTATTTGAACAAGGCTTATAACAGAGTGGAATGGGATTTTCTCATGGCCTTTTTGTCAAAGATGGGCTTTTGTTCTTATTGGATTCAATTAATCCGTCAATGAATTACCACGGTTAAGTCAAATATTTTACTTAACGGTGCTCTAATTTGCCACATTGTTCCTCAATGGGGTATTCGACATGGTGACCAACTATCCCCTTTATCTTTTCCTTAATATCCAAGATGTTCTTTCTAGAGCTTTAAGGAGAGGTAGATTCCAAAAAACTTTTGGGCATTAACATTTGTGGAGGTGGTCCCACTCTTTCCCACTTATTTTTTGTCGATGACTCGATTATTTTTTAAGAAGTTGCCACATCCAAGTTGCACATTTGAGGAATATTCTAAATGATTATTGTTTAGCTTCGGGGCAGCTCATTAATTTTGGAGCATTTTTTCTTTCTAACACTTCGGATTGTACAAAAAATAAAGTCTAATGTGCTTTCTTTCAAAACCATATGGTTAGATGCAAAGTATTTTGGTTTACCATCCATTTGGTGTAGGTCGAAGAATGAGGGATTTGATTATATTATTCATAGGATGATGTTCAAACTTCAAAATTGGCATTACTCCTTCCTTTCTGATGCCGGTAGAGATGTTCTAATTAAAGTCATGCATCAAGCTATTCCCCTATATGCTATGTTCGTTTTTCTTTTTCCAAAAACACTTTGCACCAATCTTAATTCCATGGTAAGCGCGTTTTGGTGGGGACACAAGGAGGGTAAAAATCTTTTCATTGGAAGAGTTGGCAAAAGGTCTCCTTAGTAAAGCATGAGGGAGGTTTGGGTTTTCGAGATTTTCAAAAATTTAATATCGCCTTCCTTGCGAAACAATGTTGGAGATTTATGAATTCCCCTAACTCTTTCTGGGTGAGAACTCTAAAATCAATGTATTTTCCTAATTGCTATTTTTTAGATGCAGTTAAGGGCTTTAGGCCATCTTGGGTTTGGAGTTGTCCGTTAACGGGGCGAGATCTCCTTTTAAAGGGACTTTGTAAAAAGGTGAGGGATGGGTCATCAATTTCTATTTGGGAAGATCGTTGGATCCCTTTTGCTAGGAATTTTAAAATTTCACCCTCAAACCCCTGAATTGTTCTATTCACCTTGTTAATGATTTATTGGTTCCGGCCGGGTGCGGGGGGGGGGGGGGGGGGGGGGGGATGGGGATTCGACTATAATTCAGGCCACATTTAATGAGATTGATGTTACGACTATTATGAAAATCCCTCTTAGGTGGTTACAATGCAAAGATGGTTTTATGTGGACTAAATCTACTACTGGGGTGTATACCGTGCGTGGGGGCTAGAAGGAAGCTTATAATTCAGTTAATATGTCTACTGATTCTCGAGCTTCAACGTCCCAAGTCCCTCATAAATTGATGTGGAAATGTATTTGGTCTTTGAAAACCCCACCTAAAATCCGATATTTTTTATGGCAAGCTTGTTCAAATGCTGTGGCTACTAAAGATAATATGTTTAATCGTAAATGTTCTAATTCCCCCACTTTCCCTCTGAAACTATTGAACATGCTATTTTTCGATGTAAAAATGCGAGAAAGGTGTGGGAAATTGGCCCATATATGCATTATTATGATCTCTCTAATGTTTCATCTTTACTCAGGTGGACTTGGGACTTGGTTGAGGTTGTCCCTTCTCTTTCTCATGCTATTTCCTCCCTCACAAACGTTGCTTGGATGGACTGGTACGTATGGAAAGACCGAAACAGGTCCGTTTTTTAAGACCACATTTCAAAGGCTAAAATCATTCTGGAGAAGTTCTATAGTTCGAAGGGTGAATTTTAATTGGCGTAGGATACTACCCTTGATGCCATGACAAGTGAATCTCATGGGCATAATGATTCGAGATGGATCCGTCCTCCAATGAGACGACTCAGATCAAGTATGGATGGTGCATATAGATCAAACAATTCAAAAGGAGCGATCGCATATATTTTGCGTGATCATGATAGCAAACTTGCCTGTATTTTTGCTAACCAAACCAAGGCAAGGCATAATCAACGGCTATGTGAGGTGGAGAGTGATTGCAAGTGTAATTGATTTGTGTTCTTCAGATTTAGACCCTCCTTGGGAATTAAACGCTTTTGTTAGTGACATTAGAGATTTAGCTAAAATCTGTTGTATTCCTTTTCCTTGGATTGATTTATAGAGATGCCAACAAGGCGATCTATTGGGTGGAAAAAGAGAAAATGGCTCATTCTCTAGCCTTAAATTGGATCTCAAATACGTGTCCAAATTTTCAAGCTTTGTTGCACTCGGATATTAATGATTAATGCAAGATGGTTTCTCTTGTTAAAAAATAAAGAATCTTTTGGAGTTCTCTTTTCTTGATCCTTCCAATGCTTCACACACTTTCTTTCCCTTTGGAGGAGGCATATATGGTGGTTTACCAGTTGGTGCTGCAACTGGCGATTTTATTAACCGCTCGAACTTATCATGACCCTTTCTCTTGCAATTAACACAATATTTGCGCGTATCCACAAAAGTCATTGGCTACCAAAATTCACTATCTTAACACCCTATCCAAACTTTCATCGAATCTGATGCAGGAGCATAGGGACATGAGCATCCTTTTTGTCGTTCTTTTTATTTGTCCTTTTTCTTAGCCTTTTTGTATCTTTAATATAAATAGCCTAAGAGCGTTCATTTGTACCGCTTTTGACATTTTGATAATGAGAGCCGAAAGAGAGAGATTGAGACCCATTCACGAATTCTTCCTTTTGTTATTGTTGTTGTTGTTGTTGTGTAGATTAAACATTTACATTTTCGGACCTTATATTTACATCAAATTGGTATCAAAGCTTCATTTGCTCTTGGATCAAATATGTTCATCAAAGATTGGGACTCGGGTTGGGTTCACCAGGATGGATCACACCACACTCCTAAATTCTTCCATAAATCCTAACCCTAGAAACTAAAAATTCAAGAGACACTAATTTTTCACCACCCGAATTCAACGTAACTAGGCCTGAAACAACCCAGGCCCTACCCGAGCAGGAACCGACCAGTCGCACCCCTGCTGGAGGCCAGCCCACCGCCTGTACTGCCGAAATTGAAGAACAGGGGTCGGTCAGTCCTAATGGCTACCGCTCTACACTGCCTCAACCCTGTTGTCCCGCCCAGGCCTCTCTGACGTCCATACTCCCCCAGAAGGGGCCGAAACTCAGCCCTGTTGCCAAAATTCCATGGGGCAGTCAAAACAAGGTTGTCGACATCCAGAACAGGGATGGGTCTAACTCAGTCGGCCGAACACCCAAAATCCCATGGCAACCCTGATTCTCCTAGTAAAGCCTCTGATCCAATGACAACTTCACCACCACCTATTTTTACCCTCCAAGAAACCCTAGTTTCTATTATTTTCTCCTAAGCCTACATCATCTAGACTGATAAAACATCATCAACCTTCCCCCACCACTCCAATTTCTTACCACAATTCTATAAACCTTAAACCAAAGAACATGGAACCAAGTAATCCATCCAACCCGATCTACAAGGCGTATCCCTCCTTAGGCATTTTTCTTATTCCACTCCACGTGCCTTTATCTTCCACCCAATCTATTTGTTGGCAACAAGACTCATTTTGCCACACCCAAGAGGAACTTGAGGAAGTTTCTACCACTTATATGCACACGGTGATGATAATGATGTCAGTGAATCCCCAATTCACCCACGCCTAGTGATGATACGTGGATCCGCACAAGTATTTTTTTTTTACTCATTGCACCGCAAGGGGGAGGCTATGCACGGTGATTATTACAACTGAACCAGTGATAATTTAGTTGCACAAGAGATGGTAGATAAATTGAAGCTTCCCATCGAGTCATTGACCACCCCGTGTTGTATTGGGCGGTTGGATAGTGAAGTCACACTTGCTCCTAACTGATAGTACCGAGTGGCTTTCTCTATTGGAGACTATCATGATGAGATTTTGTGCACCATGGTGGATATGCGAGTATGTCACCTTCTTTTGGGAAAACCGTAGCAGTTTGATTATCGTAAATGGTTGAGCTAATACTAATTTGTTTATGCACGAGGGGGGACTTTCTCCTCTGCCCCATATGACCATTCCCAATGTCACGACCCTCCGCCCTAATTGTCTCTCATGAGGAGTTAGCCATAGAGACTGCAGAGACGAGGGTTATGCTATGCTCTTTTTAGTCTCATTATCACTCCAAAGCATACAGAGTTCCCTTATCGCATGTCACCAATAGAGCATGCAGAGTTGCAGAGACAGGTCATGGAACTATGTGACAAAGGTTATATTTGGGGGGGGATGTCTCCTTGTGAGGTGCCCGCCCTATTAGCGACAAATAAGGATGGCGCAGGTGTGTTGATAGACGAGCTATTAACAAGATCACCGTGGAGTACAAGTTACCTATCCCCATATTAGAGGATATGATAGACCAACTTCATGGTGTAAGGGTTTTCTCCAAGCTAGACTTGAAGAGTGGCTATCACCAGATTGGCATGAAGCCAGGGTATGAGTGGAAGACTACCTTCAATAAGAATGACGGACTATATGAGTAGATGGTGATGCCTTTCGGGCTCTCCAATGCCCAATCTACCTTTATAAGGTTATGACAGATTCTGCACCCTTTAATGGGCAAATTTGTGGTGGTTTATTTTGATGATATCTTGATTTATAGTCGATCAGAGGACCATGTGGCTCAGGTATTCGAAGTCTTACGAGTCGAGCAATTCTTCCTCACACTGAAGAAGTGCGCCTTTATAGTACCATCGGTGTCGTTCTTAGGTTGTGTGGTTTTTGGCGAGGGCATCAGGGTGTATGATGCCAAGGTTCAGGCGATAGTGGATTGGCCCTCACCCCCATTGGTGTCCCAGGTCCATAACTTTCATGGCCTGGCAGGGTTTTATCGGCACTTTATAGTCAGATTTGGCACCGTCATGGAACCTATCAGGGACTTGATGAGTACTTCTTCGGGTTCTAAGTTTCGTTGGAATGCATAGGTAAATAAAGCCTTCACGTGCGTCAAGGAGTTAATGACGACGACGCCTATTTCAGAACTGCCCGACTTCCATTAGCTATTTGAGTTGTCTTGTGATGCTTGCAAGAAAAGGGTGATTTTTTTAGCCAGGATAGAAAACCAATCACCTTCTTTGGCCGCGCTCAGCGAAGTTTTGGCCACATAGTCATCATCAAGTCGGATCATGAAGCCCTATGTTTCCTACATAGTCAGTGGCGTGTTAATGACAGGAACGCCAAATGAACTGTTTACCTCCAGTGCTATACATTTTATTTACAGTACAAGCCAAAAAAGGATAATGAGGTTGCGGATGCACTTAGTCGGAGAGCACATGCATTGGTGACTCTTAGGAGTCAAATGTTTGGGTTCGATGAGGAGTTTGGACCGATCTTTACAACCTGCCAGTAGGGCAATGGTGCTTCTGGCGAGTAACTATTACAGGATGGGTTTCTACACCGAGGGAAGGCTTTATGTATTACATATTCTTCTCTGCGGGAGAAGATTATTTTTGAGATTCACGGAGAGGATTGTTGGGCTATTTGCGATAAGCGCGTACCCACGCGATGCTGCTGAGAGACTAATTTTACTGGCCAACGGTGAGGAGGAATGCCAACGCCTTTGTTAGGCGTTGCTACACTTGTCAGACGGCTAAGGCCCAACACACCAATGTGGGTCTGTATACTCCATTGTCGATCCCTGAGAGACCATGGCAGGATGTGTCGATGGACTTTATCGTGGGGTTGCTCCATACTTCTAGTGGCCATGATCCAATCTTTGTCGTTGTGGGTAGGTTCTTCAAGATGTCACACTTCATCCCTTATACGCGCACGATGGATGCGTCTCATGTCGGTTGATTATATTTTCATGAGATTTTCCGTTTACACGAAATTCCACGTAGCATCACCTCTGATAGGGACGTACGATTTAAGGGACATTTTTGGCATACATTATAGCAACTTCTAGGGACAGAGTTGCAGTTCTCGATCGCTTTTCACCCCAGACTGAGGTGGTCAACTGGAGTGTGGGTGACCTATTGAGATGTCTATCTTTTAAGCATCCATGTAGGTGGGATATAGTGATTACCCCAGCCGAGTTCGCCTTCAACAATGCCGTCAACCATTCTACCATCCTCTGTCTGTTCTAGATTGTATTCGGCCAATCACCTACTATACCCTTCGACCTTGTCCCTCTTCCCCCGACAGTATCTATATGTCCCTCAGCTGAGGAGTTTCCTGCTCATCTGACTTCCATCCAGACCAATGTTCGTGCTTGATTACAGACCACCTATACCTTTTATAAAGACGCCGCCGATGAGCACTGCCGCTTTGTCTCCTTCCACCTGGGTGATCTAGTCATGGATCATCTCCAGAAGGCGCGATGATAGGGCAAGGGAAACAAGTTTCTTATGCGCCGATTGGTACTTTTCCTATTCTCCGAGCTTGTGGACCGAATGCCTATGAGGTTGACCATCCCGATGAGTTCCACATGCACCGCACATTCAATGTGGAGGATCTTTCTCCATTCCGGGGCACCCACACTTCGTCAATTCCTATTCCACCGACAATGGCCCACCCGATCCGCTCTCACATTGAGGGTATTCTAGACTCTGAGCTTGTATATTTAGCATGGGAGATTATACATGTCATGTTCGTTGGGTTGGCCACCCCAAAGCCGAGGACTCATGGGTCACAGAAGCCACGCTACAACATATCGAACCTGATTTCTATCGGCAATATATGGAGTATATGGAGTCTTTTCAAGGGAGGGAGAGCGATACAGGTGCATAAGGACATGAGCATCCTTTTTGTCATTCTTTTTATTTGTCCTTTTTTTAGCCTTTTTGTATCTTTAATATAAATTGCCCAAAGGACTCCATTTGTATCACTTTTGACATTTTGATAATGAGAGCCTAAAGAGAAATATTAAGACCCGTTCATAAATTAGTCCTCTTGTTGTTGTTGTTGTGTAGATTAAACTTTTCATTTTTGTACCTTCCTTTTACATCATAATCCATCTCAATACAAATTCTAGCCACGCTTGGTCTTGCCAAGGAAGCGGTGGAGAAACCAATATTACATATGAATTTTATTTCATGAACGAGCTTTTGGTGTTGCCAATAATTTTCATCCCAAAATGGGATAAATTGAACCCTTGAGGTTGGAGGTTAAAACAAAATTTCAGACAAACTTCTAAAGTACATAAACTGGTGGTTTCCCCATGATCCCCGTCAGTCATCTAAATTTTATTTCAAGAAAACCATAAATGTCATGTTCCAAGATTAAGTTTGAAACCAAACTGAGATACAAGTTTGCATGTTGAGAAGATTAGAGAAGAATTCACAAGAAGATTGAAACTATGTGAATAGATGTTTTCATATTTGACTTCTTTTCAGGTCAAGGAGGCAAAATGTCTGAGCCTTCAGTTGTCTACAACCTCATACTATTAAATTATTTCACATTTAAAGAATGTACTTTATATTTTCCAAATCAATTAGTACAAAAAAACAATCACCTTCATGTGAAGAAGAAGGCTTTTGTCAGCAGCTTTAGCTATCCGAACAAATGATGTACAAATCTACAATCTTTCATGCCGAGTTGCACTTGTTGAAGGGTCCTGCAATCATTGGTATGGTTTTGATTGGATGTCTAACAAACTTTGCTTATTGGGTAAGACACAAGAAAACCCCTAAACTATAGCCTCAATTACAAATGCCTATAGTGCTGTAAAAAAACACCCAAACTATGCAAAAGTTGCAAATACATCTTTGATTGTCGCTAACATGTGTCAATAATGGCTTTTTCAGCGACACATGGTGAAATTACAAAGAATGATAAGAGTTGGGAGTAAAATTATTAGTTTGGGGAGGTTATTACAATGAGTGTGATAATTCCGAGGGGGTTCTAGCTATTTACCCTATATCTTTTTTGAAAATTTATAGGGATTGAAATCAATATCTAAATAAACCTTTACAAGAAAGGGCAGTGAGTTTAAGAGCTCAAATAGTTTGCTGATTACACTGCCAACAGCTTTAGAAAAGGACAAGTGCGACTAAGTAGTGCACAAGTGTCGGTTCAGTCCATTTCAAAGAAAGAAGTTGTTGAAGTAGACCTTCAATACACAGTAATCAGAGTTTTCAACACAATATGAAATTTTTTAGAAGCTATAATAATATATGAGAAGTCACTGAAAAACCCTCAAATATTTTGCATAATGCAGTTTGAACTTCAGAACTATTGCCACCATATTCATTTGATACATCAAAAACTCCACTCACAATATTCTCTACACCCAACTGCATGTTTTCCATTACAGCAACTCCTAAGGTTTAATATGATAAAGCACATAAACAATAAAAAAATAATTTTAAAAACATGTTATCTGAAATGATAAGGAAATTAAAGATCAAATGTCTGCAACCAAACCTGAGAAGGCACTAGAGCAAGTGAGAAGCCATTGATGATCACAGTGATTCTCTCAGAAACCTCAATGGCAACTACAAAAGGCTTCTGGGAAGCCGAAAAACCGATCAACTTCAACTGCATCAAGTTTTCAGTCATCAGTTATGCATTGGCTATTTTAGCTATTGTTAGCAACAAAGCAACTTTTGATTTCAACAAAGAAAAAAATGGGAATAAGAAGAGTGTTCCCCAGCCCAAAACAAAAAAGTACACTCTCCCTACAATCGTGTTAACATATTATACATATTGTACACTACTTAAACATAGCTACAGAATCCTTAAGTGTCACATTATCTGAAATAGTGACTCAACTAAGTCTAACATACCACTCATATTCTAAAGCAACCCACTGCATACACGTATCAACACCACTTTCCATGTGCATTGGTAGTTACAGATAAAGGAGTGAACAGAGGTTTGAGAAACTTAAATTTGTAGAAGTAAACATGGATCCTAAGATCGGCATCCTAAATTTAAGTGTTATAGGTTGCTGCTCTGCCCCTGAATCTAATTAGGAATCTGAAATGCATGGTATTTTCATTTGTATCACTTTTTGACTTCGGTTCAACTTCATGATCTGGACATATGGTTAGTAAAAAAAATGTTAGTCGCCTATATCAATCTGGGTAATACTAGGTTTACCCAGAAAATGACCCAAAAATTAGACCCAGAATTGTCTGAGCAACACAATGGGTGGTGTTTAAGGTTCGCATGAGGTCAACTAAGAACACCAACCAATGTATTGCTGACACCTCACTGGGTTTGGTTCCATTTTCTGGGTATACCCTATAGACAACTCTCTTCTTTACATATCTGGCATTGTAAACTGATGTCTATAAGCTCATAATTTTTGTTCTGAACGGTAAAACCACACTGTACATTATTTATAAATTACGTTAATATTTTTATTAAAAAAAAAACTTTCAGTACTACAGCAAAAGAGGCATTCCACCTGCACTAAACGAGAAAAATAAGGATAACAAAAGTAAGCTGAATTAAATATTTATTCATTTAATTTTTATCGTCTAGCTATATTAATTATCATATATTAGGATTGGGCTGACAACTGTAAAAAAGTAGGTTAATATTTTAGGCACCCAGATCCTGCAAATAATGTCGAGGGTTCATACATACTCAATCTTCCTCTTCTAACATCACACCTTGCATTGGCAGGTCCGGCACGGGGTCGTGTCCATATTTATCAGTCCAATGTGTTGCAAAATTATGACAAGATATCACATACAAGCTACTGATATCGCGTTACATTACAGTTATATAGTTGAGGTCGAACTAGTGTGGCAGAGCTCCCAAACATGGTTGTTGTGGAAGCATGGGCAAACCTGCTATGTTGTATTTATGATTTAAGGAGAATTACCTATCTAATTCGGTTCCCTATGAACCACGGACACTTCCCCGGAGATCCCATATGTGTGTCAAACACTCAAAGAGCAAGGACACGGGTAAGACATGGCATGGGCACGTGTTTGACATGCCACATGGCATGTGGGACTTCGAAGGCACTGAAAAAAAATTGGATATGGGGCTGACACGTTAAGGACACTACGGGCGTCAAAAACAGAAAACTTAAAAAAAACGAGGGCAACTTACCTCACCACTCTTTAGACTTTCACAAAGTTAGGGCTTTTCTTTATTTCTTATCTGAGTTGGCTCGAACCAAAAAGCTACGCTACCATCACCGGAAGTTCTCCATGCCATCATCGGAATCACTTCTCTTTGTTCCGAAATCTCTTAGTCTAGTAACACATAAAATGAACATCACTCTCTGTAAAATTACAACTTTTGTTTACTCTCCCTCTATTAACACATTAACTGCCCATCTCTCTCTCTGTTAAGTTACAACTTTTTTTCTATTTTTATTCAAACACAGTTACATCATTAATAATAACATTCGAATGATTTTTTGGAAAACTTATATACATATGTTTATTTTCTATTTTCTAAATAAAGATTTTTTTCTTTTTATTTTTCATTCAGGCAACCAGTGACAGATCCAGGATTTTTGTTCAGGAGGTGACCAATTTTTTAGTTGTGCCGGGGGTTCGGGGGCGTGAGCCCCCGAGGCGATTTTTTTTTGGATTAATTCGAGTTTTATACATATTGTTAACATATTATGCCTAAACTTTATTGGTAAATATTAACATAGTTTGCCTAAAAAATTTAAAATATTTCACCTAAATATTAACATTTAACAATATTAACACAATATTTAACTAATCAAACCTTGTTCTTAACAAAAACAATTAACAAAAACACATTAAAAAGTACTTAACAATAACATTAGAAAAACAGTAACTAAAAAACATCCAACAAATTGGCAACAAGAACTAACACTTAAACTAAATTTAACATAACAAGTAACAACAAATAACAATTAACATTAATTATATAAGAGTTACTAATGTTAATAACAATATTTTGCCTTAAAATAAAAAAATAAATAATATATTCTGCCTAAAAATTAAAAACACATTTAACATATCTTGTATAAAAAATAAAATAATGTGCCTAAATATTAACATTTAATAACATACATTTAACAATATTAATGACAATATTAACAATAAATGGAGATATAAGTAGTCAAAAGATTTAAATATGGTGCTTTTTTGGATTTAAAAAAATTAAGAACACTAACAGTAAGTAATCAAAAGATTTAAAAGGTTTACAACACTGACATATTCTATATAAAAATAATTTAACAACACAACACTAATCTAAACTCTGAAAAAATGATTTAACAACAGTAATCTAACTGACCTGAGCAGATGAGCCGGAGGGAGACAGTCCGTCCGTCGGCAGAGGCTGAGGGAGACGGAGGGATGAGGATCTCGAAATGGAAGAGACGGAGGGAGTAGGAGTCGGAATGAGAGGGAGGAGAAGATGGGGGAGGGAGGAGTACTCGAGATGAGAGAGGGTAAATTATAACATGTGGATGGCTTTTGCCTGAAATGGAGAGAAGTCCCATTTTTAACCTAAGCGCCCGTTTGGTTCGAAGTAAAATATGTTTCAACGCGGTGAAAAGTAATATGGTAAAATACGTTTTCACCTATTTAGAGTCAATTTTTTTTCTACATTCTTGTTTAAAATTTTATAATTATAGGGTGTGCACTTATTCACAATGTTAACCCAACAAAAAATTAATTTGAAATAGGTGAAAACGTATTTCACCATATTACTTTTCACCGCGTTTAAATATATTTTACCCCGAACCAAACGGACCCAAAGAGTAAATTATAACCGCTTTTTCCCTTTTACTTTCAAAACTCTTAAAAAATAGGGACATATACCAAATAGTCCCTCGGACATTTTTTAATACCCATTTAGTCCAAACTTTTTTATTTTGCCTCAAAAAGTCCTTTGCCATATATTTTGGAGAGGGAGTGCCGCTGGCGCGGACCTCTAAAAATAAGAGGATATTGAGTGCTTGAGGGACTAAATGGGTTAAACTAAAAATATGTGTCCTTTTTAAAAAATATATATTTATAGTAGGGACTATTTAATAATTGACCCTAAAAAATATGCCTTTTACTCTATTTTCACACACTCTCTAAAAAAATTCATTTTTTTCAATTGGTATTTAAACATGTAAAACTGGCATATATTTGACTGATTTTTTAAAAATAGCAAAATAATTCATTTTGAGCTGAATTTTTTTTAGGGGTTTCTGAAATGTTTAAATACCACGGGGAAAAAAAAATCAAGTCGAAAATATATTTTTTGTAATTTTTAAAAAATCGATCGGCAAGTTAGGACCTCGAATTAGGTATGTATTGGAGCTTGCATGTATATATATATATCTGTTGGGAATAATGACCCCCGATTTTAGAATCTTACAACAAAGTAATTCAATTTCCTTTTTAAGATATGCAGAGGTGAGATTGTTCAAATAAACAAGAAAAAAACAACAAATTTTAATTTCTTTCAAATTAAAATCAAACCAAGTGAAATAAGATTAAGCCACACATATTTTAATTTCACTTAAACCAACTTAATTTAACTCAAGTCCTAGAAATTTGCCTACCAAAATAATTAATCCAATTTTGCAAATTAGGTCAAACCAAATTTTATCCCATAAAATTAATGACTTGAATTAAATTAATTTTTAGCCAAACAAATTAGCACCAAATTAAATGAGTAGTGATTTAAACCAATTTTATCTTTTTACCTAAGCATGCATCTAAGGTGAATTTGCGAAAGATAAAATAAACAAATCACTACGTCGCGATGTACGAGGAAAAACCCACAACGAGAAACAACCTCGGACGACCCTAGCCTCAAATCCACTAAGTACGGTTTTACAAATACAAGACAATAAGACTTCCAACACTCGACTTGACTCCGTCCAAGCCCCGATGCTTCTTCTTGTACACACCTCTGCCTAGCGAATAACCACAGAGGTCCACTGCGGTCTCGGAATCCACCAATCGAACTTTTTCGGTCACCGCCACCCGAACAATGAGCCTTTATCCAAGTGGGTATGTCGTAGCAAACAGTCTTCTTCTTTGTGGGATGTGGAAGAAAACACAAACTCTCTTTAGTTTGGGTCAAGATAGTCAAAAAATACTAGCCGGGGGTTTAGTTTGGATTCCGGGGTATTTTTAGGCCAAATCGGCAACCCGGGAGGGTATTTTGGTCACTTTAAAATTTAAGGAAATAAGACCCATGAATTTTAGGGTTTATTTAATTATTATTGGGAAGGACATTAGGGCCATTATCAGCCAAAAAGCAAAGAGTGGGCTATGCGAGTTAGAGGAGAAGTTACAGAAGGTCTCTAAACCTTAGCCATCACCCACCACCACCACTTTCGACGGAATTGTGATCGAAAAGAAGGAAAGAACCAGCCCGTGGACACCATCAACGAATCTGAATATCAAACTTAAGGCAAGTGATTTGATTCCATTAGTTTTCAGCGAATACTTCTTCCATGTTAGTGTAGAAATTGTTATTTGCCTTGAAAGATGATGAAAATCCATGAAATTTGATGTAGAAATATAAATCTTGGATAGGAATTGCATGTAGATTAGTTATGGACGAAATTCAATAACCAAAACATAACTCTTGATGAATTAAAACGGATTTAAGAAGGAAAATATCATGGTTCTTGAAGAAAATAGAAAACGAGGTTTTTTATGAAGTTTTTATCCATATAAGGCTAATTGTGGATGATTTAATGGTTTTGGAACTTTAAAAATGATGTATTTAGGTTGTATAATGATTATATATCCTTAGTTTATAATTTCATACCTTCTAATGAAGTTTTGGGACAAATCTGGGACTGAAAAACGAAGCAGTCCATAGCCTCACCTGGTGCGATCGATCGATCGACATTCATAGGTCGATCGATCGACCTCCCCAAAAATTGTGATATTTTTCCCTTGTTGAATTTTAGCAAATTCGGTCCTAAAGAGTTGTTGGTGGGGACCTTGTGAACACTTTTAGATGTAAGGAAGACCAGTAGACGTGGATATGAGGCCGGGATTATTATTAGGATTAAATTTGGGATTTAAGTTAAGACCTAATAAGGTTCGACGAGAGAGGTACTATTAAAGACCGTGATTAAATGAGTTAAATCTTTATAGTTGATAATATAAGGTTAGTGGCAGAAATATGGACCTTAATAGTATTGGATTAAAGTCTGGGAATAATAGGAGACTTAGTAACATTTTTGGGTTAGGTTTTAAGTACTTGAAACTACGACGTGAGATGTGTCGATGGACTATATTATATATTATCCGAAGGTTTAAAATGTTTTAATTGGAATAATGGTATAGGGATTGAGAATATACCTTTAATAATATTATAAATTATCTAAGTTGTGTGAATTCTTAATAAATGGATTTATATGTGTATGACATACCTACCATACTTGCTATCACAGGAGGTCGGCTTTCGAAACAGGGCCATCTAATCTTCGTGTGCCTACGGGGGGATTTAGATTGGTACCTTAAGGACATAGGGCTATGAATGACTTATTTGTGAGTTAATAAGTCAGCTGACCATGGGAACATAGGTATGTGCGTGACCTATGGGTATGTGAACTATGTTCGCCTCCAATTATGTGTGATTTTGCTTATTTAAAACCTGAGAGATTCGGAATACGTAGTCCTTATATACGTGATGTACCGATATTCGATAGCAGAGTATATGTGCACCGCAACTTAGCCTAGGGGTGCCCTAATTGTATAATTATGTTGAGATTAATATACTGGTGATTATAACAGACTCTTTGTTAATGTGTGAATGTGAATACTTGTGACATTTTGAGTAGAGTTAGAAATGAGAACTTCCTATAAGAATTAATATAAATTAATCTGAGAAATAAAAAGGTTGATACACACAAGTTAGATTAGAGTGCCTTGAACAAACCCCTATTTTATAATGTGAGGACAGGTTGCGGTATAGACTAGTTAGTTAATGGTATAACTAGGACGGGTTATGGATATATGTTAAGCGTGCACATTAGTTGAGAGGTGAGAAACTCATGTGAGAGGACGTAACTAACATGTATTTAATATTCATTGTTTAATGCAATTAAACACTTGCTATATTTTTAAACTGTTTTCACATCGGGCTCTGACCCGTTTGCTTTCAAATCTACTTTTCTTGAAAAACCTTTTAGGTGCCTAGCCATAGGGACACCGAGCTTAGGAGTTCCATTTCAGTGATGTGCTGTAGCTGCTGTGGAAGTTACAGGATCTCAATAATAGACGCCTCCACATTCTATGTTGATTCATTTTCAGACTCATTCAATTGTTAGGGCATGTCTCCCCCTTTTTCTTTTAGAGACAACTTTATCATACTCAGTTTCATATCAATTTTGGAGTTAATTAATTTATTATTTAGATATTGTATTTGGTTTTACTTAGTATCAGGGATTATTTAGAGGAGTGTTACTCCAGACTCATTTATTATTCCATTTATATTCTGTTGTGACTGTGATGTGATTGTGTTATCATTAGCTAATAATTCTATGGATTGCATGTTAATTTAGGTTAATAAAATTTGACAACTCACTTTTTAAATATTTGGTGGCTAGTAATTATTTAAAAATGTTTTCGACAGTGATGCTATGAACTGAACCAACTTGACATTTTGAATTAAATTGAATAAAGGAGTAGCTACCCAGTATTTAATTAGTCGGGGTGTCACATAAGAATAGTAAATGTAAGGGAAAAAAAGACATGTATTTTTAACTAAAAAGAGATTATCAAGAAGTAAGAATAGCAAATGTAAGAAAACCCCTAAGTCTAGGGGGGCAACTCCATCAAAAATCAAGGAAACCCCCAAGTGTGGGGGCAACTCCATCAAAAACCCTTACAAAACTAAGTGGGAAAAATCTAAAAGATAATGATATAAAATGGTTCAAAAGAAAAAGAAAAAAGTACAACCATGTAAAACATACCAACCTTAAACGATATTGGCTGAGTTATCCTTTCCCCTCAATATCATCACTCCTTAATTCCAATGCTCCAACATAAAAAGTTGTTCTAGGATGAACTTTTTCTTTCTTGAGCATGCGCGGGAAAGATATATTACAGATACCGTCATTCAGAAAGACTATTTCAACTATTACATGGTACAAGAATTATTTTCCCTAAATACTACTCACAGTCTACTTTACTAGAAAGAAATATATATCTGCACGTTATTGAATTATAGTTCCATCATATGATGATTTCATTTATAAAAATAGTTCCTATGTACAAAGCACTTCAGCTGAAAGAGAAAATGAAAAAGATCGCTTCAAATACTTCTTGAAGCACTTTAGTACAAACTCAAAGAAAAAAAGTATAAAATGCTGTCAAACCATGTAAATCATCTCACAATACCACGTGTTTTCATAAAAGAATATATTTATTTAAAGGATGGGAAAATAATACTAAGTAAAAAACGAGAAACCTCTAAAATACTCATAGAGAATGAAGAAAAAATGAAAGGAAAAAAAACTCAAGGGGAACAAAAGTCAATGGTATTCAACTTATATTCAAGATCTAATGCTAGAGAGAGAGAGAGAGAGAGAGATTTTATGTATCCAACAATGTTTCCTCGTCTTTAAATGGAGTGAATACGGAGTAGGTTATATTACTATATGCTTATTACAAGTCAAAATATAAATGCCAAAAATATATCAATATGGTTTTAACGATCCATTCAAATATCTTATGTAAATTTAATTTTGAAAATTGCACCTTAAATACACACAAACCATATTAAGGATTTTGAGACAAAAAACAAAATGCAATCGAAAATTACATATTATTAATATGTAATTTTAGAAGATCGATCTTTCTTGACTAAAAGAAATGGCGTGTTTGCCAAGACACATACATCCCCTATGTTTACCTACAAAGTTTTGGGAAAGAAACATTCATATCAAGTAACATATATAATAAAAACAAGTAAAGTTGCTTTGCCATTCATGCCTTTGAAAAAGTAATGCATGTGAATAAATAACCTTATTCTAAGTTATTGTAAAATATTAATTAAGAAATGAAGAAGGTAGTTAGTAGATTAAGTCACAAGGATTATAATATGTTCTATGTTAGGAGATGACATGGGTTACTTAATAGAACTGCGCTGGGAGTGGATGGGGTTAGAAAGGGTAAAATAGTCCCTAAAGTGATATCCTTTTAAGGTTCATAAAGGATCCATTGGGGTTAAAAGGTTTTAATGAGTGAATGTATTACAAATATAGTAACAGCTTTAATGAAAAGATTATTAAAATAAGAATATGAAGAGAAAAAAATGGGGGTGGTGTATAATCATCACAGTACTCATTCTCGTTTTGTGTTTGAGGCTACGAGATTTCAAATAAGTTCCTACCGTGTAATCTGAAATGTGGATACATTAATGTAATGATGCATGGGTACTCATTCCTTTGCTTGTTGGGTTGGGTGTTAGCGTCTATTTAGTATCAAATAGTTGTGGGTGTCACTGAAAATTAAGGTTTGTTTGGAGCCCAAGGATCTCTGGTTTTACATAGATTCCTAGCAAGGACTTTAGTGTTACTTTTGCTCACATGGCCAAACTAACCTTTATTCATCTTCTTGTATTTCTTTCCCATTCGTGACGCCACCATCATTTGGATGTCACGAATTCTTTCCCTAATGGGGATTTACTTGAATCTATATGTATGAACCCACAACCAAGCTTTCAGCTAGGGGTTGATTTAGGGAGTATGCTGGAAAAGTTTATCGTCTAAATAAATGCTCGTGTGGCCCTCTGCAATCGCCTAGAGTGTGCTTTAGTCGCTTTAGTGATGCATCCTTAGGCTTTGATTTCTTGTGATCTCAATGATAAACCTAAATATTCATATCAAGAGTATTCCTGATATTAAATATATTGACTATGATACAACCCCGCTGTATCCATGACATATCAGGCACATCCAAACCATATTTGAAAGTCAAAATTGTCAATTTGATCAATGGATACGAGTTTAAAGTGTTTGATATGTAGTCCGTACCCATATACAATACTCCAATTCTGTTATTTTTTAAATATCCATGCTACACAGCTTTCTACGTCCACATACCCAAATCTCAAACTTATTGATGAATCAATGACAAATTCCTAACTACTTCAATGTATAAACGTTTGATTCTTTCCACCATCCAATTCTTCTCTTAGATGGTAGCTTATGGGAAGGTTAACATCTTTGATTTGATCAAAAGAAGAAGGCCAATTATAACTATCACCTAAATGGTGTGTCAAGCGCAGTAATTTAAGTGAAGACTTGACCATATGCTGCTCCGACATTGTCGCCTCATTCGTTTGGAGGAAGGTTACGAGAGAATTTCAATGTTAAAGGAGTGCTCCCTATACATGTGAAAGATTGTTGCTCATGAAATTAGTGGTACAAGTAAGGCGAGAAGTGTAGAAGAAAACATATTTGAAGATGTGTAGTGTTGGATTCCTTTTAGATAATTTGGAAAGAAAGAAACTCAAAATTTTACAACAAAAATATAATAAAAGTCTTTGGAGTAGATAATTTTTTGATAAATTCACGAAATTGTTCATCTTCAGGTTTTGGGAGACGTTTTCCTTTATGTCAATGTCATGGAACAATTGCTTATAGATGGTTTTTAGTGGGAATAAATTTTTGAGTAATTTGATACAATAATGCCTTTGTAGATATAATGTCTTTGTAGATGGATCCGAATGGAGTTTTTGGAAAGGGGTTCCCAGCTTTAGATAGTTTTTCTTCGGCATAAGATTTTGAGTCATTTTTTGTGGTTCAGTGATAGAGGAACGCACATAGAGCTTTCAATGGTATCCTTGTATTTGTTTAGTCATGGTCAAAGTGTGTATTTTTAGAGAAAACAACTTGTCCCCTTGTTAGTTTTTATTATCAATGATGTGAAGTTGGTGTTTAGTTCGTCAACTTATCTACTTGACCACAAAAAACTTGATTTGACATTTGTTGTTAGTGTGTAAGTCAGATTATGCATATTCCTCGCTCAAATCATATGGAGTTGTTTATTATATTCTCAGATATGTCCATGTCTTGGCTTGTTCTACATAGGCCAGTATGTGCTCTCATGTATTTCAATAATGCAGATAATGTCATTTTTAAAATTGATAGGCACCCTACCTCTAGTTTTTGTGACTTCTAAGTTCTAGAGATAATCATCTCGTTTCATAGAAGAGTAAAAAAGCAAGTTATTGTCTCCAGATCCTTTGAAGAGGCAGAAAATGGAGCCATGACCAAAATCATCTGTGAGCTCCTTTGATGCATTCTGTAACGGATGAGTTAGGGTTTGTTAAGAAGAATTCATATAAGCTATTGTGTAATAACATATAAACGATTACTTTTGTAAAGATTATTTTCTTCCAGAGGACAAATCATATGGAGATATATATTAATTTCATTCGAGAGAAAGACCGAGAGCCAACATCATCATTCCATCATTTGTTTCTTCTTTGGAACACATTTTTGGGGTGTTTAATAAGTCAGTTGGGAAATCTCTTCTTCGGATCATTATTGAAGTTCCAATCAGTTGTTAACTTGATCTAACTTGTGGAGTTTTGGAAAACGTCCTGTGATTACATGATTTATTTATTTGGTTGTCTTATATTTCAATTTTGTACTTTATTTTCTTTACATAAATGTAAATACTTAATAACATATTAGTGAAATCCGGTCACTCAATTTGACTAGGCCAAAACATGATTCCTTTCCAAAGAGCTTTAAAGTCACCTCCATCACATTCAATGTTCTAAAAGGAGTGCATATGCATGATTCTTTTTTAAAACGCATCGCATAATTCATATACGTGGCAAAAGGCGTGGTCAACGCGGTTAACGGAGCCTAGGCGCATAAGGCATCAGAAAGGAGCCTTTTATTTAAAAAATAAATTAAAATTTTGTAAGAGTTCTTATTTTTCCCCTTAACTAAACTCGTTATTTATATTTGGCTATTTTATAATTAAGTCCCTTGGTAACAATTTTTAAACGTTTAAGGACAATTTACTATTAGGTCCACTTGTTATGCCACTAGCGTGAACTTCTACAAGAAGAGAATTAGTGGACCCAAGTGTTTAAAATTTGTCAAAATTCCTTTAGTGTTTAAAATTTATTTGTGAGGGACCTAAGAGTACTTTCCCCTTTATATTTTATACAACTAAAAAAAATGACTCATTTTGTCAAAACGTAAACCCTCCAAACACAAAAATCCTAGCTCCGACAACCCATTACTTCCTTTCCCTCTCCAACAGCTTCCGACTCCTCCCTCTCCCTCTCCTACAACCTCTGACTCATCCTCCCACTCTCTTACATCCTCTCACTTCATCCTCTCCTCGATAGGCTCCTCCCTCTCCCCCTCCCCCTCCATCCACTCGTAGCCTCTGACCTTGTAAATATCCCTCTCTTTTGTTTTTTTTAGTTTTCGTAGTTTTATAGTTCTTTTCTGGGCTAATCACGATGATAATAATTTTCAGCCCTAAATAACTTGATTATATATTATAATATTTTTATTGCATGTTTATGCTTATGTTTTTCTTGTGTGAGTTTTGCTTATATTATGCTTTTATTTTTTTCTAAGCCTCAGTATAATTAAAAACTATTTAAAAAGGGCGAAAATGTTTTTTCACGTGCTAGGCTCCTAATGCTTGGTGGTTGACCTCCACGCATCGACCACGCCTTACACCTTTTAGAAAATTGATCACATTCAACTCTGGAAAGGTTCCCTAGATCGAAGCCAGTAAATATTGGGTAATAAATTCAGAATAGATTCACAATTTAAAGGATTATAAACAAGCATCTATTGCTTAAAAGTAAAAATTGTTCTCAAATAATTAAAAGAAAATGGATGGAAGTTATTGATGGAAATGGGCCCTTTTTAAGCATTATTTGTCATTTTTATTTTCCTTTGTATTTTTTTTGCTTTTGTTATTGTATTTTCCTTTGTTTTACTTTAGTATTTAGAGGTAAGGAGTAGTAATGACATTTTTATAATTAGGTACTTAGCTTGGAGGATAAACTACTCCTACCCTTTAAATACCTACTTGTAGTCTTCATTTGGGACACACTCCCTTTTAAATATAAGAAATCTTTTGATTCTCTCTCTAAAGTTAGGGTTTGGTGTATTTCTTTTCGCCATTAACGTGTAGTTTACGTCAAATTGGTATCAGAGCGAGTGTCGATCCACCTTGGTGTTGGTGTATTGGTGTATTTTTGTCATCAAAATCGTATGCTACAATCAATGTCTCCAAAGAGATCCGAACAACTATACGAGGAGATTAAAAAACGAACGGGAGAGTGGGTACAATCACAATAAGAAATATATGCCCTATTTCAACCATATTTCCAAAACCTTATCTCTAGTCCACCAAAAACCCTAACCATCAAGCCTCCCACCACCTTTTCCTCCACTCCCAGTCCTTACTATACCTACCCAGCAGCCCCGAAACCCCTAACCCTCGCAAACCTCCCTCCTACCCCTTCTGCCATTATCTCCCCTTCCCTGCCTCTGCGGCAGGCCACCCCCTACTCCTGCTACCTTTGCTAACCCCTCCCAGTTTCTACAAACCCTACACCTGCTGCCAATGGCCACCCCTCAGCCCCTGCGACAGCCAGTAACCCTTCCGCCACACCCAATCGGTAACCTGACCACCAAAACCAACTCAATCGCCCTTATTCAGCCCCAATTATAATCGTCCTACCCCCTCCCCACTACCACAAAACCCTCCTCCTACCCACCTGGTCCCCATCCGACCCTTCTCCCTCTCTTTCAAACCCTCAACCCGTTAGCTCCCATCCGAACCATTTTTCAGCCCCCACACAACAAAAGAATTATATTTCCACCCCGATTACCTCCCGAGGCTCAATTCAAGATTATCGACGGCTAGTTCAAGATTGGTTGCTTCACCGAATCATTCTTCCTCCCTCAATCCTCCAATCGGGTCAAATCAATGATAAAAACTCATCTCCCAAGACGGTTGATTGCAAGAAAGACCGAAACAACGAAATTAGGTTGTGTATTGGGGATTTTTTTTACATTTTGGATGAGGATGGTTGGGTGACTCACACACGCTTTCGTGAGCCGTAAACATTTGATTTGAGAGAATTTGTTCCAATCTTTGACAGAGGGGATGATGATTTTGATATGATTGGATCGGAGTTTATCTCTCTTAGGGTTGATTTAGCTATTGGAGGTGATTTGTTTGGTGGTGGTAATATGGACCCATTCGTGGTAGCTTTTGATTAGCGCTCGGAAGAAATTTTCTGCGGCGTAGCATTAAGGAGGTTCCTCAAGGGAATCTTGAGTCGTGATTTTGTTGGTCGGCCATGCTTGAATTGTGTTCCTATTCTTCCGGGAGTTATTGCAAGCCGGTACAAGGGACGTTTCCAATGATCGATCTACTTCCTAGTGATGAGCTCTTTGATGGTTGTCTTGATTTCTTATCGTTCGTCTCGTACGCTGGAGTAGGAGTGATTATTTGTCATTTTTAGGGATTATTTTTCATTTTTAGGGGAGAGTGATGGAAATGATCCCTTTTTAAGTATATTTGTCATTTTTATTTTCTTTTGTATTTTTTTAATTTTGTTATTGTATTTTCCTTTGTTTTACTTTAGTAATTAGAGATAAGCAGTAGTAATAGCATTTTTGTAATTAGGGACTTAGCTTGGAGCCTAAGATACTCCTACCCTTTAAATACCCACTTGTAGTCTTCATTTGGGACACTCTCCATTTTGAATATAAGCAATCTTTTGATTTTCTCTCTGAAGTTAGGGTTTCGTGTATTTCGTTTAGCCATTGACGTGTAGTTTACATCAGTTATATATACATGGAATTCTAAATGACTTATAAGGTAAGCAGATATTTGGGCATTCTAGTTTGCCAAATTTGGCCTTCTAAGTAGAAATCAAGGGTGAAAAAGGGGATGGGGGTGAAACAAGGAAAATTCTGCCTATTAGCATTGTAAACAATCAGTAACAACTGTCGTTATAAGATTATGGCAGGGAGAATTGATAATTTTACATGTTTCATAACTTCCAATAGGTAACAATGAATCCCATTTTAACCAAAATCAATAAAAATGTCTAATCAACTCGATCATCATTCTCCGATTTATAGGGGGAGAGAGAGAGAGAGAGAGAGAGAGAGAGTACCGATTCTAAGTAAGAGACATAGGCTTTACGAACATCAGGAGAAGAGTTCCAAAGAGGGCAACAAGTATGGCTGAAGCCACATTACTTATCCTGCTATTATCATCCATATCTCACTGAGAGGGTTTTTAATAACTTTTTTGTCAGTAGTTTAAAAGAAACATTGATTGAGGGTTACTTATTAAAAATAATATTGAGGGTTAATGCATAATGTGTCTTTATTGTGTGCATGTGTATAATATACATACAGCTTCTCTCTCTAGCAAACTCCAATCAACATACCTTAGAAATATACCAAAATTTTAAAATAGTAAAAAAAAGTTGTTTTTTTTACCACAATCTTCAAATATCCAACATTGAATTGCATGCCAGATGATCATCAACAGGGCCGATTTTGAGGGGAGGCCAGAGAGGTGGACGCCTCAGACCCCCCGATTTTCTACGCATTTTAGGGGCCCAAAATTTTATGTGTATATATTTATAGCCTCATTTTCCAATTGTCCCAAAAACAATTTGATGGGAATCCATTGTTATTTTCCTTTTATTTTCATTATATTTTCTCTTTTTAGTTCTTTTCTTTCTTTAATTAGCCTCCAAGCATGTTTGGGACTAATTAGACATTCTTTTACTTCTAGTTAGTCATTTTTAGTCATTTTAGGTAATTACTTGATTAACAAGTAATAACCCACCTATAAATAGCTCTTGTATTCTCATTTTGTACGAAATTCATCAATTCTTGAAATATAAGAACTCTTTTGTTTCTCTATAGAAATCATATTGTCTTGATTAATGAGGCAGAGTATGAAGTTATGGTGCATGGACTTCGCAAGGCGATTAGTGTAGGTTCTCATCATATTATTGTGTATTGTGACTCCAGACTGAACGCAAACCAGCTTAACGGGGAGTATGAAGCAAGGGACCCAAAAATAATAGTTTATAGGAATAAGGCAAGAGGTCTTCTATAATTGTTCAAGTCTTCCTCAGTGGAGCAACTTCCAAGGAGCGATAATAGCCAGGCGAACGCTCTTGCCACTCTCGCTTCTGCCATACATACAGACCTAAAAAGAACAGTCATAGTGTAATACATAGACCTACCAAGGATTGAAGAGTTGAAAAGGATCTCAGTGTCCTCTAAGTGGACATTCTGGATGGATCCTATCATCTCCTACTTCAAAATAAGCACGAAAGTTAACGACTAGATCGACAAGGTTCTCCCTAAACTCCAGCAAAAAATTATACCGACGATCATTCCTCAGCCCTCTACTGAAGTGTCTTCACCCAGATCAAATGGAAGGAATTTTGAGCTAAATACATGAAGTCAATTATGAAGTAAATACGGGTTGAAGATCAATCTCCTATAGGTAGATGTATCAAGGATATTGCTTACTATTTAAGGAGAAGGATGTTGTGAGGTTCGTCAAGGAATTCCTAAAGTGTCAGTAGTTTTCACCATTGATCAAACAACCTATAGGAGATTTGAACCCCCTCACAAGTCTATGGCCTATCACGCAATGGGGCATGGACAGGGTGGGACCACTACCTATTGCACGTGGGAATTGTAGGTACCTGATAACGACGAGCGATTACTTCACAAAATGGATTACCGCTCACTCACATCAGAGAATCGGATGCCAGAAGGTTCTTCTAGACGAATCTCATCACAAGGTTTGGCATCCTAAGAGTGTTGATCACAGGCAACAAAATGCAGTTCTATAATAATTCCTTTTACAATTTTTGCGCAGAATAAGGAGTCAGCATCCGCTGTGCATTCGTGTTCTTCCCCTAGTGGAATGAGAAAGAAAAGGTAACCAACAAAACCCTTATGTCAAGAATCAAGCGCCGATTGGAGAGCACTAAAAGGTGATAGGTGGATGAGCTTCCATGTTTTCTTTAGGCATACAAGACGACTCCTAGAAAGCCAATAAAGGACACTCCATACACCCTTGCTTAGGGTCTGGAAGCAGTGATCCCTTCAAAGATTGAACTTCTAACACTCAAGCTAGAGATATTTAAAGACAAACATAAAGACGACAGAATAGCTCGAGTTGGATCTTACTAAGGATAAAAGGGAGCAAGATCTAGTACATTTGGCTACCTACAAGCAAGAACTGATAAAGAAACATAATAATAAGGTCAAGGTTAAAGAATCCTCAAAATTTTATTACCTTCTACAGAAAATCCATCGTATGGAAAACTAGCGCTGAACTGGCAAGGACCATACCGAATAGACTTAAACAGATGTGGGGGATCATATCATCTAGAAGACTTAGATGAGAAAGTGATTCCAAGGTCATACAATGCCATGAACCTTAGAAGGTTTTATCAGGAATTCAAATGTTTTTTCATTTCCTTTAATGCATAATAAAATGATCTACAATTAATACTCAAGCAGTGGTACGATCGATGAGTGATGTCGGTTGCCTAGATGAGTGAGGCATATCAACCCAAACCCATATAAGTGGTATGATTTAAACAATATCAGTTCAAAAATGACAAAAATCCACATAAGGATTGCATGGTACAGCTCAGACCTGAGTTGGTCGCCTATATTTGGCATAAAAAAACACTTGAAAAGGCGATACGATATGAGTCCAATCAGCCAAAACCCACATAAATAATATGATCTAAAGTAGATAGGTCTAAAAGAGAGAAAAATCCACGTAAGGATTGCGTGGTACAACCCATATGCGAACTGGCCACCTACTTTTGGCATTAAAACCCACTTGAAAAAGTGGTATGATATCAGGCAAATCGTTCATAACCCACAAAGAAGTGTTTTGATCTAAAGTAGATCGACCTAAAAGTGATAAAAACCACATAAATATTGTGTGGTAAAACTGAGGGGGTGAATTAATTGGCTATGTTTGTTACTAAAAACCTACTTTAAAAATGGGAAATTTTGAAGCAAGTCGGTCTGGAATAGGTAAAATCCACTTAAGTAGTGGTATGATCTAAGGTATATCATTATAAAAGGGGTAAAAAGTCCATCTAATAAAATATTGATTGAGTCAAACATTTCATTCACTGACAGTCGGCCTTAAATGAATAAACTACAACACATGCAATAAAATCTATGTGACAATTTAACTAGGTTCAATCACGGACAAACTATTTGTGTTTCTTTTATGAAAGAGAAAATCTTAGGAAAATAAATAATGCAAGATAGACAGTTAAGCATGGCCTCACAAAACTAAAATTATAAAGAATCAAGGCTAAATTAATGCACAACAAAAAGAGAAATGAAAGGAAAAGAATAATTCTTTCATTATTGTTTCAAAAATTGACAGAGGCCAACATAAACGACCACGATGGGTAAAAAAAAATTACAACAAAAACCAAACTAAAGGTTAGGGAGACTCTGGTCAACAGTAGTGGGAAGGCCATATGACTCAGTACCCACCTCATCACCCTGAACCAGGATATTAGGTGTGGTCCCCTAGGAATAGAAGTGGGAGAAGAGGATCGATGGAGGCCTGGGCTAAAGTAACAGTAGTAGGAAGGTTGGCTAGAAGATTCACCAAAGGGGGTTGTTTACCATAGGTAGTATCACCTTTGCTAACATTTTCCCACTTTAGGTCGACTACCCATCCCTTGTTGAAGCCAATGGACTCGTCGTAGTCAAGCTGAGTAGTAACCTCCTTGACGGTCGCCTTATACCCTTCGTTGTAGGACTTCTCCAGGTCATCCTCAAAGGACTTCTTCGTTGTGCACTTTTGCTTCTAGAGCATGAATTTTTCTAAGATCTTGCGCTAAATTGAGGTCTTCAGTTTGGATAGTTTGGTATCTACCATGCTGAACTCATTCTGAGTTTGCTCGGTTATCTCCACCATATTCGTCTTGGTGTCTATCTTAATGATTTGTTGCATTTCTAGTAGACGTCTGCTCGGGTTGTGAGCTCCTACGGTACATGCATGTTTTGCATGAGAAAAGATAAGTTATAAATAAACTATGGCAATCAAATTTGATGAAATAAAAAGTTCATAACTCACCAGAACGCTGTGGTACATGGCCTCCTTGTACAGCCTCTCTAGAGTGAAGCCCCTCAAGTCAATCATGTTAGACGGTAGCATTGACGGTGAACAACTGAGAAGGTCACTTCTAAATATTTATTTTTTGAATTAGCCTTGGTCACTAGCTCCTTTCCTTTGTGAAAGGAGATCTCTCATGGTCGAGAATAGCTCCCCTGGGGAGTAGGGCTCATTGAACGTCCCCTCTGCCACTATTTAGACTCATTGATGATTATGGATCGGTTGGAAATGACAGGATAGGGCGAGGAGTACCGTCGATCTATTTTTTTTATCTTCCTCTTTTTATCTCGTTCGGCCTTCACATGCTAGTGTTCCAGATCCAAGACCACCTCTCTATGGGAGATCAATTTATTCTTTCCTTCATCCATGATAGTGGTCTTTTCAGCCTGGCTGTTACTTGTCAATTTCTTTTTTAATTTTTTCCTGGCAGTTGCCAGGTCAACCGACTTCCTTGGCTTACTAGTCGTGTCCTCTAAGTTGGTAGGGATTTATGGGAATGAGAAGTCCTCTACAAAAAAATTATCTTCATCTTCGACCTCCTCCCAAGTATGACCAGATATGCTGACTTCATAAGAGAAGAGTGGATCTTGATCGTCCAAGAACGAATCAAGGTCATCCTCCTCTTCTTTTTTACCTTCTTCTTAGTTAGAGTCTGAATTTATCGAGATGATGTGTGGGGAGGATTACCCTGCATAAACCCCTTTATCTGCTTGACTGGGATTAGGGGTAGTTATTGGAATGGAGTCATCACCAATTACTATATAATTGTTGACTAGAACATCAAGGATGGTCGTGAAGTAGGTAAGAGATTGAACGATTTGATCGTAACCAAGCAAAACATGGGTCGCCCTCCATTGTGGACGAATGCCTACCAGGGTCGGATGCCTCTAAATACTCTCCAAATCTTTAAGATTAACCTGGTAATCAGATGGCTCGGTGTTTAGAAAAAGATATACAAAAATCAGGTTAGTAAGTAAAAAACCACTACTTAAAAAAAAGTAAAAAAAGCTATATGACCTACCAGGTGCCTCCTTGGTGGTAAGAACTCTAAAATCATCATAACCCTCTCCAGAAAGGTCCCTAGAGACCATAAGGAAATTTTTCAGTACCCTTTTATGATCGGGCTAAATATGTGATCAAATTATGAGATTTTTTCTTAAATTGGAAGTGGTAGAGCTTTGTGATTAGGTAATCCCTCAATTCATAGAAATACCCGATCATCTAAAGACACAGGTTCATCGCACAGATTGGTTTATGGTTACTATAACCATCATAATTTGTTAAAAGTCGTGATTTTATTAGGCGGGTAGTATTTCATAATAACGGAGTACCCTCACCAACAATGGGTGAAGGGTAAGGCGAACTCCCCCTTCTAATATAGCAATTTTCATAATGGAAACATCCCCATATGGATGATCAAATATGTCCTCTTCCTTTGGGGATACCCTTATGTTAACGCTATCAGGAATTCCATAATTATTACGAAATTCTTAAAAATTATTAGATGCAGAAACTTTATACTTTCTTGCATGTCTAGACATGGCAAGAAAATGAAGATGAAGAATGATAAGGATAGAGATATGAGAGAAATTCCCATCAAATCTAAGATAGAGGAAACAAAGTGTAACAATTCCTTAGCAATTGTAGAAATGTTAAGTTATAAGGCTTGAAAAACCTTATACCTTATGTTTGCCATCACGTCAGCCACTGCCCATTGCTTGGAATGAAACACCATGTGCTCACTTGCCATTATGACTTCAAAAATGGAGCTTCTCTTGGCCCTAGACTGAGAGTACGTGCAAAAAAATCATTAAGATTCCATCATGTGGCCCTAGGCACGTACAATTTGAGGATACATCCCAGTAACCATTTTGGGCCATGTGGCAGGCAAATAGAAACAAAGTTGGGCCGATCACCCTAACCTTGGGGACAATTGAAGGGAGAATGGTTGAACGAGTTCCACCTAACCGAATATGTTTCATGCCACGTGAAAGGCAAATGCTAGACAATTACCACTCCGGGAGATCACAAATCTAAAGGGAGATAAGATCGAATCTTGAAGGAATGCGTTAATGGTTGGGGAGACCAGTGTCAATAGGATTATATGACTTAACTAAGATAAACATAATGAGACCTAGAGTAGTTGGACTCCCAAGCTTATAAATAAGGGCTACCTCACTCATGATTGAATGGATTTTAACTTGCACGTGATAACTTGGACTCTCAGGTAACATCTCTGGCACTCCAATTGTTATTATTCTCCCTTAAGATAATAAATTGATATGCCACCTATTCCCCCCGGATGTAGGAAAATTTCACTATGGAACCATGTATATCTTATCTTCTTTACAATTTTCCTGCACTCAAACCTATTGGGGTTAATCTCCAATTACTACTTTTATTGTGGGTCAATATCCCCGACATCAACCAATTCATGAGTATCAAATGAGAGAGTTTCCTTAATATTTTATTGAGAACTTTTTACTTGGAGTTGGTTATTTTGAAATATTGGTTGAATTTATGTTTAATCTGTCTATCAAGTTATTTCATTATTTAATTGGAAGGAATTCTGAGTGATGTACCTAAAGTGATTGGAAGGATTTCTAAGTGATGTACCTAAATTACTCATATTTTCTATTTAGGTTTTTCTAGTATTTAATTCACTTCCCACTTTCGCTCAAGTGGGGCCTAACTTTAGTGTTTTATGATTTTTCTGTAAACTTATGTCTCAATCTTGGCTTGATTTACATATAGGGGCGGAGCGTTGCAAAAGGCGAGGAATGAATTCAAATGGTGAGCTTTACTTTTTCTTCATTTTTATTAGTGTTTCTATATTGTTTAGTTTAGTTGAGTTTAGGTTATTTTTAATAATCGTACTCTTGATAACGCGTGACTTTATGTGTTAGTTTTTTATTCTTTATTGTTTATTTCCTCACATCTTTGTTTAGGTATACATTGTAGCTAATGAGTTTGTTGCATTATCAATAAATACATTCTATTGTCAATATATGTTATTAAAATTACAATCTCCCCCCTCAATTTTTACTGTGTAAATGTATGACGGTGACCAACTAATCCATCTAAACTATTTTGTTAATTTTTAAGATGCTCACTCAAACTTAAATATCAATTGACCCCTTTATTTAAATGTTAGTTTCTCAATCTAAAGTATCAATCGAACCATATAAACTATGTTTTTTCTTACAAGTATATATTCAACTCTTTTCATTAATAACTTGATTCTCATTTTAATCCTTCATTTTTGTATTGTATTTGGAATCTAATTTAGGGTTAGTGTGCATTTTGGTTATCCACAATAACATCATTCTAAATATGGAATTTTATGAATTATTGTTGCAGGGATTTTGTGGCATTACTTTTTGGACTATTTACTATAAAGTGTCATTTGGGTGGATGTCCGTGATGTTGTGGGTGTGTATAACCGTGGTGAAGGTTGTTTCTATATATGCGGGTCATTGATGGTGGTGTTTGAGGTTGTTTGTGTGAAGGACCAATATGGGTAGGGGTGTTCAAATCAAAATTCGTTTCAATTTCTATTGGGATTTCTTAAAATTTTTGGTGTCCTTTTAATGATAAAAAAAATTTACATCCCATGGGGTGGGGGTTCATATCACCTACGAGTTATGTCATTTAGTCAGTGGCAATGTCACTTGATTAATGAGAAGACTACACCTTTTCAAATTACTTATCAACTTATTTCATCCCGTGGTTGGTCTATATTTTTTGGTTTCTAGTGGTGGTGATATCATATTAGAAAGTTTATGACTTTAGTTCAATTATGGTCATGAAATCCGAGTTATTTATTTCGTTGAAATTGTGATCATATATATTTAAAAAATGGTACATTTTGGAACCAGCAAGTTAGATTATGTTTTTGTCATTACATTTGTCTCAATAGTTCATTTTTACGTTCTTATATCACCATCTCCTCTCCCTAGTTACTTCTTTCTACTTTTTATGTCTCTTTGACTCTTTATAATTGCATTCTACTTGTATCCATGAATCTATCTTGAAGCTAAACAATGATACGGTTCGTTCATTAAAATATGCCTTTTTTTGCTTTGGAATTGGATGTAAATTGTAATATACAAACATTAATAGTTGGTTATGACTGATAACACACCTCGGTTCACTCCTATTTTTGAAATTTTATTATGGTGGGCATTTTATCATAATTTTATCATCAAAAATTAATTTTGAAATTTTATTGACGATGTGTACTGTGAATACCCACCGTTTGATGAAATGTCATATTGACGATGTGTAAATAATTATCTTTTTCTTCTTACTAATTTCCTTAAATCAAGTCAAATGTTGGCAATCACTGATTCAAGATGGCACTTGGGGAGTGACTTCATTAATATAGTGTCAAGGTTATGAACACTAAAGGAGAGGCCGGGGTTTAAGCTTCAATACTACCATCCATACATTTAGTTTGTTAAATTGTGTTGGTGCATGTAGTATGTTATATTGTGTTAATCATAGATTTCATTATGTTGGTTTTAGATTATTATAGAGTGCATTGGTAGTCTCTTTCTGAATTCAAATACTGAACTAAAATCAAGATATGATAGTGAGGGCCTTTATTTTGTTTTTAGTTTATTATATATTATTGGTATATATTTTTAGCTTTTTATGGCTTATTATCTATATATTTTATGTTTATTTTTGGTTTGTAGATCAAATTTGTTTTTTATGTTTGTTGCTATCCTCGTTGATATTTTAATTTTTTTTATACTAGTGGGGATTAGAAAATAGTGTTTCATCTTTTTTGATTTGTTTTTCTTTCCAAATTGACTAATTGGAAAAATTCAGTTTGGGTCATTTTGTATCTCTACTGAAATTGTATTTTTATATGTTGTTGTTACTGTACATGGCCTAATCTTTCTTCATATTGAGGAATTTTTTTTCGTTTTAGATTGTATGTGGAGATTATCCTCATGCACGGAGCACAGGTTGTGGCTATAAGCAGTTGACAACATTACTTTTGGTATATTCTCTGCAAATATTGATTTTATTTCTTTTTAAGTTTGTAAATGTGAAATCAATTTCCTAATCTAACTTGCTATTACGTACCAGTGACCACACGCACCACTGCCCCTACTTATTTTTCTCTAAAATATTTTTTTTATCACATGTAACAAAGTAGACGTTTTTTAAATCTATGGTTGAAGACCAAGTATTTTATCATACAAATGTTTAAAGAACATGTATTTGTTTAGTGCCCTAAATGTAGATCTTAAGGTGCATAACACATGCAATGTATAATTACGATTATATATTTTTGTGTCCTCATTCCTGTTTATTTTAAAGTGTTAAACACACGTCTTGAAACTCTATTTTTTATATTTATACATTTTTTTGTAGCTTCCCAATTGGTCATATATATATGGCTATATTTATGTACTAGTTTTAGAATATCTTACCCTAGTTTGGGCACAAAGACTTTATGGTGAGAATTTCTATATGATTTTTTATTGTCATTATTGATATTAGTTGTTAATGTTGCATTTCTTATAATACGACTTTTAAATTGTTTAGATCATTTTCTTCATAGGATTAATTATTTAATAGAGTCAAATTACAATATTATCCCTATGATGGGATGTGTTCACCATGTTCAGTATGGTTAGTTTTGAAGACTAAAATAGAAGTATTTACATGCGTGCTGATGGAAAAAGAAATATTGCTTGGTGAGTTTGTGGCGATTTTATGCAACACGTTTAGTGTCATGTGGCAGCAACATCACGATATTGTAAATTGACATGTGGTAGCAGTAGCACGGTGTTCTGTGATAATTCTATAGGGACTGCCTTCAACCTTAAATTGACATTTTATGTGTCTCTATTGTGTGTGGGATGTCATGTATGCTAAACTTTGGTATATCTCTATTTTGAGTTCTAACTTTAATATTTTTTTTCAAGTCTAAGCCATATGTATCTCTCTTATTGTGTGTTGATTTAATATTGGTTCTATATTATTTTTTTAACAAGTTATAATTATTTAAAAGGATTTGAACTACATGAGTACTACCGTTGAAATGTAACCGAAACTTGATTAGTTTGATTATTAAAAAATATATATTACTTGTTATATGTAAAATATAATTTAATTTTATTGATTGTCATTTGTGGAAAAAATAATGTATTTGCAGTTGAAACAGTTAATGGATGGTTTCTTCATTTTATGTTACTTTTGGAAATGAAATAGTTTGGTACAAGTCTGTGTATGAATAAAAATGAGTTTGGGATATAATGGAAAACAATCTTAGGATATTTTATCCCACGAATTTCATAAGGAAAACTTATATGTCCGCTCAATAGCTGAAAACCGATAATTGATTCCATGTAAACATGGAAACAAGTGAGTAGATACTTAATTAGGAATACATGAAGAGGTTCTTTATTTCATTTCTTCTAATATATGTATATATTCGTGTGACTTCAAGCCCTTATTTTTTAATACAATTTCTATATATCTATTTAGCAATTTGGAAACTTTGTTGTGTTATGAGCATTGAATGTTAACTCTAATCTCTTTTTAACGCAAGTTTTCTAATTTTTCTATTTGGAATTTTATTGGCTTCTAAATTACAAGAAACATTGGCACTAATTGAAATTATAATACTACTCAAACTGAAAGTATAAAATGTCAACGAGTTTGTTTTCTAAAATGCTAGCGGATGTCTTGTACACATGGATGAGAAATAAAATGTGGTTTGGATGCATGTTCAACATGTATGTGGGGTGATATGGGGACATAACAAGCACCCTTTTATAGGATGGGTGTTTATAAGGGCACCTCATTTTTTACTTCAAAATACCACAACTTTGTTTTTACTCCAAAATACCACTTAATTCTAATACTTACTTACGAATGCCACATAAGGACCACCCTATATTTAATGTTCTAAAAATCATTTACACACTTTCCCTCCATATCTTTAGACATTCAAATCTCCAAACCTTTCATCTTCAAGTCCATTCTCCTTCAACTAAAGAGTACATTGAACACGTTACCCATTTGAACCCCAAAAGTTTTTAATGTATTAACTACACTTATGAATCATGAACTTATATATTTATACCAAACCAATAATCTTTTACATAAGGAACGAACCATCATAATTAAAAAAAAAGCTCACGTTCGAATCATGAACCAACATAATTAAGAAAGCTCATCGTTTGTTGAAGCGTTTGATTACCAAATTAGCATCGAACCATCCACTGTTGTTTTAAGGTTAATAGAAAATATTATTATTATTGAAGATCAAACCCTCGTTTTTTGATTGAATACCAAAAAACATAACCAAGCATTTGAAACCCCCCTCTGAATCACTATTTTTTGTTTATTGAAAAAATCAAACGTGTTTGGATTTTTGCAAAAATATAAAATTACGCATTAGGGTTTCATTTGTTATTATTAACAAAAATTAATTAGTTATTTGATATGTTTATGATGAATAAGTCTTATTTGAACTAGGGTTTCATTCATTATGATGACCCCAAATTAATTGCCTCACATCAATATATTTATGCCGACAAACTGGATAATGTTACCTAGTTTTGATTCGCTATTGTTTCCCCAAATTCACTGGCACATGTAGGTGTATATATGACGGATGAATCTAGGTTTAACCTAGATCCCATTCGCAGCTCGACCTATTACCTTCTCCTCGGTGTAAACATAGCAAATGAAGATTTATGTTCATTACTTATGTTTACATCACTAGATGACTTATGTGTATAATGAATATGACTAAATAAATTATGTTTAATAATATATACTTGTCTTATGGATAAACTACTATGCTACTATGTCCATGACTTATGTTTATAACGAATATCACTACATGAGTTACGTTTAGAATGACTACATGAATATCATTACATGACTTATGTTTACAATGAATATGACTACATGAATTACACCAGTACATGACTTATGTTTATATCACTACATGACTACCTGAATTATGTTTAATAATGTATACTTGTCTTTTGATTATCAATGAATACCCGTGTACGATAAACAATTTCACACTTGACATACATTTATGAATTCTATATAAAATGCTATATTTCATTGTAATCATGATTGTATTCTTTGTTTTAATGTAGGTATTACGTGGATAAACTACTATCTTACTCTCACAAGAATAGGAAGCTAATTACTGCCTCAAAGAGGAAGCATTGTAAAGAGATCAAGGTTAGTCTGCTATTGTTACTCCCTTAGAGGGACATGTCCCTGGTATTATGGAGGGGGTGTACCTGATATAGTGGAAGTGGATGTCCCTATTGTGAAGATGGCTAAAGAGGTGCATGGGATGGAGGAGGTTCATGAAGAGAAGGAGGATAGAGGTAATGTAGAGGAGGAGTTTCTTAAAGAGGAGGAGGAAGAGGGTCATAAAGAGGAGGAGGTCATGGCATGGAGGAGGGTCATACCGAGGAGGAGGATGTTTCCCCCACTGAGGGAGGTGCATTAACCTTTAGTCCATATAACCCGTTTCGCATGTTACACAAGACCGTTACTTAGTATAGTAAGAAGAAGAAGGTTGCTGAAGAAGGCCCCTCGACTGCGGCTTGTGGGGGCCCCAACTATCTGAGTTTATTAAAACATTTCAAGGATCACATGGCTTACGACATTTGGACGGGTTCAGTGGTAATTACATTTCTAAACTAAGTTATAAGTCCTTTATATCATTAATGTTTTATATAATTCATTTGTGTGATAAATTTTGATATAAATTATGCATATATTGTAGGTGGAACGGGTGCCTTTACTTTGCATCAATTATTGGACGAAGATACGCAAGTGGGAATTCAATGATCTTAGTCATAGTGTACACAAGAGGGTAAAAAGGGCTAAGTTTCATGGGATTATAAAATATAGCCACTGTTACATAGACTACGCCCTTATTTATGATTTTGTCTAGAAGTGGCATCCGGAGACCAACACATCTCACATGCCATTCGGGGAGATGACTACCACCATCGATGACGGAGCAAAAATATTGGGCATTCTGCTAGGTGGTTTACACTTTTTAGACCTCACCCCAAAATTGAGTAGGGAGATGAGGATGTTGAGGTCATTGATATGCCCCAAGTGTAACCTCGGCCTAGAGACACCAACCTCGGCCGAGGTAATGGCCGACTCTGGACAAGCCTTGGGCGCGCGATATTAGCCCTCGGTCGTAGCAAGGTCGGCCCAGGCCGATACTACCTCAAGCCTCTCTAAGGGACATCGCAAGGACCAACAGCATTCTCGTATACCTTGGAATGGCAACCTCGGCCAGACATAGGCCGAGCTCACAGGAAGCCACCAGCAACCTCATCAAGACATTAGTCGATACTCCAAACACTCCAGCTCAACCTCGGCCCAGGCCGACCTTGTTCATTGTCTCGGCTGGAATTAGGCCGAGACCTCCATGGAACACTCGGACTAAACAGGTACCTAGACTTACCAACCTCGGCCTCCCCCAGGCTGAGGTCATACACCAGGCGTGATAGCCGAGCATCTGCTGACATTTGCATAAGGGCACGTGGACACAAATCAGTTATAACAAGATTATTCCCCGCACATAGGGAGAATATTGCATCATCATTTTCTACATGTGACAGTGACAGATGACTTTCCCATATTGGTGAGGCAAACACACACATGCTCCTTGCATGCATTGGGGGTACATTACACCCCCCAGGTACCATATATAGATGTCATCCTCTACCTTGCAAAGGGGCCCAGATATTCAACCCTAGCTGAACCTATGTCTAGATACACAGTAGAGAGAGAAAACTTGAGAGATTGTATCCATGGCCATTAGTGCTTTATTGCAGTGAGGTTATTCGCACACACACAGTGGACGTAGGCCAATTTAGGCTGAACCACTTATATCCTGGTGCTCTCTCCACTTCTCCTCATCTCATTCTCTTACCTTTTACATAACTATGCTGCCATTGTCGTTCTTAGATTGGGCTTGAAAACACCTTATCTGGTGGTGCTAATTCCAGCATCATCATTTTGGCACCGTCTGTGGGAACGAGAAGCTATCTCTTCCTCTTCTTCAACTTAACCTCATCGGAGACTCTGGTGGTGAACCAGGCACCACCCCTTGCGCGGAGCTGTTTCACCATTGAAAGAGGTCCTTTAAGGTATTGAGCTCACTTGCTACCCAAGCTCTTTGTCGTTAACACATGGAACCAGAATTACCACCGCCTCTTCCGCCGCCTGGCGGAGGAGGTCCTAGTTCCAGCCAGGCACCGCCCCAGTCCGAAATGGCGGAAGTGGCTGCAGCTTTAAAATCCTTGGCTGCAACGCAGCAAGCAATGAAGGAACAATTCGAACAGCTCAGCCAAACTATGATGAGGCCCCCTGGAGTCTCACCGGATATGATCACTCCGGCAGCTGTTCAGCCTCATCCAAATGCCAGGGGACCACCCCAGGCACCGATGGAGGATCAGCCTGCACCCCAGTGGAGGAGGGACGTTGCTGACCCTAGGCGCTTACGCCTGGGGAGGCAGGAAAACCCTTGCCCAGAGGACAGGTATGACGATCTAGAGTCAGAAGAGGCGCCGGAACACTGCTGGGAGCCGTATGAGGTGTCGAATAACACCGTACGACCTCTTCGGCAGAGTCAAGGATGTGTCGGACGAAGAGATGAAGAGGCTCAAAAGAGAGGGTTGACTTTTGACCGGTTGAGCAGAGGATCAGCCTTCGAGAGGTTGGGTCCAGTAAATGACCTAAGACACAGGTTATCCAGGTCCAGGAGTGCTGTCGGCTCACAAAGAGGGGACAGACCAGGTCGGCCTGACCAAGGCCGATCCTGTGGCAGAAGAGGTAGAGAACAGGAAGAGGTCAATAGCCGATGCGGTGCTGCAGCAGGGGAACCCTCGGTCCATCCCATGGAAGTGGCTGGGGATAACCTCGGCCAGGTCGAAGGCGGAAGACCATGGAATGACTCCATCCAGCGCCTCGAGCAGAAGATAGGAGACCTCATTAAAAGTAGAGATCCATTGCAGAGGGGTTACTCAGAAGGCTCACCGTTTGTGGCTAGGATAGTGAGCTTCCCAACCACAGCTAAGTTGAAACCTCCTGTGGTGTCTCCCAAGTATGACGGTAGCACCAACCCAGTACACCACATAGAGATGTATCAGTCGGCAGCAGACATCTACTCGATACCCGATGAGATGAAGTGTAGAGCCTTCTCTGGGACATTAACAGGGGCAGCGCATAGCTGGTTTACCTCTCTTTCGAAGAACTCGATCGAGAACTTCAAATGCTTAGCTGGACGATTCATCCATAACTTCTGCTTTGGGATGAGACCCCAAAAGAAAACTACTCACCTGCTGTATGTCAAGCAGGGCAAGGATGAGATCCTAAGAGACTACATAGCCTGGTTCAACAAAGAGAAGTTGGAGGTCGAGGATTATGAAGAGAATATAGCCATGACTGCCCTCATAGGGGGTCTACAGAAAGGGAAGCTGTTGTGGAAACTGGCGGAAGACCCTCCTAGGTCAATGGCAGAGTTCCTGGCAACTGCGGGGAAAGTAATGAATGCGGAAGAGGCAATGTCCGCCAAGTATGAGGATGAGAATTGCGATGGTAGTGGGAAGTCCCAAAAGAAGAAAGATGGGAAGAAGAGATCGATCGATGATAAGTTCGCTCACTATACTCCTCTGACTGTGAGCTGTGAGCACATCCTCAATGAGATTAAGAATGACAGGGCTCTGAGATGGCCAGAGAAGTTGAAAGCCCCACCACATAAGAGGAACAAAATCCTATGGTGTGAGTTTCACCAGGATCATGGTCATGTCACAGATAGATGCTTCGCTTTGAAGGATGAGATTGAGAAGATGTTAAAATCTGGGAAGTTGAGAAAATATGTAGACGGTAAGGCTCCTAAGAGTGGAAGAGATGACCATAAGAAAAGGAGGAATGACAGATGCCGTGACAACATCCTAGCTCGAAGAGACGATGATTCAGAAGGTGATGATGAAGACGATCCGGATCTTCCACCAAAGGATGACAACACCCCGGTGAAGAGGGTTGGTATGATCTCGTTCGATATTGGCACAATATACGGAGGATTTGCAGGTGGTAGATCTGAAGTAGCTGATAGGAAGGCACATGTGGCCGATGCCAAATCAGTGACCAAGCTTGAAGTTGTGAATCTAACGTCTTCCGATACAGTACAGAAGAGGAAGAAAGTGGATATGAACACCCTCGTAGTTAGGTTCTACAGACTCGACTTCAGAGGTATCTTAGCCCCCTATGATGACCCTTTGGTCATAACGACAAGGGTGCATGGATGTGAGGTGCAGAGGATCCTTGTGGATGGGGGGATCTCGGTAGATATGATGTTTTGGCCTTGCTTCAAGAGCTTAGGCCTTAGTAGAGCAAGACTGGTCCCCTATCACCACCCCCTGATAGGCATCAGTGGGGAAAAGGTTCACCCCTTGGGAATGTATGAGATGGACGTACGGATGGGTGACGAGTGGCCTAAGAGGTTGACCAGGAAGATTAATTTCTTCGTGATGGACGAGAGTGTCTTCTCGGCCTATAACCTCATCATAGGAAAGGTGGCCCTTAGGGAGTTCGAGGCTGTGCCGTCAACAGTCCACCAGATGCTAAAATTCCCGACCCCCTATGGGGTAGGGGAAGTGCAAGGTGACCAGACCACAGCGCGAGAATGTTACTTCAACTCGATCGAAGAGAGAGAGGCCCATAAGAGGGCCACCACCACTTATAGCATTTATACTCTTGATCCAAGAGATGAAACAAAATTGAAAAAGGGAGAGGCCGCGGAAGAGGTAGAATCCATCGTCCTCAATGAGGAAGAGCCAGAAAAAACCATCCAGGTCGGCAAAGCCCTTAATTCGAAAATCAAGGAAAAGCTGATAAACGTCCTCAGGAGGAAGCAGAGTGTCTTCGCATGAAGTCACGCAGACATGCCTGACATCAATCCTGAGGTGATGAGTCACAAGCTCAGCGTTACCAAAGATGCCAGGCCTATCAAACAGAGACGAAGAGTCTACTCCAGGGAAAAATACGATGTCATCCGTGAAGAGGTCAAAAAGTTAGAAGAGGCTGAGTTTACAAGAGAAGTTACCTATCCGGGGTGGCTTTCAAATGCAGTCATCGTTCCCAAAGCCAATGGGAAGTGGAGAATGTGTGTGGATTTCACTGACCTGAACAGATCTTGTTCAAAAGACAGCTATCCCTTACCTCGGATAGATCAGATGGTGAATGCTATAGCAGGACATGAGCTCATGAGCTTCATGGACGCGTATTCAGGCTATAACCAAATCTTCATGGATGCCGAAGACTCAGATAAGACAACCTTTATTACCGACAAAGGGACGTACTGCTACAAAGTGATGCCCTTCGGTCTAAAAAATGCAGGGGCAACATACCAACGTCTTGTCAATAAGATGTTCGAAGAGCAAATAGGTAAGACCATGGAAGTGTATGTAGATGATATGCTGACAAAAAGCTTGAAAGCTTGCACTCATGTAGCAGACCTTGAGAAGACCTTCGATGTAATGGACTCATACAGAATGAAACTCAACCCAGCAAAGTGTGTCTTCAGAGTAGGAGCTGGGAAGTTCCTAGGATTCATCATTAACCAGAGATGAATTGAAGCGAACCTTGAGAAAATCAAGGCATTACTTGACATGAAGACTCCTAGGAGTATCAAGGATGTCCGAAGACTTACGGGGAGAGTGGCTGCCCTTAACAGGTTTGTTTCTAGGGCAATGGACAAATGTCTTCCATTCTTTAAAGTTTTAAGAAAGGCCTTCCAATGGGGCGAAGAGTGTGAAAAATCCTTCAACCAACTCAAGTCCTACTTAGGGTCTCCCTTATTGCTGTCTAGGCCCGTCGCAGGAGAAAAGTTGTTTGTGTATCTGGCAGTCTCTGAATCAGCCATCAGCGCGGCCATCATACGGGAAGACGATGGGATCCAAAGGCCTGTATACTTCAACAGTAAGGCCCTTCAAGGGTCTGAACAAAATTATCCCCGTATGGAAAAGTTGGCTTATGCCCTAATACATGCTTCAAGAAAAATGAAGCCTTACTTCCAAGCTCACTCCATGGTAGTCCTCACTGACTCCCCACTAAGGCAGGTCTTGCATAAACCTGAGAAGTCCGGGAGATTGATGACTCGGGCCATTGAGTTGGGAGAGTATGATCTTACCTACCAGCCTAGGACAACCATCAAAGGGCAGTCCCTCACGAACTTTATTGCAAAATTCACCAGGGAAGAGGCCGAGACAGAGAAAGGCCTAGGGGACGTCGAAGAGACAAACCAAAGTGTCTTATGAAATTCGGAAGAGACGACACCAAATGTCTTTCGAGATCGGGAAGAGGTCGGGACAGAGAAAGGCCTAGGGGACGTCGAAGAAACAAATCGAAGTGACTTACGAAATTCGAAAGAGACGACAATAAACGTCTTCCGAGATCGGGAAAAGGTCACCTCAGGCAAGACCCGGAGCAGAGTAGAAGAGAACTAAGAGGATCGATACCTCTTCAAGAAAGGAGTTATGACATAAGGGGTCTTCTCATCAGATACGGACATCTGGAGCCTCTTCATTGATGGCTCTTCCTGCGATAGTGGAAGCGGTGCGGGGCTAATACTCTCGGCTCCAGATGGTGCCAACATTGAATACGCCTTGAGATTCAATTTCCAGGCCTCAAACAATGAGTTCGAGTATGAGGCCATCATAGAAGGTCTCCTATTGGCAAAGAATCTTCACATAAAACGACTCCTACTCCACAGTGACTCTAGGTTAGTTGTAAATCAAGTACTGGGAGCCTATGAGGCCAAGGGTGAAAGGATGGCGAAGTACCTGAAGAGAGTGAGAAAGATGTTGGAATATTTTGAAGAGGCAAAACTGAAGAGAGTGCCTCGACAAAGTAACAGTCACGCAGATGCATTAGCAAGGCTGGCCTCGGCAATGAAGACATATGTTAGACGGACCATTTCGATCGAGGTCTTGAGAAAGGCAACCATCGAGGAAGAAGAGGTATGTAACCCGTGTCACAATTTGAACCTGTGAGACTCATGGATCGACCCCCTCGTTAGGTATATTAGAGGGGGAGAGCTACCTGAGTCCAAGCTAGAGAGGAGAAAATTGAGATATAGGGCTGCCAAGTTCTCGATGATAGGAGACGTCTTGTACAAAAAGGGATTTCTATTGCCTCTCCTCAGATGTGTGCATCCCACAGAAGTTCCCCGGGTCTTACAGGAGGTTCATGAGGGTTCCTGCTCTAGACACATAGGGGGAAGACCCTTGGCCAAGAGAATCATCACACAGGGGTACTGGTGGCCAACTTTGTCCAAGGACGCCGCAGCTTACGTAAAGAGGTGTGATAAATGTCAAAGATTCGCCACCATCCCTCATCAGCCTCATCAACCTATGACGACAATCATTTCTCCATGGCCATTTGAAGTATGGGGGATTGACTTAGTAGGACCCCTACCAAGAGCTGCCAATAATTACAGATTCTTGATAGTTGCCATAGACTACTTCTCAAAGTGGGTGGAGGGAGAGCCAATGATAATGATCACAGAGCAGAAGACCTTCCAATTTATTTGGAGGAATATCATATGCAGATATGGCCTCCTAAACACTCTCATCTCGGACAATGGGACCCAGTTCAAGAACTCCTCTTTAGAAAAGTATTGCTTAAGAGTAGGAATAAAATAATTCTTCTCATCTCCTGGCCGACCTCAGGCAAATGATCAGACCGAGGTCACAAACAGAACTATCTTGGATGGAATCAAGAAGAGGTTAGAGGATGCGAAGGGAAGATGGACTGAAGAGGTCTACGCTGTGTTATGGGCCTACAGAACCACGGCAAGGACACCAACAGGTGAAACCCCATTCATGTTGGCACATGGCTCAGAGGCCATCATACCAATGGAGGTAGGGCTCCCAACTCATAGGATTCAGAGCTATCACCCTGACAATAATGGGTAAGAGAGGAGGCTAGACCTAGATCTTATCGAAGAAAGAAGAGAGGACGCAGAGGTCAGACAAGCAACCTACCAACAGAGGGCAGCAAAATTCTACAACCAGAGGGTGAAGTCAAAACCCATTGCAGTGGGAGACCTAGTGCTAAAGAAGACCCTACAGAAAGCAAATAAGCTTCACCCAAACTGGCATGTCCCCTACAAAGTGACAGAAGAAGTTGTGCCTGGCACCTACAGGCTAGAAAACCTAGAAGGAGAACCTTTCGCTAACCCATGGAATGCTGATCACCTGAAGAGATATTACATATGATGTTGCATAGAGGTTTATGTAAATATACCATCCTATTATGAAGAGATTATTAATAAAGATCAGTTCCCATGACAGTTCTCGCTTCATTCTTTAGTCAGAGATTAATTATGAGGATAACCTCTTAGGGGATGACCTCAGACCCTCAAACATCATTCAGTGGTGACGAGGTCTGAGTTCAGACACCATAATGGGATGACCTCATACCCTTAACATCATTAATTTGGTTTGATTAATCATGAGGATAACATCTTAGGTGATGACCTCAGACCCTCAAACATCATTCAGTGGTGACGAGGTCTGGGGTCAGACACCATAATGGGATGACCTCAGACCCTTAACATCATTAATTTGGTGAGATTAATCATGATGATAACATCTTAGGTGATGACCTCAGACCCTCAAACATCATTCGGTGGTGACGAGGTCTGAGGTCAGACACCATAATGGGATGACCTCAGACCCTTAACATCACTAATTTGGTGAGATTAGTTATGAGGATAACATCTTAGGTGATGACCTCAGACCCTCAAATATCATTCAGTGGTGACGAGGTCTGAGGTCAGACACCATAATGGGATGACCTCAGACCCTTAACATCATTAATTTGGTGAGATTAATCATGAGGATAAAATCTTAGGTGATGACCTCAGACCCTCAAACATCATTCAGTGGTGACGAGGTCTGAGGTCAGACACCATAATGGGATGACCTCAGACCATTAACATCATTAATTTGGTGAGATTAGTTATGAGGATAACATCTTAGGTGATGACCTCAGACCCTCAAACATCATTCAGTGGTGACGAGGTATGAGGTTAGACACCATAATGGGATGACCTCAGACCCTTAACATCATTAATTTGGTGAGATTAATCATGAGGATAACATCTTAGGTGATGACCTCAGACCCTCAAACATCATTCAGTGGTGACGAGGTCTAAGGTCAGACACCATAATGGGATGACCTCAGACCCTTAACATCATTAATTTGGTGAGATTAGTTATGAGGATAACATCTTAGGTGATGACCTCAGACCCTCAAACATCATTCAGTGGTGACGAGGTCTGAGGTCAGACACCATAATGGGATGACCTCAGACCCTTAACATCATTAATTTGGTGAGATAAATTATGAGGATAACATCTTAGGTGATGACCTCAGACCCCTAACATCATTAATTTGGTGAGATTAATCATGAGGATAACATCTTAGGTGATGACCTCATAACCTCAAACATCATTAAGTGGTGACGAGGTCTGAGGTCAGACACCATAATGGGATGACCTCAGACCCTTAACATCATTAATTTGGTGAGATTAATTAAGGGGGATAACATCTTAGGTCAGACCATTGATTAAGTTTAAACAAGATATCATTGCAACAGGACGAGAGCGAAAACATCACATGACATTCAATAAAAGTAAGGATGATCCTCCTTAGAGGTTGATACATTCATAAATAATAGATCAAGGATTACAGAACAAGTTTCAAAATGTTAATGGGTTATAATATTAAAAAATTATCTAAGGATTTGAGAGGGGAATGTTGATATCCTCGGCTTGGTTAGGCTCTGCAACATTGGTCACCTCGGCCACATCATCATGATGGCCTTCCCCTTCAACCTCAGTGCCGTCCAATGTGGCAGTCTCGGTGGGCGCGGCAGCCTCCTCCACCTCCTGAAGGGCCTGGGCAAACTGGGGGTCGGCAAAGCCGAGGCCTACAAAATCTGAGGATTTCAGAGTACTAGCTTCCCTCTCCTTGACGTCAGCCCACTTAATAGTGGCTTTGATGCCTCTTTCAAGGTATTCAAAGCCGAAGTTCATAAACTCGTCGGAGGACTTGTAATCAGAGATTATCTTCTCAGAGGCATCATCGAGGGTTGCCCTAACAGCTGAGTTGACCTTCTACTGCAGACCATCATCCTTAGCCTTCAGAGCTGCAGCATGATCCTTACCAAGCTGGGAGATGTCCTTCTCTAGCCCCTTCACCTTCTTCTCAGAGTCCTTCAGCTCACACTTGAGGCGCTTAATCTCTACGTTCAGAGTGCTCTTGACTTTCTCGGCCTCTTGCCCCTTTGGATGAGGGGTAATTTCCTCAGAGTCCAGTTAGACAAGTGGTGCATAGCTGCCAAGCCCTGCATATTTTGTGATAATGAGTAAGATGAAGAAAAATAAGATGTTACGCTTAAAGAATTTTTGAAGAAAGATCAAGTCATACCTGAACGGCTTTGTGAAGGCCGAACTCAACCAGCAATGGGGTGTCTAGAGACCTGAAGAAGCATTTGTCAGCCTCGGTCATTGCAAAGCCGATGGCATCGAGGGCCTGAAGACTGTGGCCGACTATACTGTCAGTTATCTTTAACTGATCCAGACGAGCTGACAAGGCATCAGCTGAAGACATGGGGATGGCAGTCTCAGCAGTCTTCTTCTTCGGCCACTGATCCTCAGGGGCATGACCTTCTGGAGCCCTCTTCTTTGTGGATGGGGGCTTAGAGGTAGAGGGAGCTGGGGGAGGAGCGTTCAGACCAGCTTTCTTAGCAAGTCTCGTCAAACTGGGTGCAGCCATCTCCCAAAGCTCGTCCGAAATACCCTGTGGTCGCTCTGCAAAAAATTAGTAGATCTGAGTTAGATAATCAGATATGAATAAACTCAGAGGTTAAACTTAAAAAATAAAAATGCTTACCAAGCTCGGCAAGGGGACTACCACCTAGACCTATCCCAGAGAGGTAGTGGGGAGTCATCAAGTGCTCGAACCCGACGAACAGACCATGTACCCCCTGATCTTGAAGGGCTTTCACCTTCTGAAGGTTCGACGGGCTCAGGCCAGGGTCAACCCTCGCAGACATTGTGACTTTACCCCACCTCAGGGGCATCCTCGGCTCTAGAATAGACGAGGGAACACATGGGCCAAATTCCCATGGCCCATAAGCAAAGAAATACCGAGGCTTCCAGTTATGGTTGGAAGTCTGAGTTACCTGAAGCTTTTTCTTCTCAAGCTTTCGAGCTACAAAATGGTAGTAGCTCAGATGATTTTTGGCCAAGGAAGGGACATAGCAACGTACGAAGACCTGAACTGGAAGGTCTGAGTGGTGGACAACCTTCCATAACACTATGGCCCCTATTAGGACTCTCCAAGCATTAGGGGATAGTTGAGAGGGGGCCAAATTGATATAAGAAGGGATGGATTTGATAATGGGGTGAATGGGTAGACGAAACCCCAACTTGAACATCTTCTCGTATAGGCAGATATCGCCGTCTCGGCCATGATAAGACCTTTCCTCCCTCAGAGGTCTCCTAAGATTTATTGAGGGACTGATAGAATATAGATATCTGAAGCAGAGAAGGTCTACCTCAGTAATAGTACTCTCGATCTTGGCCGCCTCAGAGATGTTGACATCGCTCTCAACCTCATCATCATCCAACTCAACGTCGACCGGAGCATATGTTGATGGGTTACTTGGGAACCTCTGAGCGAACTCTGCCCCAGTGATGGCCTACAGGGGGATGACGTCAAATATGGGTGGTATAGCCACACTTGGCTCAATAATTTCAACCTCTGAGGAAAAGGATAAGGTGCTTGAGCCATTATGGGATGAGGCTCGGCTGGAGACCTCGGCCTGATCAGGGGCCTGATTAGGTCGAGGTGTGAAGTCCATGGCCTCCTGAAAGGAATCCACAGACATGGGGTCTGAGGTTGAAGATTCAGACTCAGACATCGGTATGGGATCAGCAGGAACCTCTGTCTGATAGAAAAACTCCAGGGGATCAGGATATATCACCTTCAGAGGTAGTGGAAATATGGGCCTAATGGGAAAATCTTGTGACCTACGAGCCTCCTCCTATGCTCTTTCTATTTGTCTAATCTTTTCTAAAGTCTTCTCTCTAAGAGAGGGGAAGTCCTCAAGAAGTTGATACAAGGGTCTGAGCATCAGAGGATGACACTACACTTAGAAGACTTCCTAAAACTACAAACAAGATTAGCTAGTGAAGTAAAGCAGTAAAAGATTAAACTACCTAAATATGGCAAGAATTGTTCGCCTGAGATAATGGCGATCTCGCCGGGAAACTCAGAATCTCACCGAAAAACGTGAAAATAAGGAGTCTTGTAGGAAAAATAAAGGGAAAAGTACGGCGAAGGTTACCTGAGGATGAAATAGTAAGGAGGAGACTAGAAGATGCGAGAAAACCACCTTCCAAAAGCCTCAGCAAGGATCTTTCTAGAGAGAGAGAGCTGCAGAAACGAGTTGGCTGGAAATGAAAGAAGTGAAGAAGGAAGAAGAAATGAGGGTTCAAAACCCTTAAATAGGCAGGCATGATTCCCAAGGCCTATCATTGCCTTGGGAACCCCAAAGGTCGGCTGACAGCACACGCCTACCAACCAAGCATGCTCCAGCATTGGACAAGTGTCAAACAAGTATTGACTCGTAATAGACAGTCCTCGGAGGTGTGGTAATCCCCTAGTCACCTGCTCTCACATATGACTAAGGGCTGGGGGTGATTGATATGCCCCAAGTGTAACCTCGGCCTAGAGACACCAACCTCGGCCGAGGTAATTGCCGACTCTGGACAAGTCTTGGTCGCGCGATATCAGCCCTCGACCGTAGCAAGGTCGGCCCAGGCCGACACTACCTCAAGCCTCTCTAAGGGACATCGCAAGGACCGGCAGCATTCTCGTATACCTTGCAATGGCAACCTCGGCCAGACATAGGCCGAGCTCACAGGAAGCCACCAACAACCTCATCAAGACATTAGTCGATACTCCAAACACTCCCGCTCAACCTCGGCCCAGGCCGACCTTGTTCATTGTCTCGGCTGGGATTAGGCCGAGACCTCCATGGAACACTCGGACTAAAAAGGTACCTAGACTTACCAACCTCGGCCTCCCCCAGGCCGAGGTCATACACTAGGCGCGATAGCCGAGCATCTGCTGACATTTGGATAAGGGCACGTGGACACAAATCAGTTATAACAAGATTATTCCCCGCACATGGGGAGAATATTGCATCATCATTTTCTACATGTGACAGTGACAGATGGATTTCCCATATTGGTGAGGCAAACACACACATGCTCCTTGCATGCATGGGGGGTTGAAAATATTGCATGCATGGGTTTAGCTGGCTATTACCGTAGATTTATCAAGGGTTTTTTGAAAATTGCTAGCCCTTTGATAAATTTAACTCAAAAAGGAGTGAGGTTTGTGTGGGATGATTCTTGTCAGCTAGCTTTTGATGAGATGCAAGATAGGTTGACTTCTGCTCCAATACTTGCGTTACCAAGGCCGGGGTTGGAATATTGAGTCTCTGCGGACGCATCGCTGCAAGGGTTGGGAGATGTGTTACAGCAAGAACAACGGGCTTTTTCTTATGCTTCTCGTAAGCTAAAGCCCCATGAGAAGAATTATCCCGTTCATGATTTTGAACTTGCTGCAGTGGTTTTCGCCTTGAATATAAGGAGACATTACCTCCTAGGGGAGAATTTTAGCCTCTTCATGGACCACAAATCGTTGCAATATTTATTTTCGCAGAAATATTTGAATATGCGACAACATCGGTGGTTAGAGTTTATGAAGGATTACCAATTTGATATACATTATCACCCGGGTAAGGTTAATGTAGTGGCGGATGCATTGAGTAGGAAACCCGATGATGAGTTAGCGAGGGTATGGAAGGATAAATGGAAGGAACTTAGCCAACAGGACGTAGTTGCAAGGGCGTTTATGTCGGTGTTGACTATCACACCTACGATGGTGGAAAGAGTTGTGGAAGCCCAAAGAAGGGACAAAGGTTGTGAGGACCGTATGAACCAATTATTAACCGAGGGAGCGAAATCTTACTCTGTAAGTGCTGAGGGTGGGTTACGTTTGCACGGAAGACTTATTATCCCGGACGAAGGGGATTTAAGGCAAGCCGTAATGACAGAATCTCATGGGTCCAAGTTTGCAGTACATCCTGGTGGAGATAAAAATAGTAAGACATGTGCCATCAATATTGGTGGACGGGTATGAAACGGGACATTTCTGAATTTATTTCTCAATGTACTACTTATCAACTGGTGAAGATAGATCATCAGCGATCGACGAGATTATCGCAACCCTTAGAAATACCGGTATGGAAGTGGGAAAGCATCTCGATGGATTTCATCACGGGATTGCTAATGTCACAAAGCTGTCAAAATTCCATTTGGGTTATCGTTGATCATTTAACCAAGTCAGCATGTTTCTTATCGGTACGCACTGATTTTAATACTGCTAATTATGCCCGATTGTTTATTGCGGAGATCGTTAGACTACATGGGGTTCCCATTAATATAGTCTCCGATCGAAACAAAATTTTTGTTTCCCATTTTTGGCGAAGTTTCTAAGAAGCTATGGGAACTGAATTGAAGTTGAGTATTTCTTATCACCCTCAAACAGATGGGCAGACAGAAAAAGTCAACCAAATGTTGGAGGACATGCTCAGAATGTGTGTGCTCGATTTCAAAGGAGGCTGGGAATAATAACTTCCCTTGGTCGAATTTGCTTATAATAATTCGTACCAATTCACTATCGGGATGGTGCCTTATGAGGCATTATATGGTCGATCGTGTAGATCACCTGGTTGTTGGTTGGAAGTAAGAGATAAAAAACTTCTTGGGCCTAAAATAATCCAAGATACTTCTTCTAAGATTGAGCTTATTGGCAACCGCATCCGAATTGCCCAAGATCGTCAAAAGAGTGATGCTAATGCGAATAGAAGGCATGTGGATTTGGAAATTGGAGATTAATTTTTTGTACGGGTATCACCAATGAAAGGTATTATGCGATTTGAGAAGAAGGGGAAGTTTGCACCTCACTATGTGGGCCCTTTCCTATTATTTCTAAGGTAGGTTCCGTAGCTTAACAACTTGCCTCGTCGGAACACCTATAACAGATTCATGATGTGTTTCATATTTCATCCTTGAAAAGGTACAAGAGGTGTGAAGGATCTCACTGGCACATTCCTTTAGATGATATCGAATTGCAGGTCAATATTTCATACGAGGAACAACCAGTTGCAATTTTAGATCAGGGGGAACGTAGGCTACGATCTAGAGTGGTACCATTGGTTCGGGTCCAATGGCGGCATCATAATGTCGAGGAGTCAACGTGGGAGCATTAAGATGATATGCGAGAAAGATACCCACATCTCTTTTTGCAAGGTACGCTTAAATTTCGAGGGCAAAATTTTCTTATAAGGGGGGGAGTATGTAATAACCCTTACTTTGAATAATTTATTTATATTAATTTATCGTGGGAAGTAATTATATAAAATATTGAATGATGGAGTAAATATCAATTAAGTGAGTTCACAGATAATATTTACAAGATTTTTTTTTTCATATTTACTGTTATGTGTATGTAAATAGCATCATGTTACGTTTTGTAGCGTCGTTGTGCTTTAAACGACATTTATGGTTTAAATGAATCCGGAACATGAAAGGATTTATATAGTTCTGAATGCCAATTTAGATGGCGCGGTCAGTCCCGAAATAGCCGAGATAGTCAAAATAAGTGTCATATTGTATTTTTGGGTTCCGGGCACTTTTGACTAGTTATGACTCAATTATGTAGTTACAAGTCATTTTAATGGAGTATTAACATTTTAAGATGAAAACTAATGTTAACCTCACGTTTAAGTCTTACATACCCTTTTTATTTTCCTAAGTGTGTATTTATAAACTTAGAGAGAAAGAGAGAAGAAGAAGAAGAAGAAGAAGAAGAAGAAAAGAAAGGGAAGAGAAGTGAAGAATTGAAGTTTGGATTTATTGCTACCATAAGGAAATATGAGATTTCAACCATAAGGCAAGTTTCTTACTTGCTAATATATGATTTAGGATGAATAAATGGTAGTGATGGTTGTGTGTTGGAAATGATTTAGAAATTTTGGGGGTTTTAGAGAATTGTAGGTTTGAACCCTTGAAATTTTGATTTAGACAGTTATTGTGTGGATTATAGTAGTTGGGATGCATTTAGATTGTTTTGGTTGGATTAATTATGTTGGTTTGGGTAGAAATGAGTTGGTACAAATTGGATTACTAAAACTCCATAGCCGAAACTGGGAGTTCTGGCCTATCCGAATCGATTCGCTTTCAAGATCGAATCGATTCGGCCAGGGCGAATCGATTCGGAATTCCTGCTGTTTGGAGTTAATTTTCTTACTTAGATTGTAACCCCTTTTCTTATAGAATTAGGACCTAAGAAAATTCTCTTAGGATGTAATAAAATGTATTAGAGAATTACATTAGGTATGCGACCCCAATAGATTAGAAAAGGGATACTTGGGCATATTTCGGAGATTATTTAATAGATGTGAGGATGATTCTTTCTCGAGTAAACTAGTTTAAGATTAGGGAAGAGTATAATTATATGAAGTATGGAACCTTAGGTATATGATTGAGGTATACGATAATTTGTAACCTATAGTAGCATCATTATTACTCGGAGATTAATTTGGGAATCATTAAAAGTTGAAGTTTATAATGATGACCTTTAACGTGCATGGCTCTAGATATTATGTAATGCATCTTTTAAAAGAAGAATAAATGATGAAGAATAAATTGTATATAAACACCTCTCTAAATGCTATCATAGGGGAAGTACGCGCATGAGGTGAAGTTCCCTGGCTAGTGAATGCAGGGAAAATATAGTCCTCGGCCATAGGTCCGGTTATTATATATATTGTGTGATTATTGTTCGAAGTGAGGTAATTTAGGGTGTGGTTATGACTCACTGTCGAAGGTATATGGTCACTTCCCTACGTCACGCGATGTAGGATGCCCATGTTGTCTTGGTGATAGGCCCTGGAAGATGATAGCTATTTAGGGGCGCGTCCAATGAGGAAATCCAGAAGGGTGGTCTTAGAATCGTTATATAATGTGTAATATAACTATTCTTATTAAAGTGGGATTTAATTGATGACAAAGCACTCTATGAATTAAATTGCTTTGAATACGTTTCCTAATGAGATATGGAACGGTGAAATGAAATTGTGTAAAAAGGATATTGAATCTCAATTAATAATATGTTTATTCATACCCTCTTGCAAAATGGAATTGGGATTATGGCCATTATATTTGCTTTAGGTTGCTTTTAGATTGAGTAGTTAGATTTATTATCATTATTCATGATGATTAACTTGTCCATAACTCTCATACTCTTTATTCATCTGGTAATCATATTAAACCGGGTCCTGACCCGTTCATATTTCTTATTTTTCATTTATCTTATATTCGCTCAGGTTCTCCACCGTAAGGACGCCCGTATTGACTTTCCTATTCCAGTGTCATGGAGCTATAACACCTTGCGAATGTTACGGGACTTTTGATATAGACGTTTCCACCTTTTTGTATCCTAGTTAGGACCAGTTTACCTATTCGGGCGTATGGCCCAAGCTTTTGTACTTGCCTAATGCAATGTATTATGTAACTTAATTCACTTGTTTTAAATTGTTTGTACGAGACTGTTAACCGACAACTTATTCGGTTATTGTGATGTATATAGTCGATTACGTAATATTAGTCTTTTTGTTATCCACCTTCTTTTAAATTGAATGGTTTAAATGTTTCTTTTAACTTACAAAAATGAAGTTGGACGATCCGTTTTTTTTAAATGTTGGGTGGTATCTCGTATACTTATTGTAATAATGTGATGCTAAGAATGGACCATCTATGATTCCTGCCATTATTGGAGTATCAGGCTGGCCACCTCTTATTTTAATAAGCGGGTTGTCACAATTAACTGCTTTGATGTTGGGGAGTCCTATTACTCGAAACGTTATTTAAGATAGTTCGGTCGGCTCCAAATCATACCCCACAATCCTGTGACACATTTGAGGGATGAGAGGAAAAATAAGGTTGCCAGATACAAAGTTAAATTTGATATGTATAAATGTTACCAAGAAAACTAACAAGACCACCTTCTATCGAAAAAGTCTAGGTCGGTGCCAGTATCGAGTCCCTGGGACCGTAGCAACGATTACATGGAGTGGTTCCTATCCAAATCCTATCCTATAATCCAAAACCCCACTTTTTGCCAGTCCAAACAAATGCAAACATTTTTGGTAAGGTTCATAACTTTTGGTATGTAATAAATTCAGTACTTTGTTTTGTATTTACTAATTTCATTATATTATCTTTTCGATAGGCGGACGAGGTACGGAAGGCGATGGAATTATTGAAGAAAAACATGGACGATGGGATTGTTGCAGATCCTGGTACATTGATTGCGCATAATATTCAAGTCTACAATATTATTGCTACTACAATTGGGGTTGGCTGACCGATTGTCTTAGAAGAGAGGGGTAAAAAGAAAAGCAAGACGAGGGGCAAAGACATGGAGAAAGTTCACGAGGGATCCCATAAATGAAAAAGTAAGTGATAGGATTGGTTAGACGTTGTAATTTATAAAATTTTAGTTCTTGAAAGTTTTAGTTGAAATTTTATTTGTTGTTATATATGTATGAACTTTGTTGGTTTGAAAGTTGAAGTATACTTAATTATATCTTTCTTACAAACTATGTTCCAAAACTGATGTTAAATTAAATATTTCCTAAAGCATAACTCAAGGAAAAAAGTAACTATTATAATGTTAAAAACTAAAGGAAAATGATTTAGAGCAAACTTCTAAGTTAGAACTGGGATTTCAATCGCTAGAAACATAGAAAATTAAGGCCAACATTTTGTTACAAATATACCGAATGATTTTGGTTTGGGAAATACCTCCCTAACAGTGGATTCAATTGTGAAAAATTAGAAGTTTATCAAGCTTCTAAGTTGGAACAACAAGAACAATGGATTTTTGTTATAATTTTTAAAAATTTAAGTTCATTTAAAATTCAATTCAAATGCAAGAAAACCAAGAATTTTCAATTCAATTTTAATAAGGCAACAAGAACAATTTTTGTAACATATCAAGAACAATTTCATTGTCAACAAGACTAATACATCACCCACTTTAATACATCACCATATTTTACATGTTTCATAAAATAAATGACATATATAACTAGTTGATCTCGATAGGTTGTTCGTTGGTCGCTACATCTTTTGGGTAGATTTTTTGAAACTGTGATACTTGATTCGCATATATATCAATCCATGTCTTTGCTTTGGGCAATGAAAACCTATGCCACTGAATTGATACCGGTGGAATCGGACAACCATACTTGAACTGCAAAATGACAAAGTGATTCCCGCAAACATGAGCAATCTCTACGAACATTGGATGCACGATTCATTTATGTCTCATCGATAAAATTATGAGACACTATCTTTTCGAGACGAGGACACACACATATTTGTAAGTCTCAGCCAAAAGGTAGACACACTCTGGCATGACCATCCAAGACTTCTATGTACAAGGGATTTTATAATCCTCTAGCATATGTAGCATAGTGTTCGAAAACCAATCACCAAAACAATGTGCGTAGAACTCATTATTTGCCATAACTTCACCCATCAAGTCTGATCTCACCTATTTCCATCCATCGTGTCCAAATCTTAGGCATTTAGTAATGCATCTAAACCCATAATTGTCATCAGCATCAACCTCCACGATATCTGCTATGAAACCCTTTTAAAGTTTTGGTATCTCGTTGATGTACTTCTTATATGAGGGGGAGTAGCTAGGGCACCATGGTGCGGGATGGGTGAACTTTGAAAAATCATTTTTTTCTCTTATGCCTTTGGACCTCACGATGTTATTTTTCCATTGATTCCCTAGAAAGTTCGAAGCCCGAGGGATTCCTTTTAGTTAACATCTCATGCTTTTGCTCAAAAGAAGATGGTTTTTGACCTCTCGGCCGACCGTTCCTTTCCTTAAGCATAGATGGCTCACATAGCCTGGCAGTGGTGGGACAACCGATGTCATTAAGCTTTTGTAACATGGCCCCTTTGATCATCGATAGTTAACCATTACCACCTTTATTTAAAGTGTATCATTTCCGTCTCATAATAAACCATGTGGTACTTTGCTAATTCGGGCACCATTGTTAATTTATGTCAATGTGTATCGACATCCCCCAATAGTACTTCCCTGCCCTCCATCTAGTAGATGACCAATTCATGAGTGCACAGAATATTATAGATATTGTGTTCCAAGTGTAGACACAATTTAACATTGATGACAATATTATCGCAAATCTTTAGATCCTCAACAATTAGGTCAATGGCATAATGAAAAGCCCGACCGATGAGCTCACGCAAAATAGGAATATTGTGGGAGTGCCTTAATTTTTGAAAAGAATCCTCAAACTCCCTCTTAATCTCGGTCACTTGCACCTTAATGTAGTTGTGCATGCCAAAAAAACCTTGTCAAAAGGAAGTTGAGAAGTCTCCAAGTGCCTCCTCTTCAAGTTACCGTGGGCTCCTTTACAATGGTGGGTAGTTCGGTTACCTCGGTGCTTAATCATATTTGTCCAGGCATGAATGAATCTCTCCTCTAAATTTTACCATGTGCAATTTATTTAGTGTAGGTTGTTGGGGTATGTAACCCAATTAAAGTGCAATACCGTCCACATTTCGTTAAACTCACTCGTCGTGGGGGCTTCAACCAAATGCATCCAATCCCTCATGAACTTCTTCAATGTATCCTCATCGTGGATCTCTTACCTATAATGGATTTTCACATTGTGGTGAACGTGGAAATTGCAAACCATTGATCTTGCCTCGGGTAACACAACCCACAATGCGTTCATGCACGCGCACTCTCGATTTGTGATGAAAATCGTGGGATATGCAAATGGATTGAATAGGGACTTTAAACTTCCCAGTGACCACTTGTAGTTATCTTCCTTCTTCGTTGCTAAAAATGCAAAGGTAATATTGAAGGTCCTTCCGCACGACGTTATACCAACCATCTCGAAGAAAGGCATCTTGTATGCACAGTTAACAATGACAATCGAGGGAAAACACTTTGCCAATTGGATGGAGTTTGAATGAGCCCATAAAAAATCTTCCACCTCCATGGTAGACTCATTTTATCTATACCAATAAACATAGTATTTATCCTCAAGAAACTTCTTTAACTATTGCATCATCGTTCTACCTTCTCTTTCGGTAAGCCTCAATTTCCTTTTTGCATTGTAAATGGTTTTCATTGTCGAAACATAGTAAAATTATGAATTTTTTCCATTGTTAGGATGGCTTTCGACTTAACCCCGCTCACAACATCTCTTTGATAATGTTTTTCTCCTCCGAAGTCAGGTGACTGACCTATGCATATCCATCTAGTGATTTCGATAATTGGTGGTTGTGAACACTGCTAATAATAAACATTATCCACTGTCTGTTGTCAACTGGAATGCCCTTCAACAAAAATGAAGAATATCACTTTCGAGTCACGGTGTCCCTCTTCCAACCTTTTTCCTTCTGGCTACTACCTTTATTTCCAACATTCTTCTAGTAAATGATCACGATACTCCCCTCCTAATGAGTGCATTATTTTGTATATTTTACACCCAAATTTATACCTTGTTAGTCCCATTTTATTTTATTTAATGAATTATTAGGATCATTTTATTAGAAAAGGAAAAAAATGCAAGAATGATTGAATTCATAGTCAAAATGGAAATTTTAAGTAAAAATGGGAACTTCAATAATTTTATATTATTCTTGTGCTAATTTGTGAAAAAAAGTTGCCTGGTGAATTTTTTGCAGGTAATGATGAAATTTGGTGCAAATTGATGATCAATTCGAAAAAAGCACGAAAAAACTATTTTTTACCCTTGTGAAATCATAAAAAAAGTCGAGAATTTTTATTCTCCGATTTGGACGAAACTTGGCATGCGTGTTCAGTAAGAAACGATAAGACTTTTCGAGTGGGGGGAAAGTGAAGAGGTGGAGTGATAAGTTGAAGAGTTTCACCAAAACCCTAATACCTCATTCCTATACCTATAAATAAGACCCTTGAGATCATCATTGAGGATGGAATTTTTTTAGAGAGAGTCACTTTAGAACAATTGTTGGTAGTTTTATTTTGAGAGTATATTTTTATTGAGGGCCAAGAATTATTTTGTGGGAGAAATTCAGTCAACATCAATTGTAATACACATCATTTGTAAGTTGTTTTATTAATGAAAATTCATATTCATTATTGTAATTTTATGATGTCTTCCATTATGCTAGCTTAATTTCTTTACTAGCACTAGGTGAAATATATCATGTTTGATTAATATTATGTGTGATTTAAATTCGACTTTGTTCCCAATATGTGCTAAAGGTCTTAAAAATTTGGTATTCATTTAAAAAGACACGAAAGTATTTTTTAAACCTTCGGCTTTATTTGAGAAAAAATCATATTTTTATTTTTAAGTGTGAGTACTTTTTGATGGATTATGCTTGCACTCGATTATTTTGATAGTCCATGCTTAAAGACCATACTTTGAAATCTAAAAGTGAACTTTTAAGGGAATAGGGATTTTGGTCGTCTTAATTTAGAGACGTTAAATTTTTTTGGGAACTTAACCGTGTTATCCTCCGAATTAAATATGATGAGAGTCGGTTTGATTTGACTTATAAAATCGGGACTGCCGAGTTTAAATTATTACATAATATTAGTTGAATATGATAAATGGATCCAACGTCCTAGTTTTCACGTACCTTGATTATGTCTCTCGTACTCCTATTTCTTATTTGTGTTGATTAGTTTAATATTACATCTCATCTACAACCCAATTTAGTCTAGTTGGACAGTCACAATTATTTTTAATGAAAAAATTGATAAATCTCTGTGGGTTTGACCCGTACTTACACTCGCTATTCTATAATAGCTCGTGCACTTGCGGAATAACTTTTTTTACTTCTTGCATTTTTGTTAGTAAAAATTTCAAAAATAAATAAATAAAACGAAAATTCAAAAAAAAAATCTTTCTAATATTAATTTTTCTAATATCCAGAATTTAAAAAAAATTAATCATAAAGTGTGCTTTATTATTTTATTTTATTTTGTTAAATACGCCGCTAATGTGTGTGTCGTGTCATTTTTTTTTTCTTCTTCTTTTTTATTTGTTAGTATTTTTTTGTGTGTGTCGCACTTTACGTTGGGTGTAGTTTCTTTTGTGTTTTTTTCCTTTTTCAAGCACATTCGAAAAAAAAGCAAAGGTGAAGAAATATTCAGAAAAGTGTTCAATGGTGCGCAAACATGAAGAAAAAATTGTGGAATCATGCCACGAGCACAAGGAACTCTCAGGGATGACTGAAATGTAGGCGGCGTTTCCCTCCGATCGACGACAATTTAAACTTCGGCTCGACGTAAACAAGTGACAGTAAAAAGTCCACGCCGGAGGTACGTTTTTGTGTGCTCCTGCGTGATTTAATTTTGCACTTAAATTAGCACATTGCATAAATTGACTTAAAGGCAGAAGTCTTAACGAGGCTAGAATTAAAGGCTACTGAAGATTCATCTCTACCTTTTTGCAGCTTAACCTCACCAAAGACTCTGGTGGTGAACCAGGCCTCACCCTTCGCGTGAAACTGTGTCACCATTGAAAGAGATCCATTAAGGTATCAAGCTCTTTAATATTTTCATTGCAAGCTCTTTAGTCTTAACATATGGGACCGGATTTACCACCACCTCCTCCACCATCTAGTATTGGAGGACCCAGTTCCAACCAGGCACCACCTCAGTCCGAGATGGCTGAGGTGGCAATAGCCTTGAAGTCATTGGCTTCAACTTAGCAAATTATGCAGGAGAAGTTCGCCCACCAAAACTAAAACATAATAAGACCACCTGGAGTCTCACGAGAGATGATCATTCCGGCAGCTGCTCAACCACATTCAGAGTCCAGGGGACCACCCCAGGCACCATAAAAAGACCAACCTACTCCTCAATGAACGACAGATGTTGCTGACCCTAGGCGTTTACGCCTGAGGAGGTAAGGAAACCCTTGCCCTGAGGATAGGTACGATGACATTGAGGCAGAGGATGCTCCAGCAGACTTTTAGGAGCCATATGAGGTCTCAAACAACAATGTACGTCCTATACAGCAGAGACGAGGTCAGTGTGAAAAACGATGTGCTGATGCACAATAAAGAGGGTTAGCTTTTGATTGCTTGAGTAGAGGGTCGGCCTTTGAAAGGCTCAGCCCAGTTAATGATCTGAGGCAGAGGTTATCCAAGTCAAGGATCATAGATGGCTCTCAAAGAGGGGGTGAAGAACATCGGCCTCATCATGGCCGACCTCCATATGGTCGAGACTGTGATTAGGGGGAGGTCAACAATCGACGTTGTGCGGCAGCTGGGAAACCCTCAGTCCACCCCTTGGAAGTGGATGGGGACAACCTCGGTCAAATCGATGTTTCTAAACCATGGAATGAATCCATTCAACGTCTGGAAGAGAAGATAGGGAATCTCATAAAAAGTTAAGACCCACTACAAGGGGATTCTCAGAGGACTCCCCATTTGTAGCATGGATTGTCAACTTCCCGACCCCTGCTAAATTTAAGCCTCCAATGGTGTCTCCAAAGTACGATGGAATTACCAACCCAGTGCATCATATTGAAATGTATCAGTCTGCAGCAGACATTTATTCAATCCCTGATGAGATGAGGTGCCGAGCTTTCTCAAGAACTTTGACAGGAGCTGCGCATATTTGGTTCACTTCCCTTCCTAAAAATTTTGTTCAGAACTTTAAGGGTTTGGCCGAGCGATTTATACACAACTTTTATTTTGGGCTAAGACCTCAGAAGAAGACAACCCATCTACTCTACGTAAAGCAAGGCAAAAATGAGAACCTCATAGACTATATTATAAGATTCAATAAGGAAAAAATGGAGGTTGAAGATTATGAAGAGAATATGGCTATGACAACCCTTACAGGAGGACTTCAGAAGGGGAAGTTACTTGGGAAGCTTGCTAAAGACCCTCCTAATTCTATGGCCGAGCTGTTAGCAACAGCTGGTAGGGTCATGAACGCTGAAGAAGCAATGGCTACAAAGTATGAGGATGAGAACGGAAGTAGTAGTGGGAAATCTCAGAGGTTTCCTAAGGATGGAAAGAAGAGGGCTGCATACGACAAGTTTGCACACTACACTCCTCTAATTGTGAGCTGAGAACACATCCTCAATGAGATAAAGAATGACAGGTCCCTGAGATGGCTGAAAAAGCTGAAGGCTCTTCCACATAAGAGGAATAAGAACCTATGGTGTGAGTTCCACCAAGATCACGACCATCTGACTGGCAAGTGTTTCGCCCTGAAGGAAGAGATTGAGAAGATGTTGAAGTTTGGGAAGCTCAGAAGGCATGTGGATGGAAGAGCCTCTAAGGGGGGAAGGGACGACCCTAAAAAGAAAAGAAATGACAGGTGCCGGGAAGATGCCCCTACCAGAAGAGATGAGGACTCAGATGATGATGACGATGACCCTGACCTCCCATCAAAAGACTACAATGCTCCAGTGAAGGGGGTTGGTATGATATATTTTGGTATGAACACCATCTGTGGAGAACTAGAAGGGGGTGACTCAGAGGTAGCTGATCTCAAGGATCATGTGGCAGAGGCTAAGTCAGTGACAAAAGTCGAGGTTAGGAACCTGGCATCTTGATAGGTTAAACACGATAAGAGAAAGAAGGTAGATATAAACACTCTCATAGTTGGCTTCTCAAGACTTGATTTCAATGGTATCTTAGCTCCTCACGATGACCCTCTGGTAATCACCATAAGGGTGCATGGGTGTGAAGTTTATAGGATCCTCATTGATGGGGGTAGTTTAGCAGACGTTATGTTCTGGACTTATTTTAAGAGCTTAGGCCTTAGTAGACCTAGGATTGTCCCTTATCATCATCCCTTAATTGGCTTCAGCGGTGAAAAGGTTTATCAATTGGGCATGTATGAGATGGATGTAAGAATGGGAGATGAGTGGTCTAAGAGGTTGACCAAAAAAATTAATTTCTTTGTGATGGATGAAAACGTCTTCTCAGCTTACAACCTCATCATAGGATGAGTAGCCCCCAAGGAGTTTAAGGCCGTGCCTTCAACGGTCCACCAAATGCTAAAATTCCCGAGTCCCTATAGGGTAGGGGAAGTGCAAGGTGACCAAATATCAGCACGCGAATGCTACTTCAACTCTACGGAAGAGAGAGAGACTCATAAGAGGCTAATAACCACATACAACATCGACACACTTGATCTTAGAGGTGAAACAAAACTCAAGAAGGGAGAGGCCATGGAAGAGGTGGAATCCATTGTCCTCATTGAGGACGAGCCAAAAAAACCATCTGAATCGGTAAAGCCCTAAGACCTGAGATCAAAGAGGAACTAGTGGAGCTTCTAAAAAAGAGATAAAGTGTTTTTGCCTAGAGCCATGCAGACATACCAGGTATTAATTCGGAGATTATGTGCGATAAACTCAATGTTGTAGAAGACGCTAAGCCCATCAAGCAGAGAAGAAGAGTATACTCGATAGAGAAGTATGATGTCATCAGAGAAGAGGTTAAACTTGAATAGGATGAGAGAGGTTATATACCCTGAGTGGTTATGTAATGTCGTCATCGTGTTAAAAGCTAATGGGAAATGGAGGATGTACGTAGATTTCACCGATTTAAACAATTCTTGCCCAAAAGACAGTTTCCACATGCCTCGTATTGATCGGATGGTGGATTCCACAGAAGGATATGAACTCATAAGCTTCATGGATGCCTATTATGGGTATAATCAGATCTTCATGAATTCGTAAGATTAAAAAAAGACAACATTCATCATAGATAAAAGGACCTATTGCTACAAGGTCATGCCCTTTAGGTTGAAGAATGCAGGGGATACTTAACAACGTCTTGTAAATAAGATATTTGAGGATCAAATAGGCAAGTTTATGGAAGTGTATGTGGATGACATGATGATGAAGAGTCTAAAGGCCGACACCCATGTGGCCGACCTTGAAAGAACTTTTGACATGATGGACAGATACAGGATGAAGCTTAACCCGGCCAAATGTGTCTTCAGGGTAGGAACAGGAAAGTTTTTGGGCTTCGTTGTCAACCAAAGGGGAATAGAGCCTAACCCCAAGAAAATCAAGGCCTTGCTAGAAATAAAGACACCCCAAACTATCAAAGACGTTCAGAGGTTGACCGAAAGAGGTACTGCCCTTAATAGGTTCATCTCAAGAGCTGCAGACAAGTGTCTTCCTTTTTTCAAAGTTCTTAGAAAGGCCTTCGAATGGGATGAGGAATGCGATAATATTTTTAAGGAGATCAAGTCCTACCTTAGAACCCCCTACTCTTATCTCGGCCCATTATAGGGGAAAAGTTATATGTATATCTAGTTGTCTTAGAGTCAGCCATTAGTGTTGCAATATTAAGAGAAGATGATGGAGTGCAGAGGCCAGTATACTTCAACAGTAAAGCTCTTCAAGGGTCTGAACAAAAGTACCCTCGGATTGAAAAATTAGCATACACTCTGATATATGCTTTTAGGAAGATGAAGCCATACTTCCAAGCCCACTCTATGGTTGTCCTCACTGATTCCCCACTCAGACAGGTCCTCCATAAGCCTGAGAAACCAGGCAGGCTGATGACCTGGGCCATCAAGTTGAGGGAATATGGCATTATTTATCAACCGAGGGTTGCCATCAAGGGGTAGGCACTCGCAGAATTTGTATCAGAGTTTACCTGGGAAGAGTTTGAGATTGAGATTAGTCAAGAGGCTGCACATGAACTAGACAGAAACGTCTTCCAAGATCCAAACGAGGTTGAGTCAAGAAAAGCCAAAAAAGGAATAATTGAGAATGAGGAAGACATGTACCTCTTTAAGCAAGGGATCCTATCAGAGGGAAACTTCTCTTCAAATGAAGTTGTTTAGAACCTCTTCGTCGATTGATCGTCCCGTGAAAATGAAAGTGGATTCGGGCTGATAGTGTCAGCACCCGAAGGTACCGATATTGAATATGCGCTGAGATTCAAATTCAAAGCTTAAAATAATGAGTCAAAATATGAGGAATTAATAGCAGGTCTCTCCTTAGCAAAAACCCTTAGTGTTGGCCAGCTCCTAGTCCACAATGACTCAAAGTTGGTCGTCAACCAGATCCTGGGAGTATATGAGGCCAAAGATGAAAGGATGGCCAAATACCTGAAGAGGCTGAGAACGATGCTAGAAAGCTTCAAGGAGGTAAAAATGAAGAGGATACCTCGGCAAGATAATAATTGAGCCGATGCACTCATGAGGTTGGCATTAGTAACGAGGACGGACATAAGAAGAACAATACCCGTTGAGATTCAGCTTAAACCTACCGTTGAATAAGAAGAAGAGGTTGCCAGGCCTTGCCTCAATTTAAATATAGGAGACTCATGGATGGACCCTCTTATCAGATACATCATATAGGGAGAGATGCTAGAATCAAAGTCAGAAAGGAGAAAACTGAGGTTTAGGGCTGCCAAGTTCTCAATTATAGGAGATGTTTTGGTATAAAAAAGGGTTCCTACTCCCCCTCCTTAGATTTGTCCACCCTTAAGAGGTTCCATACATCTTGCAAGATGTGCACGAGGGCTCTTGCTCCAGTCACATACGAGTAAAACCTTTAGCTAAGAGGATAATCACTCAGGGGTACTGGTGGTCGACCTTGGCCAAAGATGCTACTGCATATGTGAAGAAGTGTGATAAGTTTTAGAGATTCTCCACCATACCTCATCAACCTATGACATCAATCAGCTCACCTTGGCCGTTTACAGTATGGGGCATTGATTTGGTAGGACCCCTGCCAAGAGCTGCCAATAATTATCGATTCTTAATCGTGGCAATTGATTATTTCTCCAAATGGGTAAAGGTTGAGCCAATGATCACAATCACTGAACAGAAGACCTTCCAGTTCATCTGGAAGAACATTATATGCAGGTATGGTATTCCAAACACCCTCTTCTCAGACAATGGAGCCCAATTTAAGAACATTTCTTTAGAGAAATACTACGAAAGAGTAGGGATCAAGAAGTTCTTCTCTTCCCCTGGCCGACCTCGGGCAAACGGTTAGACAGAGGTTACAAACCGAACAATCCTTGATGGGATAAAAAAAGAGATTGGAAGAGGCCAAAGGTAGATGGACAAAGGAGGTATATGACATGTTATGGGACTACAGGACGATAGTGAGGACACCAACGAGAGAGACTCCATTTATGTTAGCCCATGGTTGAGAAGTTATCATCCTTACAGAGGTAAGGCTTCTCACTCATAGAGTTCAAACCTATGACTCTCAGAGGAATGGGTAAGAGAGCAGACTTGATCTTGATTTGATCGAGGAAAGAAGAGAGGATGTAGAGATAAGATATGTTGCATACCAGTAGAGAACTATGAGATTTTACAATCAAAGGGTGAAATCAAAGCCTATGGCTGTGGGAGACCTAGTCCTAAAGAAGACATTGCAAAAGGCAAATAAGCTCCATCCAAATTGGCATGGTCCTTACAGAGTAGTTGATAAGGTTGTTCCTGGTACCTATCGATTAGAAAATCTTGAAGGAGAACCCTTCTCCAGCCCTTGGAATGCCGATCACTTGAAGACATATTACATATGATGTTACAGTTCTTTATCTCTTTATAATATATGTATCAGTTTAGATAGAAGATGTTAATGAAAAGATAGCAATGTTGTGCTATTACTCTTGTTATATGCCTTAAACATCATTAATTTGGTGAAAATATGAGGTGAAACATCATTTTATGGTGACCTCAGACCTTAAACATCATTAGCTTGGTGAAAATATGAGGTAAAACATCATAATTTGGTGACCTCGAACCTTAAACATCATTAGTTTGGTGATAATTTATGAGGGTAAACATCATATTATGATGACCTCGGACCTTAAACATCATTAGTTTGGTGATAATTTAAGAGGGTAAACATCATATTATGATGACCCCAGACCTTAAACATCATTAGTTTGGTGATAATTTAAGAGCGTAAACATCATTATATGGTGACCTCAGACCTTAAACATCATTAGTTTGGTGAAAATATGAGGTGAAACATCATAATTTTGTGACCTCAGACCTTTAACATTATTAATTTGGTGAAAATCTGAGGTAAAACATCATATTATGGTGACCTCAGACCTTAAACATTAGTTTGGTGATAATTTAAGAGGGTAAACATCATTATATGGTGACCTCAGACCTTAGACCATTAATTTGGTGAAAATATGAGGTGATACATCATATTATGATGACCACAGACCTTAAAAATCATTAGTTTGTTGATAATTTAAGAGGTGAAACATCATATTATGGTGACCTCAGACCTTAAACATCATTAATTTGGTGAGAGTTTAAGAGGTAAGACATTCAAGCATAATATCGTATGAAGCAACATAATCTAAAGAAGATTGGACTAATGATTATCATGAAAATGATGAATTACAAGTCAGAGGCCATCAAAAGTTCACAAAAATAACAGATAGAGACAAGGGAAATCAAAACAACTCTTAAAGCTTCACAAGAAAAGGCCTCAGTCTCTGCAGCTGCAGTCGTGTCGTCATGGTCGATGTTTGTCACCTCAGCTCCTTTATCCTGAAGATTAGCATCTTCAGTCTCAGTGACCTCTAGAGGAGCAGTCTCAGCTGGAGCAGCATCGGCCTCCTCAACCTCTTACAAGGCCTGATCAAATCGGGGGTCACCAAAGTTAAGACCCTCAAAGTCTGAGGCAGTCAGACTCCCTGACTCTTTCTCCTTAGTGGCTTCCCATTTTCCAGTTTCTTTGATACCTCTTTTAAGGTATTCAAAGACAAAACTAACAAATTCATCAGAGACCTTATAGTCTTCGATGATCTTCTCTGTAGCATCTTTTAAAGTAGCCTTGACTGCAGCATCCACCTTGGCCTGAAGGGCATCATCTTTAGCCTTCAGAGCTATATCGTGGTCCTTCCTGAGCTTGGATATGTCGTTATCTCTCTGCTTGATAACTTCCTTCAGCTTGTTAACCTCCTTCAGCTCTTCCTTCAGCTTTTTAACCTTTGCATTTAAAGAGGCTTGAACTTTCTCAGCTTCGTGACCCTTCTCTATGAGGGGCATGTTCTTCAGGGTCCAATAAATAAAATGATGTAAGGACAAGACACCCTATAGTAGAAGGTCAGACATATGATATATGAGATATAATTTCTAAAAGAGCTAAGGTTACACTTATTGAGGAGTGCAAATGAATAAAAACTAATAACTGAATTGATCGGTGGAGAGTAAACTCGGCCATCAACGGAACATCTAAAGAGCGTAAGAAATGCTTATCCTCTTCAGTCATTATTGTACCGATAACATCGGTAGCCTTCAGATTGTGGCCAATGAGGCTATCACTAATTTTCAGTTGAGCAAGAAGAGCAGCCAAGTCATCGTCTATAGAGATGGGAATGGAACGATCCCCTCTCCGAGTCTTGCCCGACCTTAGATGATTCGGGTCAGCTGTAGTCTTCCTCTTTTTGGTAACATCGGCCTGGGATGTGCTGATAATATTCTTGGTGGTAGTAGGGGTATATTTTTTCCACCCCTCTTCTTCATCAACTTTACAAGTCCGGGAGTAGACATTTCCCAAAGGTCGTCCGATATGACTTCAGGACGCTCTGCAAGAGACAAGTATCTGTATTAGTAAGTCAGAGATATAAATAGTAAGAGGTATAACTTATGAAAAATTAAGACTTACGAAGCTCTCCCAAAGGACCACCCCCCAAGCCTGTCTGTGAGAGGTAATAAGGGGTCATCACATGTTCGTACTTTACAAGACGACCCTGCTCGCCCTGATTGCGAAGATCCTCATCCTTTTGGTGGTTATCCTGGCTAAGTCCAGGGTCGGCTTTAGCAGCAAGAGAGACCTTACCCCATCTCAGAGGGGTCCTTGGAATCGACATTCCAGAGGCCTCATTTGGACCAAATTCCCATGCCTCGGAAGTAAAGAAATACCGAGGTTTCCAGTTATGGTTTGAAGTCTGGGTAACCAACAACATCTTCTTCTCTGATTTCCTAGCTAAGAAGTATTAATAATTAGGGTGGTTTTTAGCATAGGAGGGCACATAACAAGCAGTGAAAACCCTAACTGGAAGGTCTGAGTGGTGGACAACCCTCCAAAGGATGATGGCCCCAATCATAACCCTCCAGGCATTAGGGGATAGTTGGGAAGGGGTGAGATTTATATGGGAAACTATAGCTCCGATGGAAGGGTGGATAGAAAGATGAAAGCCTAACTTGAACATCTTCTCATAAATACAGATATCTAAATATCGTCCACCTCAAATGTATCCAAATCTCTCCCCTCAACATCATCACCATCTCCAGCAACATCGGTCTGGGCAGATGGTGGAGCACCACCAAGAAACTTCTGAGTGAATTCGGCCCCGGTGGCAGCCGATAGAGGAATGGAATCAATGATGGGAGGAATGGACACACCTGGCCCTATGATGTCAATATCGGAAGACCTATGTGAGGTACTAGAAACTTGGTGAGACGAGGCACAGCTTGAAACCTCAGCTTCCTTAGGGACCTTACCCTGCCTAGGAGAGTAATCCATAGCCTCTTAAGAAGAGTCTACAAACATGGGGTCTAAGGAGGATGACTCAGACTCAGACATTAGTGTTAGGTCCACAGGAACCTTTGCAGGCTCAATAGGCTCAGCAAGCTCAGCCGACTCAGGGTAGATAACCTTCAGAGGTGGCAGAAAGATGGGTCTGAGAGGAAAGGCCTCAGCCCTATAAGCTTCCTCTTGGGCTATCTCTGTTGGCCTAATTTTCTCAAAGGTCTTCTCAAGAAGAGATGGGAACTTTTCTATGAGTTGGTACAAGGGTCTGAGCATAAGTGAGACGACACTACACTTGGACTCAAAACCACAAATAGGCAAACAACTTGTTCAATCTAAGCTAAGGATTAAAATAGGAATTCGAAAGGTTTTCATCAAGAACACTCAAGAACCAGGTCACCGAAGAAGACGACTGAAAGGACACCGATAAACCTAAAAAGGGCTATTTCTGGCTGAAACAACCTCTGAGCTACCTACAATTACCCCTAAATCACTCAACCACTACTACCCTAGCCTTACAACCACCAATATTGGTGGAAACCCTTGCCGAAAAATGCAAAAATACACCAAAAACTTAGAAATGATAACTCTAACTAAAAATGGAAGAAAGAGAATGAAAATGGTACCTGGCTAGTCGTGAGGGAGGGAAGAGGATGTTAGAAAGCAAAGGAAATCTTCAGTGGCAACCAACAATGGAGGTTCGAAGGAAAAGGGCCGTTGTAGAGAAAGCTAAGGCGGGAAGAAATTTGGAAGAAAGAGAATGAGGAGAGAGGAGAGGGTGTTTAAACCTATCCAATGATGAGGCGCGAGTCTCAATTCCCCGTCATTACCCTAGGAAACCTAAAGGACAAGTCATAATCATCACACCTTGATAAGCACACTACTCACTTCAGTAAGTGACATGTGTTAAAGAATATATTCACCCAAAGAAATCTAGCCTCGGCCTTAATTACATACACCTCAGTTATCTAATTACACAAAATACTAAGGGATGGGGGTGATTGATATGCCTAAGGTGCACCCTCTTACTCGGAGCAACTAACCTCTGCCAGTCTCACAACCGAGGTGACCAGAATCTTATGACAACCATCAACAAGGTCGTCCCTCATAAGGTCGGACCCTCATACACCAACCTCGGTTGGTCATCAATCGAGGTCATCAAGGTCTCATGGGCTCAATCATCTGCCCACATCATCATCATCCCCAGCCGACGTTGTGGTCGTCAGTCGAAATCATCATATCTCATGGGCTCAATCATCTGCCAACATCATCATCATCCCCAATCGACATTGATACAACCTCATACCTAACCTCGACCAGCCCTCCTGGTAGAGGTCATCATGGAGACAAAGCAACCACATCTAACTCCAACAACCTCATACTCACCCAGGCCGAGTTGCATCAGTTAAGGACACAGGGTCGAGCATTTACAAGCACATGTAAGGTTTGTCACATGTGGACAAATCAGTTATAACCGAATCATTACCCTCACATGAGAGAATATTGAGGTCATCATTATCTATACAAGATCAGCCAGGTGTCATACTTATACTGGTTCGATCCTCATGAACATGCTTATTGCATGCTTGGTGGTACATTACACCCCCTAAGCACTATATATAGAGGTCATCCTCTAACATGTAAAAGGATCCATAATTGCAAACATAGCTGAAACTCTGTTTGTTTACACAGTAGAGAGAGAAAGCTTGAGAGATTTTATCCATGGCCATTAGTGCCTTCATCTAGTGATATTACTCACACACTCACAGTGGACGTAGGCCACATTGGCTGAACCACTTATATATTGGTGTTCGTCCTCTTCTCCTCACCTCATTCTATCATATACATATTCACTCTTGTGTTGCTATTGTTATCACTAGCTTGAGATTATCAAAACCTTATTAGGTGGTGCTATTTCTAGCATCATCAAATCCCTCCTTACTAGTTGCCACGGAGTGTTTCACTAAATGGGCAAAGGTTATACCATTGAAGAAAGCCACATTAGGTGTGGTGGCATCATTTATAAAGGAATACATTATATGTTTGTTTGGTATCCCAAAGGTATTTTTACCAGATAATAGCACCCTATTTGTGAATAATGAGGTAAGCTCACTAATAAAAAGATACTCCATTATTCATTATAAGTCGATAGTTGCGTACCTAAAATGCAATGGACAGGAAGAAGTTGTCAACAAGACCTTGGTAAACATCCTCTCCAATATGCTACAAGATTTTCTAGGAACTTAGGATGACAAAATACAATAACTTTTATGGGCCTACAAAACAATGAAAAGGAAACCAATGGGCTATACTCCATTTTCCTTAGTTTTTAGGGATGAAATAATTATCCCAGTGGATCTAGAGGTTCCTTATGCATGATATAACTTGCGAAGTGCAATGCTCCCCCACAGTAGGCATGTGCAACTGGAGGCACTCGAAGAGCACGGAGATAATGCCAAAAGACACTTCGAGATGTATAGGAAGCGGTTGTACATATCCTACGACAAACTGGTGAAGTGAAGGAAGTTCCAAGAAGGAGATCTGGTTTTTAAGTCATACACAAGATACATTCGGGGTCTTTCGTTATCTAAGTTTGACGCGAATTAGGAGGGGCCATATGTTGTTCGAAAGGCACATGACTCGGGTTATTGTGAGATATCAAAGGTGGAAGATGATGTCACTTTCAAACTTAACAACATGTGGCTCAAAGTCTATAATGTTTAGAATCACTATCATTGCCAAAGTACTTTTAATATTTTTTTCCCTCATGTATTGTAGAAAAATCTTGAATTTTTTAGAGATGATGTTCTCACAACTTCAAAAACAACGTACAAAATTTCTTCTGATATAATATGAGGAAGTTGGGTCACTGATTAGGCACATATTCTTCATATTTATCCCCTTAATTTCGATATTTTTATGATCCCGTGCAGAGTAAATAGCTTGGATTTGTCTCGTATTTATGCTACTAACCCCTTTTGGCAAGTATTTCATGTTTTGTATATTTCTCATGTGTTTTACAGGTATTTCATGCAAGTTAGTGCGAAGGAGAACTCAAAATAGTGAAAGAAACCAAGAAATGGAGAGTTGAAGGGCATTTTAGTAATTTTTCAGCCTTATTGCCGAGGTGGGGCCAACTATAAAGTTGAAGAGATCTAAATTACAAGAACACTGGAAAAAACGGCACCTCAATCCGAGCTACGGTGAAGAAGTTACGATGTTTTGAAGTTGCGCGATAATAAAGAGAAATGGACCAGAAACCAAACCGATCCGGATGGAACAGGACCGATCCGGATGGAACAGGACCGGTCCGGTTAGGAAAAAAAAAACCCGATCCGGTACCAAACCGATCCGGATCCGATCCGGTCCGGCTGTGCGAATTGCTGTCATTAATTATGCAGATTTTGAGATGATTAGTTAATCTCAATTTTTATTTTCAATTTAATCATCTTTTCTTGTTTTTTAATTTTTATTTTTACCATGTTTCTTAGATCCACAATTATATGCATTGTTATGAAATTGTTTTCTCATAAAATCATGTCTAGCTAAATTTTCAAGGGCTGGGGTATATGAACTCATTCTGGTATAAATTACCTGTGTAGAAAATAGAGGGTAAATTAAATATTGACCAAATCGTGTATGGAAATTCTACGAACACAACCGACCTTTTAATCTCTCTTGCCCTAGGTACTTGGGATGTTTAAGAACGTTATGTGAGTGAAATTGCCCATTCACCGCTTTATATTTTCCTTTCATTTCATATGATGCGGGCTAGTTCCCTCATATATGTAATGCTTAGGATCTATAAAGATTGGATTTAGTCAAGAATTTCAATTTACAATGCTAGTATTCTATACGATAATTTGTTAAGGTTTGAAGGATTATACCCCACCCTATTTTCTCTCATTTTCAAATCTAATTTCTTTACAATTCTTAGTGTTTTTGTGCACATTTTATTTTGTCACCAATTGGAAATTTAAACCCATCAATCATCTTTTTCTTTTCTTTTATTTTAATATCAAATTTAGGATTAAACTACCTTACCATTGTCGTCACGTTCACACGTCCTAATTCCCTGTGGATTCGCTACCCAGACTCGCCACTGTACTCCTTAAGAGTGTAGTTACAAGTTTTAGTTTTTTTTGTATTGAGGTTGGAATCCGATAACAATGACTAGCATATTACACGGACGCTTGGTTTTTCCACTCGATCACAAAATGGCACCGTTGCCGGGGAATTAGGTAGAGTTTAGGTTAGGTTGGTTAATCCCGAATTTTCCCTAAAAAAATAAAATAAATAAATAAATAAATAAATAAATAAATAAATAAATAAATAAATTCTCATCTCATCTTTCATAAGTTGTTCATGCAAACTCCTCTATTGTCTCCAACCTAATTTCATGAAAATACCCTTGCTGAAGCCAACTCTGAAAATTCTCATAATACCAACGCTCCACACTTTTGAGTCAAACACTGAGTGAGAACTCTGAATCTTTCTGTAGCAATATGTCGGTGCACGGTAGTGTTGGTGTTGGTGCTGGAGAGGAAGAGATACCGTATCTTCCCATGAAAGATCTTTTATTTTCAGAGAGAACTGTTACCCCCGATTGCATTTTAGTCCCGTATAATGCCGGTCAGTTCCACTTTCGAAATGGTATGATCCAAATTCTTCCCACATTTCACGGGATGGATTCGGAAAAACCATATCTCCATATTAGAGAGTTCGAAGATACATGTGAGACGTTTGGTGACCAAGATTGCCCACAAGATGTTATTCGGTTAAAGCTTTTCCCCTTTTCATTAAAGGATAAAGCCAAAACTTGGTTATGGTCGCTACCCCCGAATTCTGTGTTATCCTGGAGAGATATGCAAACCAAGTTTCTCTCCAAGTTCTTTCCACAACACAAAACCAATTCTGTCAAAGCACAAATACAAGCTTTTCAACAAAATGAGAATGAGGCTTTCGACAAGTGTTGGGAGAGATTTCAGGAGTTAGTTAGTGCTTGCCCACATCATGGATTCGAAAAACATCATCTGATTTCATTTTTCCATCAATGCCTTACTTTAGCATCTAAACAACTTGTTCAGACAATGTGCGAAAGACCTTTTTGGGAATTAGACTCAAGCGATGCTGAGGCTCATCTGAAATATGTAGCAGAGACTACCCAAGCATGGGATGTTTCTGATCCCAATAGTCAAAATAGAAATCAACAAGTGTCCAACTTGCCTGCTGCGTCCGGTATCTATCACTTGGACAAGGACACTTTGTTAGATCGAAAATTTGACCAATTGGAAAAGAATTTCAGAGACATGATTGAAGTGCGATTGAGAGAAGTGGCTAGACCCGTGCAAGCCGGGAAGGAGAAAGTGTGTGCCATTTGTGCTGCTGGTCATTCTACCAAAGGATGTCCTACTATCCCTGCATACAAGGCAATGTACACTGAGCAAGTAGAAGCGATAGGAGGGTTTCGAGGTAATTTTAATGTACCGCAAGGGAATGCTTACAATCAATCTTGGAGGAATCATCCTGGGTTCAACTATGGACAACCACAAGGTGGGATAGCTCCTAATATACATGTGGCTTTGCCACCACCCCCACCGCAATTTCAGCAAATGCCTCCTCCAATGCCAAATCCTATGCAATCACCATCCCCTGGTCCATATGTTACTCCACCGAGGCGATCTCTTGAGGACAACTTAAATCACCTCATCCAATCTCAAAAGTAGAACAGTGTTAAGTATGATCGAATGTTCAATGATATACATACTAGCATCTCAAGGTTGCAAACTGCATCTAATGTCCAAGAGAAGGGGAAATTTCCTCCTCAAAGCCAACGACCTGCCGAAGGGCAAATCAGTGTTGGCACTACATCCCACGACCATCGAGAGAAATGTAGAGCTATTACCACTCTCTGTAGTGGGAGAGTAGTTGATTTGTCACCTCCCCTATGCAATGCATCTAAAGATAAAGAGGTTTCGCCCGGCAAAAGAGAGGCCGAAGATGCCCCTTTAATTGAGAGTGAGGAGGAGGAAAACACTAGTAGACCCAAGGCCATCACCCCCACCGCTGACCCATACCCTCAACGGTTGGTCTCTCACTCCAAAACGACTTCCTGTGATGAAGTTCTGGAAGTCCTTAAGCAAGTAAAAATTAATTTACCTTTTCTTGAGACTATACAGAGAATTCCCGCGTATGCTAAATTTATTAAGGACTTACTCACGGTGAAACGCAAGCTAAAGGTAAACCAGAACGTCTCTTTGGCCCAAAATGTCAGCGCAGTCTTGTCGAGTGACTTTCCATTAAAATATAAAGATCTGGGTGCACCCACTATTTCGTGTATCATGGGGAAGAACCGAATCGAGAGAGTTCTAATAGATCTAGGGGCGAGTGTTAACATTCTGCCATATTCCATCTATAAGTAACTAAAACTGGGGGCCCTTAAGCCCACGAATATGACTCTTCAGCTCGCGGATCGTTCTGTGAAACTTCCTCGGGGAATTATTGAGGATGTGATTGTCCAAATAGACACTTTCTACTTCCCGGTGGATTTTGTCATTTGGGACGAAGAACCCTTCGTTCTCCCAAGTAATCATGTTCCCGTTATCCTTGGCCGCCCATTTTTAGCTAGAGCTAATGCTCTTATCAATACCCGAAGTGGGCGTATGCAATTAACTTTCGGGAACATGACCCTCGAAACAAATATCTTTAATAATTCCAAGAGAGAGGGTGATGAAGGGGAACCGCGAGGGTTGGATCTTTTGGGGGAAGCACACGAGCAAGAAAGAACTTACAAGGAAGAGCCATTAGGGGAAGGTTGTGTTGCGCACAGTGAGAGGAGTGGTTGCAACATTGATAGAAAGGTATGGGAGGTATGTTTAGTTAATGCATTCGAGAGCATGAGTGAGCCCATGAACAAGAGTGAAAGAGGAGATTTAGAGTGTGTCGGGAGAGGCTCGTCGAAATACATAGAGGAAAGCGAATGGCAGGACACTATTGATACATTTCTCCTCGATTACCACCCACCCACACCACCCTATAATTCGGCGAGTGAGCACGAAAGGCAGGTTGAGGACACCAAGCAAGAGAGAGAGATCGAGGAGTTGAGCCTAGCAGAGTTTGAGAGTGAGTTCGGACAGGTGGATGCACGCCTAAATATTGAAGTCCAATCTTTCTGGGCCTCATTTTGTCATTTAGACGAAAGCGAGTGGGACAATAGAATTGATGCATTTCTCATTACCAAACATCCACCCATACCATTTGAGTCTTCGGAGGTATTTGAAGATACGACTCAAATCTCGTCCGACTTAGAGACCAACCCCCATGCTACGCAACAAGAGGATCCTTTTCCGGTTTATCATAATGCATCTCCCGATCTTTCCTTTATCTATGGGCACGGGCCCAATTTGTTCCGGCTATTCACTTATGATGGTAAAACGGGAGAGACGAGGAGTGCATCGTACCCAGTTAAAGGGGTCGGGTGATTTGTGGAGAGAGATGAGAGGTCGTCACACCCCCGACGCGTATGAGGTGATTTTTGTTGTATTTTTGAGTCATGTATAAGTGTTATATAGTGTCTTGTTGCATTTTAAGAATTTGCTTGTTTTATTTGTCGCACTTATTCTTTTTCTTCTTTAGATTTTAATCCTTTTGATTGAGTACAATGCAAAAGTCTAAGTTGGGGGGGTGATAAGTGCGTCTTTCTAAAACTTCACAAATTTTTAAAATGGCAAAAAAAAAAAATAGAAAAATTCAAAAATTTCCAAAAACAAAAAAAAAATTGAAAAATTTTAAAAAGCCAAAAATATTTTTCTTCAAAATAAATAAAAATTGGAATTTAAAATTTTCAAAAATATCACCTTTATTCTATTTAAAGTCTCAAATTGTTAAATCTCAATTGCACTAAGCCAAACTTGACCAAAGATGGAAATTGAAAGAAAATTGACGACTTTACGAATAAGTGTGGAGATTGATAAAACCCGGTGAGATTTCGAGCCTTTCAATTTTTTTATGAGTTTTTAAATCAATCCGAGTTTATGGTAAACTCAAAGTTCTTTTCAGCGTTTTAATAAGTCGTTGATGATCTCAATCCTTTGTTTTGATCGGTTATGGGAAATGTGTGAAATGTTGTCTCGAAATTCGTGCTAAATATATCTCTAAACTTAATTAATCTCGAGATGCATATGGTAATGTGATTATCAATTTGGACAATGAAGTAGGCCCTCTTTTGTTTAACCCAAAAATATTAGCCATAATAAAGTTGTGAAAAAAAATTATCCATTTGCAAACCAAGTTGAGCCTAATAAATATTTCCCTTTCGTTTGAAAACCCGAAAAACCCAAATAACCCGGAATTGTGAAAATTGAGAAAATTCATCAAGTAAGTCCAAAAGTGTGCGTAAAAAGGGGCAAGAAAAAAAATAGAAAATGCTCAACAAAAATAGCAAGAAAAGAAAAGAGAAAAAAATAGAAAAAGAGAAGAAAAATGAGCAAATGCCCGAAAAAGCACTAATGGACGTCATTAGAAAGTTTTCCAATTCCAACATTTCCTACCATTTCCATTTTTTCCCTTTACACCTTAACCCCAAGAAAAGTCCTAACCGAGTCCAAATTGCGAAATTGGTTACCGCGTGGAGAGCTAAGACATGAAAAGATAAAATGAGAGATTAAATGGTGTGAAATAGAGGTGATGTTCCCATTTCCTAATAACCGTATTCTGATGATGAGATCTTTTCACCATATATTTCGTTCTTTTCAAATTTGTATGCATGAATTTGTGTCCGTTATATTTACTCTTTATATCATGCATACCGAGAGAAAATAGCCACAATCCGAGTGATTCGTTTGTGAGTGCATCCGTAAGATTTGGAATCAAAACGAATTTTTGAAAAGTAACGTAATGCTCAATCGGTGGAAATTTGAGGTTGAATTTTTGGCTTTGCACACACGCACTATGGTTTGAGACAATTGAATATGAATTCATGGTAATTATATTTCAAAAAGTTTAAATTGTACAATTTTTAAGTATTTTGATATTTATTTGAGTCAATAAAGAATTTTGTGGGTATATTCAATGCAAACCCTCACGAGACAAAACTCGTCCTACTAGGGTAACCTAGGGGTTTAAAGGCTTGTTGCATATGCTCAATGCAATCGCTTACCTGCGAAAGTGGAATTTTATTTTAATAAAGGAATTTTCAAGAGTGGAATTTTGGTTAAATTCATTTACATTGCTCGGGACGCGCAAAGTTCTAAGTTAGGGGATGTGATTAGGCACGTATTCTTCATATTTATCCCCTTAATTTCGGTATTTTTATGATCCCGTGCAGAGTAAATAGCTTGGATTTGTCTCGTATTTATGCCACTAACCCCTTTTGGCAAGTATTTCGTGTTTTGTATATTTCTCATGTGTTTTACAGGTATTTCATGCAAGTTAGTGCGAAGGAGAACTCAAAACAGTGAAAGAAACCAAGAAATGGAGAGTTGAAGGGCATTTTCGTAATTTTTCAGCCTTATTACGGAGGTGGGGACAACTAGAAATTTGAATAGCGCTAAATTACAAGAACACTGGAAAAAATGGCACCTCAATCCGAGCTACGGTGAAGAAGTTACGATGTTTTGAAGTTGCGCGATAATGAAGAGAAATGGACCAGAAACCAAACCGATCCGGATGGAACAGGACCGATCCGGATGGAACAGGACTGGTCCGGTCAGGAAAAAAAAGAACCGATCCGGATCCAAACCGGTCCGGCTGTGCGAATTGCTGTCATTAATTATGCAGATTTTGAGGTGATTAGCTGGTGAAAACTTGTGCAACAAGCGATTCTAGATGTCAAATTCGTGCAACTTGGTGCTATAAAAGACCAAGCCCTACCTCATTCCAAGGGGAGTCAAATTCTAGAGAGTAGAATAGCATTTTAGAGAGAGATAGAGAGTTTTTAGTAAAAAAATTTCATATTCTTAGAAAAGCCCTAGTTTGTAAGAACAAGAATTATTTCTGGATTCAATCATCTCTCTTCCCTGGTGCAGATTTCAAGTATCAAGTTCCATTCTCTTAGTTAATCTCAATTTTTATTTTCAATTTAATCATCTTTTCTTGTTTTTTAATTTTTGTTTTTACCATGTTTCTTAGATCCACAATTATATGCATTGTTATGAAATTGTTTTCCCATAAAATCATGTCTAGCTAAATTTTCAAGGGCTGGGGTATATGAACTCATTTCGGTATAAATTACCTGTGTAGAAAATAGAGGGTAAATTAAATATTGACCAAATCGTGTATGGAAATTCTACGAACATAGCCGACCTTTTAATCTCTCTTGCCCTAGGTACTTGGGATGTTTAAGAACGTTATGTGAGTGAAATTGCCCATTCACCGCTTTATATTTACCTTTGATTTCATATGATGCGGGCTAGTTCCCTCATATATGTAATTCTTAGGATCTATAAAGACTGGATTTAGTCAAGAATTTCAATTTACAATGCTAGTATTCTATACGATAATTTGCTAAGGTTTGAAGGATTGTACCCCACCCTATTTTCTCTCATTTTCAAATCTAATTTCTTTACAATTCTTAGTGTTTTTGTGCACATTTTATTTCGTCACCAATTGTAAATTTAAACCCATCATTCATCTTTTTCTTTTCTTTTATTTTAATATCAAATTTAGGATTAAACTACCTTACCATTGTCGTCACGTTCACACGTCCTAATTGCCTGTGGATTCGATACCCAGACTCGCCACTATACTCCTTAAGAGTGTAGTTACAAGTTTAGTTTTTTTTGTATTGAGGTTGGAATCGGATAACAACGACTAGCGTATTACACGGACGCTCGGTTTTTCCACTCGATCAGTCACAACATAAAGCAATGCAATGTTTTTTATGTCATAAAGCAAACCAGTATACATAAAAAAATATAGGAATGTCCTTGTTATATTGATTCCATGTTCAAACATTCACATTCCAAAAGGAGGAACTACTGCCTCGGTGTATAAATAGTGAAACGGCTCTAAACGTTGGGGTCCTCTATGATGAACATCAAATCAGAAGAATCCAACAACCTATGATGATGGTTGGGCAGCACAGAGGCCAAAGATGATTTGGCTCGCTGGTAAGTTCAGCCATATCCATGTGGTGATGGATCATTGCATGGTGTAGTTGATTTAAATTGGCTTCAGTAGTATCTAGGGTCTCACGAGTGGTAACTATCTCCTCCTCGGCTTTAATAATTTTTGGGCTCAAACTTTCCATTCCTTCAGCTATCACAGCCTGCGAGCGATTAGCAAATTAAAGATTGGAATAAAATGCGGGCAGGTTCACTTAAGAACTTGAGCAAATCAGTTAACCACCTCATAGAAAACTCGTCACCTACCAAAACATTAATTTTCCCCAATAACTCCTTGATCTTGGACGGACTCAAAGAGGGAAAATAAGTGTGCAAAACATCACTCAAAATAGTAGTAAATCCCAGCAACTTACAAGCCATCATAACGGGTGATACTTGAACGCAGCGAGATGTGAAGGTAGAAAGGTGGCGTTCTAGCAAGCGTTCGATAAACTCCCTGTGTGGCATCATCAAAATATAGGGGAAATTTATCAAAGTTTGCTGCACAACTTCAGTAGGTGAAACTTCAGGAGAATGTATGCTAAACGAACTATCACTCGTGAAAGGGAAAGAAGTATGGGAGGATCTACCACCCTCTTGCAGAATGGGAGTAGTATCTTGCACAACCTCTTCAGTATTTTGATTAATAAGGGGAAAAATAGCCTACACCACCAGATCCCCATCTACTAAATCACCTCCAAAAATTAGCTCGGGGGCAACCTTTATAGGCACTTATTTAATAATAACGGGGGGCTCCTCCGCAATGACTGGCCAATCTACCTCAACCTGAAAGAAGAGGTAAGGAAACGGAGGTTAGAAAAAGGTAATAATCGACATTCTTCAAGCCCTAGTGTGCCCAGAGGACCTTTATGGTTACTTGCAAAGGCACATTTGTGGTTGCTTAAAAAAGTCCCAACTTACCTAAAGGACCTAAATGCTTTCTCGACTAGGTAGGTTGAGCATTCTCCAAGCCCCAGTGTGCCCAGAGGACCTTTATGGTTAGTTGCAAAGGCACATTTGTGGTCGCTTAAAAAATTCCCAACTTACCTAAATGGTTGCTCGACTAGGTAGGTTGGGAATTTTTCAATCCCCATTGCACCCAGAGGACCTTTATGGTTACTTCCAAAGGCACACTTGTGGTCGTTAAAAAAATCCCAACTTACCTAAAGGACTTAAATGGTTATTTGACTAGGTAGGTTGGGAATTAGCACAACAGTACTAAACACAAATAGATAGAGGCATACCTCTTTGGGAGTAATTTCAACTGTGTTTGCCTCCTCGTTAGCTACTTGACCTACTACTCCAGCGGTACCTACCTCTTCGGTTTGATCACAATCCCCCTCCTCTGGGGCAGATGTCCTACCTTCTAAAATGGTAGGGCCAAATAACCCCACCAAGACTTACTCATTAATGGTGGGATTAGGGGGAATTGCCATAATGGCCCTACAAGTATTTAGGGGAACCTCCTCAAAAGGAACAACCTGCATGCACAAGGAAGCAAAAGAAATAATATTAGTCCTTGCAAAATAGTGGCATAAATTCATATAAAAGTTCACTAACAGATAGAAAATACTCACCATAGAAATTGTATCAACGACCACAGTCTGTCTTGCCTCAACAGTGGGTACTTCCTCATAAACAAAAGACAAGAAGGGATTTATCCCAAAGACTAGGGTAATTCGCTCCTCTGGGGGTGGAAATGATGAATGAAGATCAAGGGGAGATTGGTGAGAAGAATGTTGGGGAGTTTGGTGTGAAGAGTGTTGTTATTTTTGGGAGGAGCATTATTGTGATTATTGGGAAGAATGATGAATGTTGGGTGTTGCTCATTCCTCTTGTTCATCTTCATCAATGGAGTCATCAAGTATAGTATAGTCAGTCGGGGGGAAGTTGGCTTCTCAGTCTAATACATTAGACGTAGCCTCTTTAAAGGACGGACCAATGGAATATCTTCCTCCTCCTCCTCCTAATCATTTTCTTCTTCCTCCTACTCATCCACTTTATCAACATGTGCAAACTCATCTTCATCTCCTTCTTATTCCCCAATAGTTGGGGCAACCCTTGTGTTGGCCCTAGTTCGCTTTTGACCACTTACGCTTGAGGGGTGAGTAAAATAAATGACTTTTATCGCCAATTGTTGGGCCAAAGATGCCCGAGCATCCGAGGAACCTTGATCCCACTGCATCAATAGTGTCCCAAGTCAATTAGAGCACTGAGTTACTACCTTGGGGTCAGTTATGGACTTAGTGGGGATGATTGGGGGATTGATGAGGGTAACTGGGGAGAACATATTTCTTCTTCTTTGAAGGGGCCTTCTTCTTTGCATTAGCAACTACCACACTTGATCCACCAAGTGATGTCTCCTTTCCAATAGTATCTTGGGCGGGGCAGGAAAATCTTTAGCCTCCTCAGCAAGCTGGGAGGTAGAGTCCTCTTTCTTCCATTTCAAAATGGCCTCGTTGAATGGCGCCAAAGTAGGTAGCTCAGGAGGCACAATTTTATTAGCCACACTCAAAGGAAATTGAGACTGTTTAGAAGGAGGAAGTTCTCAAACCCAACTCTGTTAGAGGAAAATGCTCAACTTCTAGGTAGATAGGGTCCCACTCCATAACTTTAAGAAATCGGGAGAGCTGATTGGGCCGAAACACATTGAGATAATTAGGAGACCTACTGCCTCGAGCACGTTTTCTAGGAATGAAAATTTTACCTTCAAGGTGAGCAGACAAAGCGGACACTATCTTTGTAATAAAATATTCAAAAACCATGGAAAAGTGGGTGGGCTTCTTAGTGGTATTATGGTTCAAAAGGGGCACTCCCTGGTCAAAATCAAATTTCATAGCCATGCGATGAGGTGATTAGGTTGTGCTATAGTTCGACCATTCGGTATGTGAAGGGAGGTAAGAAGGAGTGATAACCAAGAGAACATCATAAGAGGGGATATTAAAATCATGAGACTCATCAACCGCCTCGACATGCCGAAAAGCCTTAGTAAAGAAACTATTTGTGTGAAATTGGTCAATGACCGAGTAAGAATGAAATGTAAAACACTTTATATCATCAATAAAATAATGAAAAGACTTCCTAGACTATTTTTCAATTCCAGGTAAGGATGCGAGGAACCTTAATATGATGTTTTTTAGGGAGAAGACAATCGGGGGCATAAGAGGAGAATCGAGAAAAAATAAAGGTTATTAAAAGGACATGATTGGCGTAGTTCGATACATCAAACCTGGAAAGGGACCTAACCGAATTAGTCTGCACTCTTTCAAGCCAGATATATAAATAGTTGAGCATTATGGAAGCTAGAGGGAGTTTCACTCCAAAAGCTAATCGAACGGTAAGATTTATAAGATCTCTCATTGGGCGGTTGTGGGGTTTTTCGAGCAAGTAGATTCTTTATAAAATGACCCAGATATATCTAGTAAGATCAACACTACCTCCAAAACCCTCTCCGGTCGGAGGCATCTCAAATACCCGCTTACTCTTAGGGTCATTCTTAGAATCCTCCCGAGCTTGGGCGTTGGCTTTATACTACATATAATAAAAGTACCTGATGATCTCTGAGAAGGTACACATGTTATACATTTTCATACACTTCTTAACATCATGGCTTAGTTCCTTGCGAGCAGTGGCTTCGTCTCCCAAAATAGATTTTTCAAAGAAGGTGCCTGTGCCAAGAGCTTCAAAACGGAGGATCTCGCACACATCCTCTAAGGTAACAAAAAACTCCCCCATGCGGTTGTGAAAGTTTGGGTCTAGTGGGTCCATCGAGAAACCAACGTCCTTAAGGTACTATTATTTTGGCCAAAGTAAGATCCCCAAACTGTAACACCCCGCCTAATTAAATATCGGGTGATCAGTCCTTTATAAAATTAATAACAGAATATTCGATTGGTTCATTCTTAGCATCATGGTCGAAAACTTAAATCCAATTAATTACCTAACATTTAATTAAGCTAGTGTCAAAACATTTTCCAATTTAACTTTAAACCAATAAATTTCAAAATTAGAAACATGTAATTATAAACCATACACAAGAATTAAATGCTGACTAAATCAAATACTGATTAATTAAAACTGGATAAAACCTTCTGGTTCACAGTTACAAACCAAACCATAATAAATACTCAAACCAACTGAGAAGAACTACAAGGGAAACCGAGTATAACTCTGCTAATGAGAATGGGCGACACATGCCCTAACTGAGATATCTGAATAGGAACTGAATGAAATGAGATAAGCGACTAATCTCAAATAACCCACAACTTTCACAATAACTACAGCTGGACAAACCATCCAAGTATCTAGAACCCGTGTCCCTGTGGCTGGGCACCTATACTAATACGTATATATATAGCAAAAGAGAAGAGATGCAAGAAACGGGTCAGAGCCCGATGTGTAAAAATATTTGTTTTAGCAAGTATTTAAAACTGCATAAAGCAAGTATTATATGCATGTTAGTTCGAACTCTCACATGAGATTTTCAACTCTCGACTAGTGTGCACGCCTAACGTACATCTACTCCAACTTAGCCATCTGACACTTCTAATTAGGTGATAGGCTTATCCATTTAATTACCCCTCAAAGTAGTATTCCACATTTGATCTCAACATTTATCACTTTAAACAAGTGTTATCACACCAAAGTCAAGTATTCACTATTAACATTACTGAAGATTTCACTATCTTAATAATCCGATATTTTCTCATTTTAGATATACCAAAAGCATACATATATTTATCTTTCACTATTATATATATGCATGAACCCAATCTTAATAGCCTATAAATATCACCTTGTAAGTATAACACAAGTATATATAAATATCTGCCACTCATTATATATATCCTAACACAGCACCCCAAGGCTATACTTGTAGTGCATTGCATACTCTGCTATCATGTCCCAGTACCTCTCGTACTCAAATAAGGACTATCAGTTCGAAAGCCTCCCACAATCCATATATACAAAACACACATAATGGAGGGGAACATAACTCACTTACCTATGTGTCACGAACATACCTACGCTCCCATAGTCAGCAACTTACCAACTCACAAGTAAGTCTTCACAGTCCTATGTTCTAAGATACAAGTCAAAATCCCCTCAGGATAAGACTGTCTCTGCACCACCTCCCGTGATAGCAAGCAGCTAGGTATGTCTTACACACAATACTAGCAAATAATAGGTATTCACACAACCAATCCAATCAAACGGTATACACAACAAAGTATCATTTTCCATACGTAGTATTTTTATCGCTAAATACTATCAACGTATTTTAAGTTACGATATTCCCTCTCTCGTAATATATTTCTAAGGATAATATGTCATCCGAAAATCCTTAATACAAAATCACAATCAATCCCACAAATAACCACTAATTTTTACTCTTATAAGTTCTATTTCTCTAGGACTAATATCATTAGTATTTATCACTCAATACTCTCGACACATTTACAATTTCGATTATTTCTCTCTCGTAATCTCCAAGGTAATCTCACCATCCCGAATATTTGAAATCATTACCCCTAAATAACTCCCAATAATTCTGCACTATTTTGGGTTCATCGAACACTAGTTTTCCTCACTCAAATTAACCATTTACCAACATAGGGGCAAAATAGGAAATTCCATAAAATTAGCAATCTCGCTCGAACTAGAAGGGATCTCGCTCGAACGACTTCAAGTGTCGCTCGAACGACTTCGCGCGACATCCCTATCTCGTGCGAACTACTTCACGCGACTTTGCGCGACCTGGGCTGTTTCGTCTTCAACTTTAGACAACTTCGTTTTTCACCATTTTTCAACTCTAAAACCTCTAAAATATCATCCCAAACACCAATCAATTATTCCCAAATCTAATCCTAACATTTTTAAATGAATTCTAACAACCTAGAATCATTAAATCATCACCAATCATTCATAAAATTCGAAATCCCCAAATCTTATTGTTAAGAACCCTAGTTCTTAAATTAATATCCATAACTTCAAATTAAACACAGATTTGTTCATAAAGATCATCGAAATTACGTAGGCATCATCCTATCTACATATGGTATTCAAATCCTTATCAAATCATCCCTAATTAATGATATAGTTCTCCAATTTCACCCAAATTAATTTTCATCACAAGGTTTATTAACCTAGACTAACATGAACATAATTATCGCTAATAAAAATAAGTAATAAACACTTGCCTCAATTTTGAAGGTCTGATCCGTTGATGTTGTTGGTATGGATGCATTCCCCGCGTTCCAATCTACATGATGGTGGTGGTGGTTGTGCAAGGTGGTGAAAATGGCTTCTCCTTCTTTCGAATTTGTTTTCCCTCACCCACTGTGGCTCTCTCTTAATTTTGGTTTACCCTAACCCTAATTGTCTCTAATTAGATGATATAATTTTGCTCTAATTTTCGTCCATTTAATTCCTCTAAAAATCCAAATTACAAAACTACCCCTACCGGGTGCCGGCTTGGCCTAAAAATATCTCGGAGTCCAAATAAAAAACTCGGGTAGAGTTTTTTGACTATCTCGACCCCTCCGGACTCAACAGCACACTCGAAATGATCATACGAGTTACTTGAAATAAATCCGCCTTTATTCCACTTAATTAGTCCTGACACGACTCACACGCGCGTCCCCAACTTATTATACCAAACTGTCGTATTTCTCTCTCATGACAAGTTATATAAAAATCGTCATTTCATATTACTTATTCTCGTAGCAATATTAATAATTACTAACTTCTCATCACGCTAGTAAATATTCAATTTAAATCCTGATTAATAATTCATTCTCACATTTTAATTTAATTATTCCCACAATAATAATAAATCATGTAATTATTTAAGTCTTCGAAAATACGGGGTATTACATACTTCCCCCCTAATAACGGAATATCGTCCCGAAATTGGGAAAATAAGGCATTTCTGGTAAGGAAAATTCCGGGTATTTACCTCACATCTCATGAATTTACGCAGTATCGCCCATACAGTACATTACCGAATACCCTTAATAATGAAAACCTCACTGATTAATTACTCTCCATGCCTTACCATTTAAGTTTCACCATTTAAGTTATATATAGGTAATATCTAGCCTCCTACTGCTCGCACTAGTCGGTTAATTGATATTTAGATATATACACATTTGTCTTACACACGACACATACTATAAATGTTAACACTTTTTCTCCATATTGCCTCCGCAAAGGACTATGGAACCTAAGCCTGTACGCTATCAGATCAAATTTAACAATAATAGAAAAAGATGCCACATCACTCGGTACCAATTTCCTTATTTCAACATGCAATAATGCAACTCCCAGTCATTTCCACCCTGGTTGATGGGCCCTAAAATTCCTCCGGACCTAGTAGATTATTGCCCTCCCCTTTATCCAATAAGCACACGGATAACAAGGATTGATATATACAATGCCTCAAATGGAATTCTATCGATAATAAGTTGAAAGGAGTCGTATTACGCTAACTCCACCCATGGAAGATATTACACTAAACCTTTCCATAATTGGAGATACAACATACCTCACAGTGTGCTAGGTCGAATATGTTCGCATCTTGATATTCAGGGACTCCCGGAACTCTTCCAAATAATCGAGTCATAACTCTCTTGACTCTTTCGAAAAAAAACTCTATTTGTAGCTCCTATAACCTTACTACCCCAGGAATAATGGTTGGGGTTTACTGTTACACCTTATGATTTGTCTTAACTTTGCATAATGTGAGCTACTTTCATTTCCCGACCCACTTTCACCCACATAGGGTCATGATCCCATTGTGAAGTAATTAACTCTGTAATTGTTCAGGGATTCACTCTCCCATTACTACCAAGGAATTCCTAATGCTGAAGGAACTTTATTATTTCCTGATGGTCCACTTTCAATTGGAGCTCAGAAATGTCTTTCTTTGCTTGGGCCATCACTTCTACGGCTTTATATCGATATGCATTTTACCTTTCCTACAACCACATCAATTTCTATGGCTCAAGTGACAGTATCATCACTGCATGTGTTAAGTGCTTCCCCCTCTCTTTAAACTTCAGATTCACATGAAACATGTTTCTCTCCACGTCCTATCCAGTAAGTCTCAACTTTCTCGAGTTAAACTTTATCGAATTCCTCCTATACCATCCTCGTGGAAAATATGGGAATTAACGGTTCTAACTTCCCTAACCCATCAAATAGATAAATCATGAAGTCACACTCTTCTACATCCAGTTACCTCTCACAACACGCGTTATCTCACAATCTTTCACTTAAGGATGAAAAATTTATTACCCAAGTATCTAGGGTGCCCATACACCCTATGCTTTGTGCATTGCAGTACCAATGTATTAGACATGTTATAAATATCAATTTATACCCCACAAACTTGGAATGACTATATGGTAAGGTCCTACTCAGTCACCCTACCCTTTTCCACCTAATCATATCTTAGGTTGTCCCACCGGTCTGCTCGTGGTGTCAACGATTTGTAACATTATCATATGTTAATCTTATACGACCCGATCGACCTTAGTTTGTAATATAACCATTATCTTACAGTTATAACCACGTACATGGGTAATCATTACGATACTAAATCCATGTACTAAGGACAAACTTCTCCCAACTTCCAACATTCGCTGAGTTTCATGCGTGGGATGTCTCGCAAAGAGAAATCCAAACAAGGAACCCCCCCGATACGCTACTACCTAACACTGCTGGTCGTCGGGATCTGTTAAGTCCTTAATCCATAACATATATCCTCGAATTCTCGTTCTACGATCATAAAAGTCCACTCGTCCACTCTCATATTACTAAAGACAGTATAAAATGCAAGGCTCTCACTATCACGAGTTATTAGTGCTATATAATTTACGAGCTATATCTCTTCGCTCTACAATAATTTAATGTACCCTGAATCACATCAGTAAAACATCCTTGCTCACCGGTATCAATATAGTAAGACAACATACTCATTAAAGTCTACAATATAATACAACACATGTACATGCTCAACCGTCTTTCAGGTGATGCCTCTCTAAAACTATATATTTAAAATTTGAAATTTTTAGTACAATAGTCTTATCACACAATTTACTACTGTTCAAACCCTCGGTAACCAGTAACCATAAAATTATAATAATAATGTGCTCTACTATCATAACACTCAAAGGAGTACGAATCATTATATAATACCATCTACAATTTCTCTTAGTGTCCACACTTGCTCCTCCCCGCAGGTGGCACGAAATCTCACTACCAAATGGTAGTCATTTACATAATAAGGCTGCTGTCGTCAGCGTACCCACTAAACCGAATGCACACTCAAATTATTAGTGTTAACTATTCACATATGTTGTGACACACCCACGTCACTTGAACTCATCATTTATTCCCAAGGGTGAAGTAAAGCTTCATCAGTCTAGCCTGATCGTAGGGTCCCCGCACGCACGTTTTGCGACCCATAATTATTCATAATCGTTATCCCTTTCGAATTCCATTTATTAGATTTTCCCTTCTTATTCCATTTTATGGCTTACCCACCAAACATTGATACATTGGGCCCATATCTCTAGGCCTCAAATATGGCCTTACCGGCCTTCCCTTTATTTCCCTGGGCCCCATCGGCCCCGAAATACGGTATGCTACAGTTATTAAGGGCTAAGTTGGTCCTGCCTAGACCCACTACTCTCGGGTTATTAGTTCCTAGGCCCAATTCTCTTGACCCGATTCCTACGCTGGATATTTTACTTCTCCAACTAGTATGCCTTACAGGCACAGTTTATTACTCCCGATACTATCAATTCCACTTCTCAAGTGATCACCTTTCATACTGGTAACCCTTATCTCTACATACAGGGTGCTTTCCCTTTTACTGGTCATCCTGGACTTATTGGGATCTCTTTCTCTCAGACCTGGTAGTTTTAACTCCTAGTTGTTATTTTCGTTGTTCCTTGCTCTCTACAGGGCATATGGAACACATGATCGACCCGTTGGTCTTGACTGAATCAATCACCATTACGTTGAGATTTAATCATATCATTTTAAATAGGTTTCCCCTCACTGGGTATACTTTCTGGTGATGTTCTACAAACACTATTAAATTTAACCTTGCCCTTCGGCTCGGTATCACAACTCGACTGGCTCCCTTTCTTCTGGGCGTTGACACATTCTAGTAAACATATACCTTGATGACATTGAACCTAGTCACCTCAGTCGCACCTCCCATTCATGCTATGGCATTCTACCCACGAGTCCATTTTCAACTTATGGACCCTTTTATCTTCCGTGACTCCTACTTCGATTACGAAGTTCGCTTACAAAATAAACACAACCTTTACGGTCGGTCTCCACCCGAACTACTGGTGATAAGTTCAACATCTCCTCCATATCTCTGTCTACCCAGAAGATGGAAACTTTTTAAATGGTCAGCCCGTACCCAATATCTCGGTTTGATTGACTATTTTTACTCTTTGCTGTTCTCAGAGCTAGAAAAATATTTCTTATGAATTTAAAATTCCGAGTGTCACTGCACTCTACTTTACATTATCGCCTTTGGATTAGCTCCCTCCATTGGTCAATCTTACTTAGATATTATTATTGGTGACTTTTGTCGCGATCACCATTCTCTACATACTTCACAACTCTCAATTGTTTTCCTCCTCCTGCAGTCCCACTAACGGCCTTCGCTGGTCGTCCCATATTGTTCGGAGTACGAAGTCTAATCACTCTCGCATATGAATTGACTTCACTAAACTAAATCGCAGGAGAGCGCAAATCGCATACGTAGTGGAATACAACAATCTTAGAATCAGGCTCTACAATAAAGAACCCTAAGCTGAACGTAATAAGCTGTACATATCCTAAAGGACACTAGAACCTGATGCTCTGATACCACCCGTGACATCCCGCCCAATTAAATATCGGGTGATCAGTCCTTTATAAAATTTATAACAGAATGTTCGGTTGGTTCATTCTTAGCATCACTGTCGAATACTTAAATCCAATTAATTACATAACATTTAATTAAGCTAGTGTCAAAACATTTTCCAATGTAACTTTAAACCAATAAATTTCAAAATTCGGAACATGTAATTATAAACCATACACAAGAATTAAATGCTGACTAAATCAAATACTGATTAATTAAAACTGGATAAAACCTTCTGGTTCACAGTTACAAACCCAACCATAATAAATACTCAAACCAACTGAGAAGAACTACAAGGGAAACTGAGTATAACTCTGCTAATGAGAATGGGCGACACATGCCCTAACTGAGATATCTGAATAGGAACTGAATGAAATGAGATAAGCGACTAATCTCAAATAACCCGCAACTTTCACAACAACTACAACTGGACAAACCATCCAAGTATCTAGAACCCGTGTCCTTGTGGCTGGGCACCTGTACTAATACGTATATATATGTATATATATATATATATATATAGCAAAAGAGAAAATAGATGCAAGAAACGGGTCACAGCCCGATGTGTAGAAATATTTGTTTTAGCAAGTATTTAAAACTACATTAAAGCAAGTATTATATGCATGTTAGTTCGAACTCTCACATGAGATTCTCACCTCTCGACTAGTGTGCACTCCTAACGTACATCTACTCCAACCTAGCCATCTGACACTTCTAACTAGGTGATATGCTTATCCATTTAATCACCCCTCGTAGTAGTATTCCGTATTTGATATCAACATTTATCATTTTAAACAAGTGTTATCACGCCAAAGTCAAGTATTCACTATTTACGTTACTGAAGATTTCACTATCTTAATAATTCGATATTTTCTCATTTTAGGTATACCAAAAGCATACATATATATATCTTTCTCTATTATATATATGCATTAACCCAATCTTAATAGCCTATAAATATCACATTGTAAGCATAACACAAGTATATATAAATATCTACCACTCATTATATATATTCTAACACAGCACCCTAAGGCTATACCTGTAGTGCATTGCATACTCTGCTATCATGTCCCCGTATCTCTCGTACTCAAATAAGGACTATCGGTTCGGAAGTCTCCCACGAACCATATATACAAAACACACATAATGGAGGGGAACATAGCTCACATACCTACGGGTCACGCACATACCTACGCTCCCATAGTCAGCAACTTACGAACTCACAAGTAAGTCTTCACAGTCCTATATTCTAAGATACAAGTCAAAATCCCCTCAGGATAAGACTGTCTCTACACCACCTCCCTTGATAGCAAGCAACTAGGTATGTCATACACATAATACTAGCAAGTAATAGGTATTCACACAACCCATTCAATCAAACGTTATACACAACCAAGTATCATTTTCCATACGTAGTATTTTTATCACTAAATACTATCAACGTATTTTAAGTTACGATATTCCCTTTCTCGTAATGTATTTCTAAAGATAATATGTCACCCGAAAATCCTTAATACAAAATCACAATCACTCCCACAATTAACCACTAATTTTTATTCTTATAAGTTCCATTTCTTCAGGACTAATATCGTTAGTATTTATCACTCAATACTCTCGACGCATTTACAATTACGATTATCTCTCTCTCGTAATCTCCAAGGTAATCTCACCGTCCCGAATATTTGAAATCATTACCCCTAAATAACTCCCAATAATTCTGCACTATTTTGGGTTCATCGAACACTAGTTTTCTTCACTCAAATTAACCATTTACCAACATAGGGGCAAAATAGGAAATTCCCTAAAATTATCAATCTCGCTCGAACCAGAAGGGATCTCGCTCGAACGACTTCAAGTGTCGCTCGAACGACTTCACGCGATATCCCTATCTTGCGCGAACGACTTCACCCGACTTTGCGCGACTCGGGTTGTTTCGTCTTCAACCTTAGACAACTTAATTTTTCACCATTTTTCAACCCTAAAACCTCTGAAATATCATCCCAAACACCAATAAATTATTCCCAAATCGAAACCTAACATTTTTTAAATGAATTCTAACAACCTAGAATCATTAAATCATCACCAATCATTCATAAAATTTGAAATCCCCAAATCTTATTGTCAAGAACCCTAGTTCTCAAATTAATATGCAGAACTTCAAATTAAACCCAGATTTGTTCATAGAGATCATCCAAATTACGTAGGCATCATCCTATCTACATATGGTATTCAAATCCTTATCAAATCATCCCTAATTAATGATATAGTTCTCCAATTTCACCCAAATTAATTTTCATCACAAGGTTTATTAACCTAGACTAACATGAACATAATTATCGTTAATAAAAACAAGTAATAAACACTTGCCTCGATTTCGAAGGTCTGATCCATTGATGTTGTTGGTATGGATGCGTTCCTCGCGTTTCGATCTACACGATGGTGGTGGTGGTTGTGCAAGGTGGTGAAAATGGCTTCTCCTTCTTTGGACTTTGTTCTCCCTCACCCACTGTGGCTCTCTCTTGATTTTGGTTTAGCCTAACCCTAATTGTCTCCAATTAGCTGATATAATTTTCCTCTAATTTTCGTCCATTTAATTCCTCCAAAAATCCAAATTACAAAACTACCCCTATCGGGTGCCGGCTTGGCCTAAAAATATCCCGGAGTCCAAATAAAATACCCGGGTAGAGTTTTCCGACTATCTCGACCCCTCCGGACTCAACGGTGCACTCGAAATGTTCATACGAGTTTCTTAAAATAAATTTACCTTTATTTCACTTAATTAGTCCTGACACGACTCACACGCGCGTCCCCGACTTATTATACCAAACTGTCGTGTTTCTCTCTCACGACAAGTTATATAAAAATCGTCATTTCATATTACTTATTCTCGTAGCTATATTAATAATTACTAACTTCTCGCCACGCTAGTAAATATTCAATTTAAATCCGGATTAATAATTAATTCTCACATTTTAATTTAATTAGTCCCACAATAATAATAAATCACATAATTATTTAAGTCTTCGAAAATACGGGGTATTACACAAACCACACCGACGAGGATAAACTAATAATGGACAACTCCTTCGCGTACTTGCCATGGATGTACTTAGTCCAGGCTTCCAAACCTTCACAGGAGCCACTAGCAAACTCAAATTCAACATTTGAATAGGGATAGGTGATGGTGGAACCAGGTATATACGCCCAGTTTTCGATAACATCGTCCTCACCCACCAAATGGTTAGCGCCTTCTTCCTTAGAGGTAAGGGAACCTGGAAATTGGTTGGCCAGAACCCAGAACTGATCTCCACTCCCAAAATAAGGGGCATGACGGTATTTACCCCATTGGATTCGGTGGTCAACAGTGCCGGTGGAAAGCTCTCTCTTAGAGGAAGCCCTTTTTGGTGCCATTTGTAGAAAAAAATTGAATAGAGAGGAAATAAGTGAAAGTAGGAAGTTTGGGGATGAGTTTTTCTCAAAAATGGTTGTTTGCACTCTATCTCTCCCCTCAAAAAACTGCAAGCAAAAATTAAAACCATAAAGGTAAAAATGAGTCAAATGGTGGAAGAAACCCTTTTATAAGGGGGGACACGCCCATGGGAAAAGAAACAATGATTACGAATGGTGCAATAATGTCTGAGGAGCCTCGCATGCAATACATGTGTACCCTTTGATCTGCTATGTGTATATCTAGGGAAACGTATGCTAGCTTTATTTAAACCAAGAGATGCAACAATGTTGATAAAAGTGTTAGAAAATTCAAAAAAAATGAAAAGGCGTGCAGACGTTTCGATGGACAACTTGCATACTTGGGCAAGCAAAACATTTTTTGGGGGAAAGAAAAATATATTAAAAAAAACTTTTTAATTCCCCAAGTTAATATTTTACTCACTAAACGCAACACAATAAAGCTCTAAGACCAAGATTTAAACAATTATTCAAAAAATGAGGTCATTCGAGTTAAAAACAAGGTCCCTCACATAAGAAAATAAGAATTATTGCATCTTTATATATATTCAAAGCCTATTTGTTCAAAACAACATCTATTTACAGGTCGCTCGAAGAGAGAGTATTTCGTAAAGATATTTCTTCATAAGCAAACAAATATCTCTACGAAGGGGTAAATGTAGAGGGGCTTCCAAGCCCAAAGAGGATTAGCAAGACAAGCCCGGTACAAATGAAAGACCAAATATGGTTTCTCAGAGAATACATAGTTGCTCGAGGGACTCCCCACTAAGACCCACCCTATCAGAGGAATATAGAAAAGTGCACTTTGTAATAGGGATAATGATGTACTCGTATTTAATTTTCCTTGTCAAAATTAAGTTTACTTTATAATATTTAAGAGGTTGATCGGTACCCTCGAGGGACCATGTCTTGCAGGGCATGGGAGAGATCACATGCTCAACCGAGCAACCTCACATTGGGTAACCCGCAGGTATTTGGGTTGGATGATTGGGAGTAAGGCAACGTTGGAAATACCAAACCTTTGGTTTATACACACACATGTTCGAGATACCATTTACTAGGGAAACCCCCTCGAGGGACCACAGTCCAAGCAGTAACCCCCTCTAGGGAACTCAGTCCAAACAACAGCCTAAAACTGAATCTTCGTCCATTATATAAACTTCACAGGCTTCTCGATAAAGTCATCAACCAAGAAACCTTTCTCCGAACAACCTCCCTTCTAAGTGATGTGACAACACGCCTTTTTACAGTCTATTGTTTACCAAGTTATTGACCTAACCATGTCTAATATTTAGGAGCTCGATAAAATAGCACTCAAGTGAAAATATTCCTAGGGTGGTAAGTATAGGGGTGAAAAATCACATGCCATTTAATGTTTCTATACCTATGATAAGATAAGTAGCGTTCTCGCCAAAATATCATACCTTATGCACTTAATGAATATCTTGAGAATTTATTACATGGACTATTGGTATTAATTGTGTCAAACGCATTTAATGTAAGAAAGGTCACTTGAGTGACCTTGCTCCCATACAAATACTCCCAAGTTCTATTTTTCCAACAGAAGGGGAAGCACTTTTCTAACTTAGAATCATTGCCAAAATACTACCAGACATGAGAGTTTACTATGAGAACATTTATTGTGTGGCCACCCTCATTTACTCCCTTAACACCATTATTAAGCACTCACGTGTGTTTAAGATTACTGCCTTGCCTTTATTGCACTGAAGGTGCTTCTTCTTTCTCCCTCTAATCACGTAAATTATGGGAACCCTCCCATTTATTACATTCTCATAGCACCTATGTTGTAAGAATACATTTAATACAGGAGTTTTGTATATTGAACGTGTAGACCTCTCTTCTGCATTTATTTTCACTAGTAGTTGTTTTTTTGCACCAATATTCATCTTTATTAGGGGTTATGCCTCACTTGATACTAATAGTATTTAATCTCATTCGATCTGAAAGGTTCTAAAAATACCAAATCCTTAACCCTATTCCCTCTGCCAAAAAAGTCAAAAACAAAGGAAAATGGGTGCTTGAAGAAGATCTGTTAAGAGAAGTCAAAGAAAATCGAGTTTCAGATAAGTTGAAGAAGACACAAGCAGATATCTATATATGGGGACTCCACAAGTCCTCCCACTAAGTTTCAGATAAGTTGAATAATGCACAAGCCAATATTTAACTCTGAAATAGTTCTATTAAAAGGTGATGCCCATCTCTTCCAGTCTCGAAAAGCTCATGGAAATAGTCAAAATCCTGATTTTTAAAAAAAGTTGTAAGAGGATAGTTTAGATAAGATGGAGGCGTAACCCCTTTTGAGTATGGTAATGATAAGTTAATTATCCCAAGACCTTGGATTAATGATAGGACATACAAACACGAACCCAATGAAGGTAAACTCGGTTTAAACTCACAAAAACTCTCGTGTATAACTCAGAATATAGTGATGAACTTAGAAGTAATTTAGATAGAGGGAGAGGGAAGTAAGCACCCTAGATACACCTTGGTAGGCAGGTAGAAACACACCAAACACCCTCAAGAAGCTCTGTCAAGTATTAAAAGCTTCGTAATAAATAACAATGGTGAGTGATTAAACTCTATGGTTTGCAATAACTCCCTCTGATCTAGAAATAACTCCTGAACTCTTCAAAAGATCGATCCCCTGCTCAAAGGTGGTTGGGGTCCTTAAATAGCCCCCCACACCACCCCCTTGGCAACTCAGTCATTAAAGACTATGAAAGACATCCCTCACACTTTATTTCACAACACTAAATGCCTGATGCACTAGTTGTCTCCATGTCATAAACATTAAATGCCAAGACATGCCTTTTGCCTAACCACTGTGTATCAGGGGGCTACTATCGCAGAGGTGGCTTACCAACTGCCTGACAGCCCCAAATACCATGGTGGTTTACTCAAGTGTAGGTCTAACATTGTTTAGCTGGCTAGTGACATCAGTTATAGTAGATGTGACATTAAGTAGAGGGTTATTTAGTTCATAACTCAATGCCCGATGGAACTCCAAGCTACTCCGCCTGAGGTTCCACGGTCAGGGTCCTTCGGTGTTTTACCAGTTGTATCCCCCAACGGTGCCTTACTTCTCAATCCTCCAAACCAAGTCCCTCTAAAGTTACCATGACGAGGTCATTCGATAGAGCATGAAAGCTCTCCCAGGCCATGCCAAGCCTAGTTTCTCGCGAGTACCGTTTGACCTTACACTAAAACTCATTTATTATTTTCGTTACAACATTACAATCGTTATAGCTTACGGTCATCATAAATAGAAATACAATATGACTAATACAGCAAGATAAAGTATGAGTTGCAATACCAAGCTGCCTCGCTGAGTTGCCACGCTTGAGCTGCCTCGGTTGCTTAATCTCAAACACTATCGCCAATTAGGGAATTATCCCTAATCTCAGGATTACCTTCAAGCCCCCTCTACATTTGCCCATTCATGGAGAGATTTGTTGGAACAAGAAATGTATGCACGAAAATTCTTAATCCGATTAACCCTCTCTGCGTCAAAACAAAATTTGGCCTCATCTCTTCGTTAGAACCGCCGCGTTGTGATCTCCTGAAAAAGTCAACTTCTCCCCGATGTACCTGAGCCGAAGCGTTGTAACTTATTGGGGCTTGGGCGAAGGGACATCGCCTACTTTTTCCTCATGCTGAGCCTCAACTATTCTGGCTTTACTATTTGGAATTCTCCCAAAAGGCCTACTAACCTTCTCAAATACTCATTTGGACTCCTGGTGAGTGAAATTTTCCCTTGTACTGCTTCGCTATATTCGAAAAAAGAAAAAATTCTCCCCGATGTACCTGAGTCATAAATTAAACAACATTTGGACCTGTGGCGAGGGGACATCGTAGCTTTTTGAATCGTTGGGACATCTTTTCCGTTAGGGGTTACTGGATAAGTCTGACACAAATTTGGCGCCAAAACTCGAACTTGCTTAGGGAGGCAACCCTTTTTATTCCCCAGATGTCACTTCGTATTCGGCGTAATGCTATCTTTTCATCTGTCAAAACACTTCCTAAAGTGCCACGTGTTTATTTGAAATGATTATAGGCGGCCTTGCACGTGCGATCGTGGGAAACTTAAGCGATAGGTTTCAAAAGGTTTAAAAGCTTCAAATGTCTCTTTATTTCAAACCCTTCTCTTTCCTTCTTCTTCTTCTTCTTCTTCTTCTTCTTCTTCTTCTTCTTCTTCTTCAAGCTCTCGCATTCCTTAGAGAGAGAAACCCTATGTAAACTCTGTGCGACCTCCATTATTGCCCCATTCTTTACTCAGTCTCCTCCTTGTCTCATCTTTTTACGCCACCACTTGCGGTCGCGCTCTTCCACCTTCTTTCCCAAACCCTCTTTTACCCAGCTCTTTTCCCTTACCTTGTTATTGTGTGAAATGGCCTCCTCCAGCCACACTTCCACACCTACCACCAGTGTGCCACCATCCATCGCTGGTGCTACCGTCACCTCAAGCACCGCTGCCATGAGTGTTGCTCGTCAAGAGCTACTGAGTTTCTATTGCCGAGCGCCTATCTTTGATGAGGACGATAAGTTTTTCGACGCATGCAAAACTTTCCATTTTTTGTCCAAGTTTACTGCTGGGTGATAAGGAAATGGATTCATCAAAGTGTGTCTATCTACCCCCAGAGGGGACTCTGCATTTTCGTTTAGACCGTGGTGACTTCCCCTATTCCCAAATTGACTTTAAAGCACCCGGAGGGTCGCCACCTCACTTCCATGCCTGGCATACACATATGCAGAGTTCTTATGCTGCTGCTCTTGCCAAAGTTGGGCTTCATCGGGCATTCTGGTTCGGGGAGTTCACGCTTTCAAAGCACAATACGGCATTACAGGTGCTAGTTTCCCGATGGAACACATCAACTCACACCTTTTTTGCTGCATGGGGGGAGTTCACTGTTACATTGGAGGACATATGTGAACTCCTTGGGTTTGAGACCATGGGTGAGTTCACCTACCACGATGAGCCTCTGGATGTCGAAGAGGCTGCTGATCAAGTTGAGCTGGATCGGATCTGTCTCAGTTGCACCGGTTCCTCAAACAAAGTCACATTTACCCCCTTATCAATTATTTTTTTAAAGCTCCGACACCGAAGGATGTCAGTGATGTAACGGGCCGTGGTAGAGGCACCTCCCTGGAATTACCAGCCTACATACTTGTATTACTTTCACGCTTCTTTCTTACTGGGAAACCCAATGATTAGCCCATGAGGGACCTAATAAACATTTTCGTTCATTTGGCCAGAGAGTTCAACCTTCCTCTGGCCGCCATCGCCTTGGAGTCCCTCTACACCTAGTTGGATCGAACCCATATTGACATGAAACAATCACTGGGCCGTTATAACTTGGTTAATTTTTCCAACACCATCATTTGAACGGGCTTCCTCTATACCCGCTTTCCTGCTATTGCTGCGAAGTCAGTTTCTCTACCCGTGCGCGAAAGTATCAAGCCCCCAAGCCTCCTATGTTTCCACAAGAAGAAAATACGAAAGGAGATAATGGAGGTTTTAGATCATTTAGACTCCTTCGTGATGAGACCATATAGTGAGTCTACCTTTTCCCATAGTTGGGACTTCTTTCCTACTGCAACCACAATGGTCAGGTTCAATCCGGTTGTAAAAGATCCCTCGCAATCCGTAGTGATTCTTTAAACCTCGGGGTTTATCCCCTCCTATACTAAATGGGGATACACTTTAGAGCCTTACAACCCTGATAGATACATCAGGCAGTTCGGGTTCGATCAGGGGGCCCCTCGACCTGTGTTCCAGGATAACCACCCAAAGGCCACCTTCGCTGAAGCCTGCACCTTCTACACGGCAACCGCGATGCTTGGTGTGACATCCACCATTGATGGCCATGTCACCCTTCCTAGTGATACTAGGAAGGGATACGTATCCACCTCTTTCGCTATTAAATTACATTTGGAGCAGTTGGCCATGATTCGTGAGTACATTCAGTCCCCCCCTCAATATTCCCAGTCATTTCCTTCTCTTCTTCTGAACTGGGTCTAAAGGGGAACTTCGTACTTGGGGTTGAGTTTCCCTTAAGTAAAACTATAAAAGAATATCCCCAGGATCTACCCCCTCATTGCTCAATGATTCCAACTGCCACCATGAAACCCAAGTCCGTTGCCGCTCCCAAATAAGATGTACCTTCGACCGAAGCTGCAACGGGAGAAGGGCCTTGTGAGCCACCTGGCAAGAAAGCCAAAAAGTCCAAGTCCAATAAGTATAAGGCCAAAGGTAAAATGTAAACTCCATTGGAGGCATTCCCAATTGCCTCCGTTCCCCCTCCTATGTCTCCAGAGATGGCTGAAGAGCTGAGGAGGCAGGTGCAGGCCGAGATTACACGAATAAATGCTGAATTCCAATGATGCCCAGTCGTCGTTACTCCTCCGGGTACGTTCCCCACAATCATGGTTGATCCTAAAAGTTGTGGTGCAACGAGCTCAAGGAAGAAAACACTGGGTATCAAGTCCCAGAAGAAGCAGCCACTTGAGGAACCTGCATCACCCGATCCTTCTGCTGCTTCTTCTTCACCACCTTCACCAGTGGTCATACCCTTTCGTTCTCCCTCTGGATCCGAGGTATATGTGTTAGTTTTGTTCTTATTCATCTTTTCTTAAGGTAGCGCTTTTTAATTATTGCCTGATAACTTTGGTTCAGGGAGTTGAAGAATCGAGGGCTAGTCCTCCCAGTCCCCAAGTGAGCCATTTTGTGGGGGGACGTTGCAGTGCCCCTCCAGCCACTGCCTCCCTTCCACGTTCTCCCCTAATAGGTCTCACATACTCTCACCGTTCATCCTCCCATCGGGCCAAAGATGCTACCACGGGTGCTGCTGAGATATCTGACCAGCCCGAGGCGATTGTTTTAACTTCCTCTGAGTTACCCTCGGAGCGAGAGGTTCCTCTACCCCTTGTTGTGGTCGAGGAAAGTGCCCCGGAGGTAAATTTCTTTCCAATCCTTACATATTTTATTTGTCCCATTGCTTTGTTTATCAATTCTAACATGTTGGTCTATTTTAGGTGGAAGTGGTGTCGCTGATAGCTAATATTCTCCTTTCTCCTGCATTGTCAAGACCCCTTACTGCAGTTCCTCTTTTTGGTGCCATAATGGGGGTAAGTTAGGTGCATTTCTGCCCCTTATTCTTTTGTGTTTACTTCTCGTGTCTAACACTTGTCTTTTTATTTACAGCTTTCTCCAAGTATCTTTCCCCCCTTTGCCCTGAGTGGCCTTTTCATTTCCCAGGCCCAGGCTGGTGCTACTGCTCTCGTTGAGGCATCTTGTGAAGGTTTAACATTTTCTTCTGATGATGCCCCCGAGTTGGCTTTAGTGCCTTATGTTGGTGAGGGGAGTGTGCCTATCGTTGAGGCTTCTGCAACCAAGGGCCCTGCTGAAGCTGCTGAGGTAATGAGCACGCCTCCAACAACTTCTACCATTATTGCCCCAGTGGTGACTCCCGATCTCGCTCCTACTGCTGATGAGGTACTTCTCTAATTTCTCTGTATTTCTCAATTTCTCAAGTTCCACCTATGTAGGTGACTTAATCAATGAAAACACTTGTTAAGCTTTTTCATAAACTCTACCTATATCGGTGACTTAATAACGAAAACACTTGTTAAGATTTTTCATAAACTCCACCTGTAATGGTGACTTAACAACGAAAACACTCGTTAAGGTTTTTCATAAATTCCACCTATATCGATGACTTAACAACGAAAACATTTGTTAAGATTTTTTCATAAACTCCACCTATAACGGTGACTTAACAACGAAAACACTTGTTAAATTTTTTCATAAACTTCACCTGTATTGATGACTTAACAACGAAAACACTTGTTAAGGTTTTTCAAAACTCCACCTATAACGGTGACTTAACAACGAAAAACCTTGTTAAGGTTTTTCAATAAACTCCACCTATAACGGTGACTTAACAACGAAAACACTTGTTAAGTTTTTTTTTTGTAAACTCCATCTATAACGGTGACATAACAACGAAAACACTTGTTAAGGTTTTTTATAAACTCCGCCTGTATTGGTGACTTAACAACGAAAGCACTTGTTAAGATTTTTTTCATAAACTCCTTCTTTCGTCTTAACTATTTTTCAGGTTCCACAGGGGAATCTCCACCAGTTCCTTCGCCTATTGCCTCGCCCCATCGTGAACCTCTCGCTTCCGAAGAAACTAGCCATAATGATCAAGGTTCCACAACAGGTGCTGCTGCGGAGAGCGAATCTAGGTGCGAGCTTCCTCTGCCCGACTTGGCTCCTCACGCCTTCTGCCTGATGGTAATCCAATGTTCTCTCCAAATACCTACCAACCACCTCTTAGAAATTGAGCAACTTGTAATCTATCATCCTGAAACCTTCACGGTGGACTGCCTACATTCAAACATCTCAGTTATTAGCTACAGGCTTCAAGGCATGGCCACCATCATTGCTGAAATTGCCAATACTTTAACTGCCAACGTTACCAGACCCCTCTTCAACCAATTTCTTGGTTATCTGAGGGAGTTGGGTCATGACGGGTTTTGCTTTGACTGGCTGATCATGCACTTGGAGACTTTGAAGAGCCAGCAGTTGGACAACCAGAGGGAGCTCTTACGAAAACATCAGGCAGATCAGTGGGTTGAGGAAGTCAAGTTGGCCGAGCTAGCGCCTTTTCTTGAAATTGTTGACAAAGAGGTGGGGAACCTCGAAGAAGCTCTATGCGCGGCGAAGTCAAAATGAGAGAAACTCCTAATTAAGCATACACAGGCACAGACTAGGTTGGAGGTTTCTATCAATGCTCAACGATCTTGCCAAGCAGCTTCTTCGTGCCTCCCTGGAGATTTTTTCTCTTCTACTGATCTATGGTTCCTTCTTGGTGAATTAACTTGTGTATATATTTTTTTTCTTTTCTTCTCATGTAATTCTTGGGCAATAGCTCCCAATTTTGTAATGCCCCAAAGTTCATAAATGAGAACAAGATACTTATTCTCATGCCATTTCTTTGCGTTATAACTATTTACATAGATTATGAAATATGAAGTTCTGTAATCTTTTCGTCTCTTCTTGAATTATAATAAAAATAACTAGCATACTTTTCATACAAAGGACTTGTGTATTCATAATAACAATCAACTACATCAGTGGTCAAACATGATCGCCTACACATGATGGACTTTTAACTATTTATTATTAATCTTAAATGGCCTATCTTCTTCTATCATAGAAATTAAGCAATAACCTGAGTCACGGGCCTCTTTTACGATGAAAGGTCCCTCCAAATTTGCTGCAAACTTAAGCAGAGGAAGCCCCCTAATATGTTTCACTGCTGCCTTCAATACAAGATCTCCCTCTACGAACTTCCTTAGTCTTACTAAGTTATCATATGCTCTGGAGAGTTATCTCGTGTACATTTGAAAGTGTTGCATCACATTATCTCTGTGTTCATCCAACGCTTCCAACTGCACATGTCTATTCTGAAGGAGCATATTGCTTCGCAAGGCATATCGAGCAGAGGGAACTTCTAACTCTACCGGGAGAATCGCCTCAGCCCCATAAATAAGAGAGAACGGTGTGTACCCAGTAGGCTTCCTCTTAGTCATTCGATAGGCCCATAAAACGTCTAGTATCTTGTCATCCCACGATCCTGGGAAATCCTCCATCATTTTGGCCAAGATATTGACCAAAGTTTTATTAGTCGCTTCGGCTTGACCGTTTCCCTTTGGGTATGCCACCGTCGAAATGTGATGGACAATGGAGTATTTATTTATGAGCATCGTTATTTTTGAATTGACTAAAGGGGGTTCCATTGTTCGTACGGATAACCTTTGGGATCCCGAAACAACAAATGTTGTATTCTCTGATGAAGTTTCTCACTACTCTCGCTGTTTCCCTTCTCAGTGGTATCGCCTCAGTCGACTTTGTGAAATACTCCGCTGCCACTAGTATCCATATCTTCCCCTTCGAAAAAGGGTGTATTGCCCCTACTAGGTCGAACGCCCACGTATGAAAAGGATAAGGCACCGCCAGGGAGTGTAAGTCCACTGATGGGGTATGGATCATATTTCCATGAAGTTTGCAAGCCTTGCACCTTCGAACAAACTTAGCTTAATCTTTCTCCATCGTTGGCCAGTAGTATCCTAAAGTCATCAACGGGTCGTATAGCTTGGCTCCTCCTATGTGAGCTGGATCGTGTTCCTGATTGAGGACCTCAGCTGCTTCCTCCTTTATAATGCAATGCAACGGCCATGTTTAAGCTCAAAACAAACTAGATAATACAAATTATGTTGAACATAAAACATTGAAACACGCCTCACATTGCGAGGTTGAATAGTTGTAATTAAATTGTTACAAAACTGATTGATACACTGATTTATGAAAGGCCATCCACAACCAATAAGAACTATGACTTACCTAATAATGACCAACTCCTAAGGTGAGTAATGATATTCATTTGTCTCTGAGTTAAAAGTTAAGATTTTTTGTCAAAATATTTTGACAATATTCATATAAAATATATGGTACTAAAAACATTTAATGATGATGTTTTTGTGGACCGTCTTTGTTAACACCGCAACAGATTAGCACAGTAGTGATTTTAACATTCCGCAACTAATTTTTTTATCGTTATGGAAATTTTATTCACTACTAAAGGTAATTATTAGTCACAACAATTTCACAACTGATGGCCTTACACAATTGCCACTGAGTGTTCCAAAATTCTTCAACTAAATGCATATTTTTTGTTGCTACTTATTTTTGTCACAAGAAAACTATATCTCATGATGTGTATCGCCACGGGAGGAAATTTTATTTTTATTGATGAAAGTGATTTGCTACATATGATAAAGACTCCAATTTGCAACAATTATATTTCTTGCATGGAAATGGAATTTATGAAAAATATTCCATTTATAGTATTATTATATTCCATTCAAAAGAAACTATTAATTATACCGAGGTATTTTCAATTCTAAAAGGACGAGCAATAGGATGCATGCTATAGACAATTTTCATTTCACTTATGTTTTGTGATGATTAGTTCACTTCATCTTGCTAAAATATCTAACTTGAGTAATATTACTCAATAGAATTGGACATTTTAAAGGGGGTGAAGTTGTGGTGGCAGCAAAAGATGGGTGTGATAATTACATACATAACAAGATAACAAACAATAAATTAACTCAAAATTGAAATGATATAATGTATTTATCAATAAGCTCAAAAAAATGTTTATAAAAATAATTTGTTATATTTTATATAACGTTTCTTTTTCATTATTTCTTTATATAAATAATAGTTGTTAGGTAACGAATGAGGGGTATTTTAGGTCTGAAATGACAGACTTTACGATCAATTAGCGGACTCTGTAAAATAGGAGCAACCCCGAGAAGTGAAAACTATGATTTTTTACTGAAGAATGAATAACTAATGAGTCAAACCCAAAATAATTTTTGAAGTGAAGTCTTTTTTTTAAAGCTTAAATATATGTAGGGAGGAAATCATTGTATAAAAAGGCTTCACTCATTTTTTTTGTAAAGTCCAACTAGACTACCAAAATACTCATTTATATTTTAGTAGTGTTTACACTTATACAATTTTAATGTATGTGTCAGGTTTCAACAACCCATCACTATGTAATAAAATTAAGTGAAGTTTTTTTCTTCTATTTTGTATGTGAAGTCAACGTGGACCTCATCAACTTGACTTAAATAAATTCGTAATAATAAATAATACAAAATAATATATAATAAATAATATAAATAAATAATTTGTATTATAAACGAGTCCATTCCTAATTAAAAATCTTAAATCAAATTTATATATTAAGAATATTAGCAAATAATATGAAACTACTAAAATATAAATGAGTGTTTTTGTATTCTACATCGACTCAAAAATAAAAATAAAAATAAAAGACTTCATTCAAAGATGAGTTATCTCTTGTGCACCAAGGCACCACACCCAACCAAGCATAAGAAAACATATGTGCAAGATTGATGGAAATATAAACAAGCACAAAATAACAAGATGAATACAAGAGATTTAACGTGTTTCGACAATAATACCTTGCCTACATGCATAAAAGAGAGAATATTTTCACTATTTGAGAAAATAGGTTTCAATGGAAGGATAATCCAAGAGTTATACTCACTCTAATCCAAGCCCCAAATACACCTAATATCTTATTTAGGAATTAAGTTCAAAACCCTAAACCTCTCACTCATTTTAGCTCTCTTTTGATTTATTGCTCTCTCAATATCAATAAAACCCTAATGAGAAACCCCTCATATCATTTTATTTTTTTCCAAAAGGTTAAATGTGAAAATCCCAAAATACCCCACACTAACCATAACATTTTTGCACATCTGGGTCCATTCACTACAACAAACCTCCTTTGATGATGGTGACATACATGCCAATTGACCCTGGAAAAAATTGAGTCCAACGAACCTTTTCGTTGTAGCAAAGCTTTCCGTTGCTACAACGAAGCTGCCTCTAATGGTATTTTTGAGACAACTTTAATAAATTTCCATCTTAGCGAGAAAATACTTCTACTCCACCAAATTGACACTCCCCATTTGTAAAAATATAAATGATCACCCCTTGGCCTTCATTGTATTAGTTACACACACCTTGAATCAAGCACGGTCCTAAAATCCCTTTCTTCATCAATGCACAACACGTGTGCACAACTATTCTGAGTAAAAAATCATACGTTGACCATGAAGGGGACCTTGCGCCATCCCCTGATCTAGTTGGATATTTCTTCCCACTATCATTTTCTTTCGGTAAAGTTGCAACCAATGCCTTCGTTCTATCCACAAACGAGACATGCCTCGAGCGTTCAATGACTTGTGCACGCCGTTTCCACATTATCGTTGAATTTTGTTTCAAACAATAAAAATCTCCTCTCTCTTCTCCCTTTGTTAGGACCATACAACCATGTGTGACTTTCAAGACTCCACTCATTATCGATACTCGACAACTCTTGGAATCCATTTGCCTAATGGATATCAAGTTTTTTCGTAACTTTGGTGCCTATGCCATACACCTCGAAGTGCGCTACACCCCATCAAACATTTTGATTTTCACCATTCCCACCCCTTCAACTCACTACACGAAAAGACTTATTTTGTAACGAATTTTGTCCATCAGATATTTATAGTGGTTAAAACCATTACAAATTAAATATAATCGTTAGAAAATATCTCCAACCATTGAAAATGTCATTTGAGGAAAAAAATAGAAAAAAAATGCGCGTCGACCTTTTCCCCCTAATACTAGTCCCACTCCCTCTCTACCTCTCCCCACCTACCTGTATCCCTCTCCTCGTCGATCGTTTAACAATAAACACCTCAACATTGACAACATCAATACAAAGAGAACATTATTTTAAGGCTCCCTTGCCCTTTGCCGACCTTTTTTTCTTTGATTGTGGTTTCATGTTCTTTCTTGGTACCCATGATTTTGGGATTCAGGTTTTGCTTCTCCTTATTTTATTATTTTTGTTTTCTTTACCCTTGTTGTTATTGTGCTTTTGGTTTAAATTTCTTGCTAGGTAACCATGATTTGTTTATTTTTGTTTCCTCTTTATCCCCTAAATAATTTTTTTGTTTTAGATTGATAACCATGAACTGTTTTATATGTTCTTTGACACCCACTTGGTGCTCTCTTTTAAATACAGGGATATCAATGAAGAGAAACACTTTAAAATGAAAATGCTCGTGGGAATAAAAGTTACTAGGTTTGATTTTACATAAAGTTTATGATGGAGGTTGCCATGTTCTTAGGCAACACGCACACACACACACACATAAATCCCCAACGTATTTTGATTTCGACAATATTTACATTTTATGATTTCTTCCCCTAGAAAGTTTCTTTATCCTTTAGGGATTTATGTAATATAGCTTTATTTCGTTGGTTGGTTTTTATTTTCTTGCAAATTATTGGTCCTTACTGTTTCTGTTTGTGCTCTTACAACTCTGTTATTAGTAGTTAGTGTCAATTTAAGAAAATGAGTTGATAGCATTTATACTTTATATTTATATCTAATAATCATTCTAGAGTTTGTACAAATGCAAAAGATTACTCTTAAATGTTGGTTGAATGTAAATTTGATTTTAACTTGATATTTTTTATTGGTTGTTGAATTGTGATACATATTTAAACTAATGAATACGTTGTTTGTTATTATTATGTTGATTATGATATATAGGAATAGAACGTGTCAATTGTATTTGGGACTCAATCTCTCGGACCCCAACTTTGAGGAGACATTACCAATTTCTCAAGGAAGGATGGGTGTTTTCTTTCTTTATTTGGCATTTCTATATGAATAGTTCAATACATCAAGAATAATTTTTTCCAATTTAATTTTTATAATATTTACTTATATTATAGTCTATATAGTTTTGTTTATCATCATTAGATAGTCTTTTGCTTTTTTTTTTTTGTGTGTCTCTCTGTGTGTGTGTGGGGGGGGGGGGGGGGTGGATTCACATGGTGTTGGGTAGCGATGGATGGTGCGGTTTGCATTTTCGAATCCACATGGTGTTTTCTTGCATTTTGGATTCACGCGGTTTATGATATTAAGTTGTTTATTAGATATAGTGGACATCATTTGATTTTTATATGGAGGAACCAATTTTGAGTAATTTTTTTGCCTTACATGTGAAAGCGTTTATGGCTTTTATTATTTCTATATGTTGAATGTAACATGTCGATCTTGGGATATGCACTGAAGTCTATGGGTGGAGTTGACCCATAATCCATTACAAATGTTGTGTTACTACTTTTTACTATCTTCTCGAATTTATGAATACAATTGTTTTATTAAATTAAGCATAAATTCTTGAATTCTTAATGTTGAAGTTCGTAATGCGCCTACTTGATTTATGATTAAATGTTTTGTAAGTCTCATCCAGTTGGTTACTTTATTGTATCAAGTATTTTTTTCCTTTTTAGTATTTGACTACATTATAGTATGTTAATTCTACCTTTAATATAGTAAGTCCTTCTACTAGTCTCTAAACTAATGGAAAGTTCAAAACTTTCCGGCATTGGTTCTTTGGTAGTATATTTATATTAATGAGTGTCAATGTTTGTGAACATGCGTTTTGTTTCCCTGCCCATAAATCATAAACTATGTTGGTCAAATGTTAGTTTTCTCTGTTAACATTTATAGATTCAATAACATTTTGATGAGCTTATAATTTGAATATCTGAATTAAATAAGGATTAGTTATGGACTTTCTTTTACTTGAGTTATATAAATGGTTCTTCGTGATGGATGAACTATCACTATGCTTCGCGAGGGGTAACATTATAATTCTTTGAATTGAATGGTTATAAATTACCCCCCCCACCCCACTAACCCACCCACACACACTAAATATACGAGTTGTTTATTATTTTAGGATACTGGGTTGTGCAAAATTTTGATATAATTTTAACTCGGGTTTATGTTATGGAATTTAGGGAATATTTATTTATAGGGTATATATAATTGAGAGGAAGAAGAGTAGATTCTATCCCCTTATTTTTTTTCTTTCGTTCAGTCAATAGTCTCTTACCGGTGATGCTATGATCTAAATAATTGCATTCTTAATACAATTCCAACTAGAACCACGACATTCTTAATACAATGATCTAAATTTTGGGATATTTCTATGCTGGCAGATCAAACACCCTGTAGTAATATATCGATTTTTCCCTCTACAGAACTCCAATTGACCTTATTCCAAGTTCATTGGATATATAAGAGATAGACCTTTCGAGGAATGTGTGGTTAACACTCTAATTCGAAGTACAACTCAAATGGAATACGTTTAAAGTCATGTCAAAAGTTCTAGAAGATTGACATCATCAATTACCGTAAGTCATTCAAGATTCATGTTCTTCAACCAAGAACTCATAAAGATTCCATGTTAATCATCAAATATATTCAAATCATTTTATCTTTACTTAGGGATTCATTGTACAAGCAATCCTACCCAAACATGTGATCAATTCATACATTTAATTCAAGGTTTTTCAATGGAATCAACCCATTTTTAAAACTCCCTACACACGGGTATTATAACTTGAATTTGATTTGCAAAAAACACTTGCCTTATAGGGAGGAGATCTGATTTCTTGATGAAGATGATGATTAGATGTGCTTCTTTTAAAATCCCCATTCTTTAGATGCTTAGGGTGCAAGAATCCTCCTTAAGCTTTTTGGGAAAGGTTCTTCTCTTCTTTCTAATGGCCTCTCTAATATTTTTGAGTTATGAGCCCTAATCCCCAATTCTAATTATTAGATATAGGACTCTAATTTTCGTAGGTCCTTTAACCTCTATTTTTAAAATGACCAAATTAGCCCCGTAAGTGCCGGTTTGGTCCAAAGTTGATCGTGACTCAATTGACATCCCCGAGATACTAATTTGACTAATTTTTCCCTTTCGGACTCATTTGTCACCTCTAAATTATCATTAGAGTCACCCAAAACATATTTCTTATTTCCCACCTTGACATAGTCTAACACGCGAGACTCGGTTAGATAACATATAATACGCCCACATCACTCGCTATGATGTATTATCTCAATTGTTAATTATTTACTATTCACACTTGGTAAATATCATTTCGTAATTATTAACCAGTCTCTATCTCTCGATTAATATAAAAATATCACGATTATTATTCGACCACTCAATAATCATAATTATTAAAAATCATAAATACGCAGAAATACGGGGTATTACAATGATGAACTCGGAGAAGCAAAATGTATTAATCAAGTAACAACACAGTTTCAACATTATAAATAATTAGAACCATATTTTAATACTAACAAAAATGTTTAAAACAAAATTTGACTCCAGCTTTTCATTTCTCTTACTGTTATTCCAAAGGGATCTCTAAAACTATTTTTAGCAATAAAGCCTCATGTTTCCTAAGCCAAAAGAGAGAAAATGGAAAATATGAACTCATTTATATATAACCTAGAATGTGACATAGTATCATGACTGACTCAACTCTACTAGAACAACCTTGAGTAAGCCTTTTTCTCCTGATCACGTCTATCAAATATCTTCTTTTTTACAGTAGCAATCTTCGTATTTATACCACTGCCATTTGGTTGCAACATCAACGCCCATTTTACACTTTTGACTGTAGCGTCAGTGTCATTAACTACCATGAATGTCTGAATTTGGAGGGAAGCTTTCACATTATCTTCGCTATCAAAAATTGCGAAGTTTGCATCTAACAATGCTCCTTTTTGAATCTCCCAATTTTAATTTACAGGCAGGACTATTTGTAAATATTTGAGCTTTTTTTCCTTAATGATTGTATTATCTCTTCATCAATGTCTTCCTTTTACCAACAAACATCCAAATAGTGCAGAGCCTTGCTATACTTTTTAAGAGCCATTTTATAGTCTTGCTTCTTGAAGTGTTCATTTCCAAAAACTTTAACAGATTCTACAATGATCATTCACTAAGAAACTTCATATGGTTTAATATCAAGGTCAGTTAGCCACCTCTGGTAGTTATGTCACAATCATTCAAATTAGAGGCATATAAATTTGAAATGTAGGGCTGAAAGGGTAAATAAGGGTGCTTCAGGTTTGGTGGATAGGAAGGTAAGAGAATAAGTCCCACGTTAGAGAGTCAGTCTGAAATACAACCCAAGCACTGGGGGTTTAAGTTTGGAAGCATTGCTAAAATTTATGATATCGTAATATCATGATTTTAAAGACGTGGATAAATGATAAGGCATAATTGGGTTGCTATACCGGGAAGGATGTGGCTGATTTGCTTCTAGTTTTTCACTTATGTTTTATTATTTTCTCTTTCTTTTTGTACCTTGCTTTGGACTGTCGATCCATAAATACTTGTAGTTTCTACATTATTATGAATAATATGCTTCTTCTTTCGTATTAAAAACTTGATTTTCAAGGGTTTAAATTGTTTGTGTCATTCTCGAACTTCAAATGATGTTTCAAATTTATCTCGACCATTGTGCGGCTAAATCATCACCATGTCAATTATTATATTATGAATTTCATATCATTTTTTTGTATTATGTTGCAACTTCTATATAATCTTGACAATAAACTTTCGTCGTGCTTAGTGTACAACTAATTTGTCACATTCCATCTATTCATCAATATAAATGTATCCATTTTATGTTGGATGCCCATGAGTTTTTGAACTATTTAATAAATGAACCCGTCGACACACTAGATAAAATATCTCGTGCTAAAAATAGTGATCTAGAAACTTCATCATAGCTTGAAAATATTGCAAATGGATCGAAGAATGCACTTGCCAATGGTTCAAAAAAAGAGCCTCAAGTTACCCGGGTGCACAAATATTTCCAGGTAACTATGCTTTGGTGCATTATATGTTCTCGACTTGTTTTTGTGGTATATTTTATGAATGAAACTTCGTTGCCTTTGCAAGTTTAAATAACTTAGTTACCTTGAAGCTTTTTGGAATCTTAAATTCCATTTGATTCGTGGTTAAATACTTTTCACCTAGGTGACAAGTAGCAGTAAGATGATTAAAGAGTAGTTTCACTTATTTGGAATCAAATTTTGTCCCAAATCACTTGATTAAAGGTTGTACACTTATTTACAATATATGAACAATTTTGTTAACTCCTAATATGCTATGTTTTGATGATAACATTCCAAATTCTAAGGGTGTATCCTAGTTGGCTCAGCTGGGCATTCACTATCATTCCCAACATTTAATTTTCGTTGGCTATGTATTCATTGGTGGTCTTTTACCATGTATTTGCAAAATAGTTGAGACCTTCCAAGTCACTTGCGAAGTTTATCTGCATTAAAGGGGTTATTTTTTTTTTCTATTTTTGGCAGGGAGTGTAATGGGTATAATCCGATCTCAACATTTCTGGTTGGATACTGAGCACATTGAGGAAGCTATTCAAAATGTCTTGGTTTGCCTTGAGATGGTTGTCTTCTCTATTCTCCGACATCATGCATTTCATTTTGCTCCTTACAGTTGAGAAAAAAATGAAATTACGTAAAAGAGAATGAATGAAGCAACATGTAGACGATTTGAAGCTGGCGGACATCATAATCATGTGTATTTGGAGAACTTATCATAGCATCAATGCCACTGGAGAGAGCACGTTTACGGGTTTATCTTTTTACCTGTGGCACTGGAGCTAGAGGCATTTATGGACTCAACTGAATTCTGAAATGTTATATGCCAATATCGATTCGGATTTGGTTAATTACTTTCTAAAAAATTCTCTGCTCTGGACCAATAATATATTGGAAGCTTCGAAAAGCATCTTAAACATGACTGAGAAACAACATTGGAACCAGATATTTTGAACTCGCCATATATATAATTGTCTCTATTTATTTTTTGTACCTTAAAATTTTTCACTTGATCAGTTTTGAAACATATTAATGTTAACTACTCCTTTTAAATAAATAGTTTGTATATGGAAAAAAAATATAATGTCCAGGTCTTTGCCAAAGAAAGTGAAAAAATTAATTTGAATATGACAAAAGTGAAATTCTACTAAATATGTAAAATTACATAAATGACATTCCATTTAGTATGATCACATATGATGGTTGTTTGAATTTGATGAAGTTTTCCAATGAATATGAATTCACGTGTTGCTTGCCAGATTGACATGCTCATCATTGGGATGCATCCCTGTTCTCGGATTGTGAACGACAAGAAAAATTCAACAAGTTCATGGTAATTTCCATTGTCTTATATCTATTCTCTAGTTAGCAAAACAAGAGATTTATCGAGATATAAAAATTCTAGGAAAACAAGACATAAAAAAATAGTTGGTATAAAAAATGATGTTTTTGTATTAATTGGCTAGGTAATGGTGTAGAACAGTAGAACCCACCGCTCAACAATCAAATATGAAACATCATTTTATGCCCTGCTTAGTTTTCACGGATACTATGGCTAACGTATTACTTTCATGCGGACAGGATGTGACCTTGGATGAAATAGTTGAAGCTCTTATTGTGAATAATGAAACATTTGAGAAGAAAACATCATTTTCACAAGTGAGTATGACTTATAGTAATCAAGAATTGTGTATAATGAATGCCCAATGACTTATTATAAGTGTGTAAAATGATTAAATATGGCACATTAAAGACATTTCTCGAAATGTCTCCCTCTAACCTCATTTAACAATTAAAAGAGAGAAAGCCTAATAAAACATGAATAAAAATACACAAAAATTACAAATAAATCAAGGTTTATGTTACTCCCCCAATTGAGAAAAACTCGCCCACGAGCGTGAAAAGAGGAGAGGGGACCGAGACATTCAAAAACACCATTCTCCCCAAGAAAGGATGTCATCCATAGAAACGCCCGACATATCGACTTGTAAACTGGTGGGGGCGACTAATCAGGAATCCCAATAATGGGCGTTGAGGGGGAAAACTTAAGACAAAAACTAAAGGCCTAAAAGTAGGTACAAATACATCAAGAGATACCAAAACAACTTGTCTAAACTAAACGCATCCTCATCGAACTCTTGGTTGGCCTAATTGACTATTATACGATTCTTTATGGGGTTAAAAATGGGTGTCGGGCTGAAAACTTAAAACAACAATCTAGAGGCCTAGATTTAGGTACAAACACATCAACCAATACCAAAGTAACTTTTCTAAACTAATCGTATCCTCATCGGACCGTAGGTTGACCAAATTGACTAGTATATGCTTCTTTTTGGGGTTAAAAATGGGCGTTGGGTGGAAAAAACTAAAAAAAAACAACTAAGATTCAGATATAAAATCAGGCGATACCAAAGCAACTTGTCTAAACTAACCGGGTCCGCATCGGACTCTCGATTGGTCAAATTGATTGGTATACACTTCTTTGTTGGTTAAAAGTGGGCGTTGGGAGGGAAAAATCGAAAACAACCTGGTAGCCTAAAAATAGATATAAACACATCAAGAAAAACCATAGTTACTTGTCTAAACTAATTGTGTCCTCATCGGAATCCCGGTTCGCTAAATTGACTAGCATACACTTCTTTTGGGGTTAAAAATAGGCGATGGAAGGAAAAAATGAAAACAAAAACCTAGATGCCTAAACATAGATACAAACACATAATGATATATGAAAGTAACTTGTCTAAACAAATCGCATCCTCATCAGACTCTCTGTAGGTCAAATTGACTAGTATACGCTTCTTTTTAGAGTTAAAAATGGGTATTGGGGGGTGCAAACTGAAACCAACTACACAACGGCCTAAAATTAGGTACAGACGCATTAAAAGATACTAAATTAACTTGTCTAAACTAATCGCGTACTCATCGAACTCTCGGTTGCCCAAATTGACCAGCATAGGCTTTTTCGGAGGTTAAAAATAGGTGTTGAGGGATAAATATTGAAAACAACAACCCAACGGACTAAAAATAGGTACAAACACATCAAGTGATACCAAAGTAACTTGTCCAAACTAACCGCGCCCTCATCGAACTCTCAGTTGGCCAAATGACTACTATACGCTTCTTTTGAGGGTAAAAAATGGGCATTAGGGGGCGAAAATTGTATACAACATCTTAGCTACCCAGATTTAGGTACAAACGCATCAAGTGATACCAAAGTAACTTTCCTAAACTAACCATGTCCTCATCGGACTCTCGGTTGCCGAAATTGACTAGTGTATGCTTTTTGGGGGTTAAAAATGGGCATTGGAGGGCAAAAAAGGAAAACAACCACCTAGCGGCCTAGGTTTAGGTTCATACACATCAAGCGATACCAAACTAACTTATCTATACTAATCTCATTCTCATTGTACTCTCGGTTGGCCTAATTGCCAAATATATGCTTCTTTTTTGGGTTAAAAATGGATGTTGAGGGTGAAAATTGAAAACAACATAAGGTACAAACATCAAATGATACAAAAGTAAATATGGTTATTTGTTGTGTATCGATTACTCCTTAATAAAATTACATATGTGTTAGTGGAATGTAAATGTACTAGTCTTTTATGTTATTTACTCATTTATGATTACACATTTACTAAGGTTGATTTTGCTTAGCAGGTTCTTATTGGGAAATATGAAGATTAATTTTGGGAGAATGAAGTATACTTTTGCAAGGAATATCATGAAGACTACTTTTGGAAGAAGAATATATTTAGAACTTTAATGATGTTAGAATTCGTTTCCAGTTTATGGTTAAAAGTTTGATGGTTTATCTTGTACTACATTTGTTTTGGGAAGTTTAATGGTTATGAATGAAATGTAGTTTTAGATCGGTTTAATATCACCGAAATGCAGTGTAATTCATTTTGTCACGTGTATTTTGAAATTATGTTTTGAGTCAGTTTTGGGGGCATTGATTCTGCATTTCCATTGGTTAAGCACGAGTTATTAATAGTGTATTTATATTTATTTGTTTAATGAGAAATTAATATTTTTTCAAAATATATTAACATTGCTAATAGACTTTAACCGCTACAAATAAAAACATATAACACTCCTATTTGTAATGGTTTTTATCCGTTACAAATTATAACGGGTCAAAACCTTTACAATTTAGTAAATTCGTTACTAATATATGGGAGGGTGTACCATTGCCAAATCCGTTACAAAACAAATTGTAACGGTTTTAATATGTTACAAATTGTAAATTTCTAACGGATTTTATCCATTACAAATTTCATTAGTAAAATAAATAACAACAATTTTCTAACGGATATATTCCATTAAAAATAATTTTTGTAACGTTTTTTTCCCATTACAATGGACCTGTTTTGGTGTAGTCTACATATTTCTTCCCATCTAGAAAAGGCTAGAAACCTCTCTTCTTATCTTGGAACATCTCAAAATACTCTCTCTTGGAGAAAACATGATTTGAATATATCAAATCCAATATCCATTCATTTTGCAGAAAAAGAGATACCTTTGAAAAGTGTGACAAACTTTCTAAAATCTTCATCCTCCGTAAATGTCACCAACGCATTAATGAGGCCACCTCCATCCTTCTTTAAACGAAAATTTATCTTTATGTGAACACACTCCTCGCACTTGTAATATTACTGGCCTTTTCCACTACCCCTTGATCCAGACCTATTACTACCTTCATTAGATCCTCGATTGGTATTCCTTCCTCGATTCCCACCATGTGCATAAAAACCTGAGCCTGAACTCTCATCCTCGAAATACTTCGTCTTCTCATAAAATAATATAGTAAATTCCACCGCATCCATTTTAACCGTATTTTTACCATATAAAATGGTTGTGACAATGTTCTCATACGACTCTCGAAAAGAACTAAGAAGCAATAAGTCCCGTTCTTCTTCCTTTACTTTCACATTAAACCAAAAGACCGTTGTTACTGAAATAATATGAAATTGAACGATAACAATGCATACATGTAAGTTAAACCTTTCCTCATTTTATATGGATTCTCTTATTTTGTTTAACCCGAATTAAGTAATCTTTCAGTAATCCCTTATTTAGTTAATCTGCAATCCCAGGAAATACATTCATGTATCTATGAGATTTTCGTCCTCCTCCATCTTCAATCGGTAAAGCTCCCGTTTGAGATTGAGCATTATTATGATACTTTTTGTTAATTATATATTTTCTAGCTTCTCCCACAACTCTCGATTCATTTACTCATCATTGACAGTTTTGATAATATTATCATTGATAAAGATTTCGTTAGTACTTAAGAACCCTGACTCTATATCTTTCCAATTATCATCTGTCATCTTCTCCTAGTTCATATTCTTACCTTTCAAAGCTCTCTCTAATCTTTGTTGAATGAGGAGATTTTTCACCCTACCTTGCCATAAAGTGAAACTACCACTTCTATAAGGATGATCCATCTTCCAATGTGAAGCTACATTTACGGACATGGTTGAATGAAACAACAAGCCCAAAACTTCCAAACACGACTCGTTTAACACCAAAGCCACACTTAGGACTTATGTTATAAACAAGCTAGAAAATAACAAGATGAACACAAGAGATTTAATGTGGTTCGATAATAATACCTTGCCTAGATCCATAAGAGAGAGAATAATTCCATTATTTGACAAAATAAGTTACAATGGAAGGATTATCCAAGAGATATACTCATTATCAGTCCAAGCCCCAAATACACCCAAATGTCAGTTACGAATCAAGTTTAAAACCATAAACCTCACTCTTTTTGCCTCTCTTTTATACTCCAAAGGTTACATGTGAAAAACCCAAAATACCCCACACTAATAAACACATTTTCACAGATCTGAACCGTTCGTTACAGTGAACCTCCTTCGTTGGTCACGCACCATACACACCAATCACATTGTCCGCATTTCCATGTGGGTGTGAGTGACATAAATGGATCTAATTAACCATATTTTGTGAAATTTATATAAACATATAAGCAAATAATATGAATGTTTGCGTTTAGGATGGCAAATTTCAAGTGGATTTTTTTTTGTCAAAAAATGTTGATTTGTAAGAGAAGCTGGGAGCATTTTCCATAAAAAATATAACAATGGGGGACCTATGTCCTAATGTGAAAGTCAATCTTATGAGCACGACTTTTGAAAATTCATGCGGGAATGAAAACTCAAAGGTCGCTAGTGGAATTTGTCCTTATTTTTATATAAAGAATGCTTGTATAGTAAGGATCAAATATTTCCTTTATCAATAGGGATATTAGTTTGAGTCGTTTGTTATGATCTGGTGGACTTAATTAGATAAGTTGTTGGCTAAAAAAATTCAAGTCATTATGTACCGAATGCTATTTCGTCTAATGTCTATTCTTTGTTACCACAAGAGTTCCAAAATTATTTCATTTCTTGGAATATGCTAATTTTCATTGATTCCCTATTCTAATTAATCACATACTATTAGGTGAAGTATATATGTTCAATACTAAAATATAATAATAAACTTAGAATTTTCCAAGAAATTTTTTATTTTTCCTAAAATAAAAAATAGTTAAAATAAAAAAGTTTTTATTTATAGAAAAAATATTGAAAAATTGTTCTTATGTGGCACGTAGTTAAAAACATACAATTGTTTTATTAAACTTATATCACGTACAATTTTTTATATAGAAAACACAGCTAAAAAACAGTTTCCATTAAAACGACAATTTTTAAAAACAAATTCCCATTAATGTTTTTTAAAAACAATCAAAACACTTAATTTTTCTATTTAAACATTTTTCAGTCAAATCTAATTATTTAAATAAAATTTTTTATCTATAAATGGTTGTTATAAGGTAATGAATGAGGTCTATATTAGACATTCTTGACCCAAAAATGAGTGACTCAACACTCAACTAACACAATCTGTCAAAATGGGGTCCAAAGTCAAAGAATTAAAAACTATAGGGTTTAACTCAATGACGACGAATTAATAGAGACCAAAATCCAAATAGCCCCAAAAAAGACTTAATTTTAAAAAAGACTTCACCTATTTTAAATTCAACTATTTTCTTATATTTTTAATCAAATTTAATTTAAGATGGTTAATTGAATTTGAATTCGGAATGAAGTCATTTTTAATACAAATTACTTTATTTTATTTTAATATTTTATATTATTTATTACTACAAATTTTTTTAAGTCAAGTTAATGAGGCCCACGTTGGGCATAAAAACTTAAATGCGTCGATTGTTTGAAGAACATTTCATTATGCAATAAAAATTGAGTAAATTCTTATTTTATAATTATTTCCTATCTACATATATTTGAGGTTAAAAATGACTTCACATAAAAAAGAAAAAAAATGGCTTCACTTAAAAAAGACTTCACAAAAAAGGACTTTTTTAGGAGTCCTATTTTGAGATTGTAATTAAAACTTGTTGGGTATTATAAAATAGGGGCATTCGCATTTAGATCCTATTAAACCTTTTTTTTATACATTCTAGTCCCATCATGTTTTTCCCTTACATATAGGTCCTACACCTACTTTTTTTATTTATTTTTCACAATTTTACCCTTTTAAAACCAACCATCTGTAACTTCCTTTAGGAAGTTACATAAAATGTTGGATTTTTTTTTTAATTTTCAAATGATCATAAATTTTAATTGACATATTCGTTTTTAACAAAATTACTATTTTTAAAGTCTGCTCGACGAGATCAATCAAACAAGATCCAAGAAGGCTATATAATTTCAAAAAAAAAAATTACACAGATAATAAACTTTACTGCATGCACGAGAAAGAGAAATAGGTTTATATACGTAATATCTTCACAAATAGTAACATTTACTCTGTTATAACACAATATATATATATATATATATATATATATATATATATACATAACAACTCTTGTGCATACCAGTATGTATTTTAAGAGTGTGGACCGGACATGTGTCACGAGAGAGTGTTCTTATAATTTAGCCTTTCTTTTTTGGGCTCACCGCCAGGTGACATATGTTCAATCTGCATTTTTAAAATACATACTGGTTTGCACAAGAAACGTACTATATATATATATATATATATATATATATATATATATATATATATATATGTATAGTAGGTGGATCCAAACCTCTTTTTTCCGATATCATCTTATTTTCAACGGTCCGCACTAGCGGCATCCAATCCCCACCAACATCCACCCCCATTGTCGGAGCTCCAACAACCTTCATCAGAGCTCTGACTTTGGGTGACATGGGGTACCGCTGGCGCGGACCTTAGGAATTAAGAGAATATTGGATAAATGGGGTTTGGATCCACAGGAGCTCTGGCTTGGGGTCAGTAGGAATAGCATTGGGTTAGGTTTATATCTGTAACATTTTCACAAACAATAAATGTTACTATTTGTGGAAATGTTACAGATATAAACTTAACCCAATGCTATCCCTATTCATCCCAAATCGGAGCTCCGGTGGATCCAAACTTCATTTATCCAATATTCTCTTATTTTCTAAGTTCCGCGCCATCGGCATCCCTTGCCACCCTAAATCAGAGCTCTAATGAAGGTTATTGGATCTCCAACAATGGTGGTGGGTATTGGATGCCGCTAGGGCGGACCATTAAAAATAAGGTAATATCGAAAAAATAGGTTTCGATCCACCGTATATATATATATATATATATATATATATATATATATATATATATATATATATATATATATATATATATATAGAGAGAGAGAGAGAGAGAGAGAGAGGTCCCTCACTTTGAGGACCCTGAATAAAGTCCATTTTTTTAAAATAGTAAAAAAATTATTTTGAAGCTGATTTTTTTCTATGGTTTTTAAATATTTCACTAGGATCATAAAAAAATAATCAGCTCAAAATGAATTTTTTTACTATTTTAAAAAAACCGGTCAAGTTTATCAGTTTTTAACAGCTTAAAAACAACTTAAAAACTCACACAGTTTCATCGATTTTTTTAAAATATCAAAAAAATTCATTTTGAGTTGATTATTTTTTATGGTCCTACTGAAATGTTTAAAAATCATAAAAAAAATCAGTCCGATTTTTTTTTTATCATTTTAAAAAAATGGACCTCATTTAGGATCCTCAAACTGGGATCTCACTTGGTCCTTTCACTATATATATCCTCTCTCTCTCTCTCTCTATATATATATATATATATATATATATATAGGGAGAGAGAGAGGATATATATATATAGGACCCTGAATGAGGGCCATTTTTTTAAAAGAGTAAAAAAAATATTTTGGGGCTTATTTTTTTTTAATGATTTTTAAACATTTCAATAGGATCATAAAAAAATAATCAGCTCAAAATGAATTTTTTTATTATTTTAAAAAAATCGGTCAAACTTTGTTAGTTTTTAAGTTGTTAAAAACTGACAAAGTTTGACGGATTTTTTTAAAATAGTAAAAAAAATCATTTTGAACTGATTTTTTTTATATGACCCTACTGAAATGTTTAAAAACTATATAAAAAAAATTAGCTCAACTTTTTTTTTTGACTATTTTATCAAAATTGGTCCGCGCCAGTGGTATGCAAACAAAGGTCCTCTCTCACTCTCTCTCTCTCTCTCTCTATATATATATATATATATATATATATATATATATATATATGTGTGTGTGTGTGTGTGTGTGTGTGTAATGTGTTATATGAACACAGTATATGTTAATGTTTGTAAAAATATTACAGATATAAACCTAACCAATGCTACCCCTACTCACCTCAAACCAGAGCTCCAGTGGATCCAAACTCCATTTATCTAATATTCTCATAATTTCAAAGGTCCGCGCACGCAGCCCCTTATCCCAACACTACTTACCCCAAATCGTAGCTCTGATGAAGGTCGTTGAAGCGCCGACAATGAGGGTGGGTAGTGGTTGAGATTGAATGTCGCCAGTGCAAATCTTTAAAAATATGGTAATTTCGAAAAAAAAAAGGTTTGGATCTAGTGTGTGTGTATATATTGATTTTTTATACCATTTTTTTTAACGGTCGGAAATGCGTATTTATACCATTTTTTACATATCACCTCATCTCTACGGTTTTTTAATTGAATTTTTTGATGAAAAAAATTAGAGATGATCTTCCCACCGTAGAGATTATATCCATGGAGTTTCGTCAAAAAATTCATTTTTTTACTATTTTAAAAAAATGATATGTACCGGGTATGCACCATAAGAAGTCCTTACCGGAGAGGGCCTCTCTCTCTCTCTCTCTCTATATATATATATATATATATATATATATATATATATATATAATAAGGAGTAGAATACTTTTACTATTCCATAAATTGATAACATAAGTAGAGGTGAGGATGTAGACAATAAGGAAAAAATTAATGGTTAGATTAAAGCTCACACCATAAGCTCTACAACTCACCACATCTAATTATATACTCTATAGTGTATTTATAATTTTAACCCACTAAAACATACTTTCCCCCTCATTTTCGTCCTAGATTTTTTGTTCTAATTCAAACTAAGTGGGTGTTTTTGTAACACACGCAAACACAATACTTTTGTGCTGACACAATAACTCTCTCTCTGGTACACTCCTCCATAACAAACTAACCCTCTCAACTCAAATCCACTTCCCTCGCACGGTTCATCTTCTCTCTCTCTCAAGACTTCAATTTGGGGCTATTGTTTCGATTTTAGATTTGGCTCTAATATCTCACCTGAGTTATTTTTTCGTGATTTTGATTCGGGTTTGAACATAGATTAAGGAGAAAAAATAATGCTTCAAATGGAGAAAAATTAGATTCTGTAACTACAGGTATTATCATGCCTTACTGTAAGAAATATTGATTGTTGGTTTCCTGGTATAACTGTTGTTTTGATTACTCAGGTCAAGGTACATGTGAAGTGAAAAGGGCTTTGTACACCTATTGAAATATGCTTTTCTCTAACCATAGATCTGAAACATGTTCATTTCACATGAAATGTGTGATATTATTCTTTGAGATGTTGGATCAATGTTATTTTTCATTTTGATATTTACATTTGCTATATAGTGAAATGAGCTATGAGTTTCTTATGAACTCTGTTTTCAGACATTTACATTTGGTATATTAACATTTTCTAATGAACTATGTTTTTATATGCTTCAATCTTTATATTGACCAACACAAAGTTATGGTTTAACACAGGTAATGGTTTTTTATTTGTACTATGTATGGTTCAACATAAATCATTTTCTTATTATCATCCTACCTGCTTGACAAAATTCCAAGGTTAGCAAACTTGGAAAGGGGAAAGGAAATGTGGGATGAGTCTCAACTGAATATTATTCAGTAGTTGGTTCATAAATATAAATTTCATTACTAGTCGCAAGTGTAGGAATCGCGTGACAATGGAAAGGGGAAGGGGAAAGGAAATGTGGTGCTTAACACTGCCTATTTTTTTTTATGTTCAGGTCACTATTGAGACAAAATTGGAGATGGCAATTGCATGGAGTAAATCCTTCCTGAGCGGAAAATTCTATTTAAGGATGCATGTAGCTTCTTTCTTGCAACGTTTGTCTATTCCCCTAAATCTTTATTCATATTTTCATTTCCTTTACTATCCAAACATGAACTATGTAGCATTAATAGAGATATAGAATGATAGGATATAGGTCCCTTTGTCTGGATTTTTTGTGTTTAGTTCAACATGAGTAGAGATATGTGCTGACCCTCGGTATTTTATAGCACATCTTTGTTTCTTGTATTAGTCGTTCTTACTTATTTTCTCATCATATTATTTTTATATTTTGTTTTTTACTTTTAACAGGTAATTTTTCTTCAAACAATATGTATTATCCTTCTGAACGTTTGTCCATGATCAAGGTATTGAAGCTCATGTACCAAGATGTATTTTTTTTAACACCTGATGTTTGTTAAAATGATTCCAAACAATTATAATTAGTTTTGACCATTTTAGAACTACAATATGATTTTGTAAGATTATTTATCATATGCATAGTAGCCTATTACTTGAATATTCATTGCTTGAAGGTACCCTACCACCACTGTTGAATATGTCCATCTCTCATTTTTCATATGTTGATTTGGTTTGTTTCGGTCTTATTTGTTAAATATTATGTTTGTTTAGTTTACAATACTAATTTTGAACTCTAATATATATTATTTGAAATTAAATAGATGAATCACGCTAGCATTTACTTCCTTATCTCATTTGGTAGGTTGTCAAGAAAAGAATGAGAATTAAAGAACTTGATGAAGGAAGAAAGTTGCATAAATGGTACCCATAGTATTTGCATTGAAATGAAATTTTGTAATTGGTCTTTATATCAAGTCTATTATTAAATCAAACTAATCATAGTACTTTTTTCGGTTGTTTAGAGTTCAACAAATTATTTGGTTTAATTTTAACAGGTATAATGAACTACAATGGAAGTATACATTGAATCCATCAATATCTTTATCATATTCGGCCCTGTCTTTTAGTTGATGAAGCTAAAGATGATAGACAGCTTGATGCCGACCCGTGGAAGGTACGGAACAATTTTCTTTTCAAAGTTAATATGATTTATATGACAGACAGTGGGATGCCACCCCGTGGAAGGTACGCAACAAGATTCTAAATATCCATTATTATAAAAAAAGGTTTGAACATTTTGATGACATGCTACCTGATTTAGATGAGAGAAAATCATTATAGATTTGTTAGAATGTAGTATGTGAATACTAAGTTGCCAATGACTCACCTCCCATGTAAAAGAACGAATTGAATAAGTTCACAAAAGAAGGGGAAATAAGTTAAGGGAGAAGTGCAACCCCAAATTGCATAGGATCATAAGTGCAGCCCCAAACTGCACAAATATTCCCTTGATTTTTTACATGATATTACTCAGTTAACTTTGTTTCACTAAGTTGAATCCATATTGATGGTTTGGTGGTATTCTTCAAATGTGTTTTCTTGCAGCGGTGTGAATTATCATGGACATTTATTTAATAACCTTATGTTCTTTCGAACTAGGTTCATTCAGAGTCAAATATATGCGCAGGAAATAATGACACTAATATTTCTTCGTATGTTTTTGTGTGCTTTGGACAATCAGAAAGAATCATATTTGGTTAATAAGAATGAATCATATTTGGTTAATAAAATTGGTTACTTGAAATTCACATGATATCTTTTTTTAAGATATGAATTTGGTTACTTTGTAATTCCTGATATATTTCAGGAAATTTACGATAATATATATTCACGTTCATTTTTTTTATTTTGAGTTATCAAATTAGTAGATGAACACTTTTTAATCCAGCCGAGAAGAATTCACTGACCAGTCGAGAAGTGTTCACATAAGGCTGTTTTCAGTTATTTATATCTAGAAGGTATTTTTCAGTTATTTCGAGGAGGCAAATTGATCTAAATCCTTTGTTTTGTATTGTTACGTGCATCAATGAACGACTATGTTTTCTTTTGATATGTTATTATGTTTTAAAGACTTATATTTTTAATCATAATTCATAAGCAACGTTCGGAGTCTGGTGGATCTTCATCATCCGGTAGTAAGAGCTTTTATAAGACGAAGATTTATCGGCAGTGGGAGGATTCTGGAGATCTTGGATGTAGATAAGAAGCAAAATAAACCTAAATCAGACCTACGAGTGAATTCAGGACGCACTGAACCCTTATATGACTCACGTGACACAAAATTTGAGGAAAAAGTATAGGTATGTAGCGAATGCGGCTCGGGTGGATTTTGAATTAGCAGTTTATGCAACAGCTGCTGCAAGATCCTTAGTTGAACTCTCTCGCTCTGAGTCATTTGATCATGATGATCAGAGTAGCCCCAGTTCTCATTCAAAAATATAAAGTTACGAACCTAAGAAATTGAAGTATAGGGATGTAGCGAATGCGGCTTAGGTGGATTTCGAATCAGCAGCTTATGCAGCTGCTGCTACAAGATCCTCAGTTGCACTCTTTTACTCTGAGTCGTTTGATCCTGATGATCAGAGTAGCCCCAGTTCTCATTCAAAAATAGAAAGTTACTAACCTAAGAAATAGAAATTATAGGGATTTAGCAGATGCGGCTCACGTGGATTTCAAATCAGCACCTTATGCAGTTGCTGCTGCAAGATCCTCAGTTGAACTCTCTCGCTCTGAGTCGTTTGATCCTGATGATCAGAGTAGCCCCAGCTCTTATTTTGTAGATATATGGTGGGAGATTATAAATATATTACTGATATAATATATAGTGGGGGATATTAAATGTGTCTGTAACTGTTTGGGAGCCCTGTCAATAATTATGGGAGCTTTACAGTCAAACTGAATTGAATGTTGACAGGCCTATCAACAATTGCTATAAATATATTAGTGTTATAACACAATTGTAGCAGCACAAGCCCTTGGATTCCATTGGAGTTGATTTTATTTCTCATAGTTTCACTTGTGTGGTAGCACACGCCTTTGGATTGATTGGTCTAGATCCTAATAAGGTAAGTTCATTTGGTTTCATATTGTTACTTGATTTTTAGTACTGTACCTTAAGAATTTTATATGGATTTATTGGTTATTTTCTTTCCAGGTTGCAGAAATTATGAAGGATCATCATAATTGATTCGTGATTACCAAGACGTGGAAGTCCTCAATGTGCTACCCACTACCAATGGTGTAACTGTGGAACTAAAAGTTCGTAAAAGTGGCCGAGGATAGACTTTGAGAATAACTGTTTCACCAACGTGTGTGGTTTAAGTTTGCAATTCATCACTACCTACAATGCCCATTGCACCACCGCTCGAAACGGGTTTGCCTTGAGGAAAAATCGTCATACTGGTAATCTGGAACTATCTGAGGCTAGAGTTCATTCCAAAAGGAGGTCATTCGGCCAGCCATCTAACACTTATATTTTATGGTTGTGGGAATCTAAAGTCATTGCCTGATGATCTTTGCCAACCAACCTAAGACGACGTAATTCTCTAAGCATTCGAAGGCCATCATCTGTAAATATGTTTTATGCTTCTTACAGTCCACTTTGATCTATGTATTGTTATAGCTATCACGAAACTAATACATGCTCTACTAATCCTTTTTTATCATTTCCAATTATAAGTAACACCATGCAATCTTGAATGTTGTTTTATTTTTTATTTTTTGTGTAGGTTACTATTAAACAATGCATGAGTTAATCAGTTTTGTGAATCATGACAGCTTTATTATAAATAGATACCAAATGTTATTGAGCAGCTGATGTAAATGTGATGGTGAATCTCTTTGTTCTTCTTATTCAGCAACTGCTTTCAATATGATGCTCACATTCGTATGCCTTTTGATGATAGGGGGAGAATTGGTATCTAATCCTATTATTATCGTATCTTCGTTTGGGGGAGATTTATCTTAGGGGGAGACTTCTTTCTAAGTATGCCATTTATTTGATAAAGGGGAGAATTCCTTTAGGGGGAGTAATTACTCAATTGTATTTAATATTTTGACATTCCCTATGCATTTAATGAGTTTGCTTAAGTGTGCAGGAATTATTCTAAAGCGGCATCTTTCAATGGCAAAGCGTTTGATCCTTGGGTTGAGTTAAGTTTGGGTGGGTTATGTTTTGAGTCTAGTGAGCTTGACGGCCCTTTAGGATTTTTTTGTTTGGTTTTTGTCCCGGAATAGCCAAAGGGGGAGATTTGTAAGGACAGAAATTTCCAATTGAGTCCATATATAGTTTTGGCTCAATTCTGGACAAAAACATTTATTCATAGGATAGTATGTAATTGTAATACTCTCAAGCCTATGAAGTGTTTGTTGAAGACGTAGCGGCAAAGAGTATAAAGCCTCATCAAATATGTCGGTTTGCGTGCCTCGTTTCTACGTCATCAACTATAGTTCCATGCTCCCAAGGTATGAATGCAATTATATATATATATATATATATATATATATATATATATATATATATATATATATATGAGCTTGGAACAAGTTTATTGGGTGTTAGGTTTTTATAAAAAATGCGTTTTGTTTTAAGAAAGAATTAATTAAAACTTTAAATAAATGATTATAAAGTTTTCTGGGCTAAAAATGAATTTTTCAAACTTTCTGGTGGTTCATGAGATATGTCGTTCAAACGAGTTTTTTCGTTCGAACCCGATGTGGTTCGAACGAGTTTGCCAACGAGGTTTCAGTATAGGCCTATGAAATGTCGTTCGATATGTCGTTCGAACGAACCTTCTGTTCGAACGAGATATCCAACGAGATTCTAACGAGTTTAATCTGGAACGTTGTTAGAAGTCTCATTCGAACGAGATTTCGTTCAAACGAAATGTCGTTCGAACGAGCTGTCAGGCGGGAACAGTTATTGGCAGTTTTTGGCCCACTTCCCCACTTGGTTTTTAACCAACTTTTTCAGACTTTATTATGTGCGGGAACAACATTTTCCAATCTAACTTTTCCATCCCATATTCATCTCTTAGAGAGAGTTTGAGAGAAAATTTGTTTTAGGAAAATGTTCATGTTTTGAGTGAGATTTTTTAGAGAAAAATGTCCATCACTCTAGTGTTTACACCCAAATGAGTTTATCCAAGTTCACCTATATACATATTAATTGCTTGGAGTTTGGCACCGGTTTTTCTCTACCGAATTGAAGAAGAGAAGTTTCGGTTTTTGCTTCTTCCTCCACAAAGAAAGAAGAAGTGTTTTATGTTATTCTTACCCGTTTGGAGAAAGGCTTCATGTTCGGGTGACGGTGACCGTATAAAGTCCTATCGGTGGATTCCGAGACCGCGGTGGTGTTCCAAGGTTATCCGCTAGGAAGAGGTGTCTACGATAAGAAGCGTCGAGGCTTGAGAGGGATCGAGTCGTGCGTTGTAAGTCTATCTGTCTTGTACTTGTAATTCCGTATCTAGTGGATTTGTGGCTAGGGCCGTCCGAGGTTGTTTCCCGTCTTGGGTTTTTCCTTGTACATCGCGGCGTAGTGTGATTGGTTTATTTTATCTTGCATTCATAATTTATAACTCATGTTTAGGATAACTCAAGATAAAATTTGGTTTAAATTATCACACTCATTTAATTTGGACTTATATTAAATATTGGGTAAAGTTTATTTAATTCAAGTCATTTGCTAAAATTTGGTTTCGCCTAATTTACTAATATTGATAAATATGACTTAGGCAAATTCTAGGACTTGAATTAATTAATTGGTTTAAGTGAATATATTAATTGATTAATTTTACTTCACTTGGTGTAATTTTAATTTGTTTAAGAATTTAAAATTTGTTGTGTTAAAGTTGAACCACCATCCTTGTTACGCTTCCGCATCATCTCGAGTTTATTTAAAAGGAAATTATATTTTTAATTGAGATAATAAATATCCGGTCCTTTACACCTTTGGTATCAGAGCCAAAAACGATATATTATTTCGTTAAAGATCCTTAAATAATTTTTGGCTAAAATGGATTTTTCCCCATTTTCAAAATTTTCTATTTTCGATGGTTCAAACTACGCGTATTGGAAAGCGCGTTTGAGATCGGCACTAAAATCGATCGACGAGAGAGTTTGGATTTCTGTAATTAACAGGTGGTCCCCACCAACTTATTTAGTTGAAAATGAACGTGTTATCAAACCCGCCGATAGATGGACTGAAAATGAGTTTAAACTTGCTAATTTTAATTCCTGAGGTTTAAATGCCTTGTTTAGCGCTGTCACACCGGATGAATTCCGACGTATTATGACGTGTGAAACCGCTAAAGAATCTTGGGATATTTTATAATTAACTCATGAAGGAACTACTGTCGTTAAAGCTTCAAAACTCCAAAACCTCACCACTGAATTTGAAACTATCAAAATGAATGAGAAAGAAACTTTTGATGAATTTTATACTAGACTTTCTGATATTGTTAATTCATCTTTTAATTTGGGAGAGAAAATACTTGACAACCGTGAAGTAAAGAAAATTTTAAGGTCCCTACCCGATAGATTTATTCCTAAAGTGACCGTTTTAAATTCTTTACCAACTTTAGCCTCTACGAAATTAGAAGAGCTTGTAGGTGATTTGCAAACCTATGAACTAGATATGTTTCCCTCTAAAACCGAAAAGAAAATCGAAAAGGGCGTTGCTTTAAAAGCCCAAAAAGAGGTCAAACAAGTAGTAGAGAGCGAGAGTGATAGTGACTCGGAAGACATGGCCTTGTTTGCTCGTAAATTTAGAAAATTTCTGAAAATTAACAAAGATAAATTTAAAAATGATTTTAAGAAATTTGAATCTTCTAAGCATGACAAAGGCGAGAAGATTTCTAAAACCGAGAAGACACCCAAAGCCGAAAAGATCCCTAAATCTAGTAATGAAAATGTAGATAGGGACGAGTCAAATAAGTGTTTTGGTTGTGAAGGTTATGGCCATAGGGCTTATGAGTGCCCCACTAAACTAAGGAAAGAGGGTAAGCGACCCATTTCATATAATGCGACCCTTAGTGATAGTGATACGGAAGAGAAGCCCGATTCCCCCACTAAGAAAAAATTTGTGGCTTTTATGGCTAGTCATGTAAGTGATAGTGAGAACTCATCGATTGATGAAACCTTAACACATGACACTTCCAAGGTCATTGTTTATGATTCTCTTGTTTTTTATGATAGTGAGAGTGGAGAAGAAAGAGAGAGTGAAAATGAAGAAGAGGTTAATGTGAGTGAACTTCAAAATGCTTTTCAAGAACTTTATAAAGAATCTATTAAATTGAAAAAAGATAATTTGAAGTTAGAAGCTAGTTTAAGAGAGAGTGTCAAGGTCGTTGATGAAAATGCTTTAATAGAAGACCTTAGGACACGAGAGAGGACTCTTCAAGAGAAGCTTGAATATGTAGAAGGCGAAAGAGATAGCCTTAGGGGTTTAATGGAATCCTTGAAGAAGGAGCTTCTTGCTTTTGAAGAGAGAAATGTTATATTAGAGTCTAACATTTTAGAATTACAAAATAAATTAAAAGACTCTAGTAATGTCAAATTTGATTTGGAGTGTCGTTCAGAAAAATTAGATAAAATCTTAGGAACGGTCCAAATTAAAAATGACACTTGTGGTTTAGACTTCAATACTTGTAATGAATTTACTCATAATGCCAAAACCAATGTTTTAGGAGAATCGTCTAGGAAAGATTTTAGAGATCACTCCCTAAGAAAATCTTTTCGACATGCTTTTACTTGTACACATTGTGGTCGAAAAGGTCATCTTAGGAAATTTTGTTTTGATCTTAAACGAATTCCTAGAAAATCCCATAGTAAAGTAACCACGGTAGTGAAAGTTTCAACACCCCAAGATAGTCATTCTTCATTAATTTGGGTTAGGAAATCCGACTTGGTTGCCTTCCAAAATAGGGTTTATAATTCTCATTTACTATCACATGCTTCCTCCCTTGCTAAATCTAAAGGATGAATGTGTTAGTGTTTTGCATACTTTAGCATTTGTACTTCATAATTTCTAGCATGTGATATGAAATAAGGCAATGACTAGAAAATGACTAAACAAGCATACATTTACAAGTGAATATAGCATTATGACTGGGTTATCTTTTTGTATTATATTTTGTGTTTGAATTAATTGTAAAATATAAAAAGATTTTTGTTTATCATTTGTGTTTTATTTATTTCATTTAAGCTTAATGAAAAATACAAATGATTTTTGTTTATTCTTTTGAGTACATATTTATTTTTGTTTAAAAATGTTAAAAACTCAATTTTTTTTTGTGTGTAATTTTTGTTTGACACACTTTATGTGGCATATATTTGTGTTTGAATCCCATCTTTTACGCTCCCACGTGGCTAGAACCTTTGGTTTAGATTTTCAATCCTTAAAATGTTCTTTACCATGTTTTATATGGAGTAGTTGGATTTTGTATTGTTTAAATGGATTCTATTTCTATATGCCTCTTTTCACACATGCACGAGCTCTTTTGAAATCTTATTGTCACATGTTATATTTGAGCTTTTTGAGGTGTTCTCCTACCAATCTAGTCATCTACATATCTATGACCTAGGAGGACTAGTGCATGTCAAAATTCGTTGCACGTGAGCTTTGTGAGATAAAAAATTATATATCTAAATGTGCACGGGGAAGGGCTCCAAAAGGATGAATTAAATCCTTTGCGATAGTAAGCCACCGTTTATTGGATCTAAAAGAAATACGTGATCCAAAGGCCTAAAAACAGAATATTTGGCATTAAAAAGAAAACAATTGCCAATGCCTATGTTTGTTTGATATATTCATTCAAAAACAAAAGAATATATATGCTTATTGAGGGAGAATTGGATGGTATATCAACGGTTTGCACAATGTCCGTTTATCCTAGTTGTCTTTAATGTCATGTCTCTATTTGGTTTAGAATCATCATCATGCTAGGCTTGTATGCATTGTGTATGTTTGTTCATTGAGTTCAATCTTCATATTGTCACAAGAGGTTATATTTAAATGTGATGAAGTTTGCAATCAAATGAGAACTTCGTGAACATTTATTAAGTGTTTGGGTCTAAATTTAATTGTCACTAGTTCACACCCCTACACTTCCGTTTCCATATGACACATTTTTGCCATACGAGTGTGCAAACTTATTGTATTTTGTGTCATGTGTGTGTTTATATCTATCTATATATGCAAGTACTTATTGGTATATTTATAGTATATATATATATGATATTTGTCTTTGCCTTGCTTTTATTGCCCATATGCTTTCATGTCTTATCACTTTAAACTTCCACATGCTGTTTATTAGTTCTTAAGCCTTTGTCTATTCCTGAACAAAAAGAGGGAGAATGATGATAGGGGGAGAAATGGTATCTAATCCTATTATTATCGTATCTTCGTTTGGGGGAGATTTATCTTAGGGGGAGACGTCTTTCTAAGTATGCCATTTGTTTGATAAAGGGTAGAATTCCTTTAGGGGGAGTAATTACTCAATTGTATTTAATATTTTGACATTCCCTATGCATTTAATGAGTTTGCTTAAGTGTGCAGGAATTATTCTAAAGCGGCATCTTTCAATGGCAAAGCGTTTGATCCTTGGGTTGAGTTAAGTTTGGGTGGGTTATGTTTTGAGTCTAGTGAGCTTGACGGCCCTTTAGGATTTTTTTGTTTGGTTTTTGTCCCGGAATAGCCAAAGGGGGAGATTTGTAAGGACAAAAATTTCCAATTGAGTCCATATATAGTTTTGGCTCAATTCTGGACAAAAACATTTATTCATAGGATAGTATGTAATTGTAATACTCTCAAGCCTATGAAGTGTTTGTTGAAGACGTAGCGACAAAGAGTATAAATGCGTGCCTCGTTTCTACGTCATCAACTATAGTTCCATGCTCCCAAGGTATGAATGCAATTATATATATATATATATATAGGAGCTTGGAACAAGTTTATTGGGTGTTAGGTTTTTATAAAAAATGCGTTTTGTTTTAAGAAAGAATTAATTAAAACTTTAAATAAATGATTATAAAGTTTTCTGGGCTAAAAATGAATTTTTCAAACTTTCTGGTGGTTCATGAGATATGTCGTTCGAACGAGTTTTTTCGTTCGAACCCGATGTGGTTCGAACGAGTTTGCCAACGAGGTTTCAGCATAGGCCTATGAAATGTCGTTCGATATGTCGTTCGAACGAACCTTCTATTCGAACGAGATATCCAACGAGATTCTAACGAGTTCAATCTGGAACGTTGTTAGAAGTCTCATTCAAACGAGATTTCGTTCAAACGAAATGTCGTTCGAACGAGCTGTCAGGCGAGAACAGTTATTGGCCGTTTTTGGCAGTTTTTCACCCACTTCCCCACTTGGTTTTTAACCAACTTTTTCAGACTTTATTATGTGCAGGAACAACATTTTCCAATCTAACTTTTCCATCCCATATTCATCTCTTAGAGAGAGTTTGAGAGAAAATTTGTTTAAGGAAAATGTTCATGTTTTGAGTGAGATTTTTTAGAGAAAAATGTCCATCACTCTAGTGTTTACACCCAAATGAGTTTATCCAAGTTCACCTATATACATATTAATTGCTTGGAGTTTGGCACCGGTTTTTCTCTACCGAATTGAAGAAGAGAAGTTTCGGTTTTTGCTTCTACCTCCACAAAGAAAGAAGAAGTGTTTTATGTTATTCTTACCCGTTTGGATAAAGGCTTCATGTTCGGGTGACGGTGACCGTATAAAGTCCTATCGATGGATTCCGAGACCGCGGTGGTGTTCCAAGGTTATCCGCTAGGAAGAGGTGTCTACGAGAAGAAGCGTCGAGGCTTGAGAGGGATCGAGTCGTGCGTTGTAAGTCTATCTGTCTTGTACTTGTAATTCCGTATCTAGTGGATTTGTGGCTAGGGTCGTCCGAGGTTGTTTCCTGTCTTGGGTTTTTCCTCGTACATCGCGGCGTAGTGTGATTGGTTTATTTTATCTTGCATTCATAATTTATAACGCATGTTTAGGATAACTCAAGATAAAATTTGGTTTAAATTATCACACTCATTTAATTTGGACTTATATTAAATATTGGGTAAAGTTTATTTAATTCAAGTCATTTGCTAAAATTTGGTTTCGCCTAATTTACTAATATTGATAAATATGACTTAGGCAAATTCTAGGACTTGAATTAATTAATTGGTTTAAGTGAATATATTAATTGATTAATTTTACTTCACTTGGTGTAATTTTAATTTGTTTAAGAATTTAAAATTTGTTGTGTTAAAGTTGAACCACCATCCTTGTTACGCTTCCGCATCATCTCGAGTTTATTTAAAAGGAAATTATAGTTTTAATTGAGATAATAAATATCCGGTCCTTTACACCTTTGGTATCAGAGCCAAAAACGATAAATTATTTCGTTAAAGATCCTTAAATAATTTTTGGCTAAAATGGATTTTTCCCCATTTTCAAAATTTTCTATTTTCGATGGTTCAAACTACGCGTATTGGAAAGCGCGTTTGAGATCGGCACTAAAATCGATCGACGAGAGAGTTTGGATTTCTGTAATTAACAGGTGGTCCCCACCAACTTATTTAGTTGAAAATGAACGTGTTATCAAACCCGCCGATAGATGGACTGAAAATGAGTTTAAACTTGCTAATTTTAATTCCTGAGGTTTAAATGCCTTGTTTAGCGCTGTCACACCGGATGAATTCCGACGTATTATGACGTGTGAAACCGCTAAAGAATCTTGGGATATTTTATAATTAACTCATGAAGGAACTAGTGTCGTTAAAGCTTCAAAACTCCAAAACCTCACCACTGAATTTGAAACTATCAAAATGAATGAGAAAGAAACTTTTGATGAATTTTATGCTAGACTTTCTGATATTGTTAATTCATCTTTTAATTTGGGAGAGAAAATACTTGACAACCGTGAAGTAAAGAAAATTTTAAGGTCCCTACCCGATAGATTTATTCCTAAAGTGACCGTTTTAAATTCTTTACCAACTTTAGCCTCTACGAAATTAGAAGAGCTTGTAGGTGATTTGCAAACCTATGAACTAGATATGTTTCCCTCTAAAACCGAAAAGAAAATCGAAAAGGGCGTTGCTTTAAAAGCCCAAAAAGAGGTCAAACAAGTAGTAGAGAGCGAGAGTGATAGTGACTCGGAAGACATGGCCTTGTTTGCTCGTAAATTTAGAAAATTTCTGAAAATTAACAAAGATAAATTTAAAAATGATTTTAAGAAATTTGAATCTTCTAAGCATGACAAAGGCGAGAAGATTTCTAAAACCGAGAAGACACCCAAAGCCGAAAAGATCCCTAAATCTAGTAATGAAAATGTAGATAGGGACGAGTCAAATAAGTGTTTTGGTTGTGAAGGTTATGGCCATAGGGCTTATGAGTGCCCCACTAAACTAAGGAAAGAGGGTAAGCGACCCATTTCATATAATGCGACCCTTAGTGATAGTGATACGGAAGAGAAGCCCGATTCCCCCTCTAAGAAAAAATTTGTGGCTTTTATGGCTAGTCATGTAAGTGATAGTGAGAACTCATCGATTGATGAAACCTTAACACATGACACTTCCAAGGTCATTGTTTATGATTCTCTTGTTTTTTATGATAGTGAGAGTGGAGAAGAAAGAGAGAGTGAAAATGAAGAAGAGGTTAATGTGAGTGAACTTCAAAATGCTTTTCAAGAACTTTATAAAGAATCTATTAAATTGAAAAAAGATAATTTGAAGTTAGAAGCTAGTTTAAGAGAGAGTGTCAAGGTCGTTGATGAAAATGCTTTAATAGAAGACCTTAGGACACGAGAGAGGACTCTTCAAGAGAAGCTTGAATATGTAGAAGGCGAAAGAGATAGCCTTAGGGGTTTAATGGAATCCTTGAAGAAGGAGCTTCTTGCTTTTGAAGAGAGAAATGTTATATTAGAGTCTAACATTTTAGAATTACAAAATAAATTAAAAGACTCTAGTAATGTCAAATTTGATTTGGAGTGTCGTTCAGAAAAATTAGATAAAATCTTAGGAACGGTCCAAATTAAAAATGACACTTGTGGTTTAGACTTCAATACTTGTAATGAATTTACTCATAATGCCAAAACCAATGTTTTAGGAGAATCGTCTAGGAAAGATTTTAGAGATCACTCCCTAAGAAAATCTTTTCGACATGCTTTTACTTGTACACATTGTGGTCGAAAAGGTCATCTTAGGAAATTTTGTTTTGATCTTAAACGAATTCCTAGAAAATCCCATAGTAAAGTAACCACGGTAGTTAAAGTTTCAACACCCCAAGATAGTCATTCTTCATTAATTTGGGTTAGGAAATCCGACTTGGTTGCCTTGCAAAATAGGGTTTATAATTCTCATTTACTATCACATGCTTCCTCCCTTGCTAAATCTAAAGGATGAATGTGTTAGTGTTTTGCATACTTTAGCATTTGTACTTCATAATTTCTAGCATGTGATATGAAATAAGGCAATGACTAGAAAATGACTAAACAAGTATACATTTAGCAAGTGAATATAGCATTATGACTGGTTTATCTTTTTGTATTATATTTTGTGTTTGAATTAATTGTAAAATATAAAAAGATTTTTGTTTATCATTTGTGTTTTATTTATTTCATTTAAGCTTAATGAAAAATACAAATGATTTTTGTTTATTCTTTTGAGTACATATTTATTTTTGTTTAAAAATGTTAAAAACTCAATTTTTTTTTTTGTGTAATTTTTGTTTGACACACTTTATGTGGCATATATTTGTGTTTGAATCCCATCTTTTACGCTCCCACGTGGCTAGAACCTTTGGTTTAGATTTTCAATCCTTAAAATGTTCTTTACCATGTTTTATATGGAGTAGTTGGATTTTGTATTGTTTAAATGGATTCTATTTCTATATGCCTCTTTTCACACATGCACGAGCTCTTTTGAAATCTTATTGTCACATGTTATATTTGAGCTTTTTGAGGTGTTCTCCTACCAATCTAGTCATCTACATATCTATGACCTAGGAGGACTAGTGCATGTCAAAATTCGTTGCACGTGAGCTTTGTGAGATAAAAAATTATATATCTAAATGTGCACGGGGAAGGGCTCCAAAAGGATGAATTAAATCCTTTGCGATAGTAAGCCACCGTTTATTGGATCTAAAAGAAATACGTGATCCAAAGGCCTAAAAACAGAATATTTGGCATTAAAAAGAAAACAATTGCCAATGCCTATGTTTGTTTGATATATTCATTCAAAAACAAAAGAATATATATGCTTATTGAGGGAGAATTGGATGGTATATCAACGGTTTGCACAATGTCCGTTTATCCTAGTTGTCTTTAATGTCATGTCTCTATTTGGTTTAGAATCATCATCATGCTAGGCTTGTATGCATTGTGTATGTTTGTTCATTGAGTTCAATCCTCATATTATCACATGAGGTTATATCTAAATGTGATGAAGTTTGCAATCAAATGAGAACTTCGTGAACGTTTATTAAGTGTTTGGGTATAAATTTAATTGTCACTAGTTCACACCCCTACACTTCCGTTTCCATATGACACATTTTTGCCATACGAGTGTGCAAACTTATTGTATTTTGTGTCATGTGTGTGTTTATATCTATCTATATATGCAAGTACTTATTGGTATATTTATAGTATATATATATATGATATTTGTCTTTGCCTTGCTTTTATTGCCCATATGCTTTCATGTCTTATCACTTTATACTTCCACATGCTGTTTATTAGTTCTTAAGCCTTTGTCTATTCCTGAACAAAAAGAGGGAGAATGATGATAGGGGGAGAAATGGTATCTAATCCTATTATTATCGTATCTTCGTTTGGGGGAGATTTATCTTAGGGGGAGACGTCTTTCTAAGTATGCCATTTGTTTGAAAAAGGGGAGAATTCCTTTAGGGGGAGTAATTACTCAATTGTATTTAATATTTTGACATTCCCTATGCATTTAATGAGTTTGCTTAAGTGTGCAGGAATTATTCTAAAGCGGCATCTTTCAATGGCAAAGCGTTTGATCCTTGGGTTGAGTTAAGTTTGGGTGGGTTATGTTTTGAGTCTAGTGAGCTTGACGGCCCTTTAGGATTTTTTTGTTTGGTTTTTGTCCCGGAATAGCCAAAGGGGGAGATTTGTAAGGACAGAAATTTCCAATTGAGTCCATATATAGTTTTGGCTCAATTCTGGACAAAAACATTTATTCATAGGATAGTATGTAATTGTAATACTCTCAAGCCTATGAAGTGTTTGTTGAAGACGTAGAGGCAAAGAGTATAAAGCCTCATCAAATATGTCGGTTTGCGTGCCTCGTTTCTACGTCATCAACTATAGTTCCATGCTCCCAAGGTATGAATGCAATTATATATATATATATATATATATATATATATATATATATAGGAGCTTGGAACAAGTTTATTGGGTGTTAGGTTTTTATAAAAAATGCGTTTTGTTTTAAGAAAGAATTAATTAAGACTTTAAATAAATGATTATAAAGTTTTCTGGGCTAAAAATGAATTTTTCAAACTTTCTGGTGGTTCATGAGATATGTCGTTCGAACGAGTTTTTTCGTTCGAACCCGATGTGGTTCGAACGAGTTTGCCAACGAGGTTTTAGTATAGGCCTATGAAATGTCGTTCGATATGTCGTTCGAACGAACCTTCTGTTCGAACGAGATATCCAACGAGATTCTAACGAGTTCAATCTGGAACGTTGTTAGAAGTCTCATTCGAACGAGCTGTCAGGCGGGAACAGTTATTGGCAGTTTTTCACCCACTTCCCCACTTGGTTTTTAACCAACCTTTTCAGACTTTATTATGTGCGGGAACAACATTTTCCAATCTAACTTTTCCTTCCCATATTCATCTCTTAGAGAGAGTTTGAGAGAAAATTTGTTTAAGGAAAATGTTCATGTTTTGAGTGAGATTTTTTAAAGAAAAATGTCCATCACTCTAGTGTTTACACCCAAATGAGTTTATCCAAGTTCACCTATATACATATTAATTGCTTGGAGTTTGGCACCGGTTTTTCTCTACCGAATTGAAGAAGAGAAGTTTCGGTTTTTGCTTCTACCTCCACAAATAAAGAAGAAGTGTTTTATGTTATTCTTACCCGTTTGGAGAAAGGCTTCATGTTCGGGTGATGGTGACCGTATAAAGTCCTATCGGTGGATTCCGAGACCGCGGTGGTGTTCCAAGGTTATCCGCTAGGAAGAGGTGTCTACGAGAAGAAGCGTCGAGGCTTGAGAGGGATCGAGTCGTGCGTTGTAAGTCTATCTGTCTTGTACTTTTAATTCCGTATCTAGTGGATTTGTGGCTAGGGCTGTCCGAGGTTGTTTCCCGTCTTGGGTTTTTCCTCGTACATCGCGGCGTAGTGTGATTGGTTTATTTTATCTTGCATTCATAATTTATAACGCATGTTTAGGATAACTCAAGATAAAATTTGGTTTAAATTATCACACTCATTTAATTTGGACTTATATTAAATATTGGGTAAAGTTTATTTAATTCAAGTCATTTGCTAAAATTTGGTTTCGCCTAATTTACTAATATTGATAAATATGACTTAGGCAAATTCTAGGACTTGAATTAATTAATTGGTTTAAGTGAATATATTAATTGATTAATTTTACTTCACTTGGTGTAATTTTAATTTGTTTAAGAATTTAAAATTTGTTGTGTTAAAGTTGAACCACCATCCTTGTTACGCTTCCGCATCATCTCGAGTTTATTTAAAAGGAAATTATATTTTTAATTGAGATAATAAATATCCGGTCCTTTACACCTTTGTTATGGGAACTGTCTTAAATTCAAACACATTTTTAAAGGTAACTAAGCTAATTTCTATTGTATAAAGCTTTGTGTTTTAGTAGTTCATGCGTTAGTTTTCATTATCGATGGGCAGTTTGGAAATGCAATTTAAAAATGTTTATAGAGTTGTAAAATTTTCAGGGTACACAGATTTGAAAAAAATCAATTTTATAAAGAGAAATATTAAATTTTGTGTTTTTGTTGAATATTTTTTTGTAGAAATACTCGAGGTACATGAGGCATTTTGAGACGCACCTAAGGTAAAAAAAACTCACGTTGGTCTTTAGAACATATGGAGAAACTTTTATTTGTGGTTTGGAAACTCAGATTTTAGTTGTTGAGTCTAGGAAATGATGACGAGAAATTTTATGCATGGATCAGTTTCATTGATCTATCTAAAAAGTTAGGGCTTTTATTGGAATGTATACATTCAAGAGGATATGGTGTATTTTGACTTTAATTTGTTACCTTTTAGTTCTCCTTCTGTATCAATATATATTGTTATACTTGGTATGCTTTTTTCTCTATCAAGTTATTTTTGAAACTTCAGTTTTGACACATGTTTTTCATTGTTTTTTTAGGGATGGAGTTTTTGAATTTAGATTTTTTTTTCTTTGGTGGACATATTATAGGTTAGTAAAGTTGGTGGAGATAATTGAAATTGAATCCATGTGATCTTTATCTTTGCTTTTTTGGTGCAGGGTTTAAAAGGTGAGAAGGTTTCAAGGAGAGAAATGGTGATGGAGATATGAAAATTTTGGTGGTGAAACTTTGTAATCTATTGTGTGTAAACATGTTTAGACTTGAAAATTTTGTATAATAAATAAACTTTTGTGGAATATTTTAAGATGTTCTTTGTATTATGTGAGTTGAAAAATTTATGTACCTTCTGCACTACTTAACAAAATGGTTGCGGAGCCTACCTACAGTCATATTAATAATAGTAGAAAAGTAGATGTAGCACATGAACTTTTTAAACGCACCATGTGTGTCGTAGTTGTTATACACTAAATATGTTATTAACACTCCACAATTGTGTCTCTTCCCCTTTTCAAAAACTTGAGGGAAGTTAGAAGATCACGAATAAATTAAATTCATACCCGTGGGTGGGTGAGAGGTTTGATAGTCCTTAAAACAATGGAGATTGTAATAAAACTAGACTTAAATTACATTTTTTTGTTGGAAAACAATTTTTTTGCTGTTTTACAATTATGCACGTTGGAACCCGCTTTACAATTATATACTTTGGAAATTTTTTTCGTGCCTTCAGGCACGGGCATTCCGCTAGTATATATATATATAACAATAAATGTTACTGTTTGTTTGTGAAAATGTCACATATATAAAACTATTTTATATTCTAGTGCATACAGTAAAGTTTACTGTTTGTGCAATTTTTTTTCTTTGAAGTTTTATACTGTTCATGGATTTTGTTTGATAGATCTCGTCGACTAGATTTCAAAAATAGTAATTTTGCGAAAAAAAGATTTGTCAATTAAAAATTATGATCATTTTAAGATTAAAAAAAACTCCAACCACTTATGTAACTTCCGGGTGATTGGTTTTAAAACTGGTAAAATTGTGAAAAAATCCCCAAAAAAGTTGGAATATGATCTATATGTTGGTTGAAAAGTATATACGACTTGTATATATGTTGATGTGATAAATGGGACTTAAATATAATTTTTCCTTGTTATCTAAATATGAATGTTAAATGTTTGTTATAAAAAATGGCTAAAAAAGTTCTATATGATACGTATTAGGTGACCCTTAATTGATACAAAATATTAAAATAAGAATTTTATTAAAATGACGACAAACGTAAAGAATTTTGATATTAAAATGATCTACTCATTGACAAGAGCCAATAATATTTTTTTTAATATTTTGTGATTTAAAATTTAAATTATATGTGTTTTCAAAGTTCTGTATTAGAATAAATAAAATAATAATAATTTTCAAGGTGCTAGCTCTCTACTTCATTTCTCTTTTACTTTCTTCATTTCTCTCTCACTCTATCTTTCCTCTCGTCACCTTGCAACCCAACCTCTTCTTATCTATCTTAACTCCCCCTATCCTACACACACCAAAACAGACGATGATCAAGTTGTTGGCAATACTAATTTAAATGATAGGACTATTTCAATAAGCCACCACTATGTAACAAAAATTTAGTGAAGTAATTATTTATAATTATTTTCTCCCTACATATATTTGAGTAAATAAGATTTCACTCATATATAAAAAAGACTACACATAAAAAAAGACTTCACAAAAAAATAAAAAATAAAAACAAGTTAATTTGACATCTCTAGTCCCTTTAAAACCCCGATTTGGTGGAGTGTTTGCTTACTCTAAATTTTTCATAGACCGATAAAGAAAATAGAAATAATAAATGGCATAGAAGATAGGTAGCATTCCCTTCTTGGCAACCTATCCAACCCCGGTGTCGCTTGACATATTTTCATGCCGGTGATTCTCTTGTTTATGTCACCACTAAAGACCCGGCTGATGATCGCCGTTAGCCCTAGATTTCCATTTATAAAACCAATCTTAACATATATGGAACGTAATATTTTTTACGTGCCATATATTAGTATTACTACCTACATATATGGCACGTAATAATTTGTACTCAAGTGTATATGTGTTTGCAATACTGCATAATGTCACACATATTTATTAACGAAAAAATTACACACATACGAAAATTTCATAATCCATGACATTCACCAAATTAAGTCGCAGTGGAACGTCAATTTTTGATGGGTTAGTAGGCATGTAAACAGGCCACTCATCTGGTTCTCTTCAATTCCTTATGAGTTAGACATTATTGTAGCAGAAGACATTTACTCTGTTGGTTACTATTCAACCTATAGTTTGGGGTGGCAATGGGTCGTCTCACTTTAGTTTCTTGTCAACTCTAGTCGGGTTTGTGTGAAAATAACCTATACCCAAAACTGACCTCTGAAACTTTTTGTGTGTACCGTGTCTCTTATCGAGTCTAGTTCGTGTTCAAGTCGTGTCATAACGATTCATGTCGTGTATTTACACTAACGGGATAAATTGAAATCCAATTCTTTAAGTTGGCATGCTTAGCGAGTCCACCCGATAAGCACCCACATTAATTAGAGAGCTTGACAAATAAGTTATATTTACATAAAATGTTTTCTAATAGGTCATATCATAATAATTGTTTCCCAATAGGTCATATTTATGCATATAGTTAATATTCAGTGTATGTTTACAAATATGATCTATTGAACCAAAAAAAAATTCATGAGATTTATTGGAGCAAAAAAAAGAAGGACAAGACTTATTGAATTACATACTTAATAAAAGTGACTACTTGTTAGAAAAACCCTATTAATTAAGGCTTCTCCCAAATCCACCAAAAAATTGTGTGGTTCGTGGCACGAGGCACGTGACAATTTGATATCCCCACCTTCAGTTTTGTCCAAAATTAACACAGAGGAACACTGTCAGGATTGGTTGACAACTGATCTCGTAATAGAATTTTTATTTGGATTTTTTATGAGAATTAAAGAACAAACTAGGTTGAGAAAGGAATTAGAGAATGAAATTTAAGATAGAAGTGAGAACAGACTTGGAGATGAAATAGAGAATAAGAATTGAGAAAGAATTATCAGATTTATTGCTTGACTCCAACTATTACATCTGAAACTATTTATACAGCAGTTGATTACAAGAATTACTAAAATATCTGAGCTAACTAACTAACATCCATAAAAAATGACTAACTGATTCAGTTACAGGTCTTGTTTCTACAGCTGTCACCATCTTTAATTGAACACCTTGGATTCCTGACACTCGCCTTTCCTTGAAATGATCCTTGACCTCAAGGATTAAATCCTGGAAATCTTTTGATCAATTCATCATAGAACTCCCACGTAGCATCCTCTGGCATCATATTGAACCATTGAATTAATAGTTGTACTGCTGGTTTGTTCCCCTTGCGAATGACTCTACGATCTAGCACGGCTATTGGTTCAGCTATGATTTGTCCGTGATCATTAACTGCTGGTAGCTCTGCAGAAGGGACAATATGTTGACCAAGTTTTTTCTTCAACAAGGACACATGAAACACGAGATGAATAGTATAAGTATCTAGTAATTCCAATCGGTAAGCCACTTTTCCAAGTTTCTGCAAAATTTTGTAAGGCCCAAAATATTTTGCTGCAAGCTTTAGATTCCTTCTAGCTTCCACGGTAGATTGTATATAGGGTTGGAGTCTGAGGTAGACCCAATCACCTATCTCAAACTCTCTATCACTTCGATGTTTGTCTGCAAAAAACTTCATTCTATGTTGAGCCTATTGGAGTTTCTCTCTTAACAACTGAATGATAGCCTTTCTTTCTGCCATAAATTGCTTAACTTCTGGGTTGCGGGGTATAGGATGTTGGGGAATAGAAAGGTGTGGTGGTTTGTAACCAAACATCATTTCAAAGGGTGAGGATTGTAGGCTAGAATGATAAGAGGAATTATACCACCACTGTGACATAGAAAGCCACCTAGACCATGTTTTAGGTTTATCACTGAACATGCACCTAAGGTAGTTTTCAATGCATTGATTGAGTCTCTCTGTCAGTCCATCTGTTTGGGGGTGGTAGGCAGTAGAATGGTTGAGTTGAGTACCCAAGAGTTTAAAGAGATTCTCCCAAAAGGAGCTGAGAAAGATGGGATCTCTATCTGATGTTATAGTGTTGGGAAGGCCATGGATTTTTTGGATGGTATCAAAGAAGTGTTGGGAAATAGTGATAGCAGTATATGGGTGTGTTAGGGGTATAAAATGGGCAAATTTGGTCATCCTGTCAACAACAACAAAGATTGCATTCTTTCCATATGAGGTAGGTAACCCTTCAATGAAGTCCATGGAAATATCTTGCCATGGTTGGTAAGGAATTGGGAGGGGTTGCAAAAGTCCAGGGTAGGGTAGGTTCTCACCTTTATGTCTTTGGCATATATCACAAATGGAGACATACTCCTTAATGTGCTTAGCCATGTTAGGCCAATAAAATAACTGGTCAATCCTTTTCAAGGTGGCTTTGAAGCCTGAGTGACCCCCCGTGGGAGAGTCATGTAACACTTTCATCACTTGTTGTCGTAGGTCTCCATTAGAGCCTATATAGAGTTTCCCATTATGCCTGATAACTCCATTGTGTAGAGTATAATCTCCTGCTCAGCTGGGTTGTTCATGAGTTTGATTAGGAGTTCCTGAGCTAATGCATCATCAATCAAACTGTTGTGAATCTCTTCTAACCAATTGGTTTGAATGACTAAGATGGCCGTACAACTACCCTCTTCTCTCCTCGAAACAGCATCAGCCACCTTGTTGTCCAGCCCTTTCTTATATTGGATAGTATAATCAAATCCCATAAGTTTGGTCAACCACTTTTGTTGCAACATAGTTGAGAGTCTTTGTTCTAGTAGGTACTTCAAACTTTGATGATCTGTCTTTATGATGAAATGGTGACCATACAAATAAGTCCTCCAATTTTCTACAGAAAAAACAATAGCCCAGAGCTCTTTTTCATAGGTAGACATGCCTTTCTTCCTCAAAGGTAAAATTTTGCTGACATATGCAATTGGTCTTCCCTCTTGCATCAAGACTGCACCAATGCAGTCATTGCTTGCATTTGTTTCAAGTACAAACTCCTTAGTGAAATTGGGTAAGGCTAGCACAGGCGTGGTAGTCATTGCCTCCTTTAATTGATTAAAGGCTGCAATTGATTTGGGAGTCCACTGAAACAAATTTCTTCTCAACATTTGTGTTAATGGGCTGCTTATACTGCCATATCCTTGCACAAACTTTCTATAATACCCAGTGAGACCAAGAAACCACCTGAGAGATTTAATGGATTTGGGTAGAGGCCATGTCACCATTGCTTCTATTTTTGATTTATCTACTGCCACTCCTTCCTTAGAAATGATATGCCCAAGGTACTCCAATTGTCGTTGACAAAAGGAGCATTTTCTCTTCTTGGCAAATAAAGTGAGCTGTCTCAAAAGCTCCAATGTGATTTTGAGGTGTTGTAGGTGTTCCCTTTCACAAGAACTATAAACCAAAATATCATCAAAAAATACAAGAATAAATTTTCTAAGGTATTTCTTGAAGACAGTGTTCATCAAAGGCTGAGAGGATGCAGGGGCATTGGTGAGCCCAAAGGGCATCACCAAAAACTTATAGTGACCATCATGTGTCTTGAAGGCTGTTTTAGAAATATCAGCTTCATTCACCCTTATTTGATAATACCCTGACCTTAAGTCCAACTTAGAAAATATGGTAGCCCCATTGAGTTCATCAAGAAGCTCATCTATCACTGGTATTGGAAATTTATCCTTGATAGTGGGATTGTTCAATTCTCTATAGTCCGCACACATCCGCCATGAATTGTCTTTTTTCTTGACTAATAGGACTGGTGAGGCAAATGGATTGCTAGAGGGTCTTATAACTCCAGTCTTCAGCATTTCATTCACTATCTTCTCAATTTATGTCTTTTGAATATGGGGATATCTATATGGTCGTATACTAACTGGTTCACTCCCATTGTTCAATGGAATGTGGTGGTCATGTGATATCTTTGGTGGTAGGTTTGTAGGTTCCTCAAAAATATCATTATACTCCTTAAGAAGAGGTTCTAGAGAGGGTGGAGTTGATACCTCAGTCGATGAAATGTGAATTGAATAGAGTTGTCCAACAATACCATATCGATTCTTCTTGAACAACTTCTCAAAGGCTTTACAGCTGATCACTTTGAGTTGTGCTTCCTCTCTCATGCCTTGTAACTTGATCTGCTTTCCTTCTCTTTCAAATATCATAAAGAGTTTCTTGAAATTGAACATTACATCTCCCAGACTTTCCAGCCATTCTATGCCCAAGACCATATCACAACCACCTAAAGTGAGTATCCACATATTAGCCTGGAACATTTCTTCCTCCATATGCCAAGTGAAGTTTGGGCAGTGAGCCTCAATCACAATTTTACTAACATCTGCAACAGTGACCCACAGTTTGGATGCACTTTGGATCTCACATCCTATATGTTTAGCTGTCTTCGGATCCAAGAAGTTGTGATAACTTCCAAAATCCACTAAAATAGTGATATCCTTGTTCCTTGCTTTACCCTTAATCATAATGGTTTGGTGGAAGGTTGTGCCTGTCATATCTTTTAAGGAGATGGACATGTCCATTCATTGTTCTGTGAATTGTTCTTGGTTTTGTATTTCAGTTTCTTTAAGCTTTTCCTCCTCCTCTTGTTCTTCATCTGTAATTAGCATATGTATGCTCATCTTTTTACACTTGTGCCCAAAAGTGTATGGATCATCACAATAGTAGCATAACCCCTTATCTCTCCTAATTTGCATTTCAGCAGGGGTAATTTTCTTGATAGGAGGTAGGGTAGGGTTTGAATTTTTGGTGTGTCTGGGTTACAGGATGGGTTCTTGAAAGGTTTTTGTCAATGGTGGCATATGATTTTTGGTTGTTGTAAGAGTATCTTAGCTTATAATTGGAATAACTCTGGTTTTGGGTAGTTCTTGCACTGGTTTTCTTGGGGTCTAGCACTGATTCTTGCAGTTTGGCTAGTGTCATAGCATAGTTGAGGGATTTGGAGTCTAGCATCTTCACAGATACCTTTATTTCATGCCTTAAACCACTCAAGAAACAAGATATGAAGTATGGCTCAGTCAACCCTGCATTTTCATCCATCACTAACGGTTTAAGCTCTTCAAATTTCTCCTGGTATTGTACTACTGACCCTTGTTGCTGCAATTTCGTGAACTCAGCCCCCACATCATCAAAACCACCCGGTGAAAATCTCATACATAGTTGGTTGGCAAATTCCTCCCAAGGAACTCTAGTGACATCATCATACATGGAATGAAACCATTTAACTACACTACCCTCCATGTGTAGGGCTGTGAACAAGACTTTCTGATCTTCGAGAAGTGGGTTAAATTGAAAATAATTCTTCACTTGTCTAATCCAACCCCTTGGGTCTTCACCATGGAATTTAGGACATTCCAATTTGGGAATTTTGTATCCTGGAAATCCATTGTTCATAGGGTTTCCATTTCTTGTAAGAATTTCTCCTATCACATGGGTCTGATTGAAACCCATTCCTTGAGGGGTTCCCAAAATTCCCCTTGTGTTGTCTTGGTTATCAATCTTTTCATTCATTTGGGAAAAATTTTCATCAAACCTTTGAAACCTTTGAGTCATAGTCACCATCAGGGTACTAATAGAATTTTGAACTTCCTTGATTTGAGAATCGACATCAGATTGCTTCTGGTGTAGGTCTGTCAATGATCTATCAACTTGCATTTTCGGGTTTCTGTCATGATTTTACTTGCCTTAAAACTCAAGACGGACTAAGAGACAATTTATCACACAGTTAGTGGGCAAGAAAGAACAAATGAGGCAATTTATGAGGATAAAATATAATTGAGATCATAATGAGAGATGAAAGAAGAAGAAATCATAGATTTTCTGCCAGGAAGGTTGCTCTGATACCAATTTTGTCAGGATTGGCTGACAACTGATCTCGTAATAGAATTTTTATTTGGATTTTTTATGAGAATTAAAGAACAGACTAGGTTGAGAAAGGAATTAGAGAATGAAATTTAAGATAGAAGTGAGAACAGACTTGGAGATGAAATATAGAATAAGAATTGAGAAAGAATTATCAGATTTATTTCTTGACTCCAACTATTACATCTGAAACTATTTATACAACAGTTGATTACAAGAATTACTAAAATATCTGAGCTAACTAACTAACATCCATAAAAAATGACTAACTGATTCAGTTACAGGTCTTGTTTCTACAGCTGTCACCATCTTTAATTGAACTCCTTGGATTCCTGACAAACACCATCCCCAAACATCAATGGACCATACACCGTAGCACCCGATAATCTAAAGTAAAACAATAAACATAAAAAACCCATGTGATATGTTGTAACACAATGTACCGCAGTAAAATTATTGGAGAAAGTTGGGTGAATCACAATCAACCTCAATTGACTGTCTAAATATTGTAGTATCATAAACAATGGAATCCATTCCCATAGCTGAACAAAGTGCCCATACATATCTTTCCATAACCATAAACTAAAAAAAAGCCAAACATAACTCAAAATAATAAAGAGCTCTATGAAAATCACTACGTTCTTCTGCATAGATTGAATGTTCCCGCAGCCTGTTCAATCAAACACATGAACACAATGAATGCATTAATAGGACACAAAAAACAACTACTTGAATATATTACTTTCCAACAACCAAAATAACTCATCAAAATGCTCCAAACTTAATAGATCCTAACAAAAATTTCCTAATTTTAAAGATAATATTATTTAAAATGAAACTTATCTCTACCGACATAACAAAATCAAACTTTATAAAAAAGTAAATAGATTAAAAAATTCATTCAAATTGCATTTCCTAAAAACTAAACATCTGAGACATACATAGTCCATTAATCTGTCAAATTAAAAAAAAATGAAACACAAAAAATAAAGGAAAAATAAACATAACATAACATAATTTTTTTGTTGGATATATCTACTATATATATTTATTCTGAATGAAGTAAATAAGTTAGTGGGAGTGGCCAAGTGGTAAGTTAGTGGGGGTGTGTGCATGAGGTCTCGTGGGTTCAATTCTTAGGGTGCATTAAATATTTTCAAACTCGTTTTAATTTTTAATTAACCCGTTTTTAAGACTTTGACTGTTTCTTCCATCTGTTAAAATATAGCTGTTAGTGGAGAGGTTAGTGGGTTAGTTGCCTAAAACTACTACCCACGTTTTTGACCATTTTTTTTGTATAAAACAAAGTCTACAACTTTGAAAAAATACACAGAAAAATTCTATTTCTCTCACTTTTTTTGCAAAAATAATTTTTCTATTTTCTACAATACACTTACGTTCGTCATTTATTTGGGAGTACTGAAGTATCCTGAGAGTTCAAAGATTTAACATAAACTGATGTTTAAATCTGATCGTTGAATCTTGGGAGGTGTATGTTCACGAGGCTGACAACTACAAATATCAACGAGCAATTTCACCTTTAGAACTTTCTGTCAAACACAAACCTCGATCGATAAGTCCTTCTAATTTTATCTATTTCGAATTTGGGTTTTTCGTTTATTCTGCATATATTATTTCCAACAATTTTAATGATCTATTTTCATTGTATATATATCTTAAACTTTATCAAAACCTAGGGAAATATATGTTATGCTGAACCATTTTACAAATACCCATTTGAAACACAAACTCAGTAAGCCAACATGTGTAACAGTTCAAATAATGATACTCGATTGATCCACATAATGCAAGCACGTTGATTATGGGTTGTGTAAAATCCCAATTTCAATCTTCCAGTAAAGGGTAAGCAATACTCAAAGATATCAATAATTAAAAAAAATACAAACTAACGATCACAACTAATACCTACACAAATGTTAAATGACTTATATCCAGAGTGCTTGGGTATACCAAAAGAAAGACATTGAATAATATAAAAAAAAATAAGATACCGATAGAGTGATTAAATGAACCAGAATTGAATACTAATTTACAATACAAATAAATGAGTAGTAACTCTTAAAATCATACATAACAAACGACAAGTGAAATTTCACCCATATGTTTCAGTATAACTCAAGTATAGAGAAAACACAAACTAAAAGCAAATGAGGTCTAAGCAGAAGTAGTACAACCAAAATATAACTTCATTTGTAAAAATTTCAAACACTTTTCACTCAAGAAATGAGTTTTATATTTATGGTTACATGTGATGATGATGCTTTCGATGTTTTGTCCACCATTGCAATTTTCTTAAGAGAACAGTTATTTTTCTCAAAGCAATGTAAATTCATAATATGTTAACCCAAAACCTTTTACAAAACCCTAATAATTAACATTAGTTGGACCACATTCTCCAAACTTTCTATTTATCCTACACTCCCCAAGAGATTTTTCAAATAGGATCAACATTTGCACTATCAATATTGGAAGGGTATTTTTTTTCAATTAAAAATGGCATGCAAAATGGCAAGTGAAAATAAAAAGATCCAACACTATCTCCTGTAGCCATATTGGACTTATCATGGCTTCCATCACAAACGGTGGGATACTTATATTAGTATGTATGTATAATAATCAATGAAGTACGGACATGGATAGGGGTGTCGTGCCTAGCACGACACGACAAATCTATAAAATTTAGAACACAACATGACAACATATATATGTAGAGTCCATCTATATCCACTCCAAATTAACCCTCCCTCACTCCACTTTGTGTGGAAAGATCTTAATGCCCTCAAAATTTGACAATGTAATCCAAAACTCACCCAACTCTAAACCCATTGATAACTTTCTCCATTCTAATCCAAAAAAGGGAAAACTCACATTTTCATCTACTTCTATTTATTTAAAATTCTGTTTTTTAATATAATAGTATTTTTACAAAAAAATGGGCAAACGACGGGAATTTAACCCGCGAATGGTGGATTCACAATCCACTGCCTTAATCCACTTGGCTACATCCGCCCCCTACTAGTATTTAGATTACAACTAGTATTTACATTACAGGCAGCTCTTCCTCTTTCATGATCCTGAAATGAAGTAGCAATTCTCCGATGGGGAAATAACTACCACTTTCGGTTACCATAAAGGAATACTCACTCATAAAAGCTTAGAATGTAGGATTGCATCTGGCTCACCTTGTAGACGGAGGAGATATAGAAAGTGTGTCGTGCGTGATTCATAAGATTCCATAGTAGCACCAGTATATTATTTGACTTAGCCTGCCTCTCCCATGACTTTCCAGACCAACCAACTCGAATCTGCCGTCGCAAAAAATGTATTTATAACTACCTTTTTACAAAAAAGTTGAAATACAATTGTATTTACAAAAACATTTAAGAAAGGTCTATTTTTAATAAAATAATATTTATCATTATTTTAATAAAATTGTATTTTTACAAAAAAAAGACAATTTTAAAAAAATGCTCTACATTTTTTTCTTTTCATAAGATACGGTTAGACAAAGCTTTTTTTTAATTATAAAAAACTGTTGTGCGTATATATATTTATTTTAAAAAAACAGTTTTTTAAAGATATAACCAACATTCTATTTATTTTAATAAAAAATAATATATCATTTTTATATATAAAATGTACAATTTGTTTTTTTCATAAAATAATTGTTTTTGTAAAATACAATCAAAATAATGTAGAATTTTCTTTCAATACACTAATATATACATATATTGATAGTTAAAGGGGTGAGTTTGTTGGGTATTATTTTTTAGGTGGGTAACCCACAAATTAGTGATAGTTATAAAATATGAATATAAATAAAAACACTAAAAAAACTAAAAAAAAAAGTTAAAACAATTTTTTTTTACAAAACAGTCATGTAAGGAAACTGTTTTCGTTAAAAAATAAAAAAAAATCATTTCAACTCTTTTTTTTAAAGTTCAACGATTGTTTTTAAAAACTGTTTATACAAACTAAAACAATGTTCTAAAACAGTTTAAACACTTATAATAAGTTAAAACATGTTTCTATACAAAAAATATTTTTTTATTTTTAAAAAACAGCTTTCTATAATAATCATTTTGTTTTTGTATAATAAAAACAATTCACTTTTTTTAACAAATAAAGAAACTATTTTTTATACATATACAAATATTGATTTTTATCTTTTATGTCTTACACTAAATAAAGTGGGCGGTGTATTTTGAAGGTGTAAAAATAATTTGACGGTTTTAAGGGTAATATAGTCCTTGACAATAAAGTTGGGTGGGGGAAGATTGTATAGGAGTGGGGATAGTTGGACTCTTTCTCTACACACACACACACACACACACACATTATTACAAAACAAAGATTAGTGGTGAAACGAAAATATCAAAATTAACAAGGTTATGTATTTCTTAACCGTAAGTCAAAAGTATGCATTGATATTGATCGAGACTAACTTCATTCCCATAAATTTTCTTGTTATTATTCAAGAACCTATAAAAAATTAATTTAACATTACAAGAGTTTTTAATGTTCTTCAATTTTTGGAACCCCTCAGTGTCCACGTCGTGCTCGCGAAGTGTTTGCCTTCTTTAAAATGCAAAACAATTTTAGACGCCACATGCTGTGTCCACGGAGTGTACGAGTTGTGTCGTGCATGTGCAGGAGTATCCGACACCGGTACGTCAGCTCCAGAGAAGTGTCTGTCCTTCCTAGATAATAACATTATAGATATATTAAGTAATAGGTACTTAATGTTACAAAAAAAAATCATAAAAATCACCTCCAATATCTTAGGTATTTATCTCCTATTGAGTATTGGAGCCCTCTTGATTTGCAATCTCACTGGCTTTTTAAATTTGTTCACTGGCCAAGCTCATTACACTTTTGAATGAAAGGTCGTCACACCAAAATGGTGCACCTAACAAATAATTAGGCTAATTAGTTTCTACAAAAAATAATTAATTTAAACCATATTCTAAAATATTATTCAAAGACGACTGTGATTTGAGATAATAAATATGACAAAGTTATGGGGCCATAATGAACATGTAAAAATCTAAATTTTGGAGTAGAGAACCTACAAAGTTGTTAAGAACATAATGGATAGATTTTATGGGGCTTTACCTATTAAATGTAGAGAACGACTCCTGCACGGAAGTCCAAATGCGGGACTCCTATCCGGATATTTTTTAATTAAACAAAAATCCCGCATGAGAGTTCTGAATAGGGATCCCGCACAGGAGCCCCTCTCATTAAATGTTACCAATCTGCAAAGTGAAGGGAGTGTGAATATAGAATGAAAGTAGCAATAATGTAAAGTACTTTAAAAATAATAAAAACCTTCATGTATTGTACAAATTTCAAATAAACCTAAAATAAAACAAAAAAAAATAGCATAAAAAAAATATCTGTGTTTTAACTATTTTTGTTCTAAAAGATGAAAAAACTGAACTAAGATATGAACCGACCCCTTCATTAGGGATGTGAACCGACCCTGATACTGTTGCTCCTGAAAAGGCATAGCGAATAGAAATCATAGCAAATATAGCAAAGAGAGTGGAGCTTAAATGAGGTTAACTAAATCTTCATTGAAGGGATACATGTTAGCTTCAATGTACGTTGCAAATTGCATAGAAGTGCAATTAGTGTTGCATTATAATAATCTCATATCTATTAAAAATCATCCAAATGTGTGTTATATTCTTGAACTCATCATGTAGGAACCTATCATTAGGGATCACAATCCAAATAAAAATAAACAAATCACCCCTGATAATTTAAACAACCTAACAGTGATGATAAAACCTAAGATAAAGTAAAGCTACCAAATCTTTACTTATTTTTTTAAGGGTGATTTAAGCATGTAGTTCGTATGCATTATTCCACTGTCACATATGAGGAATGAACACATAAATGTTGTGATTGAGACCTCATAAGAAGTTATATTAATCAATTAATTCAAAAAGGAAAAAAATCGAAAGAAAACAAGTATCTCATAAATATTGTGATTGAGCCCTCATAAGCATACCATGCATGAGATTTCTTATAAATTGAGTTTGAGATAAGGAGCATAAATACAGTAGTGGTTTATGGCGGTGGTGTTCAAGCGAGAGAGACGTTTCAACAACCTTGTCGAAGAGAGAGATAATAGATTTATATTGTAGAGAGATATTGAAGTGGATGTTTTTCAGAATTGAGAGACTGTAGAGTTAGAGTGTTACCAAAATAAGATAGCCCACGCCAATCAAATTTGATGAACACACTAATTGTACACATCTCTCTTGGCATTAAGATCTCCTCATTTTATATAGTTTTAGGTGTTGTTTGTTTTTACATCTGAAGTGTGAATTTGAACTATTCAGACTTGAGAGGTACTAAATAATGTTTGTTTTTTAAATTATTAAGAGGTAACAAGTATTTTTGCCTCTGAATAATTAAGAGGTCAATGTACCTCTGAAATCTAAATCCGTCTAAATACATTCATTCAGAGGTACATTCAGATATAAAAACAAACATATTTTTCAGATTCAGATTCATTCAGAGGTTCATTCATATATAAAAACAAACATATTTTTCAGATTCAGATTTTAGACTTAAAATTTAGATGAAAAAATAACCTTAGTCAAGTGTCTAGAGTATATGTATGTAATATGATTGGATGGTGTTAGACTATTCATATAAAAGATAAGTATTAGTGAGGATTAAGCCAACAAGGCAGGAAACCAACGGTTGTGATGATCACATTGATTTTGTTCTTATCCCGTCTAATCACTTCATCACTTTAATATGAACTTTGTTGGTTTTGGCTCTCCTATTTTTTCAGTTTTGGTTTATTTACAAATTTGCCATTTTGGCTCAAATCTATAAAATACAAGTGTTATTTCTAAGTTTTGGGAGAGGACAAGAGTGGGCATATTTGAGAGTTAATCAAAGGAAAAGAGAGATAGAGAGCTACTTTGAGCAAGGTGAGTTCTTGAGGTTGGTTAGTGATTGACTTTTGAGAGAGATAAGTGATGTGTGTGTGTAACCATTGGTTCCTAGCCATTTATCTATAAAAGAAGATATCCTACCATTTGTGAATGTAGCCCAAAGCTTGGGTGCCCCACATAAATTGTTGTTTCTTTGATTGTTTGTTGCTTACATGTTCTTATTGTCACTTCATTGATGTTTGGTTGATTTGATTGGGAGTTTGTACACTAGTTCATTTTCGAAACAAGGTCTTGGGTGTTTTCCACACACCAAGTGTTTGATAAAATTGTCGAGTGAGTTTTATCATCTTGGTCGCTAGAGATAGTCTTGCTTTAGCGCAACAAGTGGTATCAGAGCTTTGGTTGCATTGTATGCCCGGTATTTTGGTTCGAGGTTGAATAAATTTTGGCAATTTTGGCATAGCTTTTGTTTTTGTTCCAAATGACAGAAAATGTGTAGAGTATTCGAGAATCAACATCTACGAGCGGAGGCTCTAAGAGATGGGATCCGAGTTATGGATCAAGTGGCTCAATGAAGACGGACATGAAGGCTTTTGATGAGAAGATCAATTTTGAGTTATGGCAAAGACGAATGCGAGGCGTTCTTGTCCAACAAAGGTTGCAATTAACATTGTTGGGGGTAAAGGGAAGACCGGTAGGCATGACCGATGCCGAGTGGATTTATATTGATCAAAGAGCGGCTTCGTGTATTGAGATGCTTATCACGGATGATGTATTGAATAACGTGATAGCAGAGACCACGGCTAAAGGCATGTGGGTTAAGCTATAAGAGATTTATTTGGGAAAGTCGTTGTCAAATAAATTGTTCCTCAAGAAGAAACTCTTCAAGCTTGAGATGAAGGAGGGTGAGGATATGATGAAGCGTATCAACGTTTTTAATGCCTTGATAAACGACTTGAACCGGATAGACGTTCAATTCATTGATGAGGATCGAGCATTGTTGTTTCTTGCATCATTACCCAATTCATACGAGCATTTTGTGACCACTCTCATGTTTGGGAAGTCTACGCTCCAGTGCAACGAGGTTGTGCAAGATATTCAATCTCATGTCACGAAGAGAAAGAAGGAAGGTGGAGGTGACGGGTATTCCCATAATGAAGGCCTTACAGCGAGAGATGGAGGTGGGCAAAATGGCGGGAGAAACTCCAACAAGGGATTTAATGACGGTAGTAGGTTTAGATCGAGGGGTGTTGGTGGTAAAGGGCCAAAATGCTACAAGTGTCGGGAATGGGGTCATATGATCCGAGAATGTCCTTTGTGGGATGACAAGGTTAAGGGGAAGGTTGATTCAGAGAGGGCAATGGTAGCGAGTGCGAATTATGAAGATGAACTTGGATAACTTCTCACAATCTCCAAGGTTAACTCTCTTTCCCAAGATGATTGGATATTAGATTCGGGATCGTCGGATCACGTTTGCTTCAAGAGGGAATATTTTGAGACTTTCACAAAAAATGAAAAAGGTTCCATGTCTTTGGCTAACGGAGAGAAGGTTGTCATTGAGGGTGTCTAGATGGTGAAACTCAAGATGTTCGATGGGGTGGAGCGCACTTTGGGTGGTGTGGCCTATGCCTCAAAGTTACGAAAGAACTTGATATCCATTAGCCGTTTGGATTCCAAGGGTTGCCGATTGTCGGTAATGGGTGGATTCTTGAAAATCACATGCGGTTATATGGTCCTAGAGAGGGGAGAGGGGAGAGGAGAGATAGGGGTTGTATCGTCTAAATCAGACTTGGAGGAAGATGGGGAAGCGGTGTGCACAAGTGATCCAACGTTCGAGGCATGTCTCGTTTTTTAACAAAGCGGAGATATTGGGTGCTAGTTTTTCGAGAGTAGACGGTAGTGATGGGATAATACCTACTAGTGGAGGGGATGGATCGAAGTCCCCCTCTAGGTCCAACGGGTGATGTTGACTCGGTTTAGTTGCACACATGCATTGGCCGATTGGAATCAAGGAGGTGTGATGGAATCGAGGTGTGTGTAGCTAGTTCAAGGAAGGTTGATGAGTTATTATTTACGAGCATTGGCAAACGGGAGTTTTTCGTGACAAAGACTTGGTACATCTTTCGATGGTGAGATTTGGAGGGTTTGGGAGGTGAGGAATTTTCCCTCTCATCCGTGGTTAATTATCAAGGTGGAAGATGGTGTTGATGTGTTTGAATGGTTCGTGTAAAGAAGGTGTATGCTATATGTATTGTATGGGGGTGTACTCATTGGGTTACATGAGGAGCGAACTTCACTGTATGGTAATATGGGAAGCATTCAGGGGAGTTCTTAGTTTAGAACTTGGTTCCTCGGCGGGTGGAGTCGTTTAGAGTCTTAGAGTGAAGACTTGCGATATCTCATTTCATGGTTGAAGTTTGAGGTGGCTTAGCGTCGGGTGGAGCGTATTGGCTTGTTAGATGTTGGGATGATCTTCGAGCGGATTTGATGTTTGCATTCCAAGTTCGGTTGGATCGTGAGGATCGCCTGGGAGAATCGCATTAGCTTGGTAGATGGTGGGACAATCTTCAAGCGGGTTCAATTTCATCATTCTAGAGATTGGTTGGATCGTCAGGATCGCCAAGGTGGAGTTTGTTGGTTTTGGCTCTCCTATTTTTTCAGTTTTGGTTTATTTATAAATTTGCCATTTTGGCTCAAATCTATAAATACAAGTGTTATTTCTAGGTTTGGGGAGAGTACAAGAGTGGGCATATTTGAGAGCTAATCAAAGGCAAAGAGAGATAGAGAGCTACTTTGAGCAAGGTGAGTTCTTGAGGTTGGTTAGTGATTGACTTTTAAGAGAGATAAGTGAGGTGTGTGTGTAACCATTAGTTCCTATCCATTTATCTATAAAAGAAGATATCCTACCATTTGTGAATGTATCCCAAAGCTTGGGTGAACCACGTAAATTGTTGTTGCTTTGATTGTTTGTTGCTTGTGTTCTTATTGTCACTCCATTTATGTTTGGTTGATTTTATTAGGAGTTTACACACTAGTTCATTTTCGGAACAAGGTCTTGGGTATTTTCCGCACACCAAGTGCTTGATAAAATTCCCGAGTGAGTTTTATTATCTTGGTTGCTAGAGATAGTCTTGCTTTAGCGCAATACATGATTACCAGCACAAGTAGTTATCCCTCTTTCTCCCTCACGGAGATCCTTTTCCCCCTTTTCATATCTCCCTCTACGATCCCTCACTTACCACTACCAGTGAAGGTATATTGATAGATTGATAAATACTACTTCCTCAAGGTTTATTTAATTGAAGAATTTTAGTGACTCTCAATCTCTTAATAATCTCGTATTATTTTTTTCCCACAATCTCTTAATATTCTCACAATTGTGACGTTTTTCCCGTTCTTTCGCGATTTGGAGCGTTCATTTTGACATTGAATTTTATTAAGGATAAAGTTTTTCAATTGTTTAAACATTTCTTTAAAGTTGTTTAATTCATTTAATTATGTTGGGATTCAATACATTTGTCATACGGTTCAATTTCTGTTATGAAATGAAGGGATCTCACATGTGGCTTTCAATAGTTTGGTTGTTCTTGATTTTTGTAAAACACTCGCTCTTCGGTTTCATTTGGTTTCTAGAAATAAGGGGATATCTGTCGAGGGTTTTCTGTTTTTCTATTTACTTTTATTATGTAGAGGGATCTGGATTCGATTATATTTGCTTGTCCATTAAATATGCCAGTTACTACCCCCATCACCCCCTAACCTTGCGTACTCGCGCGCATAAACATATTTTCCCCAATAATTTGTTCCTTTCAATATCTCGAGTTCTTTGACTAAACAAGTCTTTTGTCATGTTTATTTACCAACATTGTGGTAGTTTATATTTTTAGTAGTTTATTCCTTGATCCCCCTCCTCCCTCCCACTTTTATAGTTTTTTTCTTACATCTTGTTAGTCATTTTGATCAAGTTAAACCTTAATGGGACCTTTGAATATGGTACCATTGGTTTGCATCCATAACGAATAAGAATATGATCTTCAACCAACTCCTTTGAAATAAATAACCAAAAAAGACCTAACATTGACAGATTTTTTAGCAACTACCAAGGATTAAATTGAAAGAAAAAATTACGACAAATGAAATAGTTTAGAATTTTTTAGGGTTAGTTACCCTAAGCTCCCATTTTCACTTCACCACCCCTTATTGTCATTTTATAGACTTAAGCTCAACCCCCTCAACTTATTAAACCAGTCAAAGTTCCCCCCTAAATAGCCATTTCATTACCTTAGAAGTGATATTTATTTACTAAATAGAAATTTTACATTAGATTTGATAAAAATTCCCTCAAGCGCCATGCAACTGACCATATTTTTGTCCAAAAAGATATCATTGTTAGAGTTACAGGATGAGTTGGACTGTTTTAATATGTCGAGGTTTAAGTCTAGAAAAATATAATTAATGGTGGTGAAGTGAAAATGGGTGAAAAGTTGGAGGGGGCTAAATGTAATTAGCCCAATTTTTAAGGATTATTTATAAGAAAATGATGTGTTTTGAAGATGAAGGGATGTGTTTTTGTAAAGGCCTCTCTATCTCTCTCTCTAAAAAAAATTCTTCAGTGGTTGTTAGATATATATGAATTGCACTTGATTCGTTATAGAACCTCTACCAAAATGTGTTTCTAAACTTTTTATTCATTCACTTGATTATAATACATATTGGCATTTTGATCTTTCCCGGTTTTAATTATACGTAGAGCTCATTTAAGGTATATTTTTTTGATAGAGTGTCAGTATTTTTTTAGAAAAACTTCTCCAAAGAACCTGAAATCTCTTTGAAAAACGCTAGTTATTTTTTTGTCCAAATTTTTAGTAATTTAGCAGTATTTTAATAGTTGAAAGCTTATTAAACATACCCTAATCCATTTGGTTTTAGTTAAAATATGTTTCAACGCGACAAAAAGTAAAATGTTGAAATACATTTTCACCTATTTAGAGTTAAATTTTCTTCTCCATTCTCATTTAAAGTTTCATAATTATAGAGGGTGCACTTATTCAGAGTGTCAACCCAACAAAAAATTAATGTTAAAATGTAAAAACATATTTCACTATTTTGCTTTTCATCATGGTTAAAAGTATTTCACTCAGAATCAAATGGGCCCATAATGCAAATATTTAATTTTTTTCCCGATTCTATACGATAAGTTATTCTAATATTTTGGTAGTGTCAATATAGTTGTTGTTGTGCCAAAACATATTAGTCTGACCATCTTCTCCCCCTCCCTCTCTCTCTCTCTCTCTCTCTCTCACACACACACACACATGTTTGTATCGCTCTCTATTTATATTTTCCAATCATTAATTTCGTATATATATTAAAATATTAATATTACGATTATATACACTTTAGTGTATACAAAATTCGGGCAGGCTTCATTTTTCAACTCTTTACCGAGACTATCAATTATTATTATTATTTTTATTACAATTGTAGTTGAATTTCTATTCTATGCTTCCAAACACATTCTAATTGTTATAGATACAATACAACGCAATTTAGCCATTTTTGGTTTAATATCCACAAAGGTAGGGTTGAAATGTGTTTGGTTAGGGCTCAAGTTCAGCGATAGGAAACTCAAATTAGGGCTAAGGATCAATAATTGAAGGCTAAAATCTATTGGGGTTTGGTTCAATCCATGTATGTTTTTACTTTTATATTTCTAATTTTTATTTTATTAATCTGAGAATGTTTTTTTTCTGATTAACTTTCATTTTTGATTTTGTTTGTTAGGTAATTATTTCAATGTGGAATGTTTTGTTTGATTGGCAATTTTTTCAAAATTTATATAATCTGAGTGTGTGGTTTGTATTGGTGTTTGCAATCTTGTCTCCTCAATATATCCCACAAAGTAAAATAAACCCAAAATATGATAAATAACTTTAATAAGGTAACACCATCTACTACATAAACTAGTGTAAGCCATCTGCAATGCATAAGGTTTAAGCTAGTGGGCATACTATAAGGTTTTTCTTTTTCTTTTTTACATAATAGAAGTTTTTTATTTCATTGTAAAAATGTTTTGGAGGTTGTTCTCCTTTCATGGCTATGCCGCTATGTGATTTCTTTTTGTTTATGATTGTTCTTTTCACTGATGGATTTTTTGTTTCACTGATGGATTTTTGTTTTCCTCTTGCTTTGAATGATTTTCTTACAATGTTACTTAAAGTCCCCACCACCACCCCACCCACACGCACAAAAAAATGAAAACCGAGTTATTTGCAATTATTTATTTAAAAGGACTTTGTTTACCATATGGTTTAAATATTGAATTTTCATATCTAATTTTTCCATTAACCCGAGATCTCTAAAGATTCACTAACATCAACTCAACTCTACTCAATTCAACAAAGCTTTTTTCTAATTATTCGGGGTCGGCTACATGAATCCTATTTTTCTATTCCATTATGCCTAGTGCAATATCTTCGGTTAAACTACATGATATCATATCCTTTTTTACAATACCCTCCAAATCAATTTAGCCATAGTTTTAACCCTTGCATTACCTTCAATACTAACTAAATTACTCTTCCTTATGATGGCATCCATTCGTTTACGCTTGACGTGTCCCAACCATCTAAGTCGATTTTCTCTCAATTTATCTTCTATAGGATCTACTTTTAGCAGGTTCACGAATTTGTTCATTTATAATTTTATCCTTTTGAGTTTTACCATAAATCCATCTTAGCATTCACATCTAAGATACGGTTATTTTCTGCACATTTTATTTTTTGGTTGCCCAATACTCTGTCCTACATAACATGGCGGGTCTAATGGTCATCCTATGAAAATTTTCTTTTAACTTCAAAGGTTATTCCTATCACACAATACGTCGATAGCACTTCTCTACTTAACCCACCATGCTATAATCCTATGAGTAACATCATTACTAATATATCCATATTTTTGGATAATCAAGCCTAGATAACGAAAATAATATTTTCTAGGTATCTCTTGACCCTCCAATTTCATCACATCCTCGTTTAACCTCCTATTACTGCTAAAATTTCACTCCACATATTCTATTCTAGTCCTGCTTATTTTAAATCTCTTTATTTCTAGAATTTCTCTCCACAATTCTAATCTGGCATTGATCCCCGTCTTAGTCTCATCCACCAAAATAATATCATCTGCAAATAGCATACACCATGACACCTCATCTTGTATTTGTCCAGTCAACTCATCCTTAACAAGAGCAAAGAAATAAGGACTTTGTAATACCCCGTATTTCTGAGTATTTGGAATTTAATTAATTCAGTAATTCTTTCAATTTAGTTTTAACTTACACATGCGCCGTAATTTGATGGAATTAAATATTTTGGAAGAATAAGGGTTTATTGTTGGTAGAATAATTTGTGCAACAATTATTATACGTCGTAGTGAGTGATAACGACAGGACGGTGTTGGATCTCAACTGGGGGTCGCATGTAGACTATACGAGGTCAAGATAGGAAATTATTATAGAGTGACTCGGACGATGATTTAGAGGTCACGGTTGATTCCAAAAGGGTCAAAATAGTCTGAAAAGTATATCGGGTGTATAGTTTGGGTCCCGGGGCGATTTTCGACCAACTCGACACCGTTTGAGGGCATTTCGATCATTTGGGAGTTTAGGTTAGAAGTAACTCCAAAAATTAAAACATTATATCTGATCTTTTGGGTTAAATTCTAGGGTTAACATGAATTAGACCGAGGAGAGGCCATAGGAGGAGAAGAAGAGAAAACCTAAGCCTCCTCTACATAAATTCTCACCCCGAACGTGACGAAATCGAAGTCGGAGCAAGGGAGATCAGTCATATTTTCCTATCAACAAATTGAGACCTGGAAATACAAAGCAAGTGTTTATCTTTCATGTTTTTGAAGAAGTTATAATATCCATGTAGTGTAGGGATTTTAATTTCATGATTTCAATTATATTCTTAGGATTTAGATTAATAGAACTCATGACTCGGTGTAGGATTGCATATAGAATGAATCCCTATGTGAAGATAAAATTAAATTAGAATATATGTGACGATTAAGATGGAAAGTTTATGGGTTCTCGATAGAAGAACATGAATCTTCAATGACATTGGGTTTAATTGATGAACATGAGATGCCAATCTGCCAGAATTTTTTACGTGAATTTAAGCGTATGTCATTTCAATTGTTCTTGGAAGTAAAGTTCAATCCATAGCATTATAGATAGGTATATGTCTTAGCTTTCCAATGAGCTTTGATTCAGGTCATTTGGAGTTGTGTGGACGGAGTAATCGACGTTTTACTATAGGGTGTCTCATCTATCAACATAGTAATCTGTCAGAATTTTTTACGTTACTTTAAACGTATGCCATTTTAATTGTGCTTAGAATTAGAGTGCAAGCCATAGATTTATGGAAAGGTCTATGTCTTATATGTTCAATGATATTTTAATGAGGTCATGTTGAATTCTATAGAGGGAGAAATCAAATTTTATTACAGGGTGTTTAATGTGTCCGAAAATTTACGAATCGATTCGGTTTTCCAGATTTTGACAGTTTTCCCTTTTAAGCCTAGAACTTGTGTATAATTCTTGGGGGAAATTTTATGATGCCTTTCAATTATAGTGTGGGATATAATGATCATCTGTAATCCAAAGGGTAAGGTTGGGTCTTAGTTATAAGTGAGAAGAATTAAGGCTAAGGTTAATCGGGCATAATTTGTAATGCGAGTGAATTCGGGAGAATGGGAAAGGATCATGGAGAAATGAGTGAACCTATGATTTCACCTAGTAGTGTATTATCTATTGATATTTAATCAAGGGGTAACTTGGGCCCTTTGGGTAGAGAATAATACTTGGGAAAATGTGATAGAGGGTATATTCGTATATTGATTAGTACGTTGAGTATTTGTGAGACACGTAATATATGGGTTATATTATCGGTTCAGTGTAGACCTATGCGGATTTTATTATATACCTATGCAGAATTTATTATAGGTTGAGTGTATATCTATGTGGATTATATTTATAGGTTGAATGTATACCTAAACGAATGATGTTTAAAGTTTGAATGTATACATATACGGATTATATTTATAGGTTGTGCGTATGCCTATATGAGATACATGGATTAGGTTATGTGTATGCATATTATTTGCTTTCTTATGTGTGAATATACCTACGCTACCTACTATCACGGAGGTCCCATGCAGAGGGCGATCCTACCTTGATGATTCCAGTGCGTTCTGGATTGATGCCTATGAACATAGAACCTAGGTACGTACTATCGAGTGTATGATAGCTTTTATGTTCAATTGGATACATTAGGTGTGTACGTAACCCGTAGGTTTGGAACTATGTTTGCCTCCAATATGTGTGTGACACCCCGACTAATTATATACCGGGTAGCTACTCCTTTATTAAATTAAATCAAAACGCCAAGTTGGCTCAGTTAATAGCATCACTGTCGAAAACATTTTATTATTACTAACCACCTAGTATTTAAAAAGTAAGTTGCCAAATTTTAATTAAAGTCTGATTAACATGCAATAAGTGTAATGAAGGAAACATAACGCCATTCACCATAATGAAGTAATAGAATAACCGGAACATGATATAAATAAAACTGGAGGAAAAACTCCTCATAATATAATCCCACAACTGACATAAATAATGAAATACTAAATACTGAAATGAATACATGCCAAAGTCTGAAAAACTGAAATGGAAATGTATCTAATAGAACTTGGGCAACATGCCCTACAACCGAGGAATAAGGAATAAGGAATCCAAAAGATATAAGCGTCTAAAAGCAAATCCCTGTAGCTTCCACAAGCAGCTACAGCTCGTCATCAGAATGAGAATCCTATGCATGGTGACCTTGTGGCTGGGCACCTAAAAATGGTTTTACAAAAAGGTAGATTTGAAAGCAAACGGGTCAGAGCCCGAATGTGGAGATATTTTAAAAAACTGCAAGTGCTTTAAAAACATTTAAAACAGTATATGCAAAGTACATGTTAGGACGTGCTCTCACATGATATACTCACCTCTCGTCTAACTGTGCACTCCTAACGTTCCTGTACCCATTCATGTTTATCTCTTAACTATCTAAAGAGTTTCTAACACTTCTACTCAGTTCACTTTATAAGTTCCATCCTTAACAATTAAATAGAGAGTTCTCCTATAATTCTCGAATTCCCAATTATTAACAAAACCATTTATTGATAAAAGTTCCATGTTTATCTTTTCAAAACATTAACATAATTATACTCACGATTTTTCATCTTAGATTCCTTCTCATATAACCGTATATTTTTCACATCATAAATATACAATACGAGCACCCAAAGGCTAAGCTGCGGTGCTCACATACTCTGCTATCCATCCCGGTACATCACGTACGTAAGGATTACAAATTCCGAATCTCTCAGAAATTGTTGGAATAAACACCACACACATAATTGGAGGCGAACATAATCCACATATCCATGGTCACGCACATACCTATGCTCCATGGTCAGCTGGCTTATTAACTCACAAATAAGTCGTTCTCTTGAACTATGTCCTCGAGGTACCAATTTAAATCCGGGCAACACAAGGATAAGAAGGCCCTAAGCGAACGTAACCTCCGTGATAGCAAGTATGGTAGGTATGTCATACACATAAGATTATATACTAAGCATTCACACATCTTAGATATCTCGATAATTAATAAGGGTATACTCTACATCATTATACCATTATTCCAAATTCATATATTTCAAATATCCCGGTAATATATAAATTAAATAGTCGACACGTCTCTCGTCGTAATTTCTTAAACTTAAACCTATCTCAAATAGACTATTAAGTTCCCATAATTCTCCCATATAACATCATAATACTTAAGGTCTTTACTTCTGCCCCAAACTTTATTTCATCAAATTATTCAAATTTGTACTATTAACCCAAATATTATCTCACGTAACGAATCTCATTAATTTAGAATAATTCCTCAAATTAAATTCCAATTTAAGTCCAATCTCATAATCATGTCTACTGGTCTTCCCTAAAGTTAAGGGTAATCACAATGTCTCCAATAATATTAATCAAGGGTTAACACCATTAAAATCCAATTTAAGGAAAACTTTATTCATTCTGGGAAGGTCGATCGATCGACCTTGACCTTCGATCGATCGATGGTGGTCGATCGATCGACTGAAGAACATCGATCGATCGAACGCACCAGGTCTGTTACGGACTGCTTCGTTTTGTAGTTACAGTTTCGTCCCAAAACTCCATTTTTAAGCATGAAACTACAAGGTAAGGTTACTATAACATGATACTAACATTCTACAACGGTTTTAACATTCTAAGTCTCATAATTCATCATTTAAAAGCTTAGTTTAGATCAAAACTACATCAAACTATTTTCCAGAATTCTTCCATTCAAGAACATCATCAAACTTCTTCTAATTCCTCTTTTAGATTATCAAGGTTCTGTTGATCACAATTAAATTCGTCCAGAATATACTACATGCAATTCCTACATAAATCATGGCTTTTAACTTCCAATTCATGGGTCTAATTTATCTCCAAAAATCAATTTTGAAAATTCCTAAACATGGAAACATATCTTGAATTAAAGGAGTTTAAATCACTTGCCTTAATTAACTCAGAATTTGGTGTTGAATCTTGATAGCCAAGTTGTTCTCCCTCTCACTTTTCTGCAGAATTCTCTTCCTTCTCTCTCTCTCTCAAGCTCTTCCCAAGGTAGAAGACAATGGAGGTTATGGAGGTGTGTCTTGATTTTGGTAAGTTGGAAGTATATTTCAACTTCTCCCGTAGCCCATTAAGTCTCTAAATGGTAGTAGTGGGTTAAGTGGGTTAAGGAAATAGTCAGCTTATAAATTCCATTTTCGTCACTTTTTAATTCCCAAAAATACAAATTACTAAAATACCCCTTATGATGCCGGCATGGCCCACAAATATCCTGGGACCCAAACTAAACTTCCGGCTAGTGTTTTCTGACTATCTCGACCCTTCCGGGCGCGTTGGCGCTCTCAAAATGACCATACGGTTAATGGAACTAAAATTCACTTTTTAATTATATAACACAATACCATGACGTGGCGGTCACACGCGTCAAGCAAAATTCCCAAATTACCGTATTTAAATCTCACGACAATTTCAATATTACCAATATTCATATAATGCCAAGTATGCACATTATAATAAAATACTAACTCACATCTCGTTAATATTATTATCCGGATTAATTTCCAATTACTAAGCATTTAATTCAATTAATCCCCAAAATAAATATCGCAGAAAATACGGGGTATTACATACTTCCCCCCTAATAACTGAATTTCGTCCCGAAATTCGGAACTAGAAAGTACCTGGTAAGAATAACTCTGGATAACGTTCGCGCATCTCATCCTCGGGCTCCCATGTGGACTCCTCGACATTATGATGTCGCCACTGAACACGCACTAACGGAACTATCTTTGACCGCAGTTTCCGCTCACTTCGGTCCAAAATAGCTATCGGCCCCTCCTCGTAGGAGCTATCCGGCTAGAGATCAATGTCCTCCACAACAATGAGAGAATGAGCCAAATTATCTCTAAGGTATTTCCTAAGCGAGGAAGTATGAAACACATCGTGAATCCGATGTAAATGCTCCGGTAACCCAAGTCTATACGCAATCGGCCCAATCCTCTCAATAATAGGGAATGGTCGCACATATCTCGGTGCCAACTTCCCTTTCTTCCCGAAACGCATAATCCCCTTCATAGGAGATACTCTGAGCAAAACCTGGTCCCCCACTTGGAACTCTCTGAAGAATCTCCTCGCATCAGCATAACTCTTCTGTCTGTCCTGAGCCACCCGAATGTGACTGCGAATCAATTCTATCCTTGCTGAAGTATCCTGAATCACTTCCGGCCCAAGTAGTTTGTTGTCACCCACCTCCAACCAACATGCTGGGGAACGACAAGGTCTACCGTACAATGCCTCAAATGGAGCCATGACAATGGTGAACTGATAGGAGTTGTTGTAAGAAAACTCCACCAGTGGGAGATACTGCTCCCATCCACCCTCAAAGTCAATGGTGCACATACGTAGCATGTCCTCTAACATCTGATTTGTGCGCTCGGTCTGCCCATCGGTCTGCGGGTGATACGCCGTACTCAACCGCAATTCCGTGCCCATGGCCTGCTGAAAACTCTCCCAAAACTGTGAAACAAATACCTTGTCTCGGTCAGACACGATATTTAAGGGCACACCATGAAGTCTCACTATCTCTGCAATAAAGAGCTGGGCATACTGTCCCGCAGTGTAATCTGTCCTGACGGGTAGAAAATGAGCGACCTTCGACAACCTGTCCACAATAACCCAAATGGAGTCGTGCCCTCTCTGCGACGTAGGCAACCCCGTGATAAAGTCCATAGAGATGCTCTCCCACATCCACATCGGGACCTCTAATGGCTGTAGTAGTCCTGTCGGTCTCTGATGATCCACTTTTACGAGCTGACAAGTGGCGCATTTGAGACAAACTCGGCAATATCTCTCTTCATCCCGCTCCACCAATACTGACGTCTCATGTCTTGGTACATTTTGTCCCCTCCGGGATGTACCGTGAGCCGTGCGACTCTGCCATCACCTCATGCCGCAATTCCTCCCCTTCCGGAACCACCAATCTCCCATTGAAGCGTAATCCCTCGTCCGAGCTAACGGTATAGGATTCGGCTCTTTCTGCTAATAATCGAACTATCTGTTCCTGACAGAACGAGTCATTTGCTTGTGCCTTCACCACTTTCGTGACAATCTGTGGTGTAACAGTCATCACAGACATGAATGATCGGGCCACTGCATCCTGGTGTCCCAATTCCTTCCACTTGGCCTCCCACACATCTGCCACCTCATCTACCGGTCTACGGCTCAACGCGTCTGCCACCACGTTAGCCTTCCCCGGGTGATGCTGGATATCGAACTGATAATCTTTCACGAATTCAAGCCACCTCCGTTGCCGCATATTCAGCTCCTTCTGCGTGAATAGGTACTGTAGGGACTTGTGATCCGTGAACAATCGAAACTTTTCCCCCAAAAGGTAATGTCTCCAAATACGAAGAGCAAACAACACTGCCGCTAACTCCAAGTCATGAGTAGGGTAATTCTTCTCGTGAGGCTTAAGCTTACGGGAAGCATAAGCTATGGCCTGACTCTCTTGCTGTAGTACACCTCCAAGTCCTTGTAAGGACGCATCGGTGTAAACAAGATACTCAACTCCCGGTCTCGGCAAAGCTAACACAGGTGCTGAGGTTAACTTGTCCTTCAACTCATCAAATGCCAACTGACAGGCATCACTCCAAATAAACGGCACACCTTTACGGGTTAGGTGTGTCATGGGACCCGCTATCGTGGAGAAACCTCGAATAAACCTTCAGTAGTATCCTGCTAGGCCCAAGAAACTACGGATCTCTGTCGGTGTCGTGGGCTGTCCCCACTCCCTCACCGCGGATACCTTCCCCGGATCAACCGATATTCCCCGGTCGGAAATAATATGCCCCAAAAACTGAACCTCCTTCAGCCAAAACCCGCACTTCTCATATTTTGCATACAACTCATTCTGGCGCAGTGTCTGCAAAACTAGTCTCAAGTGCTCGGCATGCTCCTCCTCTGTCTGGGAGTAAACCAAAATATCATCGATGAAGACAATGACAGACTGGTCTAGGAAATCCCTGAACACCCTATTCATCAAGTCCATAAATGCTGCTGGAGCGTTGGTCAAACCAAATGGCATAACCCGAAACTCGTAGGAACCATATCTCGATAAGAACGCAGTCTTCGAGACGTCCTCCTCCCTGATACGCAACTGATGGTATCCAGGTCGCAAATCAATCTTTGAGAAGCAAGAAGCTCCTCTCAACTGGTTGAATAGGTCATCGATTCGAGGCAACGGATACTTATTCCGTATCGTGACCTTGTTTAACTCCCGGTAGTCCACACACAATCTTAGTGAACCATCTCTCTTCTTCACGAACAATACAGGGTACCCCACGATGAAGTATTCCTCCGTATAAACCCCTGACCCAATAACTGCTCAATCTGATCGCGTAGTTCTCGCAAATCTGTCGGAGCTATACGGTACGGTGCGCGTGTTATAGGTCTCGTATCTGGTAGTAAGTCTATGATAAAGTCTTTCTCTCGACTGGGGTAATCCAGGTATATCCTGAAATACATCGACAAACTCTCTAACAACCGGAATCGATTCAAGTGGTATAACCACCTCCTTAGAGGTCTTCTCCTCTATACAGTACAAATGAGTGGACGATCCTCCCTAGAAACGAGGCATCGCCACCAAAAACATCTATTGCCCGGGAGTGGCAAAGATAATACTCCTACTCGAACAGTCAATCATGGATCGGTACGCGACAAGCCAATCTATACCAATAATGGCATCATACTCGGTCATCTCTAATACTAACATATCTTCAGGTAATAACAATCTACCAATCTCTACTCCCACTCCCCGACATATAAAAAGAACCATTTCCCCAGTGATGAGTCTACCTACGTTACAGTGCTCAATACTGTGGTTAATAACCCTAAGGTCTTCGCATACTATGTAATTATAAAATAATTGAGTTATCCCAGTAACAAAGTTTAACCCAAAAGTCTCGTGGATAGAAAACATACCCCAAATCGCGGGTGGTGCATGAGGGGCGGCTGCCTGGTTGATATTATATATATGTCTGTACTGTAATTGCCCCTGCTGCGCTAGAGCTTCAGGAAAAGTTGTTAGGGCTAGTACTTGAGCTGGTGCTGGGAGGGCGGTGGGAAACATATGCCTCTGCAACTCCTGTCGGACACCCTGTTGCTGTGGGGTCCTGCCCCTATCTGGACAATCCTGGCGTTTATGGCCATATTTGCCACATATGAAACATCGGCCTTTGAAATAACTCCCCTTCTGACCTTGCTGTTGACGGTGTCGGTCTTGCTGACTCGGGACCTTATTCCCTTTTCGAAATTGCTTCATCTTACCACGCTGTTGATTAGAACTGACTTGGTCTTGGGTAGTTTGTTGTCGCAATTTCGGGGTCTTCGCACATTTTTCAATTTTATTCCCATGCATCTGGCTAACCTCTCTAGGTCTTTTGCCTCTTTTAAGTTGTATGCTGCGTTCTTGGTATTGTAGAACTGCAGTGGTAACTGCTTGTGCCACGATACCTGCTATCTCAGCGGTTGATATCCTTTCTGGAGATACCTGAGGTGTGAGTCGATCTTGTCCATTGACTCCCTTAACCGTTTTAGCTAGTTCTTCAGGACGGTCCATCTGAAAATTTAAGTAAATTTGGATGAGTTCATCATTCAAATAAACAAATCGCGGAAGTACGAATTCCCAATGTAAAAAGATTAATACAACATTCCTAGTATTAGGGCTCTATATCAAAGAAAGCTCAGCGGAAACATAATAAGCCGTACAGATCCTCAAGGACACTAGAACCTGATGCTCTGATACCACCTGTGACACCCCGACTAATTAAAATTTGGCAACTTACTTTTTAAATACTAGGTGGTTAGTAATAATAAAATGTTTTCGACAGTGATGCTATTAACTGAGCCAACTTGGCGTTTTGATTTAATTTAATAAAGGAGTAGCTACCCGGTATTTAATTAGTCGGGGTGTCACAATGTGTTAATTTGATTTATGGTTCAAAGGTGATATATGAACCGGTAGTCCTTGATTTGGTATGAGAGGTACATGGACTTGATAACAGAGTATGCCACTCTGCATTGCAGGGGCCAGTCCGGGAGATGACACACACACGCACACACACACACACATAATACACACTTGGGTGATTTATCCTACTTGTGTGTAATGTAGGAAGGATAGATAGTGTAAATCTAAAAATGACTCTATTATAAGATAATCTAGTTACTGGATGAAAGTAGTAAAGTTACATAATGTATATCTAAAGACGATTTAATTAGAGTAACTTAATGAAATTATTTAAGGATAATATACGTGAAATACATACGGTTAATGTTAACTATTAGTATTACGATAGCGTACTGTATGCGCTGTACAAGGGGAGTTAAAGAGAAATTTAATTAAGGACTTAATGATAATTAGAGGTATACTGTAGCGTGTTGGATGGGCGTTACGGGTGAGCTAAACCGAAATTGTGGTTAGTTAGATACTTATGAGATATAGTTGGGATGGGTAGCATAACTAGGTGGTATAAATTGGAAAATTTAAGTGTGCACTATAGATGAGAGGTGAGGAACTCAATAGAGTGTACGTGGACTAATATGTGTAATCAATAACTGCTTTTAAACTGTGATTTAAATGCTTGCAAGATATTTTCAAAAGGTTTTCTTGGGTTCTGACCCATGTGAAAAATATTTTCAAAACCTTTTAGGTGTTCAACCATACGGATGCCCAGCTTGATGATCTATTCCAGGGATGCGTAGCTGCAGCATTTATGGATGCTTGCCGAATTTGGATTATACGCTTCAATTATTTCATTCCTAGAGTAGGATGCAGTTCAGTTATTTCATTTGGGCATGTTTCCCGTTCAGTTATTTCTTTTATTTTAGTTACGACTGTGTACTTAGGTTTATATTTTTTTCTATTGGACTTTATATTAACCCTAGGAACCGATGGTTTATTCGGTATGATTTTATTTAGTGATTTATCTGGTGATGAATTTGGATTATTACTGCTTGAATTGTTTAGTTATTGTTTTTATTTTCGCATGTTATTGTTTAATGAAAGATAAAATTTGGCACCGAATTATTTAAAACGTAGGTGGTTAGTAATTTAAAAAGTTTTCAACAGTGATGCTAAGAATGAACCAAATGAGATTCATGTTTTATTTTATAAAGTACTAATCACCCGGTATTTAAATAGGCATGGTGTCATAGATGGTATCAGAGCCAGGTTCTTGTGTCCTTAGTATTTGTGCGAATTTTTATGTTTAAGCTTAATGTTCCTTGATATAGAGACTTATTGTAGGATTGCTGTGTTCTCACTTACGTATGATCATTTACGTTCTTCTGCCGATTACTTTGTATTTGATGGTGAACTCATACAATTCGATATAATTTCAAATGCCACCCAGGAGAGGACAACCAACTAGAGCAGTAATGAGGGCTGGTGAGGAAAGGGAGGCTAAAAAAAAGCCACGGGTACCATAGCAATAGCAGTCACAAGTGACGGTGACGGCCGCACAGGTGTCTGAGATAGTGGCATAGGTAGTCAACGTAGCCATGACTGCTATGGTAGTTCACTTTCCACAAGCATAACCATAATCGCTAAAGGCACCAGTAGTTTAAGCCCATATGGGGCCATTGGTTTGGCAAAAGGTTAGGGAGGCTTTCCAGAAGGCCCACCCACCAGAGTTTTAGGGGGGCTCAGATGTAATTTATAGCATGCCAACAAAAGAAGTACCTACAGCACCATCTTCAGATGATTTAGTGCAGTAACACTCAAAAGCAAATGTTGACTACATTCAAGCTCTTGGGAGCAGCGCTACGGTGATAGGACTCAGCTGCCATTACTGAGGAGAGAGATACTATGCCAATTATGGAGTTTGGGGAGCGGTTCGACCCCAAATATTTCCCATCACTGTCCAGACAGAGACGAGGAAGAAGTTCATTGAAGTAGTGGAGGGAGATCGCACGGTGGCAGAGTGTGAGGAAGAGTTCATCCATTTGGCCGAATTTGTACCAGATTAGGTAAATAGCAAAGGGAAGAAAAACATGAAGATTTTGGATGGACTTGCCTAGAGGATCAAGCAACATTTTATTGGAAACCCAATATTAAAAACTTGTACTGACGTTGTTAGTGTGACAATACTTCACTTCTAGGATCGGCGCTTCTATCTGAGGGGAAATAAGAGAGTGGGAGAATCTAGTCAGGCAGGTGGAGAAGGAGGGAGAGGCACCAATGGGACATATCAGCAACAGGTGTCTAGATACCAGGGGCAGGATTCCTGGAAGAGAAATGATGCCAAGAGGTTTAGTCCAGGAAGTAACCATCCTGAGAGTCAGGGTTTCAAGCAGGGCCAAAAAGATCCTCAACAGCAGAAGCAACATATTCCTCAAGGCTGCCAGGGCCAAGGGAATAATGGGGGAGGTCAGCTGGGTGGTGATCAGAGGTAGAGAGATTTGTCTACCCTATGTTTCACTTGTAGGTGTGTAGGCTATAAAAGAAGGGATTTTGCAAAGTGATGAAGGGGTAAAACACAGGATGAGGTCCTAGATGTATAGCCGTTGCAGCAGATCTGCAGTTACTTCCGACGTGAGAATTACGTTCAGTAACCGGTCGACCAGGTAAGGCAGATAGCGAATGGAGGTAATATTTTATTTTATCCTTACGAGTATGGGTGTCTTGGGTGTGTCACATTACATGATTGTTAACACAAAAATTCATGGGTGAGTCGGGTTTTGTGGGTACGTTAGCAGTGTCAACCTTATTATGAAGATATTAACTGTTGGGTAGAAGGACTTTTTGGTGTCGCCTGTAGGGGAGTGTGGACACTAAGAGGATTTTTATGTTATGGTTTACTACTTTTGGTGAAAATTAGGAAAGTAGAGTTTGCTATGATATCATGTAGTGACTGGATCTCGAAGGTTTGAGCGATAGTAGATTTTCTGATAAAACTATCGTGTGTGTTATTCTAGGGTGAAATATATTGTTTTGCGAGGCATCAACTGAAAGAGGATTAGGCCTACATATATAAACTATATTGTATCGTAGACTTCGGCGAGTATGTTGTCTTATTATATTTGATCCCGGTGAGTAGGGACGTTTACTGATGTGATTCAGGGTGCATTATGTTCATTATCAAGTGAAGAGATATAGCTCGTTATTTATATAGCGTTGAGAACTTTGTGATATTGATAACACAATATTGTATTTTGGTCTTTAGTGATATGAGAGTGGACGAGTAGACTTTTTATGTCAGCAAGAGGTAATTTGGGAGTATATGTTATGGACCGAGGGCCTAACGGATCTCGACGACCGGTAATTTTAGTTAGTGTATCGAGGGGTTCCTTATTTGGATTTTCCTTTGCGAGACATCCCACGCATGAAACTTAGCGAACGTTGGAAGTTTGGAGAGGTTCAGTAAGTAGGACATGGGTTTTGTACCCTAGTTATTATACGTATATATAGTTATAACCAAGAGTTGATAGTTAGATCATTGATTTAAGGCTAAGGGAGTCAGGTAGCATTTGAGCGGTTATGCACGGGTATAGGGTGTATGGGCACCCTGGGTAGTTAAATCCTTTTAGATTATTCGCGATCAGAAGCGGCAGATATGTATGCAGTATTCTTAAGGTTTTGGGAATGAGGGAGCATACGAGACTTTTAGTACCGCGCTTATCCTAATTTTGAGGACGAAATTCCTTTCTAAGGGGGGAAGTATGCAATACCTCATATTTCTGAGTATTTGGAATTAAATTAATTCAGTACTTATTTCGATTTAGTTATAAATTACACATGGGGCGTAATTTGATGGAATTAAATATTTTGGGAGAATAAGGATTTATTGTTGGTAGAATTATTTGTGTAATAAATATTACACGTCGTAATGAGTGAGATCGACGGGAATGTGTTGTATCTCAATCGGGGATCGCATTTAGACTATTCGAGGTCAAGATAGGAAATTATTGTTGAGTAACTCAAATGATGATTTAGAGGTCACGGTTGATTTAGAAAGGGTTGAAATAGTCAGAAAAGTATACATGGGTGTATAGTTTGGATATACCAAGTGGGAATTAAATTAGAAAAGAAAAGAGAAAAGAAAAGAAATGCAAAAAATATCTGCAGAAAACAGAGCATCGATCGATCTATGATTTGGTCGATCGATCTACCAAGGCCAAATTTCGGCAATTTAACATAGTCGATCGATCTACCAAATCGTCGATCGATCGATCAAGCAGGGGCAGCACACTGCATTGCTGTTTTGGTTTCCAAGCTTTTCTCGTCCGCTGAAATCGCCGTAACTTCTTCGTTATGAATCGGAATCGCGCGCCGTTTGCGGCCACGCGAAGCTTGCGATGAGGGATACAACTTCCATGAAGATGTTGGGCCAGGTGCCCAATCTATAAAATGACTAAAATGCCCTTGAACGTGCGGTTGCGTACGGAAATTGCGCGGAATGCGTCCGAATCCCATACTTGGTACCTAAATACCTACAAAAGCCCAATTATACCTCATATAGCATGTTAACAATATAAACCGAGGTTGTCTGGTTAACGGGCTTAAATATAGAGATTAAGGCACCCGAGGGGGCTAAAACGCGTAGGTTCGGAGGATGAAATACGCAATATTTGCGTATCATCAGAAACTCACCTCCCTTGAACACCGGGTGCACTTAAGCATCCTGGATTTACGCTTTCAAGTTTTGGTTCAGTTCTATTGTGCGTTCTAATGTATCCTTCACCATTGCATCATTTCATGGAAATTTTAGACATGCTGATTCAAAGCGCCCCTTACAAAATAGATGGAACCAGATGGTTTAAACAGGGAGTGCAACTAGGAACGGGGTTGATTGGGATTCCTTCTTAGTGATCAACAATCCCATCAATAGAAATTATGATATCGCTAATCCAATAATTATAGGTTGCTACATAGCTGGCCAAAATCTTGCCCCACTCTCATACTTCTGATCATATACATTGATAATATGATGACGAAAAACCATATAGGTAAAGGCAAAAAAGGACAATGATGCAATCCTCGAAAGAAAACCTTGAATGACAGACTTAATACCTTTCACTTCTATTAGTGGCTTCAAGAAAGGAAGAACCTTCTCAATGCCCTCAATGTTAGCTATTGATTGAACAAGGGCTATAGACATCATAAAAAATAATGTAAGAAAAAAAATACAAAAACAACCCCATGAGCAGTCTTCGGACAACGAGTTTAACATATGGTATTTCCAGATTATCCCAATAAACATCACGTAGTTCTGGTGCCCATTTTGTTAATTAAGTGGTAGTATTATTTGATTGCTGAGTTTGAGCATAAATAGCCATGCCCCATCGCTATTTGAATGAAACAAACACTACGAGAATTATGGCATTATGGCTATATGGATACTACGATTTCAGTACCTGTGAAGCTGTTGATGATTGAGTTGTAGATGCTACCTATTGAGGTTCTACTAAAACCTAAATTGATTTACTGACTTACATTAACTTGAAATTTTGGGGTAATACTAAGGGTTTTCTTGATATGTTTGATTTTGATACAAATTGATTTTGATACAAATTGATTTAATATGAGTTTCTTTTCGCTACCAAGTTTTGTTTTAGTTTTGTTTTTTTGGATGTTATACATCCATGGAAATTTGAAGCCACTGTATGAATGCAATATGTATACTTTGTAAACTTAATCTTTATGGAGGGCCTTAAAATCTTCATTTCCTATTTTATTTCTATTTTTTGTTGAACATACTTGATTGTGCATTTTAGTTGGAGTTGTAGTATGGTATAAATTTCTTTAATATGGCATCTTTCAAATTAGTAACCACTATACCTTTTGTTGTTCTTACCAGAAATAAATAAATCATGGAAAATTTGTGGATTGCCGATCAATATCATAGAGGTGATATAAGTTCTTCCATAAACATTGTTTACTCGAAAGTTCTTCTATAATTAACTGGTGAGAATAATCTCTCGCTCTCTCTCTCTCTCTCCCCCCCTCTCCCTCACTAGTAAAAACTGTTATTTATAAATAACAATAATAGGGTTGTCTTTTATTATAAATATTAATATATATTTAATACAAATAAAAATGTTAAATATATTATAATAACAGTTAAATATAAAAACTGTTAAATATATTATATTAACAGTCCAATAAATAATAGTCAAAAAAATATTTAAAATGTTAAAACATATAAAAACTGTTAAGAAAACAGTTATATATTATAATAACAGTTTAAAATGTTAAAAACTGTTATAACAGTTATTTTTTAAATATAAAACTCTTATATATATAATATATATTTACAGTTAAATAATATATATATATATATATATATATATATATATATATATATATATATATATATATATATATATATATATATATATATATATATATATATAAACAGTTAAATAACAGTGAAATAACTGTCATATATATAAACAATTATTTTTTTACTATAAAACTGTTAAAAAAATAATAAATACTGTTATATATTATAATAACAGTAATATAAATAACAGTTATATAAATAACAGTTAAATATATTATAAATATTTATATGTATGATATAACATTTAAATATTTATATGTGTTATATAACATCCTATAAATAACACTTAAATATATAATCCTTTCTTTTCTCTGTGAGTGAGAGATAATGGAAATGATCAATCATAAGTGTATAGGAGTCTTTTAACTTTTATTTGAAAATAAAATGGAGTGTTACATGATTTTGTTGGAGTGGGAATAACTTTACCTATATAGTATTTGACTAGCTTTTTTAATTGACTAACCATATTTTTTATTTTGTATCAGGTTACATTTTTTAAAACTACGGACAACTATTATGATGCAGGACGACTTCAGTTGATATATATGTTATTTTTTTAACGAAGTTTGTTTCGTTGAAGTATATGTTAGATGAATATTGATATATATGTAAATTTTTTTACGAAGTTTGTTTCGTTGTATTATTTGTTAGATGAAATTGAGATCATTGAATATTGTTAGGTTGGTTGTTATCCCTTAAGAGGGTGGATGTCTATTAAACAAAGAAGATTGTGTCCAATTTTTTTTTAAATGGACACTTTATTTATTTGAGGCACAATGTAAATTCAGTTGATGAAATATTATATATTTTATGATATATATGAATTTGTTTGATGAATTTAGACAATTTGAAGAATGTTGGACAATTTGTTATTTGTTAAGTAGGGTGGATAGTTCTATAAACAAAGGAGATTATGACCAATTTTTTAAAAATTACACTTCATTTTGTCGGGGAATGATATTTTGTCGTTTTGCAATTAAATACTTTGGAAATTTCGTCGTTTCGCGATTACGTACTTTTGAAATTTTCGTCGTGCCTTCAGGCACGGGCATTTAGCTAGTATATATATATATGTATGTATGTATTGTGTTATAACACACTAAATGTTACTATTTGTGAAAATATTATAGATATAAACCTAACCCAATGCCAACCGTACACACCCCAAACCGTAGCTCCGGTGGATCCAAACCCCATTTATCCAATATTCTCTTATTTTCTAAGGTCTACGCCAGCGACACCCCATGTCACCCCAAATCAGAGCTCTGGTGAAGGTTTTTGTAGCTCCGACAATGAGGGTGGGTGGTGGTGGGGATTGGATGGCGCTAGCACGAACCGTTAAAATTAAGACACTATAAAAAAAGAGGTTTGGATCAATCGTATATATATATACTGTGTTATAACACAGTAAATATTACTATTTGTGAAAATGTTACAGATATAAACCTAACCCAATGACAACCCTACTCACTCCAAACCGGAGCTCCGGTGGATCCAAATCCCATTTATCCAATATTCTCTTATTTCCTAAGGTCCGCGCCAATGGCACCCCATGTCACCCCAAATCAGAGCTCTGATGAATGTTGTTGTAGCTCTGACGATGGGGGTGGGTGGTGGTGGGGATTGGATGTCTCTAGCGCGGACTGTTGAGAATAAGATAATATCGGAAAAAAGAGGTTTGGATCCACCCTATATATATATATATATATATATATATATATACTGTGTAATAATTACACAGTAAATGTTACTGTTTGTGAAAATGTTACAGATATAAATCCATTTCTCTTTCTCGTGCATACAGTAAAGTTTACTGTCTGTGTAATTTTTTTTATTTGAAATTATATAGGCTTCATGGATCGAGTTTGATAGATCTCGTCGAGCAGATTTAAAAAATATTAATTTTGCGAAAAACGGATATGTCAATTAAAAGTAATGATCATTTGAAGATTAAAAAAATAGTTCAACCACTTATATAACTTCCTCGAGGAAGTTACGAATGGTTGGTTTTAAAAAAGTAAAATTGTGAAAAAAAAGTTCCAAAAAAATAGGAGTAGTACTTATATGTAAGGGGAAAACATGATGGGACTAGAATGCCTAAAAAAAGGTCTAATAGGATATAAATGGGAATGCCCCTAAAAAAATCTAACTCAAAATAAAAACTGTCAAATATTGCCAAAAGAATATTATTTTAAGTAAGGGTATCTTTGATAACACTAATTTTTTATGAAAAATACAATATATGAAGTCAGTTTCAACTTTTGGATGTTTGATAAAAAAAATTAAGGAATTGATTTCTTTAAAACAAGTCACATAACCACTTTTTTCTCAAAAAGATGGAATTAAAAAACCTCATCCCACCTTGTTATTCATTTTCCAAGCAAAAGAATTGCCACACTAAAAAAATTGATTAAAAAAAATAAGAAAATGAATAAAAACCCAAAAATAATGAAAAAAATCCAAAAAGTGAATAAAATCCCAAAAATAGTGAAAAAAATACATAAAGTGAATAAAACCCAAAAAAAAAATGAAAAAAATCCAGAAAGTGAATAAAAACCCAAAAATAATGAAAAAAATACATAAAGTTAATAAAACCACAAAAATAATGAAAAAAATACATAAAGTTTTCAATTCCATGGAAATTGACTCTTATCGCTTATTTTTCATCTTTTTTTATCAAACACACCCTTAATTTTTCAAAGGTACCTTCAAATATTTAAAACTCATACAAAAAATATAAATAAAATATATTTTTTAAATACCACACGAAAGTCTCCTATTTAGGATCTTGTGCCTGGGCCCCTCTCGAAATGGCAATAACGTACATTAAAGGTTTATTTTTACTTTAGTACATTCGGCCTTCTTTCTCGCAACACATTTGGTGTCATTTCAGGTTCAACAGTAGCGGATTAAGTCCAAACACAAATCAATGAGAATGCGATACATTAGTGTGTTTAACCAATCTGAGTCGGTCTAAAATTATTATAATGCAATACTAATTTTGTTATAGAAAAATTATATACACCCCAAAGTGAATTAACTACTTGAAAATTAGGTTGAGACATACATCAGGTACAAGCATTTCACTTTGGGAATGTGTTGGGTCATGTTTTTGGATGTCGCTAAGGGCACCCCGTTTTTTACTTCAAAATAACACACGCAAATTTATACTCCAAAATACCACACAAATGTATTTTAAACCTCGTTATACCACATATGGACCACCGACTATTTAAAGTTAAAAAAATATATATTTTACACACTTTCCCCCCTCTATACACATCCTAACCTTTAAACCTCTCATCTTCTAACATATAAACCTCTCAACTTCTAACGTCAAAACCTCTCAACTTCAAAGGCCAACAATGAATTAATTTAAACAAGTTAGTACTCAAAATTAATCTACCCAATTAAAAATATAAACATCATTTGGCTCATAAACATCATTTCCTAAAACGTCTGTTGAAACCTAAAAATCATTTCCCAAAACATCATTTGCCTCATATGTATACCTCATAAATCAACGAATCACACCATCTGAAAATTTCATCTAATACTGATGAATAGAAGATTGAAATATAAATATTGAAAGCGTCTGTTGGTATGTCCAAAGTTTGAAAGTTTGAAACGTTTTTACCTTTGAATTAACATCCAACGAATCGTTATAAACTTTTGTTGGCAAATGGAATTGGTTTTTGAAAATTTATGTTGTTTTTTTAAACGAATAAAGAAAATGATTCGGGTTGTTTATAATGAACAACATAGGTTATTATATTAAGGTTTCATTCGGGATAAAACCAACAAAAAATAAGTCCAATATCGTTATGTTTCCGACGAATGCAGTTAGTTATTTTAACTTGACATCATCGAGGCCATTACCCTGAATTGTAATCCCATATTCATGACATTTGTGACGAACCATAGTATGTTATGTGAATAACTTCATTCTATGCAGGGGTTACGAAATAGTTGGTGTACTCGTCAACTTTATGACTAATTGATATGAATATTTCGGGCCCATTGCCCCTTATCAACATTTATTTCTATATATTTCCTTTTCTTTCATTGGGACCTTGTTAGGATTGAACATTGAACATTGTTGGGATCATTTTAGTTATTCAAGTATATATACGTATCCTTATTTTTTAGTTATTAATGCTTGTTATTTGTTCATGTATATTAGTTACTGATGTATGTAATTTATTCACATGTGATCTATGTATGTTAGTTATTCATTTATGTTAGTTATTAACATGTGATCTATGTTTTAATTCAGGTTATAAATGGATACAATTATATGTTAACTAGCGGATTAATAATGAGTACATTTTCCTATTTCATTATTTATATATCGAATAAGACTTGATAAAGTTTGGTTCAGGCGATTAATACAGAGTCGAGTTTCATGATACGTCGTAGCGAGCGATATCGACGTGACAGTGTTATATCTCAACCGGGAGTCGCATGTAGATTATATCGAGGTCGAGAAAGAAAATTTATGTAGAGTGACTCGAATGGAGATTCTGAGGTCACAGTTGATTCCGAATGGGCCGGAATAGGCAGAATAATGTACCCAGGTGTACGGATTGGGTCCCGGGGTGATTTTAGACCAACCCGACACCACGTAAGGACAGTTTAATCATTTAGGAGTCTAGGACAGAAGGAAATCCAATATTGTGATTGTTACATCAACCCCTTTGAGTTATAGGCTAGCGTTAAAACACTTGAGAGAGAGATGAGACCATAGGAAAGGAAGGAGAGAAGAAACATAAGCCATTCCACACCTTTTCGCATCACCAACGTTACCGAATTTGAGAACGGAGCAAGGAAATATCAACCCCGTCATCTTAAAACTGAAATCAGACCTTCTTTATCAAGGCAAGTGTTTATCTTGCAATTATTTTAAGCATTTTATAATACCCATGTAGTGTAGGGTTTAAATTACATGATTTGAATGAATTCTTGGGATTTGGATGGGTGTAATTTATTACTTGGGGTAGGAATTCATGTAAAATAAATTCCTATATGTAGGTAATATGCAATCTAAGAATATGTGATGAATAACTTGAAATAAATCTGGGTATCTTGATGAATATATATGACGAACACCATAAATTAGGGTTTTATGAATTATGAAATTTAATTTGTTATTGGGTAGATTTCATATATATATTTGATGTATTATTTACGTTAAAAATTATCCCAAGACATATATTTGAGGTTTGGGTATATTGAAGGGGATTTTGAGAAAGTTTCATGGAGGTTTGAGGTGTTAACCATGGAGAAAAACGAAGTTGGGACGAAGCTGTCAACCCAGGATCGATGGATCAATCGTGGGATATCGATCGATCGATGGATCCATCGATCAACCAACTTTTCTCAATCAATTGACCAAAGATGAAATGGTGTCTTTTGTTTATTAGCTTTCCTTGCCGATATTTGTGGGGGATTTTGGTGACGTTGTAATAACTATATGGATACTTGGAGACGATCAGTAAACACATAGTTAAGGCCCGGTTTAATCTTAATGAGGGTCAAATTAGGATTAGGACCGACGATAGTTAACCGACTATGTTGCGTATCGGGAACTTATTAATTGGGTTACAAGAAGAGTGAATGATGACCTAAGGCTAATGCCAGTAGTATAGTGATGTGTTAACTACTGAAATAACTTAAGGGATAATTGGGACCCTTCGGGTAGTGAGTGATACTCGAAAAATATGAATATAAAATCGTTAGTACATTGAGCATTCGAGAGATATAATTACTACATATTAATTATATTATGGGTTGCGTGTATACCTGTATTAAAGATATATATATATATATATATATATATATATATATATATATATATATATATATATATATATATATACGCATAGAGGGCAATCCCACCTCGGCGATTCCAGCGAGGTTTGGATGTGTGCCCCAAAATATATAACTTAAGGCGGCTCACTATTTAAGAGTGTATAGTGGGACTGGTAGGTCATTTGGGTACGTTAGGTATATACGTATCCTAAAGGCTTAGAACTATATTCGCCTCCATTATGTGTGTTATTTGATTTATGGTTTTAGGTGACATTCCAAATCGATAGTCCTTGATTTGGTGTGAAAAGTACATGGGCATGATAACAGAGTATTCATTCATCGCGATGGCCATTCTGGGGGATGCTGTATTGTATATATTATAGTGTGATAAATATATACAAGTGTGATTATTCTACTTATGCGTGACGGAAGAAAAGATAGATAGTATATATTTAAAAGTAACTTAAGTAGAGAAACTTAATAAATGGTTCAATAATAATATGCGGTTAATATTAATTATTAGTTGTATGGTAGCATATCGTATGGGAGGTACGGGGGAGCTAAGCCTTCTATGGTTAGTTAAATACTTATGTTTAGTTAGGCTGGGTAGCATAGCTAGGTGGGATAAGTAGGAGACGTTAGGTGTCCACTATAGTTGAGAGGTAAGGAACTCAAGGGAGTGTTCGTCAAACTAAGGTGTGTATCTAATAATTGCTTTTAACTGCGATTTAAATGCTTGCTAAATATTTTCAAAAGGTTTTGGGCTCTCACCCGTGTCAAGTATTTTTTCTAAAACATATAAGTGTCCAGCCATAGGGACGCCAAGCTTGATGACTCATTCCAGGGATGTGTAGATGCAGCACTTATAGAGGCATGCAGGATTTATGATTCAGTATTTCATTTGGGCCATGTTTCCCATTTAGTTGATATATTCTTTTAGTTTTATTTATCAGGCTATGTATTTGGATTCAATTTTATTTCAGTAGACTTATGGTTGGGATGTTAGTTTTGGAACCGATGGTTTATTCGGTATTTATCATTTATCTATTTATCCTGTGATGGTTCAGGCTTCTATATTATTGTGTGGATGGTTGAGTTATATTATTTTATTTCTGCATGTCATTTTATGTCAATGAAAGATAAAATTTGGCATCGACTTAATTTAACATAGGTGGTTGGTAATTTAAAAAGGTTTTGACAGTGATGTTAAGAACGAACCAAATGAGATTCATATTTGTTTTAGTACATGATTGATCACCCATGATTAAAATAGGCGGGTTGTCACATATGATATTTGAGCATTAGGTTCTAATGTCCATAGGATCTGTTCATCTTACTATGATTCCAGTGTAGTGTTCTTTGATATAAAGGCCTATTATTAGGACTGTTGCATTCATGTTTAGGTATTTGACATTACGTTCTTCTGCTGTTATATTTGTATTGACTGTGAACCCATACAATTCGATTTAATTTCAAATGACACCCAAGAGAGTAAATCGACTAGGGCAGAGGCGAGAGCCAATGAGAGGGAGGCTAAGCAAAAGCCACAGGCACCACAATCACAGCCACTATAAGGGACAGTGATGGCCGTAGAGGTGGTCGCGATTGTGGCAGAGATAGTTAATGCCGCTGTGACCGCCATGGCACTTCACTTTCCTTGAGCCTATCCACCATAACAACCTGTGACACCGGTTGTCCAGGGTCATCCGAGGCCGTCAGATTGGCAGAGAGTGGGGGAGGCATTTCAGAAGGTCTAGCCACCAGAGTTTCAGGGTAGTTATGACGTGATCTTAGCTTGCTAGCAGAAGAAGGATATACATCGTCATCTTCGTATGGTTGAGTGCGGCGACACTCAAAAGAAGATATTGGCAACATTTAAGCTAGTGGGAGACGACTTACAGTGGTGGGATTTTACTACCACTATCGAAGAGAGGGACATTATGTATATTATAGAGTTCTGGGTGAGGTTTGATCGCAAGTACTTCCCATCACTGGTTCAGACGGATATGCGATGGAAGTTTAATGAGGGGGTTCAGGGTTACGATTTAGTAGCTGAGTAGGATGAGGAGTTCACCCGTCAAGCTAATTTTGTGTCTGACGAGGTGAGCAATAAAGAGAAGAAGAAACTAAATTTCATGGATGGACTCGCCTAGAGGATCAGGCAATATTTCATAGGCGATGTAGCATTCAGGACTTATCCTGAGGTCATCAATGTCGGACTTTTGCATTATCAAGATCATCAAGGGAAACAGGAGAGGGGGTGAGTCTAATCAGCCGACAATGTAGGTAGGAACGGTGCTAGTGGAGCACCGCAACATCAGACAGATAGGCACCAGGGGTAGGATTCCCAACAGGGTATTTGGATAAGAGATTTAGATCTAGAGGATACCGACCCGAGGGTGGAGGTTTATGACAGAGCCAACAAGGTCCTCAGTAGCAGTAGGATGTTTCTCAGGGCCATCGGGGATAAAGGAATACTAGGGGAGGCCATCAGGACCGAGGCCACTAGGGCCAATAACAGGGGCAACCTTGGCAGGGTCATAGGCAAAGAGATTTCTCGGGTCGTTGTTTTACTTGTGGACAAGCGACCCACAAGATGAGAGATTGTTCACAGCGGGGTAGAGCACCACAACAACAAAGTGCCCAACAAGGGCAACAGGCACAATTACCACCTGCAGCACCAGCCCCACCACAGTAGGGGTAGTTATAGTATGGGCGTGTTTATAATGTCGGAGATGTAGTCCTAGCAGAGCCACCGCCGATATTTAAGGGTACGTTTCCTATTCATGGGCATAAGGGTAGGATTTTATTTAATACGCGAGCATCACATTCGTTTATAGCTACCAGATTTGCACGAGTAACCGGTTGATTGGAAATAGCAGCTTTAAGTAGTGGGTTGCTTATACACTCGATCTGTAGGGGTGTGGATATTTATGTGGGGAGACTATATTTAGCCGTCGACCTTCTAGTGTTAGACATGGAGGGTTATGATGCCATTTTAGGGATGGATTGATTAGATGGATACCGGGAAATGGTAGATTATTTTGAAAGGGACATCATGTTCTCTGTTCCAGGACAATAGGTGTTCTTTATGGAGATGCCTCTTCCTGAGGGAGGTTCGAGCACACACTTATATTATATTGAGGAGGAGACTTCACAGGAGGTGGTTGTCTCTTTGGATTTAATTCCAGTAGTGAGGGAGTTCGAGGATGTGTTCCAAGAGATACTCATGCTGCTACCCAGTCCAGATATTGAGTTCATGATTGACTTAGTGCCGGATACGAGGTCGATTGCCCAAGCACCTTATCGCATGGCTCCTTCAGAGATGCGGGAGTTGAAGGAGTAGACTTAGCCACTTTTGGGTCAGGGTTTCATTCGACGGAGCACATCATCATGGGGTGCGCCAATGTAGTTTGTCAATAAGAAAGATGGCTCGCTCTGCCTATGAATTGATTATAGGGAGCTGAACAAGGTCATCATTTGGAATAAATATATGTTGCCTCGAATCGATGACATATTTGACCAGTTGAGAGAAGCAAAGTTATTTTCCAAAATAGATATGAAATTGGGGTATTATTCGTTACGCATAAGAGAGGAGGATGTTCCTAAGACCACTTCATGACACGGTATGGATCGTACGAGTTCAGAGTGATGTCGTTTGGGCTCACCAATTCGCCAACAGTGTTCATGGATTTTATAAACCAGGTTTTCGGAGAGGTCCTTGACCACTTCGTGATCGTATTCATAGACGATATTCTGGTTTACTCTCATTCAGAGGATGAGCACGCAGAGCATCTGCATATGGTTCTACATACACTACGGGACCATCAATTGTATGCTAAATTTGATAAGTGTGGATTTTGGCTACTGGAGGTACTATTTCTATGACACATTGTGTCCGACAGGGGAATTGTCATTGATCCAAGTAAAATATCGGCAGTGAGGCAGTGGGGATAGCCCACGACACCAATCGAGGTTCATAATTTTCTGGGGTTGGATAAATATTATCGTCGCTTCATTAAGGGTTTTTCAAAGATTACGGGTCTATTGACGAATTTACTCGCAAAGGGGTACCTTTTTTTTGGGATGACCACTTCCAATTAGCTTTCGATGATCTAAAGGATAAGTTGACTTCTTCACCTGTGCTCGCATTGCCTGAGGGTGTATTATAGCAGGAGGAGAAGGCTATGGCTTATTTATCTTCCAAGCTTAAGTCTCACAATAAGAATTTCCCAATACATGACCTTAAGTTAGCAGCGATTGTATTTGCCTTGCGAATTTGGAGGCATTACCTTCTCGGGGAGCAGTTTATCTTATTCACGAACCATAAAGCACTTCAGCATCAGTTCATGCAGAAGGATATGAATATGAGGCGAAGGATATGGTTAGAGTTTGTAATGGATTACTAGTTTGATATTCAGTATCATCTTAGGAAGGCTAACGTGGTGGCAGTCGCGTTAATTCGATGACCTAATGGGGAAATAACAGAGGTTTAAAAGGCAAAGTGGAGGGAGTTTTGACATAATGACGATATTACTAGAGCTTGTATATCCATTTTTTCTATCACTCCCGAGATCGTTATATGGGTGGTGAAAGCTCAGGTAGGGGATTGGTTTTGCCAGGACAGAGTACATCAGTTGTTAGCAAATGGGAAAAGTCTTATTCCATTAGTTTTGTGGGAGGTTTACACTTTAATGGGAGACTTGTTGTTCCAGAGGATAAGGATTTGAGACATGCATTGATGACAGAGTCTCACGAGTTGAGGTTTACGGTACATCTCGATGAGGATAAGATGTACTAGGATATGCGTAAGTTGTACTGGTGGTCAGGGATGAAGCAAAACATAGCGGAGTTTGTCTCAAAGTGTACTACCGGTTAGCTAATGAAGTTAGACCACTAGTGATCGATAGGGATGTTACAACCACTAGAGATCCCAGTGTGGAAGTGGGAGAGTATCTTTATGGATTTCATTATCGGGTTATCGACATAGGAGAGATGTCATGACTCCATCTGGGTGATAGTGGATTATTTGACTAAGGTTGTCCATTTACTATCAGTTTGTACAGATTATGAGATGAGGTAGTACGTGCAGTTTCCCATTACAAAGAAGTGAGGCTGCACGAGGTTCAAATTAATATTGTATCGGATCGGGATAAGATTTTTATATCCCACTTATGGCAGAGTTTGTAGGAGGCTATAGGCACAGATTTATATATGAGTACAACGTTTCACCCACAGACAGATGGTCACACATAGCGAGTTAACCAGATGCTATAGGATATGCTGAGGACAGGTATACTAGACTTTGAGGGAGGATGGGAGCAGTACCTTCCATTGATGTCATTCGCGTATAATAACCCCTACCAGTTCACCATCAACATGGCATCATTTGAAGCACTATATAGATGAACTTGTCGTTCACCCGCTTGTTGGTTTGAGTGGGGGATAATAAACTATCAAGGCCAGAGATGATTCAAAATACTACTGCGCAGATTAAGCTGATTAGAGGATGCCTTTGTATTTCTTAGGAAAAGAAGAAAAGTTACATTGATGAAGACATGAGGCACATAGAGTTGGAGATTAGTGACCAAGTTTTAGTACGGGTATCTCCTATGAAGGGAGTCATGACGTTCGGTAAGAAAGGGAAGCTAGCGCCAAGGTATATAGGACATTTTCGATTATCCAGAGGTAGCGACCAGTTGCGTATAGGCTGGGCTTACGAGAGCACTTATAGTGAATTCATGATGTGTTATACGTGTCATTGCTGAAGAGATACCGAAGGAGCGAGAGAGTTTTTTGGCACATTCCATTAGAGGATATAGACTTACAACCAAATATCTCGTACGAGGATAGACCAGTGGTTATACTTGATCGTAGTGAGCGTGAGTTGCTGTCTAAAGTGGTACCCTTGGTTCGAGTTTAGTGAGGGCAATATAATGTTGACGCATCGACGTAGGAGTAGGAGGATGATATGCGAGAGCAGTATCCAGAATTATTCACCACAGGTACGTCCTAAATTTGAGGATGAAATACCTTTATAAGGGGAAAGTATGTAACACCCCGTATTTCTGAGTAATTAGAAATTAATTAATTCGGTTATTTTGAATTAAATTGAATTAAATATTATGTGTTTGTTTATATTAATCGAGAGAGATAATGATTAATGTTTATGGAATAAATTTACTAAATGAGTAGTAAATAATTATGATATGTCGTAGCGAGTGATATCGACGTGACAGTGTTATATCTCAATCGGGAGTCGTGTGTAGACTATATTGAGGTCAAGATAGGAAATTTATGTATAGTTACTTGGATGGAGATTTTGAGATCACGGTTGATTTCGAATGGGTCGAAATATACAGAATAGTGTACTCAGGTGTATAGATTGGGTCTTGGGGCACTTTTAGACCGACCCGACACCACGTAAGGACATTTTGGAGTCTAGGGTAGAAGGAACTCCCAAATTTGTGAGTGTTATATCAACCCCTTTGAGTTATAGGATAGGGTTACAACACTTGGGAGAGAGAGGAGGCCATAAAAGGGGAAGGAGAGAAGAAACCTAGGCCATTCGACACCTTTTCGCATCGTCAATGTTACTGAATTTGAGTTCGAATTAAGGAAAGATCAACCTCATCATCTTATAACGAAAATCAGACATTCTTTATCAAGGTAAGTTTTTATCTTTCAATTATTTTAATCGTGTTATAATACCTATGTAGATACCCAAGTGTTTAAATTACATGATTTGAATGAATTCTTGGGATTTGGATGGGTGTAATTCATGAATTGTGGTAGGAATCCATGTAGAACAAATCCCTATATGTCGATATACGAAATATGACAATATGTGATGAATAACTTGAAACAAATCTAGGTATCTTGATGGATATGCATGAAGAGCACCATAAACTAGGGTCTTATGAATTATGGGATTTAATTTGTTATTGGGTAGATTTCTTATAGATTTGGTGTATTATTTACATTAGAAGTTATCCCTAAACATATATTTGAGGTTTGGGTATGTTGAATGGGAGTTTCGGAAAGTTTCATGGAGGTTTGAGGTTTTAATCATGGAGAAAAATGAAGTTAGGATGAAGCTATCAACCTAGGATCGATCGATCAATCATGGGATGTCGATCGATCGATGGATTGATCGATCGACCAGATTTTGTCGATCGATCGACCAAAGCAGAAATAGTGTCTTTTGTTTATTTACGTAGCTTTCCTTGCAACGTTTGTGGGGGACTTTGGTGACGTTATAATAACTATATGGAGACTTAGAGAAGATCATTACACACATAGTTAAGGCTCAGTTTAATCTTAACGAGGGTAAAATTGGGATTAGGATCGGCGATAGTTAACTGATTGTGTTGCGTATGGGGAACTTACGAATTAGGTTACGAGAGATGACTTAAGGCTAATATCGGTATTATAGTGATGTGTTAAGTACTGAAATACCTTAAGGGATAATTGGTACCTTTAGGGTAATGAGTGATCCTCGAAAAATACGAATGAGAATCATTAGTACGTTGAATATTATATATATATATATATATATATATATATATATATCAATAATACTTACTGGTTATATTATGTGTTGCATGTATACCTATATTGAATATATATATAACACATACGCTGCTTGCTATCACGGGAGGTTTCGCGCAGAGGGCGATCCCACCTTAGAGATTCTGACGAGGTTTGGGTGTGTGCCCCATAACATATAACTTAAGGCAGCTAATTATTTAAGAGTGTATAGTGGGACCGATAGGTCATTTGGGTACGTTAGGTATGTACGTAGCCCAAAGGCTTAGAACTATGTTCGCCTCCATTATGTGTGTTATTTGATTTATGGTTCGAGGTGACATTCCAAATCGTTAGTCCTTGATTTGGTACGAGAAGTACATGGACATGATAGCAGAGTATACATTCATCACGGTGCCCATTCTGGGGGATGTTGTATTGTATATATTATAGTGTGATAAATATATACAAGTGTGATTATTCTACTTATGTGTGACGGTAAAAAAGATAAATAGTATATATCTAAAAGTAACTTAACTAGAGAAACTTAATAAATGGTTCGATAATAATATGCGGTTAATATTAACTATTAGTTGTATGGTAGTGTATCGTATGGTAGGTACGGGGGAGCTAATCCTTTTATGGTTAGTTCGATACTTATGTCTAGTTAGGCTGGGTAGCTTATCTAGGTGGGATAAGTAAGAGACTTTAGGTGTCCACTATAGTTGCGAGGTGAGAAACTCAAGGGAGTGTACGTGAAAGTAATGTGTATCTAGTAACTGCTTTTAACTGCGATTTAAATTCTTACTAAATGTTTTCAAAAGGTTTTGGGCTTTGAACCATGTTAATTTTTTTTCAAAATGTTTTAGGTGTCCATCCACAAGGACACCAAGCTTAATGACTCATTCCAGGGATGCGTAGCTGCAAAACTTGTGGAGGCATGCAGGATTTGCATAGGTACTTCAGTTATTCATTCCTAGATTAGGATTTATGGTTAAGTATTTTATTTGGGGCATGTTGATCCTTCAATTGATACATTTTTTCAATTATATTTATCAAACTATGTATTTGGATTCAGTTTTATTTCAGTAGACTTATGGCTGGGATATTAGTTTGGGAACCGATGATTTATTTTATACTTATTATTTATTTATTTATCCCATGATGGTTCAGACTTCTATATTATTGTTTGGATGGTTGAGTTATATTATTTTATTTACACATATCATTTTATGTTAATGACAGATAAAATTCGTCACGGGTTTATATTAACATAGTAGGTTAGTAATTTGAAAAGTTTTCGACAGTGATGCTAAGAATGAACTAAATGATATTCCTGTTTATTTTAGTTAAGTATTGATAACCCGTGATTAAAATAGGCGGGTGTCACATCTGGGACCGACCGACCAGGCCCAACCGCGCTTGAGGAATGCTCGACCCATCTATTTCATAACAAGGATTATTGCCATCATTTATCGTGTAGATAATTACAAACTCAACTGTTATAATCCGCTCATGTTAGTTATTCGAAATCTCGAATGAGATATTCAGGGAATCACCACACGAGATTATCTCAAGCCAAGGGAGTTCCTTGGCTTATTCAACCACTATGATTTTCTTTCCACGAAAATAATCTCTCCAAAGGACATCTGCAATGTCTCACCAACCAAATAGTGCACCTCAACCGGGAGATGTGCGAGACTATTTGGATACGATGAGGGTCCGGTATGACGTTTATTATAATGGGAACCCATGGTTCCGACTAGAATAACAATCTTCCAAGGAAAGTCATGCGTATCCTAGATCTACCTAGATCTCACGGTTGGTTGATGCCTACGAAGCAAGGCTTCAGCAACATGAGGAGGTAGTTGGCCTCTCAATATAGGAGAATTATCATCTTTAGCGGTGGTTGAAAGAAATGGATAAAGAACTTTGCCACAATCGGAAACGCCGTGCTCGGATTTTTAGCCCTCGGGCGAGCAAGACTTGCGACCGAGGAATGAGCGCCAGGCGCGACCCAAAGCGTTCAGAGCATGGAAGTCATCAAGGAAAGAAGTATAACTATGTCATTGCTAATGGCCACTATAAATTAGACAACATTCTGGATGATGAGATGGGACATAAATTTGCAATCATACATAGGACGTTCTATCTAAAAAAGATTCAAGGGAATGTCATTCAGATGGAGCTTAAAAAGGTCACGACCATGATGGAAGCCTTCCAAATTGATCTTTCCAAAAGCCAGACTAGCAAGCGCTGATGACCAGAGGACATCGACTACAACAAGCATATCGATTTCACAGAGGAGGATTTGGTTGGGGTAGGAACCCCACACCCCGATGCTCTAGTAATCACTCTCAAAATTACAAATTGGGACGTAGAAAAGTTACTTGTATACTAGGGGAGCTATTTGGAGATGATGTAGCTGGAAGTATTCCTTAAAATCGAGCTCAAGATAATAGATCTTAAGGAAGCTACTGTCCATATGGTCGGTTTTGTGGGGAGGATGACCATGCCGTTGGGAAAGGTGATCCTTTCAATAAGGGCAAAAAATATTTCAAAGCTCATAGAGTTTTAGGTGGTGGATATTGATTCACCCTACCACGCCATTATAGGTAAAGGGTGGCTTCATGCCATGAGAGATATCCCTTCCACTTTTCATCAAAAGCACAAGTATATCACATATTGGGGCATAAGGAGATAAGAAGCAATCAGACCATTGCTCGAAAATGTTACATCACCGTCATTAGACCCAAGCAGGAAAAGAAGAAAGAGAGAGATAAGTTATTTCAGAGATAACCCAAGATAGGGCAACTCCACCTTAATAGCAAATACGGTGCAATTGACCAGGGGTGGAGGAAACCGGGATCCACCCTGCCGATAGGGTCATTAAAGAAGTTGGAGAAGGTAATATTTAATTAAAGTCAATCGAAAAGAAAATTTATTGTCAAAACAATGCTAACCAACCTTGAGAGGGGAGAGTTAACCACCTTCCTAAAACAAAGCTTGGATGTATTTGAATAGGAGATATACGACATGTTGGGAATTGATTTTACAGTTGCCTATCACTGTCTCCACGTGGATCTGATATTCAAGTCGATCATACAAAAGGCTCATCGAACATTCTCAGGGAAGGTAAAGGAAGTAGAAGATGTAGTAGGGAAACTTTTGGAGGCAAAGCCCATAAAAAAGTTCAATTCCCAAAGTGACTCTCGAACTCAATCGTAGTTCGCAAGAGCAACAAAAGATGGAGAGTCTGTATAGACTTCATCGACCTCAATAGGGAATATCCCAAGGAAAGTTTCCCCTACCAAAGATAGGTCAGCTGGTTGATGCCACAGTATCTCGTAAACGAATTAGTTTCTTAGATGCCTACTCGGGGTACCACTAGATTTCTCTATTTGACCCCGATCAGGATAAGACTTCGTTCATAACACATTTGGGTTTGTATTGTTATGCGGTCATACTATTTGGATGAGAAAGACCATAGAAGTGTATATTAACGGTATGCTCATCAAAAGCAAGTATAAGAGTGAGCATCTCTAAGACCTGGCCAATGCATTTAACATCCTCATGCGTTACCAAATGAATCTTAACGTTGACAAATGTTCATTCGGGGTCAAGTCAGAAAAGTTTATGGGTTATCTAGTATGGAAGAGGGGAATTGAGGCATAGATCGGATATAGGATATCAACAGGATCCAGGCACTGAAAACATTGCGCGAGGTCTAAAAGCTCACCGGGATGCTCACAACACTCAACTACTTTATTTTAAAGTCATCTGACCGATGCCAATCATTTTTTGAGCTACTCAATCAAGTGAAGAGACTCACCTGTAATGATGTTGGTGACCCCCGACCAAAGAGATCCCCTCTACTTTTATCTCGTAGTATCAAGTCATTTACTCAACTCGTCTCTGGTATGATAAAGAGAAGCAAAGCAGTATTGTATTTATTATGCAAATAAAATGCTCCTGGATGCCGAACAACGGTACGTGCCTTTGGAGAAACTAGTTTACGCATTGGTGATTGCTTCATAGAAGCTGAATTATTATTTTGACTTCCACTCTATTACCCTAATTACTTATTTCCCCCTTAAAGTTGTCCTTCGAAAAGATGGCCTTTCTGGACAGACGTCCAAGTGGTCTGTAGATCTTGGGAGGTTTGACATTAACTTTCAACTAGGGACGACAATAAAAGGGCATGTTTTTACCAATTTATTACAGAATTCATTGGAGATGACCCTAACGACCAACAGTTGATCGATCAACCAAAGTCACACGAGTAGAGCGATATCAAAAGTTAGAGGATATATATTTATGGTGCCTCTAATTCTAAGGGCAGACATGAGAGTTGTCTTCATGACCCCATAAGATTCAATGATCGAGCAAAGCATCAAATTGGGGTTTGAAGCATCTAACAACGAGGCCGAGTACGAGGTGCTTATAGTTAGTCTGCATAAATCTCGCTTGCCCGAGGCAAGATGACTTAACATTTATTATAACTCTAAACTGGTGTCTAATCCAGTCAGTAGGGATTTCACTGCTAAGGATAATAAGATGGCAGCATGCCTTGTAGTCATGCGCGAACTGGTTATGAAATTTAAAGAAGTCTACTGTTGATACCAAAAATTATCCTTTTATGTGGACCACTCAGATAAGAACACGTGTTATACACTGGGGAATTAATCCAAGTCAGCAAGGACGATACGCCGACTAACTGAAAGGATACTGACCAACGTGTTAAAGAAGCCCGACCAACTTTAGGAAGACCGACCAATAATGGTAATAAAATGCCAATAGTTGTATACATTAATGAATGTTGTACAAATGTACATTTCTGTGTTATAAAGGCATTCCATCCTTTAGTATTCTGACTCTTGTACACCCTCAGGGGCTATAAATACATTGTAAACCCTACATCCAAAGGATACGAGACAAGAGACAATTGAACAAGCCCAAGGCAATACATAATAATGAACGTAGGTTTTTTCCTTTCTTAGCCGAACCAGTTTAAAAATCCTTTGTTTCTTTTACTTATATTTATTTGTGATCAATTAATTACATAAATCTAGTTTTTTGCATGAATAGATTGGCACCGTCTGTGGGAACGTATTTCTAATCATTTTCATTCATTCAAACATATAAATGGCTGATATTTATGAATTAAGGCTCAGGAACGATGGCATTCTGGCTATCCCTTCTGCCCCACCAGCAACTAACGAAATAACTGGGATTTACGCCAGTCTTACAAGAGGCCAGGAGGCTATGCAAGATACTATCAGGTAACTTGTGTAAACTCTTCAAGTAGGAGCACCCGCCTTATCTTCCCCTGGAAATATGCCATCACCCCCACCAAACGATGGTAGGCGCAGCCAATCAAGGACTACAGGGGATACTTCCTATCATCCAGGGTCGAATTCACTATTCAAGGCTTCAGAATCTTTCAATACACAGTCCTACTCTCCAGAGCGGCTGAGTGCTTTAGAAAGACTAAGTTATGCTTCTCCCTTTGATCATTTGGGATCCAGGGGGAACATAAATTTTTATAGGGCATTATCGGGAAGCACCTGATGACCATCTAATTGAATGGAAGGCTCTGCCGAGTCTAGATCAGACACCCGAAGAACTGCTCGAACCGGGAAACAGTCTTAAGATGAAAGCTCAACGAACAATTGGGTTGCAATGTATAGATCTAGTGCCGGTAACGATGAATGGAAAGGCTTTATCCAGAGACTAGAAGATCGGTTGGGAGAAATGGCTAAGGTAAAACACCCACTACAAAGAAGCTTTGTAAAAGATCCCCCTTCGTACAAGAAATCGTGGATTTCCCCACTCCAGCAAAGTTCAAGGCCCCAGTAGTTACACCCGAATACGATGCGAAAAGTGACCTAGTCCTCGATATAGAACAATACCAAGCAGCGACTGATATTTATGACGTCCCCGATGAAATGAGGTGTAGAGCATTCTCTAGAACAATTACTAGATCTGCCCAAATCTGATACAACAGTCTTCCTCGGGGATAAATTTCTAGCTTTAACCAGTTAGTCGAGCTATTTATTAGTAACTTTTTCTTTAGAGCTAAGCCTGTAAAAAAAATGAGAGAGCACGAGGGACTACATCATTCGTTTTAACAACGAGAAATTATAGGTTGTGGACTATGAGGAAAAAACTGCAATAACAACCCTTATGAGTGGACTGCTCCCCGAGAATCTATATTACACCCTTAATAAATATCCCCCAAAGACAATGGAAGAATTAATGTATAAAGCGGCCAAGATCATGAATACCGAGGAAGCGATGGCAGCTAAGCGTAACTCGGGAGCAAAAGCTGAAGGCAAAAATGATAAGAAAGAGCATAAAGACTCCAAAGAGCATAGGGAGTCAAAGCAGAAAGGGGTTATAGAACGACTTAAGAAGTATAATAACTATACTCCACTAACTATGGGCATTAACCATTTATTGGACGAGATAAAACTTAATAAAGATGTGCGTTGGCCGAAAAAGTTGAGGAGTTCCCCAACCAAGAGGAATAAAACTAAATAATGTGAGTTCTGTAGGGACCATGGTCACACGATGGAGCGTTGCATCGCCCTTCAAAATGAGATTGAAACTCTCATTCGAAGAGGAAAGTTGAGTCAATTTGTTGATCGACAGAATAATGAAGGAGCTCGGCTAAGATCAAAATCTTCTTACAAACCTAGAGAGGAGAAGAAAAGAACTCATGAAGTTGACCAGGATGATGATCCCGACCTACCCAAAAAGCCCCGATAACTAGAACGTGAGGTATTCACACTCAGTTTTGATTATTTTGATTACCAAATGATTACAGGTGGAGATGTAGGAGGAGAAGATCATACTGCAGAGCGAAAAGCTTACCTCAATGAGGCACAAGCCTGCTCATACATACATGCGATTAATCTTACTGAGTAGGAAAAATCGAGGAAGGTTAACAAAGATAAGATGGTGATCAAATTATCTAAAAATGACCTTTCAGGCGTACTATATCCCCATGATGATCCTTTGGTAATAAAAATCAGAATGGATGACATCATTGTTTCTAGAGTGTTAGTAGATAATGGTAGCTCGACAGATATAATGTTGTATCCCTCTTTCAGCAGCTTGGATTTTAATCTCATCCAGTTAGAGTCTTACCATCGACCACTAATAGGTTTTGTAGGAGGGAAAGTCTTCCCTCTGGGAACCATCGAGATGGAAGTGATGAATGAAACATGGCCAGCTAGTCGAACACAAAAAATCCATTTCTTCGTAATGGAAAAAAATGTCCATTTAACTTACAATATAATTATGGGAAGAGTTAGGCTAAAGAAATTTGAGGCAGTGCCCTCTACGGTTCATCAATGCTTAAAATTCTCGACCAACTTTGGTGTGGGTATTGTAAAAGGCGATCAAAAAGTAGCTTGGTAATGCTACTATTCTTCTGCCGAGCAAGAGGATTTAGAATAAATAAAAAGGATAACCACCACTTATCAAGTGGACACCACTGAACCTGATGCAGAATCTAAGGTTGAAACCTTAGATCCAAAGGAAGAAACAGAGCTGGTAAAGAGTTAGATTATAGAAACAACAGAAAGCATTTTGTTAGACGATGATAAACCATAATGCACCACTCAAATAGGGACAACACTGGATCCTGTTCTTAAACAGGAATTAGTGAGCTTCCTTAGACAGAGAAAGCATGTGCTTTCCTGGAGTCACGAAGATATGCCTAGGATAGATCCTAATTTTCTTTGTCACAAACTCACTGTTAGCAAAGAAGTCAATCCAATAAAGCAGAGACGAATAGTGTTCAGCCTCGAAAAGAACCAAGCAATATAGGAGGAAGTTGAAAAGCTTTAAAAAACTTCTTTTACTGATGAAGTGAAATATCCTGATTAGTTGGCCAATGTAGTTATGGTTAAGAATAATAATAATAAGTGGAAAATGTGTGTAGACTTCACAGATTTAAACAAAGCATGCCCAAAGGATCATTTTCCTTTGCCACAGATAGATCAGCTTGTGGATGCTACCTCAAGACATGAGCTACTCAGTTTATGGATGCTTATTCTGGTTATAACCAGATTAAAATGAAGCCTGAATACAGGGAAATCACTTATTTCATTACTCCCCAAGGAACTTACTGTTATAATATTACGTCTTCTGTTTTGAAAAATGCAGGTGCTACATATCAAAGGCTGATAAACAAGGTATTTGGGGAACAAATAGGTAAAAATATAGAAGTGGATGTGGATGATATGCTTACAAAGAGCAAGAAAGAGTTCGATCACATTGCCGACCTCAAACAGACTTTTGATCAACTTGAAAAGCACCAGATAAGATTGAACCCGAACAAGTGCGTCTTTGGAGTACATGAAGGGATGTTCCTCGGGTATATAGTAAATAAAAGGGGAATTAAAGCAAATCTAGATAAAATTAAGGCATTAATTGAGATGCAATCACCAACTTGCAAGAAGGAGGTGCAAAGGCTAACTAGGCGAGTAGCAACTCTGAAAACATTCATGTCCTGAGCTGCAAATAGGTGTAGACACCACATTTTAGGACCCCCTAAGTCTGTCTTTAGGATCTTAATGCTTCCCCCTTCCACCACGACCTAGGTCACACTTCGAGTACCCATCGGGTGCTCCTGGAACCCTGAATCGATCCCATCTGACCTCGATTAACTTCCCCATCAGAGAGAAAGCCATTTGAATTTTTGAAGGGAACTAAAACCCCTTTTTAATGGTCTACCCCGTGCACGAAACAGCAAAACCGTTCGGACGAATGATTAATTTTCCCCTGAAAATCGACCCGGAGGCCACCGGGCGCTCTCGAACTCCGTTTGACGAAACTCAACTCTTCAACTCCAACGAGACTGAATGAATTTCCGAAGGGAACTGAATAACCTTTCTAACGATCTACCCTGTGCGCGATTATGACCTATGGTACGGACGAACGATTCGTTGTACTCCGACAAGTCACCGGGTACTTTCGGTCCCCGATTGACCAAGGTCAACTTTTCGAACCGAGAAAAACTCTTTGGAATGTTGAACTACATCTCCTAACCTTCCTAACGATCTGCCTCGAGCGCAATTCTGACTTAACATGCGGACGAACGATCCGTTTGCGTCCGATGATCTCCCGTCCAAAGGACCTAAATGCGCTTTTAAGCCATAGTTGATCGAAATCCAACTCCCGGACCCGGGAGTAATCTAAAGGACTCTCATAAGTCTCTGAAATACCTTTCTAATGGTATACCCCGTGCACGATTTGAATCAACAATTTGTACTTTACGGTCATTTTTTCAGAAAAGTCCGCACAGGACTGCCAATTGGCAGGTCCTCGACCCTGCTTATCGGCACAGTGTCTTGGTTGACCTGTCGATAGGCACCCTCTGGGGTACACCGATCGGCACCCCCCTTGACACTATAAATAAGGGCCATGATCTCATTGTTGAGAGAGAGCACAAACCCTTCAGCATCAGTGATCTCAGCAATATTCTCTCGAAGTTAGCGAAGCTCCATATGAGAAATCTCATTCAAACCTAAACATACATCCTTTTCATACCCAATTTGGCAAATACTCTCCTCTATCCTCAAAATTCAAAGTAGTTCATCCAAGATCCAAGTTCAAGCTCCAATAAAGGTTCAATTCTTTCTCCCTCTCTATTAATTTCTTGTTTTATATAAGTTACCTTAGATTCATAATCTAGTTTCATTCTAGCTCATACATATTAACTTCTACACTTTTATTAGTATATCACACATACTTTATTTTTCATAAAAAAACCCAAAATTAAATAAAAGAGGGTTACACCCGTAAATTCCGAACGAAATTATCCACCACACTTTTTTTCAAAACTAGAAACACATTTTCTACACGCATACACATAATAAAATTCCGTTTGAATCTATGGGATAAACCCCACCCCTATTTCTACATTCGAACTACGTGGACTTTTATGCCTCTATAGGATACATAGGCATCTCGGATTAAAATTCGAGACTCGAGTCCAATTTTGCTAATTTCTCTTATTTTTCATAATCCCCAGAATTACTCATTATCATAATATATACATAACATATTATCATTTCCTAATAACGATCAATATCGCGATGAATGCTCACATTCTATCTTCTACATTTATTATTATTTTGAGAATATTCCCATAGATTACCTCACCCTATCTTTTCCATGGTATGGGTCGAACGATTCCAATCTCCATTATATAAACACATGCATACACTTCACGGGGACAAAAAGGAAAATATAAAAATTTACCCATGAGAGATCGAAAGTGCGGGATAGGTGCCTAACACCTTCCCATTCCATAACTTAGCCCCCATACCTACGATCTATTGGTTTCGCATGCATCAGTTTTGTCCTTGATGCCGCTCTCTTGAAGTAGCAACATATTCTTTTGCCTATTTTGAGGAAAATAGGCCGGTGACTCTATCTCTTTACATTCACCCCACACCGACGACGATCGAAGCCCCCTTTTGAAAGATAAGGGTGCGAGACCGCGATGCATCCTCCATCTCTGGGAAGGGGGTCTTCTTTCTTCTTTCCCCCCCAAAGCGAGCGTCGCGCCGATCGGGATGGCGACAATAGGTGCCTGCCATTTTTCAAGGTTCTCAGAAAGAGTTTTGAATGGAATGAAGAATGTGAGAAGGCTTTTCTGGAGTTAAAAAAGTATTTGGGGTCACCCCCATTGCTTTCCCGACTAATTATGGGTGAAAAATTATACTTGTACTTAGCTATTTTTGAATCAGCCGTAAGCTCCGCTCTGATCAGAGAGGATAATGGAGTTCAAAAACCTGTTTACACCAGCAAAGCTTTTCGAGGAGCAGAAATCAGGTACCCTAGCCTAGAGAAATTAGCACTAGTTTTGATTGAAGCGTCCAGACGCATGAAGCCTTGTTTTTAAGCCCATACGATAGTAGTATACACTGATATGCTGCTAAGGCAATCTTTCCATAAACCAGGGAAGTCTCGCAGATTGATGTACTGGGCACTGGAATTAGCGGAGTACGATATTATCTATGATCCAAGGTCTTCTCTAAAAGGCCAAGCGATAGCAGATTTCATAACTGAATTCACTTACCCTGAGGTTCCCGAGCAACAAGATAAGCAGTACGATCAAGAACCAGGAGGAAATAATGTTGACAATCAAGCTCCTGAGGAACTTTTATAGGAAGAAACCATTGCCGACCTACTAAATTCCTCTTGCTGAACACATAAGATGTCCAAGAAGTATAAAGAAGCAAGGAGAAAAACATTCCACTCTGGGATTTTGACAAACCAATTGTTTGACAATGATCTCCCTATATGGAATATGTATGTTGATGGGTCATCTTGTGCAACTGGCAGTGGAGCAGGTATGATACTTAACACTCTTGATGGTATTGATATTGAATATGCACTGCGATTTTAGTTCTAGGCCTCAAATATCGAAGCAGAGTATGAAGCTCTTATTGTGGGCTTAAGCTTAACCCAATCACTGAGTGCCGAGAAAGTTGTGGCACATAGTGATTCCCAACTGGTGGTAAATTAGGTATTGAGCTTATATGAACCTAAATGTGAATTAACAACCAGATAAATATCCAAAGGAATGGAGGTAGTAACGAAATTGCTAGCTATTACGATGAATAGAATTCTAAGGTTGGAAAATGCCCGAGCAGATGCTCTTGATCGGCTAGCTTTAGCCACCAGAGTTGATCTCCGACGAACTATCCCTATTGAGGTTTTGGCTAATAGGAGCATATATGAGGATTTGGTGATCAATTTTATTACAGTTGACATGGGTCCATCTTATATGGATCCCATCAGAGCATATACTGAAGATGGGACTTTGCCAGTGGATATAGTGGAAGCTAAAAATTTAAAGTATAAAGCTGTCAGATATGTGCTGTATAAAGGAGTTCTATATATAAGAGGATTGACAGTTAATTTGCAATGCTGCGTTCATCCATCAAAGGTTCCAAACCTAATTTAAGAAGTACATAAAGGATCTAGTGGAGCTCACATAGCAGGAAGTACAATACTGCAACGAATAAGTGCATAAGGATACTATTGGCAAACAATGCGAGCAGATCGTACAACTTTTGCTAGAAAATGTGACAAGTGCCAAAGGTATTCCAGCATTACGTAAAACTCCACAGGCTACCCTAACCCCAATTACTTCACCTTGTCCATTTGCTATGTGGGGTATAGACTTGGTCGGGCCATTACTAACCACCCGAGGAAGGTTCAAGTACTTGGTTATTGCTGTGGATTACTTTACAGAGTGGGTTGATGCAGAACCGTTGATAAACATGCCTTATGAGAAGGTCTACCAATTCATTTGGAAGAATATCATTTATAGATATGGGCTACCCTATGCCTTCATCATCGACCATGGAACGTAGTTTGACAATGATGAATTCACAGCTTATTGTGCTCAATCCAACATCCAAAAGTTACATTCTGCTCCGGGCCACCCTCGGAGTAATGGGTAAACTAAAATTACAAATAAAACTCTACTCAATGGGTTAAAAAAAGTCTTGATGATACAAGGGGGAACTATATCAACGAAATACACTCTATTCTGTGGGTATACCGAACAATCCCAAAGACTGCAACTGAAGAATCCCCATACATGATAGCATTTGGGACTAAAGCAGTCATAATTGATGAATTGGGTCTTCTATCCTATAGAGTTTTAAATTTTAAATCTTCTGTAAGTGATCTAATGCGAAGATCGGATCTAGATATGCTGTAAGAAGTGCGAGAAGATGCTGCTCTAAGAAACGCAGCTTACCAGTAGAGAACAACTCGTTTTTACAACAAACAGATGAAACCGATCAATTTAAAGGAAGGAGATTATGTGCTAAAGAAGGTGGTATAGAAAAATAACAAAATTGAGGCCAATTGGCATGGGCCATATCATATTTTAGTAGTCATCCACCCTAGGACATACCGAATTGAGACTTTAGAGGGGGAAGAATTCAAAAACTCATGGCATGACGAGCATCTTAGAAAATACTACCAATGATGTAATCAATTGTATTCAGTTTAATATCAATTTTTAGTATCAATAAAATGATCATTCCTCCAATTTTTGTTGTTGAATTTTTTTAGGAGTACTAGTGTTATGCACTACTATAATACACTTGATCGGTGAATTTAAAAATGTTGAAAGTTTCCAGAAAAACTTCAAATTGTTACTCGGCATGAGAATTTTCTCCAAATAATAGATTTAAGGTTGGTTGGCGGTTAGTGTGCAGAACAAGTCCTTTCGTAACAGTTGAGGATTGAGTTGGTCGGTATGGGCAATAAGTTGCTCGAGGCATTAAAAACTTGATCGACATCACTTAAAAGTCCAAGTAAAATAGGATATTAAGTCCTCAAGAAACTTGGTCAACAAGCATAAGGATAAAACAAGATCTTTATCCTACTGGGCAACGTGCAGGAAGAACGCTGTGAAGATTCCTCAAGAGTAATGTAGGCACATATTCCACATACGCCTGGTCACACCAATGTTAACTAATGCAAAAAACCTAAACATTTGGGTGCATTAGTAAAACCTTTGGAGACACATGGGTAACTAGCTCTAAATTTAGATTTTAATCTAAGTATGCTAGTAGAACCTATATATTCATTGGTAATTGATACTAAATTTAGATTTTAGCAAAGTGTGTTAATAAAACTAATGAAAGAGAAGGAGTTACTCTTATCCAGAAAACATTCACATTCAACAAGATAAGTTGATCAAATTACTTCATTTCATTCAATTGTCATTACATAAATGTTTTCACAAAAGAAAAATAGGACATTATTCTAAAGGGCTTTTCCCTTCAGCTTTAGAAACTAGATCCATGCCAGCTGGAAGATCATCTAAAATATAAGGAGAATTAAAGAAATTAAAGTCTTGAAGCATTATCCTATTGCTGCTACTTGGACGATCTAACAGATGAGGTGGTCGGATAATTTCTAGCTCATTGTGTATCCCATAGTCTCTTAGATATTTAGAAATCAGACACTGGGGAATTGTGTTGACAGGAATCTAGTTAACATCAAGACTGAAAGAGGTAACTTCAAGGTCGAGAAACCAAGGATCATACCGTCCTGGTCCATCTAACCCCATTTGTAATATTCATTCTAGGCCTATTTGAACCTATCATCAAAATTCCCCAAAGCTTCATTGTACCCTTTTATCCAGATCTCTCTAGGTTGCTTCTGGAACTGGAAGGTCAGCCTCTCAATTTGGTGATACAACTTCTTCAACATTCCATCTTTAGCTTGCAATTGAGAAAACTGAGTAGTAAGTTTCTCGAATAGAGTTTGAAGCTTCTGGGATATCTCGATAATGGCTTGATTTTTAGCCTTCAACTGGGCAGCTTGGTTGACGAAAGTCTGCTGAATCCTAACTTCCTCTGTAGTACCTCGTCCAGTCTTAATTCTAGATCGGGAAGAAGAAGAAGCACATTTGGTCTTTTTCAGTGCCTCCAATTCTTCCTTTGATATTGCATTTTCAACCTCTAAGAAAGAATGCCCTTCGTCGGTAGTGGAAGCAGCAGTAGAAGAAGACTTCAAAGCATTCAACTCATCTCTTAAATTATTTTTCTCCTCCTCCAGCAGTTTGCCAATAACTCTGGCTTCCTCTACTTCATGGTTGAGCAAAAATTCCTGCCTTCGAAAGTGAGAAGTAAATTTTTCCAACTTCTATTCAAAGCCCCAACCTTCACTCAAGGCCTGGTACTTCTTCTCATAGTCAGCATGAAAAAGCGCCTTGGCCTCAATATGGTCCTCTTGCAGCTCTTCAATCATTTCATAATAAGACACATTATTGGCCACTGCCCGATTAAGAAGACATTTCAGATGAAGATAGGCTTCCTTGGCTTGCTCGGATACACAATCTCCGAGCACCTTTGATGGCTCTTCCTCGATCAAGGATAGATGACATGCTTTAAAAACCTCGTTGCATCTCTGGAGTAGCTCGGAGTCAATGGAGTAGAAGTGTTCCCGTTTATCCATGAACTATTAAGAGCAAGAAAACTATCCAATCAACAACAGTGTGCAAAATATAGAGAACTACACCAAAACAGTCAATTAGTAACACTACTGTAGTGTTACTAAAATAATTACTAACACTTTTTTACTGTTACTAAATTATGTGTTACTAACACTATTTTACCATTACTAAAGTGTTACTAAATTCTGTGTTACTAACACTTTATATTGTTACTAAAGTGTTACTAATTTCGTAACACATTCCTAACACAATTTTTGTAACACATTTAGTAACAGTATAGGTCCGTTACTAATATTAAAAAATTAAAAATATATATATATATACACACACACACAAACACTAGGGTGTACGATATTAAAAAATGTTAACATAATAACAACAAAATAACTGTCGATCTGATTTAATTTCAATATGAATAAGTTACATTTAAAAAAATGGACAAAATTTCCTTTATTTATAGTACTATGCACCTGTTTAAAGTATAAAAAATAGTACAACAATACAAATAGTCCGCAACAACAACACTAATGCACATCCAGACAATAACCTCAATAAAAATTAATAGCCCAAATTCCATTAATAGAAAATTCATCTCAATATATATGAAATTCCTCTCAATACACGAGGAAATTTAGAAAATCTAAGAATTGTTCATCTCAATACGTCTAAGAATTATCATCATGAAGATGAGTTCGAATCAAGTACACAGGTGGGTTGTAGTCAATTTGAAAATTTAACTTGAACTAATACCACCTTCACTCAAGTTGATGCCTTGTTCCGTGGTTTGACATAGGATGACTTGTTCCTTGATTCTGTTTTCCCAATTTGTTTTGCCTATCAGTCTATCACAAGCTCTAATAACACCACACCAAAGTTGTATGCTTTTATTTGTTCAGTGGATTTTTAATTTAGGTACATTCTGCATTGACGCAACCAAGTAGTGAGACAGTGGGTATATTAATAGAAATCTCCTGAATTATTGCACTAATTGAACATAACTATACTATTACTTTTGTAAGACGACGAAGAAGAAAACAATCATTATATTTCTTCCATTTATAATATCGTCCTTTACGATTCTAGGATTACATATTTTAACAAGGAATTCTTAGTTTAATTTCATTGTTGAACATTTATGCAAAACATGTGTGCATTAGAGAAAATTATACTTTTTTTCGGTTTGCAGTTATTTTTGTCTTCTCAGTAGATATAGCTGCAAAACATAAGCGAAAAATATAGGACCCATTACCATCTTTTTCATATTCATAAAAGAAAGAGCAGGCTTTTCTCAAATCCATCACTTAATTATATTTGCTCCATAATAATTCATCTGCTACATAATACAAAAGAAGTACTTATTGCTTATTTTCCAGTTAAATTCAAAGAGAAGAAAATAGTCCTGCACTATTGTTCTCAAATTTTTGAAGGGTAATCTTATCTCAAATTAAAATATACAACTATCAGGTATATGTTCTATTACCATTATCAACTCACAAAACATAGACATTGCAACATACCAAAGCTCATTCCTAGTGTACCCACTAACAGGTGCATTCCATTGGTACAAATTCTTTCTCTGTAATTGATAAAAAAAGGACCGAGATTATGAAGGAGACCTACACATTGAATACATTGTAACAACTAGTTTATCCCCTGTGTTTAAACGAGAGTACACAAGGTCCTGGGCTCCCTCCACCTCCTTCATGTTTGATTTTAGAAAGACAATTTTTTTTTTGGTGTGTGAAAGTGGGATGGAAATGTATAAAATTATATATTATTTTTGTGATATACAAATAGATCTAAAAAAAATGTTGTACATACCTTTGCATTAGAAGTTATAAGTTGGTTGGAAATGCGTTTTCGTCTTCCAACGACTCTACGACCATAAATATGGGTCTGAGATGATGATCTTGACCTGATCTTCAAACTAAAGATTAACCAATTTTTGGGGATGATGATGAATAACATTAGTACTAACATACCCAGTATATCCAACAACTTCCCTTTAAACTAAATATTTCAATAAACAAAATCATATAAACCATTTTATTCAGTAAGGCGCCAACAACAATCATATGAATTTAAATTTGGAACACAATGTATATTTTTATAATTGCTCTTATATAAATTCCCCATTAGAATAAAAACTGTAAAATAAAATTAATAAAATGAAATTTGAGATTTATTGCTTAAGGAAATCACAATCAATAATAAAGAAAAAGTTCACCTGCTTCAATTATTTGAGAATCCCGACCCTACATCTACAGTGACCCATGTGGATTTCACCAAGTGGGTACCATTCAGTTTTAAAACTATACTAATATTAATTAAGTAAAAGTTGTCAACGGAACTTGCAACTTGTAAAACTGCCCTAATATTCATTCAGTTTTGATTTTTTGGGAGTGGTAAATGCATTGATCTTGGAATAAATCATAATAATAAAATAATTAGGGGCTTTGTTCATTTAGGACCTATTGTAACATGTATTTTGGAAATAGGACAAAAAACATTTTATTTATAGTTTTAGTCTCTATTTTTGAATAAAGCTGCTGGCGCGGGCCTATATTCATAAAAAGTCAACCAATCACCGCATGCCACGTGTCCCTTTAATTTAAAAATAGGGACTAAAAATGAAAATGAAATGTTTGTTGTCCTATATCCATAATCAATATTATTTTAAGTCCTAAAAGTACATAATCTAAAATAATTAAGCAAGTACAAAGGAATGTTTAGGTGCATACGGGAACATGACAATCTCTGGCATTCCTCTTGGGATCAGTAGTAGAGAAAACGGTGTAAACAAGAACGAACGTTCCGATTATCTCGACAGCCAATCCAACGCCTTTACTGTAACCATCGACAGTCTCGTTGGATCCATCACCATACTGAGCCACCATGTACATCACGACACATAGCAGAGACACTTTCTGAGCCTAGAACGACCCAAATCATATAAATCGTATACAAAACAAATGTACATAACATACTTTATTTTGTTGATAAAATTGGAAATGATTCAAAAAATATCAGACGGAGGGAGAGAAAGAGAGATAGAGGGGGGAAAGTAGGCTTTGGTTTTGGAGAGATGAAAATGAAAAAATGGGCGCGTGTTTTATTTTAGAAAGTGTTAAGTATTTTTTTCATTTTTTTTCATTTCTAAACTAATATTAGTAACACTTATATGAGATTGCTAATGGTACTATAGTGTGAGATATAGTAATGGTAAAATAGTGTTACAAATACTAAAAATAGTCTGTTACTACATGAGCGTTTTGGTGTAGTGAAAGACAAACAAAAGAGGAAAAATAATTATTTTCATTGATAAATTATCAAGTACAAACACATCTGCAAAATGAAAGGAAAACTTATAACTAAAGAAGAAAAGTAAAACAAAGGTTGCTCAGGTAGATCTACACCTTCTTCACATTTGTAGTAGGCCCAGTAGAGGTAGAGGAAGGAGAACGCAGAGAAGGATGGCTGTCAGTTGGAAGAGTAGGGGAGTCAACAGTAGCTTGGTGTTAGTCGGCAGAATCCAACACCATAAGGGATTCACTTGAACCCCCATCATCTTCAATCTCCTTATCCATGTTAGGAGGAGCTCCTGGGTCATGTCTGAGGAAGAGTTTAGAATCCTGAGGGGTGCCGACCTCCACCAAGGTTGTTGACTAACCATCCTTGAAGCATTTATTCTTCGTAAATTTAATTTGTGAAGAAGAAGACCCAACGGCTTTATCCCAACCCTTGTTGAAGCCAACCTCACTGGATTTAGCTCTTTTGGCCTTCTCTACAACGACCAAGGCTTTCTCGGCATCCAAGTCCTTTTATAGCTTGGTAGTCTTATCCCTCTCTGCAGTGACTAAGGCTCTATCGGTATCTAAGTCCTTCTGTAACTTGGTAGCTAGGACCCGAGAAATCACATCATCTTCTTCAGTAAGTTTTATTTTCTCCTTCCATTTTTTCTGCTCATTGGCCGGTGGCTGTTGGGAGTCAAGCACTGACTTTTTAAGCTCGTCAAAAGCTTCTTCAAGCTCATTTGAAGAAGCAAGCATGGCATCGTCCTTCTCCAACATGTTGTTGAAGTCAGCCATAAACTACAAAAGGAAAACGAGGTAAATTAATATAAGAAATATCAAATAAAGGAAATAAAAAAGGCAAAGGTGATTACTAGAGCTAGGCTTTGAACGACCCTTTCAGAACTCTTTGATTGGGGCAGTGCGGATGCAGCACCCCTATGGTCTGGCAAAGTACTAGACCTTAGTAACTGTCTGTCCAAACCAGGGCCAAGAGCTACTGGAGAGCTAAAGGAAGATAAATCGAGCAACTCTTATTGGTCGGGATTGGCTGAAGACCCTTTTTCCAGCTTAGAAGGGAATCATTTCCTTATTCGTTTAAGTTTTACCTCCTCAACCTTCTTGGTCGGGGGCTTTTTCATAGTATCTTCTTTATTTTTGGCTCCATCAGCAACTTGTTTGGAAGAGCCAGTAGCAGCTATATCACCCAAAATATTGGGGAACTTCCTCTTCATCATGATAGTGGCTAAAGGTAAGTCTGAATAAAAAAAAGAGGGGGAAATAACAACAACTTCACCACTACCAGATACAGTGGCTGAGGATGTGGAAATAGGTTATTGGTCAAGGCTAATCAAAGGAGAGGGTACAACTATGGTTGGGCGAGCAACAAAGGAGGTAATGGTGTTCCTGTATTGCAACAAATAATAGGCATATCTGGTATGCTCCTCCCCTATTTTCTGATGAATACCCCAAATAAATTTCAGCTCCCTGAGGTTAATTTCACTCTCTTTCGGACACTTCCTCTTCCTATAAACTACAACTAAAAAATTACAGAGCAAGAATTAGTGTTATCCTTTAAAACAATATCCAAGGAAAAATATTTAAATAAGAAGAACCTATCCCATTGCCAAAGGGTGGGCACCTAGGCCCATAGTACTCAGCATTCCCAGTCAAAGGAGCATATTGCCAATTTTTAACAACTACTCCATGGTCAAAGTAATCTTTATTGGAGTCAGGAAGATTAACTACTAACGCTCTGTTCACAGCCCCAGTTTTTAAGTAGAAAGTGGTATCACTAGTTACCCACTTATAGAAAAACATAATTTCTGGGATTCCTAGATGGGTCCTATGGATTTGGGTTAATCTATACACCCCATTAACTGCTCTCCATGTATTGGGGGATACCCTAGCTGGGATAACATCAAAATATTGACAAAATTCAAGATAAAATGGGTTTAGGGGAAAAGTAAACCCACATTCAGCAATAAAAATAGAGTAAAACCAGTGACCCTCAGCAAATGAGAAAAGATCAGCAGGAAAACTGGGATGTTCTAGTTCTAACCATGAAGGGATATTCTATTTATTTCTAAACTCATCAAGTGAAGTAACAAAGTAAACCATGATTGACGAAGAAGAAAAAGAAAAGGGAAAAGATTTTTACAGAATTTAAGGATTTAGTAAGAACTGAAGAACAGAGAACGATCGCATAAGAGAGAGAGAAAGCTTGAAGACACAACGACAGAAGAACTCAGAAAGTTTGAGGTAAAAGACGATCGTGATTGTTCCCACTTTTTATAGGTTGCCTTGAAAACTGGAAAGATAATGACTAAAAGGAAATGTCGATTGAACTGTTGGCGGCTAAAGTCAGAAAAGACACATTTGCCCAAAAATGTTTCGTTAAGTTATGGATAATTAGAAAAATGCCACGAGCAGTATATGAGTCATTAATTTTACAAGTATGGGAAGTCGGTAACTGACCAAGCCTCAAAATTGTTGCCTGAGCAACTTTAAGAGCTAAATGTTCCATAATCTTGTAAGAACCTCAAACATGAAACCTTAGGGGCTCCTGTTGATACAAAAAATTATCCTGCTATGTGGACCACTCAGATATGAACACATGTTATACATTGGGGAATTCATCCAAGTCAGTAATGACAATACACTAACCAACTGAAAGGATACCGACCAATGTGTTAAAGAAGCCCGACCAACTCCAGGAAAACCGACCAATAATTACAGTAAAATGCCGATAGTTATATACATTAATGAATGTTATACATATGTAAATGTCTGTGTTTTAAAGTCACTCCATCCTTTAATATTTTGACTCTTGTACACCCTCAGGGTTTATAAATACATTATAAGCCCCACATCCAAGGGACACAATACAAGAGGCAATTGAACAAGCCTAAGGAAATACATAACAGTGGATGCATGCTTTTACTTTCTTAGTCGAACCACTTTAATAATCCTTTGTCTCTTTTACTTATATTTATCTGTGATCAATTAATTAGATCAATCTAGTTTTTGACATTAACTTCTAGGTTTAACAGTTCCCAAGGGGGCACAATAGTTATGACAACGCCTTAGCATCCCTAATCTTAGTAGTAGACTCATATATCAAGGGATTAATCGAAGTGGAATTCCTTGCTAAGCCTAATATTAACAAAATAATGAGCCCCGAGCACGCCATATCCATCAATAAGGGCCCAATATGGATGGACCAGATTACAGGACACTTGTAGAATGAAACACAGCCGACCGATAAGAAATTAGCCCATTAAATCAGAGTGAATGTTGCTCATTTCTATTTGGACCCTGGGGAGAACTTTACAGGAGATCCTTCACGAACCCTTCCTCTAATGTATGCACCCAAAGGATGTCAAACTAGTTCTTTATGAACTTCATGATGGATTATGTGGGAGTCACATAGGAGGAAGGTCCCCAGTGATTCGAGCAATCAAAGAGGGCTACTGATGCTAGTATATGTAGAAATATGCAAGTGTTTATGTTCAAAAGTGTGAAAAGTGCCAAAGATTCTCTCCCACGGTCCACCAACGAGCAAACGACATGAAACCATTGACCAATCCATGGCCATTTGCATAATGGGGTTGGACATCGTGGGACCACTACCTACTGCACTGTGGAATCGTAAATACTTACTGGTTGACACAAACTATTTCACTACGTGGGTTATGCAGAACCACTGGCCAACATTAGAGATGCAGATATGATAATGTTCATATGGAGAGACATCATAGCGTGCTTTGGGGTATAAAGAGCCATCACAATTGATAATGGCACACAATTTAAAAGTGATCCTTTATAAAAAATTTATGATGAGCATGGAAATTAACACCATTTCAGTTCAATAGCGTACTCCTAAAGCAACGACCATGCAGAATCCTCTAACAAAACAAAGCTCGATGGACTTAAAAAGAAGCTGGAAAGGGAAAAAGGCATTTTGGAGGATAAGGTTCCTGATGTTCTGTGGGCATATCGCCCTATGCCTAGGAGACTAACCGGGGAAACGCCATTCACACTCACATATGACATGGACGTTGTAATTCCATTAGAAGTTGGTCTCCCGACATGAGAATAAAGATGGCCGAACAAGGACTGGATGCCGATGCCCTTCGCCCAAAACTTAACCTGGCCGATAAAGGAAGAGAAAACCCATGATCAAGGTAGCCTCATACCGGTAGTAGTTAGCAAGGCAGTATAATAAGGGGTCAAACCGAGCAAGTACTAAGTGTGGGATTATGTCATCATAAAAGTTATCGGTAGCACCGTAAGGCCATCAGAAGGCATGTTAGGACCCAAATGTGAGGGACCATTCAAAGTAATTAGAGATGATTTACAGGGAGCCTATCATTTAGAGATAATGGAGGTCAAAAAGATACCAAGAGCATGGAATGCAACCAACCTCAAGAATTTTTACTTTTTAGTCTTACTTCTTAGCACTTAGTCTTTACAAATTTTAATTTCAAAACTTATGTTGCTCGCAGTTAATTATTTCAGTTGTGAATAAAGGACGTTATTTTCATGCTACGCTCAATCTCTTAAATTATCCAGTTGATTGTTATTTCCAAAGTAATAGGCCCATCATTAGCATCGATCTTTGAAAGTGCCAATCGGGCTTTGACTTAAATTATAGTAGCAATTTTTCTTATTACAAATAAAATTAAAGTCTTTAGGTCCTTGTTAAAGATAACACATGTGTGGCCATCTCGAAGATTTAACATCTCCCCCTTTCTCCTTTTTTCCTCCGTCTGCGCGGGGGGGGGGGGGGGGGGGGGGATAAAGAGGGAGAAAATAAATGAAGATAAATGACGAGTGCTTTGACCGTCGTCAATGTGAGGTGATGTAAAGAGATGGAGTCGCCAACTTATTTTGCACAAAACAGGCAAAAGAACATGTCACCGACTCGAGAGATGACATCAAAGACTAACTGATGCTTGCGAAACCAATAGTTTAGAGGTTCGGGGGTTGAGTTATGGAATGGGAAGGTGTTGGTCACCCATCCCGCCCTTTCCGGTCTCTCATGGGCTTATGTTATAATTTTCCTTAATTTCTCCGTGAAGTGTGTGCACATGTATATATAGGTGGAGATCGAAATCGCTAGAATCGCATCACGTAAAAGATGAAGTGAGGTCATCTAAAGGAATGTTCCCACAATAATAATAACTAAAAAGTATGATGTGTGCGTTTATCGAGGTATTTATCGTTATGAAGAAATGATAATATATATTAGATAAGATGCGATATATAAATGACAAGTATGATATATAAATAATGAATGGATAACATAAGAAAAGATGAAAATGTGAAAATAGGACTCGAGTCTCGGGTTTTACCTCGGGATGCCTATGTAGCCTATAAAGGCATCAAAGTCCACGTAGTTCACATGCGACACAAGGGTGAAGTTTATCCCATAGATTCAAACAGGAATTTATTATATGTGTGTAGGAAAAATATGTTTAGCTTGGATAATTTGTGATGATGAATCTTGTCGAAATTTATCGGTGTAAACCTTTTTTCTTGTTTTGTTTTTTTATAGAAAATAACTTGTGTGCCATATAACTAATAAAGGATGAGATATTAATGTGTATAATCTAAAGTAAAAGACTAATTTGAGAATTTATGTAACTAATGCAAATACAAAGAAATTCAAAGATAGGAAAGAATGTTTGGTCCATTTTTAAATATTGGAGGATTGATCTTGATTGATGGAGAGATTGATTGCAAGTGAATATTCTTTAAGGATTTCTACCAAATTGGAAAATGATAAAATGAAAGGTGGAAAGAATTTCCACATAAGGAAACTTTACTGATCGCAGAAGAATGTTGTTAAGATCACTAATGCTGATGGATCTGAGCTGTCCCTTAGATTTGAGCTGTCCTTAGGGGGACTATCGATCGACATAGCCCTAGCCTTACCAATCGACAGGTGACCCTAAGCACACTACCAATATGCAGGGAAATGGACATGCCAATTGGAAGTCTCGTGCAGATGTTTCCAAAAAAATGGTCGTAGAATGCAATCCATTTATCTAAATTGCGCATGGGGTATACCATTAGAAAGCTAATTCAGAGACCTTCAAGAGTCCTTTGGGCCTCTCTCGGATCCGGGAGTTGACTTTGGGTTAAATGGGGCTTAAAAGTCCTTTGGGCGGGAGATCATCGGACGGTAATAGATCATTCATCCGAACCATAAGTACAAATTTCATAAGGGGTAGACTATTGGAAAGGTTATACAAGGTACTTAGACATTCCAAAGAGCTTCACTCGGTTCAAAGGGTTAACTTTGGTCAAACGGGGCTGAAAAGCGCTTGGTGACCTAATAGAGTAAAACGGATCATTCATCCTTACCGTAAGGCTAATTCATGCACGGAATAGACCGTTAGAAAGGGTATTTGGAACCCTTCGAAGATTCATTTAGTCTCGATCGAGCTGAAGAGTTGACCTTGGTCAAATGGATCCCAGGAGCGCCCCGTGGCCTCCAAACCAATTTTTAGGGGAAAATGATTCGTTCGTCCGAACCGCTATGCCATTTTTTATACGGGGTAGGCCATTGGATTGGGGTTTTGGTGCCCTTAAAAAATTTATTGAGCTTTCGCTCTAACGATGAGGTTGATAGGGGTCAAACTGAGGCCCGAGAGCATTCGGTGACCTGTAGATTATTTTTCGGTAGTAAAATTGTCCATTGGTCCGAACCATTATGTTGATTCCCACATGGGGTGGACCATTGGAAAGGGTATTCAGAGCCTTACAAATATTCCTTGAGATTTTGCTCTGACGATGAAGCTGACTGAAGTTAAATGGGGCCCGGGGGCGGTGTTCGATGGCCTCTATATCGGTACTCGAGGTATGACCTAGGATTTTTGTTGAATGGGGATGTGTTAGGGACCTAAAAAGAAACTTAGGTGGTCTTTGAATATGGTGTCTACAGATCCCCTCTACGGGTGAGGTTGGAACAAGTGAAAGTCGTCGAATAGACAACACATGATGTTTAGGGAAGGAAGTCGATTCTGAGGACTTAAAGGATTGTGACACCCCGCCTAATAAAATACTGGGTGATCAGTCCTATATCAAATTAAAACAATAATCTCATGTGGTTCATTCTCAGCATGACTGTAAAAAAACCAAGTAATTACTAATAACCCATTAGGCCCAATGTCAAAATTTTAAACTTTCAAATATTTTTTAAACTTAAATGCACAAATAAAACCATTCTCACAGGAATATAATCAACAAATGGAAGTAATAAATAAATAACCGATAACTCTAGGTAAACATTTATACAACCATATCAAATGCGATCAAAGTAAAAATGCTGGAAATAAAATAAATGACATCAATTGGGAAACATTCCCGAATATACTCTCAGTACCTCCTAACTAGATCACAAGGAGAGAAACGTCTATATAATCCCCTGCCCACATCCACAGCTACAAAAACAACGTCTGACTTGGAAGAATATTCATCCATGCGTCCCTGTTTTGGGCACCTAAAAAGTGTAACAAAGGAGAAGGAAAAGAAAATATAAATACGGGTCAGAGCCCGAGTTTAAAAAATATTTTTTTGCAAGTGTTTAAAATACCTTAACTTATTAAATATGATATTCTCCATATTTAAACTAGTGTCGCACTCGCGTGAGATACCCCTCACCTCTCGCCTAACAGTGCACACCTAAAGCATGTATTTTAAACACCCTAGTTAAATGACTCAACCTAACTAGTATCGCACCTAAACCTTTCACACCATACAATAACTCAACAACCCGCGTATATTATATCCTAAGCTTTCGACCGCTTATGAATTATTAATCCTCATCTTTTATTATTTACTCGATTCTTATGAATAACTATCCCTAGTTATAATACTACTCACTCTTTAGTGTTATTCATTCCGTATATAGTAGCCTCATCTAATATACGTACATCACATATTTTATAGTCCGGATTCATATTACCGGATGATACAGAAACTTACACACATTTCATTATTTATTTTGGTCCATGTATATATATATATATATATATATATATATATATATATATATATGTTTTCACGTCCCATATATGTATACATAATATACTATACACACCAAGCATATCCATACTTATATATCACACATCCTATAAGTATAATGACCATCCTTTAGAGCTATAACTCAATGGATGCAGCCTCTCAGTGTTATCATCTTCCAGGGCATACTCACACATCTTCCCGAGTACCAGCGGTAAGACTCTCACACCGACTTGGTAAAAACCAAATCACAACGTATGGGACGCGGTCATAGCTCCTTACCTGAAAGTGAGATCGAATCATACATAAGACATCTCACCTAGAATAAAATCACACAATATAAATAATGGGTGATAATGACCTGGAGACTATACTCTCCGTGCTCCTCGAGTTAGGGGATTCACCCACATCGCGCAACCTCCCATGATAGCACTAGAGGGGTATGTTCCACATAAATATGTCAATCACACACAGATATATTTAAAATCACATCATATATACATCATATATTTATACCCGTAACACACATTATTCTCGCATACTCAATGACAAGGACACTCAGGTATTCTCAATAACCCAGTAAATCGATGTTTAATCCTTCTCTGCCTTGTCCCCCTCTTTAACTCGTGGTGAGACTTCAATGCTTTGACACAATACTACCAACTTCACTAGCCTTAAATTGCAACCTAACTTTCAACTTACAGTTATAACGACATACTCGTATAATGACCGAGGTACTAAACTCATGGATTAATGGCCAAATCTCTCCCCACTTCCAACGGTGCATTAGGTTTCATCAGTGGGATGTCTCGCAAAGAAAAATCCAAACAAGTAACCCTCCCGATACACTACCGCCTAACATTGTAGGTCGTAAAAATCCGTTAGGCCCTTAGTCCATAACATGTATCCCTAAATTTTTGTCTCTTAACACAAAAGCTATATCTCCTCCCGCAATCACATTTAAACAAGGAACCTACCTAACAAACATGGAACATCGAAATCCGTTACGCTAAGTTTCATGCATGGGGTGTCTCACGAAGCAAAATCCAAACAAGGAACCCCCCGATACACTACTACCTAGCATTGTCGAACATCGATATCCGTATATATATATATATATATATATATATATATATATATATATATATATATATATATATATATATAAGTATTATTAAATCCGGCTATTCCTTCCTATAGCACTTGGCATTAGCCTATAACCTCGAGTATACCAATGCCTATACATTTATAAGTATTTGTGGTACAATCTTCCTATCTATTTCTCCCAAATTTTTAGCTATTTACGCCTAGCTAGTATATATATATATAAACCCGTCGAAATATTTTTCCAAGTGTCGCTCGTTTGCAAATACTCCTCAAGTTTATAGCCCGGATTTACTTCCACTAACCCAAGGTTCATAAATCACTCCTCTAATTATTTAAAAGTCCTAAAACTCTATTTAGGATTCCCTAATGATTATAGCCTAACAAGAATTCTTCTCCAATCCTTTTTATCCAAGAAAGAATCTCTCAAGTTTCCATTCAGAACTGGACCGGTTCGACCTCCAGAAAATTATTCGGTTCGGCAAAAACGAACCGATCCGATGATACCAAAATTGAACCAGTCCGATGACTAATAAACTAATCGATCCCGTAAAAAATGAACCGATACGATCATCTCCAAAAAGGAACCAGTCCGATGACTAATAAACGAATCGATCCGGTAAAAACAAACCGATCCGATCATCTTTAAAAATAAACTGGTTCGGTGATCTCAATTCGGGAGTTCATCTGCTTCAAATCCAAAAATTCATTCTAAAACTCATCCAACACAATTTCTAGGGTTTCTAACATTTCCCAACACCAATATATATATATCTACCCACTATGATTTACCCAACACAATAATTAATTTGGGATTTAACCAATATAAACCAAGAAAATCATACTATTTTATTAATTAAACCCTAATTTCCATTTCTTCCAATTTCTCACTATAATTTGCACCATTATCATGGATTTTAGCTTAGATTTCATCTAGGTTTATTCTCTCATCAATTTTTGTGAAATCAAACTCCATAAACCCCATTTTGATTCAAGAATCCCAAACCCAAAAATCGTATAGTTTTCTCAACAACTATAATATGTAAAATAAACACACTTAATCAATTAAAGCAAGTTAAACACTTGCCTCGTTGGATAAATCCGATGACCTTGTGCCGGGAACCAGCCGGAGCTTGGCCCGAGCCTCCTCTTTCCCCCTTTCTCTTCCTTCCTTTCTTTTCTTCTTCTTTTCTTCCTTTTCTTTCTTTCTCCCGTGCTCTTATAAGAGAGAAATAAGGGTCATCCCTTATTAAACCCAAAATTTACTTGTATACACAATTGTGAGTCCCTACAAGTCCAAAAAGTCCTCGGAACCCAAACACTACCCCCGTGTACTCTATTTTGACTATCTCGACCCTTCCGAAACCAACTGTGCACTCAAAATTCCCATCCAAGTCGCTGATAAAAAATCACCTTTTAAAATCCAATTCAACTTCCCTCGTATTTTTCCGAATAATGTATTGCTCCTTGTCACTTTGCCCAACCACGACTTGAAATAGAAAATATTCAACTTCATTTACTTATTCTCATAAATAAATATAACGCACATCAATTTTCAATCAATAACTCGCCAAATAAATATTTAGTCCACACTTCAAATATTTCTTTCACTTGAAATTCTCAATTTATTAAATTACACCACTTAGGTAAGTTAAATAACCATAAAAGTGCGGAGTATTACATACTTCCCCACTTGCAAAGGAATTTTGTCCTCAATATTCGGATACATCCGCAAATAAGACTGAGGATCTTACAACACCTCATCCTTTAGTAGTCAAAACCAACTTCAAAGTAAGGATCTATCACTATAGCCTCAGCTTCATAGCAAGCTTGTTCAACTCTTTTAATACTGGCATTCTGCATCAGTTATAAAATCGTAGCTCAATAATGGCACATCACATTGTGCTCCTACCAATGAAATTCGAATAAGACGAGCCCATTCATCACTGGCCCCATTATCTCAATATTATTGGGAGGCCGCACATCACTATGTGCCAACTTCCCGTATCCCTTCCAATAGAAAACTCTCATCATGAGTGAAATTCATATAAACATCTGTCCACTCCTGTTGGTCCTCAAAACATCAATTCATGACAACGTAACTTTTATGACAGTCACAAGCCACCGAAAATAGTTTATGGTTCCTTCACTTTAGTCAACAGACTCTAACTCTCGTCCAATCCAAAATTCTAATTATCCTCTCACCTATAAACAACCAGAGGGAGAATGGTCAGGGTTTTCCATGCAAAACCTCAATAAACATCTTGTCCACAACAAACAGGTATGAGTGTTACACACACAACTCTTCCGTCGAAAATTTCTACACCCAATTATCGTACTATGCTTTACTTCACTCACAAGCTATATCAATTGTGAAAGTGAAATAATTACAGTGATTCTAAAATAACCTTCATACATCTTTAGTAGTCGTCAATCATCTCCCGCCTATTCCTTAGGCTATTGATGATACGACCTGCTCAAAATAAAATGTTATCCTCACTACTTCCTGGAATCCCATAATGGAGGTTGGGTTTAAGGATATCATCCTAATTCGTAATAATATTAGGCAACACCTAGCACCGGTACAATACTTATTTTCAAAGAAGGGTGGGACACACTATCAAATAGTGTATCTCACCCCACAATAATAATAATTACTTCACCTCGGTCAATTAATCCCACACATTCGAAAGAAGTCGACCTTATCTTGATGTTGGCAACTCTATGAAATTTAGCAGCCTAACTGCCCCTTCCGTCCTTGGAATCATCGGCTTGAGACAAAATTTTTTGGTTGATCATCTCAAACCAACTTATTTATATCTATGAGAGGTGCACGCAAAGACTACTCACTATGCCCCGCTCAACACCGACTTCCACTTATAACATCTCACATTAAGTGGTCCTTTACTCCCCTTCTTCCCCTGGGGTATAGCAAAAGTCTCGGCCCATACACTTTTCGCCATAATGTGCACTTTGGGCTCTTCATACCATATTGACATCCTCATTCTGTTAACGCGCAAGTCACTCTCAACATTCGATTGAGTAGGACTCTGCCCCAATTTTTGTAATAGTTGGATTTTGAAACGCCCGAAAAGGTTCGGTGTGTGATAATTGATTAAATTAATTCGCAAGATTCCAATAAACCATTATATTTAAAGTCTATATAAACCAAAGTAAATCAACCCCTAAATATTCATCTATGTGTGTGCGCGTGTCAAACTACAAATAGATGAAGCATGTGACACAAAGTTAAGAAAAAAAAACCTTTCGGGTAAAACCTTTTATTTCTAGAACTTTAAAGAATTTACAAGACCATTGACTTACATACAGCTTGATAATCGTCCACAAGTGTAATACACGATGTCTTCGTCAAACCTCCAAAGCAACGGCTAGAAATACAGTGTGACACAGAAATACCCGCAGGTGTCGGTTCCTATGTCGTCGGCTGGAACTTTCCCTTTCCAGGAGGGCAACAACGAAGAAGAGAACGGCTTCTCCACAAGGGTTGAACAAACTCAAAGTTGTGTTCTTGGGTTACAAAAGGATTCACAAATATTTGGCAAGGATATGTGAATCAAAACATGAGTCTTGGGACTCAAAAAATATGAAGACTTGAGGTATTAAGACTCTTAAATTCATCAATCAAAGTCTTCCAAAACAGGTCCCCCGAAGTTGGTATTTATAGGGAAATAATTTAAGAGTTTCACAAATTAAAAACACTGCAAGTGTAAAGGGTAACCAAATCGGTTCGGGGTCCGCAGCGAACCGGTTCTCCCCCCCCCCCCCCCCCCGAACCGGTTCGGGGAAACTCGCTGGAAAAGGGGTTAAACACTTAGCAAAATTTCCAAGTTTTTTCTTAGAATTATCTCTATTTTCAACGGGCCATAACTTGTTCACCGTAGCTCGGATTGAGGTGTCGTTTATTCCACTATCTTTGTTGCCGTAAGCACTTCAACTTCCAAGTGACCGGTCCTTCGAATGGTGGCTGTAAAATTACCAAATTCCCCTTGAAATTTCCTATCAAGCATTGTTGCACTGTTTTGACTTCTCTTGCGTACCACTTGCATTACGAGCTTAAAATCATGGAACGTGTGTGACACCCCGACTAATTAAATACCAGGTAGCTACTACTTTATTAAATTAATTCAAAATGCCAAGTTGGTTCAGTTAATAGCATCACTGTCGAAAACATTTAATGATTACTAACCACCTAGTATTTAAAAAGTATGTTGTCAAATTTTAAATTAAATCTGATTAACATGCGATAAATGAAATGTAGAAGAATAACATCACCATACACCATAAAGTCTCAATAAAGTAACCAAAAAATAGTAATAAGTCCGGAGGAAAACTCCTCACAACAATCCCACAAACTGAAATAAATAAAACAGTGTATCCTGAATTAATTACATGCCAAAAATCTGAATAACTGAATTATGAAATGTCTCTAATAGAAATGGGCGACATGCCCTACAAATGATGAAACTGAATATGGAGTCAAGACTAGAAAATGAGGCGTCTAATATCAAGGCCCTGTAACTTCCACAACAGCTACAGCTCGTCACCTGAATAGAATTCCTATGCATGGCGTCCTTGTGGCTGGGCACCTAAAATGGTTTTTACAAAAAAATAGATTTGAAAGCAAACGGGTCAGAGCCCGAAAGTGGAGAGTATTTTAAAAACAGCAAGTGCTTTAATAACATTAAAACAATGAATGAAAAATACATGTTAGGACGTGCACTCACATGAAATCCTCACCTCTCGACTAAGTGTGCACTCCAAACGTACCGTACCCATCTAAGTGATATTCATATCCAACTAAACTGTCATAAGTTCTAACCTTTCTACTCGATTCACAATTTAAATTCCCAACGTTAACAATTAAATAGATGGCTTTACTCAAACTCGGATTCTCAATTATTAGCAAAACGCTTCACAGCAGGTTATCCCTTTTTTATCTTTATCAAGGCGTACTATAATTATTCTCGCATAACAATTCCTTTCCATTTAACCGTATTTTATTCACATCATAAATATACAATACAAGCACCCCGAGGCTAAGCTGCGGTGCACACATACTCTGCTATCCATCCCGGTACATCACGTACATAAGGATCACGCATTCTGAATCTCTCAGGAATGGTTCTCAGATAACAACAATCACAAACAATGGAGGCGAACACAGTCACATCACATGGGTCACGCACATACCTACGCTCCCATGATCAACAAACTTATTAACTTCCCAATAAGTCCTTCTGTGACCTATGTTCTTGAGGCACACAAAGATTAGATGGTCCTAAACGAACGCAAACCTCCCGTGATAGCAAGTATGGTAGGTATGTCATACACATAAGTCATATACTAAGCATTCACACATCTTAGATATCTCATTATTAATAAAGGTGTATTCTACATCCTTATACCATTATTCCAATTTTATACATTTTTAAATCTTCCGATAATATATAATGTAGACTGTCGACACATTTCACGTCATAGTTTCTTGTACTTAAAACCTATCTCAAAGGGATTACTAAGTCTCCTATTATTCCCACATATAACATCATTATTCTTAAGATCCTTACTTCTGCCCCAAACCTCATTTCATCAAATTATTCGAATTTACTCTTTTAACCCTAATATTATCTTACTCATCGAATTTTATTAGATTTCATAATAATCCCTCAAATTGAATTCTAACGCAGGTCCATATTTTATAACCATACCTACTGGTCTTCCTTAAGTCTAAGGATATTCATAAAATCTCCATTAATAATTTTCTAAGGGTTAACATCATTAAAATTTAACTAGGGAAAATATTTCTCATTCTGGGAAGGTCGATCGATCGACCTTGAACATCGATCGATCGATGGTGGTCGATCGATCGACTGATGAATGTCGATCGATCGATTGCACCAGATAAATTACGGACTGCTTCGTTTTGCAGTCCTCAAATCGTCCCAAAAATTCATTACAATGCATGAAACTTCATTCGAACGTTATAATATCATCAAATAATCATCCTACGACATTGTTAACGTTCTAAAACTAATTAATCATCAACCAAAGGCCTTATTTAGATCAAAACATCCTCAAGAACCCTAGTTTTCTATTTCTTTCAAGAACAACAGTAATTCTCTTCTTTAATCTGTTTTTAGATCATCAAGTATTATGTTTTGGATTCATAATTCGTCCAGAATATGTCTACATGCAATTCTTAACATGGTTTATAGTTTTAATCCTCAAATTCATGGGTTTTTATCAATCTCCCAAAACAATGCAATTTTCATAAATGTATAAGCATGGAAGAAACATTCGTTGCAAATAACGTAATTAAACCACTTGCCTTGAATTTTTCTCTGAATTTGGTGTTGAATTGATGAAGGTTGCTCTCTCCTTTTTCTCCCAAGGTTGAAGGTTGAAGATGGAGGTTGTTTTTCTCTTTTGGGAACTTCTCCTAACCTCTCCTAAAACTCCCGTTGCCCTCAACTCAGTTAATTGCTGGTAATGGGTTAGTGGGTTATAAAATTCCCTATTTTAAACTCCCAAAATTCGTTGGTCATAAATCCTCAAATTCCAAAATTACCAAAATACCCTTTTAAGTTGCTGGTATGGCCTACAAATGCCCCGGGACCCAAACTAAACTCCCGGCTAGTGTTTTTTGACTATTTCGACCCTTCCGGACACGTTAGCGCACTCAAAATGACCATAAGGTTGATAAAAATAAAATTCACTTTTTAATTTAAATAATTACATTCCTGACGCGACTGTCACGCGCGTCCCAACAAAATTTCCAAATTGTCGTATTTCTATCTCGCGACAATTTCAATATTTTCAATATTCATATCACAACATATGTATACACATCATAATCAAATACCAACTCACATCTCGTTAGTATTTTATTCGGATTAATTCTCAATTAATTCCCATTTAATTTAATTAATCCCATAAATAAATATCCATAAAAGTACGGGGTATTACATACATCCCCCCTAATAACAGAATTTCGTCCCGAAATTCGGAACTAGAAAGTACCTGGTACAAATAACTCTGGATAACGTTCACGCATCTCATCCTCGCGCTCCCATGTGGACTCCTCGGCATTATGATGCCGCCACTGTACGCGTACTAACGGAACTATCTTTGACCACAGTTTCCGCTCACTTCGGTCCAAAATAGCAATCGGCCCTTCCTCGTAGGAGCTATCGGGCTGGAGATCGATGTCCTCCAAAGTAATGTGAGAATGAGCCAAATAATCTCTAAGATATTTCCTTAGCGAGGAAATATGAAACACATCATGAATCCTATGTAAATGCTCCGGTAACCCAAGTCTATACGCAACAGACCCAATTCACTCGATGATAGGAAATGGTCCCACGTATCTCGGTGCCAACTTTCCCTTCTTCCCAAATCGCATAATCCCCTTCATAGGAGATACTCTGAGTAAAACCTGGTCCCCCACTTGGAACTCCCTGAAGAACCTCTTCGCATCAGCATAGCTCTTCTGCCGATCTTGAGCTACCCGAATACGACTCCGTATCAATTCTATCCTTGCCGAAGTATCCTGAATCACTTCCGGTCGAAGTAGTTTATTGTCCCCCACCTCCAACCAACATGCTGGGGAACGACAAGGTCTACCGTACAACGCCTCAAATGGAGCCATGCCAATGGTGAACAGGTACGAGTTGTTGTAAGTAAACTCCACCAGTGGAAGATACTGCTCCCATCCACCCCTGAAATCAATGATGCACATACGCAACATGTCCTCCAACATCTGATTTGTACGCTCGATTTGCCCATCGGTCTGCGGATGATAAACCGTACTCAACCGCAATTCCGTGCCCATGGCCTCCTGAAAACTCTCCCAAAACCGTGAAACGAATATCTTGTCTCTATCAAACACGATATTTAGGGGCACACTGTGAAGTGTCACTATTTCTGCAATAAAGAGCTGGGCTTACTGTCCCGTAGTGTAGTCTGTCCTTACGGGTAGAAAATGAGCGACTTTGGTCAACCTGTACACAATTACCCAAATGGAGTCGTGACCCCTCTGTGACGTAGGTAACCCCTAATGAAATCCATGGAGATGCTCTCCCACATCCACCTCGGGACCTCTAATGGCTGTAGAAGTTCTGCCGGTCTCTGATGATCCACTTTTACCAGCTGACAAGTGGCGCATTTAGAAACAAACACGGCAATATCTCTCTTCATCCTACTCCACCGATACTGTCATCTCATGTCTTGGTAAATTTTGTCCCTACCGGGATGTACCGCGAACCGTGAGCCGTGCGACTCTGCCATCACCTCGTGTCGCAATTCCTCCCCTTCATGAACTACCAGTCTCCCATTGAAGCGTAATCCCCCGAACTAATGGTATAGGACTCGGCTCCCTTTGCTAGTAATCGAACTATCTGCTCCTGACAGAACGAGTCATTTGCCTGTGCCCTTACCACCTTCGCGACAATATGCGGTGTAACAGTCATCACAGACATGAACGATCGGGCCACTGCATCCTGGTGTCCTAACTCCTTCCACTTTGCCTTCCACACCCCTGCTACCTCATCTACTGGCCTACGGCTCAACGCGTATGCTACCACGTTAGCCTTCCCCGGGTGATATTGGATATCGAACTGATAATCCTTCACAAACTCAAGCCACCTTCGTTGCCACATATTCAACTCCTTCGCGTGAATAGGTACTGTAGGGACTTGTGGTCTGTGAATAATCGAAACTTCTCCCCCAAAAGGTAATGTCTCCAAATCCGAAGGGCAAATACCACTGCCGCTAACTCCAAGTCATGGGTGGGGTAATTCTTCTCGTGAGGCTTCAGCTTACGGGAAGCATAAGCTATGGCCTAGCTCTCCTACTGCAATACACCTCCAAGTCCTTGTAAAGATGCATCGGTGTAAACTAGATACTCAACTCCCGGTCTCGGCAATGCTAACAGAGGTGCTGAGGTCAACTTGTCCTTCAACTCATCAAATGCCAACTGACAGGCATCACTCCAAATGAATTGCACACCCTTACGAGTCAGATGTGTCAAAGGGCCCGCTATCTTTGAGAAACCCCGAATAAACCTCCTGTAGTATCCTGCTAGGCCCAAGAAACTACGGATCTCAGTCGGTGTCGTGGGCTGTCCCCACTCCCTCACCGCGGATACCTTACCCGGATCAACGGATATCCCCCGGTCGGAAATAATATGCCCCAAAAACTGAACCTCCTTCAGCCAGAATCCGCACTTCTCATATTTTACGTACAGCTCGTTCTGACGTAGCGTCTGCAAAACCTGCCTCAAATGCTCGACGTGCTCCTCCTCTGTCTGGGAGTAAACCAGAATGTCATCAATGAAGATAATGACGAACTGATCTAGGAACTCTCTAAACACCCTATTCATCAAGTACATAAACACGGCTGGAGCATTGGTCAAACCAAAAGGCATAACTCGAAACTCGTAGGAACCATTTCTCGTTAAGAAATCTGTCTTCGAGACGTCCTCCTCCCTAATACACAACTGATGGTATCCCGATCGTAAATCAATTTTTGAGAAGAAAGAAACTCCTCTCAGCTGGTCGAATAAGTCATCGATTCGGGGCAACGGATACTTATTCCGTATCGTGACCTTATTCAACTCCCGGTAATCTACACACAACCTCAACGATCCATCCCTCTTCTTTACGAACAACACAGGGGCACCCCACGGCGAAGTACTCCTCCGGATAAACCCCTGACCCAACAACTGCTCAATATGGTCCCGTAACTCTCTCATTTCAGCTGGAGCCATACGGTAAGGTGCGCGGGCAATAGGCCAAGTTCCCGACGTCAAATCGACCATAAAATCTATCTCTCTACTCGGAAGTAGTCCAGGTATATCCTGAAATATGTCGACAAACTCTCGAACAACCGAAATCGAATCAAGTGGTGTCACCACTTCCTTAGAGGTCTCCTCCTCTATATAGTACAAGTGAGTGGACGATCCTCCCTCAGGACGAGGCATCGCCATCAAAAACATCTCCTGCCCGGGAATGGTAAAGATAATGCTCCTAATAAAACAGTCAATCATGGCTCGGTACATAACTAGCCAATCCATACCAATAATGGCATCATACTCGGTCATCTCTAACACTAAAATATCCGCAGGTAGAGTAAACCTCCCGATCTCTATACCCACGCCTCTACATACAAGGGAAATCATGGAACCTCTACTCAACGGCGAATCTACACAAGTAACCGTACTCTCGGCGGTGTCTAACAACCCAATGGTGCGTGCAAATCTCATAGCAATAAAATAGTGTGTAGCCCCCGTGTCAAATAAAATACGCCCCATAGTCCCCTGAATAGAGAACATACCCTCAATGGCTGGTGGATCCTGTGGGGCTGCGGCCTGCTGGAGCTGATATACTCTCCCATACTGCAGCTATCCCTACTGAACTGGGACCGCTGGAATGGGTGGTAATGCTGCCATCTGTGGTGGTGCTGGGAGGGCGGTGGGAAACATAGGCCTCTGCAGCTCCTGTCGGGCACCCTGCTGCTGCTGCTGCGGGGCCCTGCCCCTATCAGGACAATCCTGGCGTTTGTGGCCAGTCTTGCCACAAACATAACACTTCCCCGGGAAGTTCCCCCCCCTCTATATCCCTGCTGCCCTCGGCCCTGGTGGCCGTTACCATTCCTCCCTTGGCCTTGCTGAAACTGCTGTTGACCATTCCGGCCCTGCTAGCCCTGATGGTCGTTCGGACCCTGATGGCCCTGCCTAAAACCTCCCTGTCCATGCCTGAAATTCCCCGATCTGAACCTCTTATGATCCCCCTGCTGGGAACCCTGGTCACCTTGCCTCTGCTCCTGAGTAGATTGTGCCCCACTGACACCGTTTCCCCCAGTCCTGCCCTGATGGCTGGACTCTCCTGACCTCTTGCTCTCAGCCACGTGAAAGAGGTGATACTGGCAGTGTAACAGTGCAGTGTTAACCACGTCAAAATAAGTGGCCAACGAGAGGCTCCCTAACAAATGCTGTCGGATCCTCCATGTCAATCCATCGGTGAACTTCTGGATCTTCTTCTCTTCTGTCGGTATCTTATCCGGAACAATATTCAGTAGATTTGTGAATTCGGCCTCATACTCGGTCATAGTCTTACCCTCCTGCCTGAGATTCATTAGCTTCCTCCTCATTTCTGTGTGAACTGCTAACGGAAAATACTTGCGGTCGAACTGCACCCAAAACTCCTGTATCGTGAGAGTATCTCTCTCCTCCACGGTGGTAATAGACTCCCACCACTGCAGTGCAGATACCACTAGCTTAAAAGTAGCTAGTATCTTCTTCTGAACGTTGGTGCACTCATACATCCTCAAGTGCCTCTGAATGTCCTTCCTCCACTGACTTGAAACCACAACATCGGAGCTACCTGCGAACTCCAGTGGGTGTGCTTTCGGAAAAGCATCTCGAACACGTTCCCAAGCAGACGGGAATGCATGTGCTTGAACTGGCGCGGCTACTGGCGTCTGAGGTGGTGCCTACTGTACCACGGCGAGAGCGGCATTTACCGTTTGGGCTACAATGGCTGCAACCTCGGCGGCATTCATGGTGCCCTCTACTGGTGTTGGCTGGGGCTCTGGCTGTGCATTCCTAGGAACCCGTGGTGCACGTCGTGGAGGCATCTGAAATAAGAGTAAGGTCTATAAGTTTGCAGTTATAAACCCAAAATAGCTGAAGAGAGACGCATACATAAAAGAATACAACAGTCCTAAAATATAGGGCTCTACATCAAAGAAAGCTCAGCGAAAACATAATAAGACGTACAGATCCTAAAGGACACTAGAACATGATGCTCTGATACCACCTGTGACACCCCGACTAATTAAATACCGGGTAGCTACTCCTTTATTAAATTAATTCAAAATGCCAAGTTGGTTCAGTTAATAGCATCACTGTCGAAAACATTTAATGATTACTAACCACTTAGTATTTAAAAAGTAAGTTGTCAAATTTTAAATTAAATTTGATTAACATGCGATAAATGAAATGTAAAAGAATAACATCACCATACACCATAAAGTCTCAATAAAGTGACAAACAAATAATAATAAGTCCGGAGGAAAACTCCTCACAACAATCCCACAAACTGAAATAAATAAAACAGTGTATCGTGAATTAATTACATGCTAAAAATCTGAATAACTGAATTATGAAATGTCTCTAATAGAAATGGGAGACATGCCCTAAAAATGATGAAACTGAATATGGAGTCAAGACTAGAAAATGAGGCGTCTAATATCAAGGCCCTGTAACTTCCACAACAGCTACAACTCGTCACCTGAATAGAATTCCTATGCATGGCGTCCTTGTGGCTGGGCACCTAAAATGGTTTTTACAAAAAAATAGATTTGAAAGCAAACGGGTCAGAGCCCGAAAGTGCCGAGTATTTTAAAAATAGCAAGTGCTTTAATAACATTAAAATAATGAATGCAAAATACATGTTAGGACGTGCACTCACATAAAATCCTCACCTCTCGACTAAGTGTGCACTCCTAACGTACCGTACCTATCTAAGTGATATTCATATCCAACTAAACCGTCATAAGTTCTAACCTTTCTACTCGATTCACAATTTAAATTCCCAACGTTAACAATTAAATAGATGGCTTTACTCAAACTCGGATTCTCAATTATTAGCAAAATGCTTCACAGCAGGTTATCCCTTTTTTATCTTTATCAAGGCGTTACTATAATTATTCTCGCATAACAATTCCTTTCCATTTAACCGTATTTTATTCACATCATAAATATACAATACAAGCACCCCGAGGCTAAGCTGCGGTGCACACATACTCTGCTATCCATCCCGGTACATCACGTACATAAGGATCACGCATTCCGAATCTCTCAGGAATCATTCTCAGATAACAACAATCACAAACAATGGAGGCGAACACAGTCACATCACATGGGTCACGCACATACCTATGCTCCCATGATCAGCAGACTTATTAACTTCCCAATAAGTCCTTCTCTAACCTATGTTCTCGAGGTACCAATCTATATCCCCCCGTAGGCACACAAAGATTAGATGGTCCTAAACGAACGCAAACCTACCGTGATAGCAAGTATGGTAGGTATGTCATACACATAAGTCACATACTAAGCATTCACACATCTTAGATATCTCATTATTAATAAAGGTATATTCTATATCCTTATACCATTATTCTAATTTTATACATTTGTAAATCTTCCGATAATATATAATGTAGACTGTCGACACATTTCACGTCATAGTTTCTTGTACTTAAAACCTATCTCAAAGGGATTACTAAGTCTCCTATTATTCCACATATAACATCATTATTCGTAAGATCCTTACTTCTGCCCCAAACCTCATTTCATCAAATTATTCGAATTTACTCTTTTAACCCTAATATTATCTTACTCATCGAATTTTACTAGATTTCATAATAATCCCTCAAATTGAATTCTAACGCAGGTCCAAATTTTATAACCATACCAACTGGTCTTACTTAAGTCTAAGGATATTCATAAAATCTCCATTAATAATTTTCTAAGGGTAAACATCATTAAAATTTAACTAGGGAAAATATTTCTCATTCTGGGAAGGTCGATCGATCGACCCTGAACATCGATCGATCGATGGTGGTCGATCGATCGACTGATGGATGTCGATCGATCGATTGCAACAAATAAGTTATGGACTGCTTCGTTTTTCAGTCCTCAATCGTCCCAAAAATTCATTACAATGCATGAAACTTCATTCTAACGTTATAACATCATCAAATAATCATCCTACAACATTGTTAACGTTCTAAAACTAATTAATCATAACCCAAAGGCCTTATTTAGATCAAAACATCCTCAAGAACCCTAGTTTTCTATTTCTTTCAAGAATAACAATAATTCTCTTCTTTAATCCATTTTTAGATCATCAAGTATTATGTTTTGGATTCATAATTCGTCCAGAATATGTCTACATGCAATTCTTAACATGGTTTATAGTTTTAATCCTCAAATTCATGGGTTTTTATCAATCTCCCAAAACAATGCAATTTTCATAAATGTCTAAGAATGGAAGAAACATTCGTTGCAAATAACGTAATTAAACCACTTGCCTTGGATTTTTCTCTGAATTTGGTGTTGAATTTATGAATGTTGCTCTCTCCTTTTTCTCCCAAGGTTGAAGGTTGAAGATGGAGGTTGTTTTTCTCTTTTGGGAACTTCTCCTAACCTCTCCTAAAACTCCCGTTGCCCTCAACTCAGTTAATTGCTGGTAATGGGTTAGTGGGTTATAAAATTCCCTATTTTAAACTCCCAAAATTCGTTGGTCATAAATCCTCAAATTCCAAAATTACCCAAATACCCTTTTGAGTTGCCGGTATGGCCTACAAATGCCCCAGGACCCAAACTAAACTCCCGGCTAGTGTTTTCTGACTATTTCGATCCTTCCGGACATGTTGGCGCACTCAAAATGACCATACGATTGATAAAAATAAAATTCACTTTTTAATTTAAATAATTACATTCCTGACGCGACTGTTACGCGCGTCCCAACAAAATTTCCAAATTGCCGTATTTCTATCTCGCGACAATTTCAATATTTTCAATATTCATATCACAACATATGTATACACATCATAATAAAATACCAACTCACATCTCGTTAGTATTTTATCCGGATTAATTCTCAATTAATTCCCATTTAATTTAATTAATCCCATAAATAAATATCCATAAAAGTACGAGGTATTACAACGTGAAGTCGTTGAGACAGATGAGGGACACATGATGGAGATAATAAATGCTTGATTCCCAAAATTTGGATTGAGGCGGTCGTGTGAGATCGTGTAGAGACGTGCCAAATGTAACGGCGTACGACATATACAAATATAAGATAACGGACATGAGAAATATGTCCTTACAAATCTCCCCCTATGTCTATGCCAGAACATACATAAAAATCCGAATTATCAAATAACACAATTGCCTATTACAAATCTACCCTTCCATGAACCCAAAACTGGAAAGATACAAATGAATAAGTCTTCATCGTTTGATCTTCAAATCTTCAAAACTTTTAAAGCATTTCTCATCAGGGTTTGCAATTCAGTGATCATTAATGTAGTACCTACACATATGAGAAAAAGCAAATACCACGTGACATATCGAGTTTGAAATGATGTAAACATAGATACCAAGTTATGATGAAATCATAAGTCAAATCTAAAAAAAACTCCCCCATAATATGATAATTCTTTCTCCCCCTTTTTATGATGTCCCCAAATAGATAAAAGAGAAGAATGAATCAAATATGCAAAATAGGGGTGTCACGGTATACAAATCAAGGCATCAATCAAATGGCAAACGTGCTATTGCAAGGAGATGCTCAAAAAAATATTCGCATACTATTTTTGATTTTTTAAAATTTTCACACAAAATATATAAACATAGAAACACACCATGAACGAGCACAAAACAACCAAGTCTATGATAGCGTAAATGGATGGGTGTGATCGAATTCGATAGAAAAATCAATGCATACAAACATGACATATGTGCACGATGAATATCGGATACTCCTAACGAATGAACTCAAAATATTCCTTTGGTGTAAAAAAATGGAAATACGAGACATTGACTCAATCAAATCAACCAATCAAAGCTCGAAGTGATTTTCACACCAATAACGCCCAAAACGATTTCATGCTTTTTCAGGACTTTCAAGGAAGTGCAAACCCGTTTAAATTCTCTAACCAAACTTCCTCATATATATTTTCTTGTGGAGATAATCTAAATTCTCAAACTTTGGAGAATCTATTGTGAAACCTAATGGCCCATATTTGGCATATATTGCTTTTTAATTGCCTTTAGATTTTTTCAGGCTCTTTTAACCTCTTTGGACCCCGGATAATAAAATTCCTCCATTTTTTAGGTCCTTCCCATTTTCAAATAATCACACAGTCTCACCGAAATGGTTTTTACATGCATTTCAATCTTGTCAAGTTTTATTGCATATTGTACATTGTATAGACAAAATTGAGATGGAAACATTCAAGACAATATATGATAGACAAGTACAATAATCAAATATAGCCGTGCATGTGTTCAATAAAGGTGATAGGAGTCAAACATGTAGAAAGATATCACTAATCACATCTCAAAGACTCCAAACAATGTAAAGCACATGGATGAAATGATGTAGCGTCTCAAATCTCTATCAAACAGTCACACGAAAAAATGGAATGATGTTATGACTCGGTCATCCTAAGTGTCCATCCATAAAAGGTGCAAACCAAATACAAAACTCTTTTTGAATTTTTTAAAAATTTTTATCCAAAATAAAATCTTTTTGTATTTTTCAAAATTTTTCAAAAACAAAAATTTATACAAAAAGTACATGTCACAACGCTAGCAAAAATATATCAAAAAGCACAACTAGCGTATGACAAACATGCAAACACAATCATCTATATGATATGGCAAGAGAAGAATCATGTGCAAGCAAACGTGAATCAACTATTCTAAAATCTAGCGTATTCAAAAGTGATTTCCTAACCCAAATGGATGCAACACGTCGACACGGGGTTTTGGGAACCAACAAAACACTAGACTTCGAATTCCTAGGACCTCTTCCAAGATCAAAACAAAATCTCCTAAGGTGACCTTTCCTACCACAATATGAACATGTGTATACGGGTGGAACGACACCTAAAGTGTGATCTTTTCTAATGTCCTTGGGATTAATTGACCCTCTAAAACAAATAATGGTTTTGGCTTTAGCACTAGAAGCATGAGAACAAAACGAACCATTACCATTACTATCAAACCTACTAGAATCATTCAAATCATTTTTCAACTTCAAAATATTTGATTCAAGCAACGAATTAGACTCTTCCAATTTAAGGGACGCCTTTTTCAAATTCTCAACAATTCCTAAAAGGGTATCTCTCTCCTCCTCAATTAAGGCAAACTTTTCTCTAAGAGTCTCTTCACATGCCACAAACTCATTGACTAAAATATTTTTATCCTCTTTGGCACAAACACAAACCATTGAATTTTTAAGGTCCTCTAATTCTTCTTTTAAAAATAGGACCTTATCACCACTCTCCTTTTTGGCAATTTTCAAAGAATCAAAATCAATACACAAATTATCAAAATGCTCACGATAGATATCACTTTAAGTTTGAAATGCTTGCAAATATTCAATCTTACTTTTAAAGAGAGAATTTTCTTTTTCCAAAACTTTAATTCTTTTACAAAGTTTCAAATTCAAACTTTTTAATTTTTCAGCACGGGCGTGAACTTTTTCAAAAATAGGCTCCTCATTAAATGTGCGTTCCATTGGAAAAATTGCGATTTTTCACAAAACTGATTTTTTAAAAGAAATAAATATCACACAATTTTGCGAAAAATAGGAATACGCGATAAATTAGCTCAACCTGCTCTGATACCAATTTGAAAAGCCCGAAAGGGTTCGGTGTGTGATAATTGATTAAATTAATTTGCAAGATTCCAATAAACCCTTATTTAATTAGAGTCTATATAAACCAAAGTAAATCAACCCCTAAACATGCATCTATGTGTGTGCGCGTGTCAAACCATAAAAAGATGAAGCATGTGACACAAAGTTAAGAAAAAACCCCTTTCGGGTAAAACCTTTTATTTCTAGAAGTTTAAAGAATTTACAAGACCATTGACTTACATACAACCTGATAATCGCCCACAAGTGTAATGCATAGTGTCTTCGTCAAACCTCCAAAGCAACGGCTAGCAATACAGTGTGACACAGAAATACCCGCAGGTGTCGGTTCCTATGTCGTCGACTGGAACTTTCCCTTTCCAGGAGGGCACCAATGAAGAAGATAACGACTTCTCCACAAGGGTTGAACTAACTCAAAGTTGTGTTCTTGGGTTACAAAAGGATTCACAAATATTTGGCAAGGATGTGTGAATCAAAACATGAGTCTTGGGACTCAAAAAATATGAAGACTTTAGGTATTAGGACTCTCAAATTCGTCTATCAAAGTCTTCCAAAACAGCTCCCCCGAAGTTGGTATTTATAGGGAAATAATTGAAGAGTTTCAAAAATTAAAAACACTGCCAGCGTAAAGGGTAACCAAATTGGTTCGGTCCCCAGCGAACCGGTTCGCCCCCCCAAACCGATTCGGGGAATCTCGCTGAAAAAGGGGTTAAACACTTAGCAAAATTTCCAAGGTTTTTCTTGGAATTATCTCCATTTTCAACGGGCCATAACTTGTTCACCGTAGCTCGGATTGAGGTACCGTTTCTTCCAATATATTTATTGTGGCAAGCTCTTCAAATTTCCAGTTGATCAGTCCTCCGGAAGATGGCTGTAAAATTACTAAATTTCCCTTGAACTTCCCTATCAAGCCTTGTTGCACTGTTTTGATTTCTCTTGCGTACCACTTGCTTTACGAGCCTAAAATCATGGAACGTGAAGTCGTTGAGGCAAATGAGGGATACATGATGGAGATAATAAATGCTTGATTCCCGAAATTCGAATTGAGTCCTTCGTGTGCGATCGTGTAGAGACGTGCCAAATGTAACGGCGTACGACATATACAGATGTAAGATAACGGACATGAGAAATATGTCCTTACAGATTTTCCTCTTCTCAAGAGATATCCTTGAAAATGGTTTTCCACAAACTTTCAACCCATCTCAGGTGTGCTTATGTCATTGCACATATATACTTGGATCCTCGTCTTTCTCACACAACACTTAATCCCTCCTACCCGTACAACTTTGTTTATAAATGCCCCATATGCATATACTCCACTCATCTATCCTCACGCCCCTTTAACTTAGATGATTTTGAAATTCGTTGATCAGGATACCCACCTACCCTATAATCTGCACATATTGGCACAAATGTCGCATACATCTCACACTCGAATCCAACGATAATCAAAGTACCGTGAATCATTAGAGTCACTTAGAACACACCTCCATCTCCGAGGGTAAAACTCCTATTTCCACCTTGCCAATCGCCCTAGCTGTTCGGATGGTTTGCAGACATAACACATTTTTTCGAACCCAACTAAAAGCTACTTTAATCGTTGCCCTTGATGGGCACCATAGTCTTGTCCCTTTACTCGTTTCGAGTAAAACTAATGCATGTGGTCCTACTCTCCACAAAAATATCTGTATAGATACCCCACTTATCTTCGACCATACTGACCATATTAGGGTTGTTCTTCTCTCGGACTCTTGTAGTCCCAACTCTGATGGTTACCCTCGTTGTTCCCTTAGTTCCACTGTCTCTAGGGATGCACTACTGGCCACAAAAATCCTGACTGAATTCACCATCACTTGGTAAGAATTCAGCTATATGAATCATTTAAATGGGTCCCCGGATGGGTCTCCCCCTTGTGGTATCTCATTAACACCGTTTCATCTAATCTTACTCCCCGACTACATCTTTCGATTCTTTTAGCTCCCTAAACAAAGAAGCATTAACATCTCTACTAACAAAATGCGACATTGTCACCTTCTGCATCGACCGTCCAAGAACAATTTCCTTTAAGTGTTGGCAACTCCTCTCGCGATTCTATTACACACTTAATAACTCTCTTCCCCATTGTACCTACTTCATCCAGTACAAATTTCACTAAATAATAAAATTCATTTTCACAAATGGTCCTCTGTCCGGCCCTGCTGTGAGGAGTTCAGAACAACTTTCACATCTACTCCTGAACACCTGATGAAGGAACTTACGGTTAAACTGTACCTAAGATCCTTCTATTGAATCAACATTTCTTCTTTAAATGTGGTGGTTGACTCCCACCATAATAACTTTGCACCTACAAGCCAAGAAAAATTTACCCCAAATTTTCACTTTCGAGTTTCGCCATGTGCCAGAGCCTCTGGATATCTAACTCCCATTGGCTAACACACACCATCTCCACACTTTCTTAAATTCCCACAGATAGTCCTCTTCAAAGACCCGTCTGACTCTCTCCCATTCTAACCACGTTAGGTGAGTTTAATTCGGCACCACTTTCTGCTATAGCGGTACTTGAAAATCATATGCTGCACTCAAGCAGTCCTTACAACTCCTAACTTCCCAAGCGATAATAGGGGTGACCTCAACTACGGTCATTATCCCCCAAAATCTTCTACAATCTCAATTGAGCCCTGCCTCCTATTGTCCTCCCAACGGCCATCGCCTGTCGTACTTCAGGGTTCGGTACACGAACACACTCGAATATAAATAAGATTCACTAATACATATACATTATAGTAGGAGAACAAAATCTCACTATAGGAATAAATAATCCTAAGCATAGGGCTCTAAATCAATTAGAATGCAACCCTGAAAGCGTAGTACGTTCGCACAGATTCTTAAGGACACTAGAACCTGATGATCTAATACCACCGGTCCCCGCCTAATAAAATATCGGGTGATCAGTCCTGTATCAAATTAAACAGGAATCTCACGTGGTTCATTCTCAGCATCACTGTCAAAAAACCAATTAAGTACTAATAACCTATTAGGCCCGATGTCAAAATTTTAAACTTTCTAATATTTTTAAACTTAAATGGACAAATAAAGCCATTCTCACATGAATATAATCAACATATGGAATTAATAAATAAATAACCAATAACTCTCGGTAAACATTTGAAAAATATCACTTAAGTCGTTTAATTCAAAGTTAAACAGTTTAAATGGATCCGAACAGTTTTTTAAGAAACTCTTTAATCAAAACAAAACTGCTATCACAAGGTGTGTTTAAAAATTACATGAACGAGTTATTTAAGGTATAGGTGTACCAGTTTTGAAAAATAAAACTTATAAAAGTTCTAAATCAGCACAGTCTCAAGAAGGTGATGAGAGTAAGAGCAAGCATGCAAGTACACAAGATTTTAACGTGGTAAAACCCCACCCAATTGGGAAAATATCCACGGAGGTCTCTACACCTCAAAAGAAAAATCCACTAAAATAAAGTTAACAAATTACAAATTATATAACAAACCAAACACACAAACAAATATAATTCTAAGTCCATAATTTTTACCAACTCCTCTGGATTATTCTGACTCCTCTGAAGGTTCTGATGTTGAGGTTGTTCTCCCAGCTTTGTAACCACTTATCCTTTTAGCTTTATGTCGACTCTAAGTCAATAATTTCTCTAGCAACACTTCTTTAGTGTTGTAGTGTGACAAGTGCAGCGGTGCGGTGCCTAAGCACATGCATGCAGCACACACATACACACGCGCGCACTTATACAAATAATATTCCTAACAAATTACAAATATCATTCTAAGATGCACTAGAAATTTCTGATTCACAGTTTGTTTAATATTCTTAGACCATGGATCTTTATTTCTATCCACGGATCTTGAGGGAACCTTGCTATAAAAAGCAACCAAGGTCCTATACACTTTCTTTATTTTATTTACAAAGCTATTTTACAATTGTGATATATTCACGAAAGTGTAAAACCCTATTCAAGATCTTAACTAGATCTAAGTCTGATTTTTCTCATAAGCTATAAACAGAAAGGGGTTTGTTGGTTCTGGTTTTGAAAACAACATATAAGAGTAAAGACAATCAACAATAGAAGATTTCTTGATAAAAAGAATCAACCTAAGAAAGATCTACGTGATATGTATCACACAGTTTGAGATCTTCAAATTTCTATGAAAAGAAATTGCAATCTAAACTTCGAGACTTGGTTAGACAAGAGATTAAAGACTAGAGAGGCTGGTTCTTCTCACTTTTGAACTCACTCAAACTCACATGAGGGTTATCTAGTGAAAGATTTAGCCGGAGTTTGATTAGGATTTCTATTTATCTCTCGATCTTCTCTCTCTCCCTCAGAACTCAAATGACCCAATTTTTTTTTGAAACTTTCACCAGTTAGTCTCTATTTATACTACGCTAGGAAGGATCTGGAAGGGTTATACAAGATCAATGGTTTAGATTAAGTCTAAGATTAACGATGTAAATCTTATGACTAAGGATGGACCACTATTAAACGCATTTTGATTGGTTCTCTTTGATATCACTAGTATTGAGGTAAAGACATGCAAACCATAGATAACAATTGATCCAATGGACATGATTACGTATTAAGGTTGTGAGTGTAAACAAACATAAATCTAGTCGCTCATTGATCAATACGTGTAAGGCTGTGATCAATCCTCAAACGCGTGTTTTCGATTTCTAAAAAATCTCATTTTCCACCACAGAAGTCTCTTTCGCTTTCGAATCCTACCCAAGCTAGTTTTTAGGAGAAAAGGCTAACTATAAATTAGCCCACAACATTTTTAAAACTAACTTTTAAATGTTGAAAAATGTTTTATAAAATCGTAAAAATTATTTACCATATCCTAAAAATTATTAAAAAATCATGTTTATGGGATTTAAAACACACATAAACACACCTAAATAATAAAGAATGCAACAAATAAATGCAATCCTAGGTGAAGTGTTGGCATTCTACCTTTGAGACATTTAGAGGAATTTGATATGAAGTGTTTGAGGCTCTTTGGTAGACTAGGATATGACTTAATTTTGTCACTATTTCTAAACTAGACAAGCGCCTATATAATGTAGACTCAAGTGAGTCAAAGATATAGGGTGATTCAATCTCCCCATTTGGAAATATGAACAAAATATCCATTGAGTCATCGAGGACTCGTAGGGATACAAAAGAAATAACAAAAATCCTATTCCTATACAAAATTTAAACTACCCCAGATCCTAGAAAAGAAAATTACATTACTCAACTAAATACAAACCAATACACTAACAACATTCTAATAATATGAGGTATTGATCTCTTGAAAATAAGATAACTAAGATAAAGCTTTTTAGTTGAAGTAATCAAAATAATGTGCAAGTGGACTCAAAGTTTCTCCCCGATTTTGTCTCAAATGGACAAAGGGTCTACACACAGATAAGGGAGAAATAACAAAGCATAAACATCAACGAGTCACATCAGGGATCTTTTACATGAAACATATATAGAAGGTGCCTTTAGTCATTTGTTAGACAACCATACTCTATATCCTCAAAGATCAATTATAAGCAAGAATGTGACTAGAAGATATAAATGCAGGTGATACATTAAAATTCTGCCATAATCATTCCAATTGATATATGTAAAGACTCGAATCCAATATTGTCCAAGGGTTTAGTGAATAAATCAGCTAATTTGCAATTCAGTAGGCAAGTAATTAATTTCCAATTCCTTTGATTCGACTAACTCGCGTATAAAATGATGTCGAATTTTAATATGTTTAGTACAAGAGTGTTGAAGGAGATGTTTTGAAATATTAATCGCGATTTGATTGTCACAATAGAGATCTAATTGTTCTTCAATTATACCATAATCTATTAACATTTTTTTATCCAAAGTAATTGAGCATAGCAACTGCCTGCGGCGATATATTCAAATTCAACTGTGGATAAAGAAGTACAATTTTGTTTCTTACTATTCCACCCAACCAAATTATTAGCTATGTAATAACATGCTCCTGGTGTACTTTTACTATCATCGGAACACCCAGCCCAATCAGCATCGGTGTACCCAATTATCATGCTAGATGTGTCATTAGTGTACTAAAGTACTAAGTTGAGAGTTCCTTTAACATATTTTATAATTCTTTTAACGCAAAGTAAATGGTTCTCCTTACGGTTATTTTGATAATGAGCACACACACAAATAACATACATAATATCAGGACGGAAGTCAGTAAGGTATAAAAGACTTCCTATCATAATACGGTATAAGGTTGAGTTGATGGATTTCCCATTCTCATCTTTTGATAGTTTAACCGAAGTACTTATGGGAGTCCTAGCATCTTTGACAGTTTCTAGACCGAACCTTTTGACAATCTCTAAAGCGTATTTGGATTGTGATACAAATAAACCATCTGAATTTTTCTTCACTTGAAGACCTAAGAAGAATTGCAACTCCCCCATAAGTGACATTTGGAATTCTTTATGTATAATGTCAGAAAATGTTTTGACATCTATTGGAGAGGTAGATCCAAAAATGATATTGTCTACATATACTTGGGCTATGGTAATATTTTTGTCAAAGTGTTTGACAAAAAGGGTTTGGTCATTCCCTCCTCGTTTAAAACCATTATTTAGAAGTAAGGTAGGTAGACGTTCATACCAAGCTCTAGGAACTTGTTTTAACCCATAAAGAGATTTTTTAAGCCGGTAGACGTGATTTGGATGACGAGAGTCAATGAACCCTTTGGGTTATTCTACGTAGGTCTCTTCAGTCAAGATACCATTAAGAAAAGCAAATTTCACATCCATTTGATAAAGTGTGAAATGCAAATAACAAGCTATTGCAAAAATTAAGCAAACAGACTCAAGGAGAGTGGCAGGTGCAAAATTTTCCTCAAAATCTATTCCTTTAATCTGAGAATATCCCTGGGCAACTAATCTAGCCTTATTCCTAATGATTATTCCAGATTCATCAGTTTTATTTTTAAAAAGACAACGTGTGCCTATAACCTTTTTATTTTCAGGCCGGGGTACAAGATACCATACATCATGAATAACAAATTGAAGAAGTTACTCTTGCATAACACTTATCCACAATGGGTCATTTAGGGCTTCATTAACATTCTTTGGTTCTATAAGAGAGATAAACAATGCATAATGAGCAAGAGTACATAGTTGGGATCTTGAATGAACTCGCTCAATAAGGTTACCAACTACACTATCTAATGGATGATCTTTGTGTAAGGACACATTTCTCCGTTTGAGTCCTAATATAGTTTTGGATCAATTCCGGACAAAAATATTTATTCAAAGGATTATGTTAATTGTAATATATTCAAGCCTATGAAGTGTATGTTGAAGACGTAGCGGCAAAGAGTATAAAGCTTCATCAATATGTCGGGTTTGTGTGCCTCGTTTCTACGTCATCAATAGTGGTTCCATGCTCCCAAGGTAAGAATGCATTAATATATATATATAAGAGATTTGGAACATATTTTATATGGGTGTTAGGTTTATTTAAAAAAAAAACTGTTGTTTATTTTCAGAAAGAATTAATTTAAACTTTAAATAAAGTTTATAAAGTTTATAAAGTTTTCTGGGCTAAAAATGAGAATTTCTAAACATTCTGGAAGTTCGTTCGATATGTTGTTCGAACGAGATTGTCGTTCGAACCAGATGTCGTTTGAACGAGTTTGCCAATGAGTTCCCAGATTGAGTACTGTAACTTCGTTCGAAATGTCGTTCAAACGAGATTTCTGACGAGTTCAGTTTTCAACACTCTGGAACTTCGTTCGAAGGTCGTTAGATTGTCGTTCGAACGAGACTTCATTCGAACGAAAATCTCGTTCAAACGAGATTCCAGGCGGGAGCAGTTTTTGGCAATTTTTGACAGTTTTTACCCATGTTCTCCACTTCTTTCCCCACTATCTTTTCACATCATAACTATGTGCGGGAATCATATTTGAAATACTAACTTTTTCATACCATACTAACTACTAGAGAGAGTTTTGAGAGTTCATCTTTTACAAGAAAAAGTTCATGTTTTCAGAATTTTCAAAGACAAATTCATTTACCACTCTAGTTTTCACCCATTGTTTTATTTATCCAAGTTCATATATATACATTTTGCTTGGAGTTTAGCACCGGGTTTGTCTCTACATCGAATTGAAGATATCGTTTGGGTTTTCTTCTAAATCCCTCAAAGAAGAAGAATTATTTAGCTGCGGCTTTCTCACATGGTAAAAGGAACCATGTGTGGTTGACTATGTACCTATTGTCCGATCGGTGAGTCCGAGATCGCGGTGGAGCTCCGTGTTTATCCGCTAGGAAGAGGTGGTTACAAGAAGACGCGTCAACGCTTGAGAGGGTTCAAGTGGAGGAAGTAAGTCATCTGTCTAGTAAATGTAAATTCCGTACTTAGTGGATTTGAGGCTAGGGCCGTCCGAGGTTGTTTCCCGTTGTGGTTTTTTCTTCGTACATCGCGGCGTAGTGTGACTGATTTTCTCTTATCTTGCATAATAACTTAGAACACATGCTTAGGATAATACAAGATAAAATTGGTTTTAATTGTCACACTTAATTTAATTTGGTGCTATATTAAATTTGGGTAACGCTAATTTAATTCAAGTCATTTGTTAAAATTGGTTTGTCCTAACTTAATAAAATTGCAAAATATAACTTAGGCAAATTCTAGGACTTGGATTAATTATGTTTAAGTGAATTTTTTTTAATGGATTAATTTAATGTCACTTGGTTTAATTTTAATTTGTTAAGAAGTTAAAATTTGTCTTAAGTTGAACCATCACATCGCTTCCGCATCTATTTCATAAAAAGGAAATATATTTTTAAAGAGATTAATAATTGGGGGCCTCGCGTTCCAACAAGTGGTATCAGAGCCAAAAACGATAATTTGCTTCGTTAAAGATCTTTTAACTATTTTTGGATAAAATAAAATTTTCCCCATTTTCAAAATTTCATATTTTCGATGGTTCTAATTACGCGTATTGGAAAGCGCGTATGAAATCGGCACTTAAATCTATCGATGAAAGGGTTTGGATGTCTGTGGCTAACGGGTGGTCTCCACCAACGTATTTAGTAGAAAATGAACGTGTTTCAAAACCGGCTGATAGATGGCGTGAGGGTGAATTTAAACTTTCAAACTTTAATTCTCGTGGTTTAAATGCCTTGTTTAGTGCTGTCACACAGGATGAATTCCGATGCATTATGACGTGTGAGACCGCTAAAGAAGCTTGGGATATTTTACAACTCACTCATGAAGGTACAAGTGTCGAAAACGCTTCGAAACTCCAAAACCTCACCACTCAATTTGAAACTATCAAAATGAACGATAAAGAAACTTTTGATGAATTTTATGCTAGACTTTCCGATATTGTTAATTAATCTTTTAACTTGGGAGAGAAAATACCCGACAACCGTGTAGTAAAGAAAATATTAAGGTCCCTACCCGATAGATTTATTCCAAAAGTGACCGTTTTAAATTCTTTACCAACTTTAGCCTCTATGAAATTAGAAGAGCTCGTAGGTGATTTACAAACCTATGAACTAGACATGTTTCCCTCTAAAAATGAAAAGAAAATAGAAAAGGGCGTTGCTTTAAAAGCCCCAAAAGAGGTCAAATAAGTAGTAGAGAGCGAGAGTGATAGTGACTCGGAAGACATGGCCTTATTTGCTCAAAAATTTAGAAAATTTCTTAAATTTAACAAAGATAAATTTAAAAAAGATTTTAAGAAATTTGAAACTTCTAAGTATGACAAAGTCGAAAGGATCCCTAAATCTTCAAACGAAAATTTAAATAGGTACGAGTCAAATAAGTATTTTGGTTGTGAAAGGTATGTCCATAGGGCTTCTGAGTGTCCCACTAAACTAAGGAGAGAAGGTAAGCAACCCATTTCATATAATGCGACCCTTAGTGATAGTGATAAGGAAGGGGGACCCGATTCCCCCACTAAGCCCAACTTTGTGGCTTTTGTGGCTAGTCATGTGAGCACCGATAATGAATCTTCTCATGAAGATATTCAAACAGATGACACTTCCGTGGTCAAAGTTTATGAATCCCCTGTTTTTGATGGTAGTGAGAGTGAAGATGACAGAGAGAGTGAAAATGAAGAAGAGGTTGATGTGAGTGAACTTCAAAACGCTTTTCAAGAATTATATGCAGAATAAATTAAATTAAAAAGAGCTAATTTGAAGTTAGAAGCTTTTTTGAAAGAATGTGTCAAGGTCGTTGATGAGAGTGCGTTAGTGGAAGACCTTAGGACACCAGAGAGATCTCTTCGAGAGAAGCTAGAATATGTAGAAGGCGATAGAGATAGCCTTAGAGGTTTAATAGAATCCTTGAAAAGGAGCTTCTCGAGTTGGAAGAGAGAAATGTGCTATTAGAGTCTAACATTCTAGATTTAGAAAACAAATTAAAAGACTCTAGTAATGTCAAATTTGATTTGGAGTGTCGTTAAAAAAAAAATAGATAAAATATTATGAACGGTCCAAATTTAAAATGACACTTGTGGTTTAGGCTTCAATACTTGTAACGAATATACTCATAAAGCCAAAACCAACATTTTAGGAGAATCACATAGGAAAGCTTTTTGAGATCAATCCTTAGGTCCCAATTTTCGACATGTTTTTACTTGTGCTTATTGTGGTCGACAATGTCATCTTGGGAAATTTTGTTTTGATCTTAAACGAGTTCCTAGAAAATCCCACCGTAAAGAAACCAAGGTAGTCAAGATTCCTACACCCCAAGATAATCACTCATCATTAATTTGGGTTAGGAGATCCGACTTGGTAGCTTTACAAGATAGGGTATTTGATTCTCATTTACTATCACATGCTTCCTCTCTTGCTAAATCTAAAGGTTGAATGTGTTAGTGTTTGCATACTTTAGCTTTTGTGCTTCATGCTATATTATCATGCTAAATGTATGCTTATTTAATCATTTTTTGTCATTGCTTCAACACATATCTCATGCTATAATAATGATTTTTGTTTATCTTTTGTATTGTATTTCTTTCATTTTTGTTTGCATTAATTAAAAAATACAAAAAATTATTGTTTATCATTTGTGATTTATTTGTTTCATTTAAGCTTAATGAAAAATACAAATGATTTTTGTTTGTCTTTTGAGTATATATTTTATTTTTGGTTTAAAAAATGTCAAAAACTCAAAAAGATTTTTATTTTGTGTGTAGTTTAGTTTGACACACTTTATGTGGCATATACTTGTGTTTGAATCCCACCTTTTACGCTCCCATGTGGCTAGAACTTTTGGTTTAGATTATCAATCCTTAAAATGTTCTTTACCATGTTTATATGGAGTAGTTGGATTGTGTATTGTTTAAAAGGATTCTATTTTTATATGCCTCAATTCACACATGCACGAGCTCTTTTGAAATCTTAATGTCACATGTTATATTTGAGCTTTGTGAGGTGTTCTCCTACCAATCTAGTCATCTACATATTTATGACCTAGGAGGACTAGTGCATGTCAAAATCCGTTGCACGTGAGATTTGTGAGAAATAAAAAAAAAATATAAATGTGCACGGGGAAGGGATCTGAAAGGATTTATTATCCTTTGCGATTGTAAGCCACTGTTTGAAATGGACCTAAAAGAAATACGTGGTCCAAAGGCCTAAAAACAGAAAATATTGCATTAAAAAGAAAAAATAATTGCCAAGGCCTATGTTTAATTGATACACTCATTCACAATATATATGCTTATTGAGGGAGATTGGATGGTATATCAACGGTTTGCACAATGTCCGTTTATCCTAGTTGCGCTGTCAATGCCATGACTCTATTGGTTTGTATAATCATCAACATGCTAGGCTTGTATGCATTGTGTATGTTTATTCATTGAGTTCAATCTTTATTGTCACATGAGGTTATATTCAAATGTGATGAAGTTTGCAATCAAATGAGAACTCCGTGAACGTTGTTTAAGTGTTTGGGTCTAAATTTAATTGTTGCTAGTTCACACCCCTACACTTCCGTTTCCATATGACACATTTTTGCAATACGAGTGTGCTAAACTTAACGTATTTTGTGTCATTTGTGTGTTTATCTATATATACATATATGTGCATGTTCATCATTGATATATTTAAAATATATATATATATATATATATATATATATATATATATATATATATATATATATATATATATATATATATATATATATATATATGTGTGATATTTTGTTTGTCTTTGCCTTGTTTACTAGTCCATCTAAGCCTATACTTCATTAGTGGTATCTATCTTGGTGCATTATTGTTTGATATCACATGCTTAATACTTTATGTATCATATTGGTATCATTTTCTTTCATCTTAGTTGATATTCATATCTGTATGTGGATTAGTTGAACTTTTGTTGCCCATATGCGTTAACGATCTCAACATCTTATGCATCATCATGTTTAAATTAATTTTATCCTTTGTCTATTCTTGAACAAAAAGGGGGAGAATGATAGGGGGAGAAATGGTATCTAATCATATTATAACCTAGTTTGGGAGATTTAATTTATGGGGAGTCGCGACCTTCTTTGGTAGATTGTTTTGATAAATGGGAGAATTAATTCTGGTGGAGTATTTATTTTAATTGCCTTAAATACCTTGATATTCCCTATGCATTTGATAATTTGCTTAAGTGTGCGGGAATACTTCTAAAGAGACAACTTTCATCGATAAAGTGTTTGATCCTTGGGTTTGAGTCAAGTTTGGGTGGTATGTTTTGAGTCTAGTAGAGCTTGACGACCCTTTAGGATTTTTTGTTTTGCTTTTTGTCCCGGAATAGCCAAAGGGGGAGATTTGTAAGGACACATTTCTTTGTTTGAGTCCTAATATAGTTCTGGCTCAATTCCGAACAAAAATGTTTATTCATAGGATTATGTTAATTGTAATATATTCAAGTCTATGAAGTGTTTGTTCAAGACGTAGCGGCAAAGAGTATAAAGCTTCATTAATATGTCGGGTTTGTGTGCCTCGTTTCTACGTCATCAATAGTGGTTATATGCTCCCAAGGTATCAATGCATTAATATATATATAGGAGCTTGGAACATATTTTATATGGATGTTAGGTTTATTTAAAAATAAACTGTTGTTTATTTTCAGAAAGAATTAATTTAAACTTTAAATAAAGTTTATAAAGTTTTCTGGGCTAAAAATGAGAATTTCTAAACTTTCTGGAAGTTTGTTCGATATGTCTTTCGAACGAGATTGTCGTTAGAACCAGATGTCGTTCAAACGAGTTTGCCAACGAGTTCCCAGATTGAGTACTGTAACTTCGTTCGAAATGTCGTTCAAACGAGATTTCTAACGAGTTCAGTTTTCAACACTCTGGAACTTCGTTCGAAGGTCGTTAGATTTTTGTTCTAATGAGACTTCGTTTGAACGAAAATCTCGTTCGAACGAGATTCCAGGCGGGAACAATTTTTGGCAATTTTTGACAGTTTTTACCCATGTTCTCCACTTCTTTCCCCACTATCTTTTCACAGCATAACTATGTGCGGGAATCATTTTTGAAATACTAACTTTTTCATACCATACTAACTACTAGAGAGAGTTTTGAGAGTTCATCTTTTACAAGAAAAAGTTCATGTTTTGAGTGTTAATTTTCAAAGACAAATTCATTTACCACTCTAGTTTTCACCCATTGTTTTGTTTATCCAAGTTCATATATATACATCTTGCTTGGAGTTTGGCACCGGGTTTATCTCTACACGTAATTGAAGAGATCATTTGGGTTTTCTTCTAAATCCCTCAAAGAAGAAGAATTGTTTAGCTGCGACTTTCTCACATGGTAAAAGGCACCATGTGTGGTTGACGGTGTACCTATTGTCCGATCAGTGATTCCGAGATCGCGGTGGAGCTCCGTGGTTATCCACTTGGAAGAGATGGTTACAAGAAGACGCGTCAACGTTTGAGAGGGTTCAAGTTGAGGAAGTAAGTCATCTGTCTTGTAAATGTAAATTCCGTACTTAGTGGATTTGAGGCTAGGGCCGTCCGAGGTTGTTTCCCGTTGTGGGTTTTTCCTCATACATCGCGGCGTAGTGTGACTGATTTTCTCTTATCTTGCATAATAACTTAGAACACATGCTTAGGATAATACAAGATAAAATTGTTTTTAATTGTCACACTTAATTTAATTTGGTGCTATATTAAATTTGGGTAGCACTAATTTAATTCAAGTCATTTGTTAAAATTGGTTTGGTCTAACTTGATAAAATTGCAAAATATGACTTAGGAAAATTCTAGGACTTGGATTAATTATGTTTAAGTGAATTTTTTTAATGGATTAATTTAATGGCACTTGGTTTAATTTTAATTTGTTAAGAAGTTAAAATTTGTCTTAAGTTGAACCATCACATCGCTTCCGCATCTATTTCATAAAAAGGAAATATATTTTTAAAGAGATTAAAAATTGGGGGCGTCCCGTTCCAACACTTTGGAAACCCAATTAGGTACTTCAGGGGTCTCTGTTGGTAACGAATCATCTATCTCTGGAGAATCACGAGTTAAAGTGTTTTAGGATTCATCCACTACAGTTGATCCTTTAATCTTACTTTCTACATTAGTGTCACTTACAACCACATTAATGGATTCCATTATAGTTTTGGTACGAAAATTGTAGACACGGTAGGCTCTACTATTAGGTGAATAATCGACAAAAATAGCTTTATCTCCTCTGGTTTTGAATTTAGACAGATGTTCTCTATCCTTGCATACATAACAGGTACTACCAAAGGTTCTAAAGTGTTTTAGGTTATGTTTCTTCCTATACCAAAGTTCATAGGATGTTTGTTTGGTGTTTTTCCTTATATATACGCGATTGATTAAATGACAAGGTGTACAAATGGATTCTACAGAAAAATATTTAGGAAAGTTCTTCGCATGCATCATTACACGGGTCATTTCTTGAAGAGTGTGATTTTTACGCTCAACAATTCTATTTTATTGATGTGTCTTAGGGGCACAAAATTCATGTTTGTAACCATTATAGTCACAGTATTCGATGACATCAAAATATATGAATTCACCTCCTCTATCGCTACGAATTCTATCTACTTGGGAGTCCTTTTCATTTTCAATACGAACTCAAATTTTCATAAATTAGCGAAATATTTCTGACTTGTGTTTTAAAAAGGCAACCCAGGTAAATCGAGTGAAATCATCAACAATAACTAGAATATTACTGTTGCCACAATGACTAATAGTACGAGAAGGACCCATTAGGTCCATATGGACGAGTTCTAAAGGTTTAGTTGATAGAACTTCTTTAACTTTCTTGTGGGGAGCCTTAACAATCTTTCCTTCTTGACATTGACCACATATGATGTTTGAAATTGGTTTTATCTTAGGGAGACCTCTAACTATCCCTTGAGAAGACAATTTACCAAGGCTGTCACAATTAATGTGACCTGACCTATTATGTCATATCTCGTTGTCATCCATTATGGCAATGTTACAAACCTCTATACTTGGACTGACTGTATAACAGTTATCTAGAGTACGGAGTCCTGTAATAATTCAATCACCATTTTCATTTAAAAATTTTCAATTGTTCTTTGAAAAGGTGACACTATGATTGGAGTCACAAAATTGCAAAATACTTACTAAATTTGCTTTAAGACCTTTTACCAAGAGAACATCCTCAAGAATAGGTAATCCTTATTCATGGAGTGTTCCTTTATCAATGATCTAGGCTGATACACCATTTCCAAATAAGACTTTTCCTTCGGAGAAGTTAGTTTTATTTGAAGGTTTGGTATCATCCCCGATCATATGTTTAGAACATCGAGAGTCTAAATACCATCCAGACGTGGCGTGTTCAGCTTTAAAAGCACTGATCACAATGTCACATTTCATTCGGGGTAATAGCTAATCTTTTCTAATCCAAATTGCTCTAGTTTCCAATTTGTGCTTATTAGCTCGTATTTGATAAAACTTGCGAGCTTCAGTCTTTTTTCTAAAAGATTTTTGCATAGTTTTATAAGGATTATAAAAAGTTTGAGCATTTGGTTTAGGAAAGAATCTTGGATTCCTTCTTATTGACGACCTATTGGCATTTAATATTTTCTTTCTATTACGATAGTTATAATTTTTATCCGGATGTCTAGGTAGGACATAGTTGTTTCGGCTTCTCCTAGAATAGTTGAAGTTTGAAAGAGTTGCCGCTTGCGTTCAATTAAGAAATAATATAATTACTGCCATTTTTAACCCAAATTAACCCTAAGCATGCAACTAGGTGTGATTGAAACGATATGAAATCATGTAATAAATATTCAACACACAAAGTTTAAGGAAAAATCCCCCACAGGGGCAAAACCATTTGTATATCACTATAATTTGTAAAAGACGGTTTACAATCGGATTACAATGAAATACAGGTTGACTAAGAATTACCCTCGGGTATCGGATTCTGTAGTCGCGGCTGGAAGAAACCCTTTTCCAGTAGGGGTGGCGGCTGGAACTATCCCTGTCCAGTAGGGCTGCAATGAAGAGGAAGAAGCGGTCCACTTCACAAGGGTTGAACAACAGCAATGGTGTTCTTTGGGTTACCAAACTTGACTCACAAATGTATGGAATTTGTGTGAATCTAAAAACCTAGAATCATAGGACTCAATAGGTGAAGACTTTAGGGTTGATATGCTCTGAACAACGTGGGAAAGTCTTAAGAAAACCAACTGCTGATCGTGGTTTAAATAAGGAGTCCAAAACCCTAAAAATCTGCTGCACGATCTGGCAGTGATTATCCTCGTCGGATCGGTCCGGTCGATTAGGCGGATCGGTCCGGTCCCTTTAGCCGGATCCGTTCGGTGAACCGGATCGGTTCTTTTATCTGATCCGGATCGGTCCGGTCCTCAGAAGTCAGATTCCTTCTTCTTTTGATCTTCGGATTTTGTTGATGACGATGTGATCTTTTCAACTAGCATTCTTGTAACGGCGTATGACATATCATCTACATAAGGATGGACAAATTGTCCTTACAAATCTCCCCCTATGTCTATGCCGGAACAAACATAAAAAATCCGAATTATCAAGTATGACATTGCCTATACAAATCTACCCTTCCATGAACCTAAAACTGAAAGAGTACAAGTGAATAAAACTACATCGTTTGATCTTCAAATCTTCAGGAATCTTCACGCTTTTCTCATCAGGGTGTGTATTATGGAATTATCAAGGATGTACCTACACACATGAGATAAAGCAAATACCAAGTGACGTATCGAGTTTGAAATGATATAATAAACATATGCATATATACCAGATTTATGATGAACCTCAAATTTCAAAACTCCCCCATAATCAGATAATTCATTCTCCCCCTTTTTATGATGTCCCCAAATAGCCAAATGAGAGAAGTAAATCAAGTACCGGGGTGACACAAGGCATGAAATCACACCATGAATGAACATAAAACAACCAAGGCGGTGGTAGCGTAAAAGAATGGGTGTGATCAAAATTCAATAGGAAAATCAAAGCATACAATCATGACATATGTGCACGATGAATATTGGATATTCCTAACGAATGAACTCAAATGCTTCCTTTGGTGTAAAAGATTGGAAATATAATACATTGACTCAATCAAATCAAGAAATCAAAGCTCAAAGTGATTTCTACACCAATAACGTCCAAAATGGTTTCCATGCTTTTTCAGGACTTTCAAGGAAGTGCAAACCCGTTTTTCAATCTCCAACCAAACTCCCTCAGATTTATATTTTGAATAGAGGTATACTAAATTCTCAAACTTTGGAGAATTGGGTGAAACCTAAATGGCCCATATTTGGCATGATTTTCTTTTTATTGCCTTTCAATTTTTTTCGGGCTCTTTTAACCTCTTAGGACCTCGGATATTACAATTCCTCCACTTTTTAGGTCCTTTTTAACGGTGGCCTTTGCGCAAAGGATAAAAATCAACTTTAGCAGCCCCTCCCCGTTATGCAAATTATCACACAGTCTCACCAAAATGGTTTTTACATGCAATCCAATCTTGTCAAGTTTTATCGCATTTTATACATTGTATAGACAGGATTGAGATGGAAACACTCAAGCCAACATGAGATTGACAAGTGCAACAATCAAATATAGACGTGCATGTGTGCAATAAAGGATATATGAGTCAAACATGTAGGAAGATATCACTAATTACATCTCAAAGACTCCATACAGTGTAATGCACATGGATGAAATGATGTAGCCTCTCAAATCTCTATCAAACAGTCACGTGGATAAGTGGAATGAAGTTGTGACTTGGCTATCTTACATGATCATCCATAAAAGAAGCAAATGCAGAAAACTTTTTGGATTTTTCAAAAATTTTATCAAAATAAAATCTTTTTGTATTTTTCAAAATTTATATACAAAAGGTACATGTCACAACGCTAGAAAAAATATATCAAAAAGCATAACTAGCGTATGACAAACATGCAAACACAATCATCTATATGATATGGCAAGAGAAGAATCATGTGCAAGCAAACGGGAATCAACTATTCTAAAATCTAGTGTATCCAAAAGTGATTTCCTAACCCAAATGGATGAAACACGTCGACAAGGGGTTTTGGAAACCAACAAAACACTAGACTTCGAATTCCTAGGACCTCTTCCAAGATCATAACAAAATCGCCTAAGGTGACCATTCCTACCACAATATGAGCATGTGTAAACGGGTGGGATGACACCTAAAGTGTGATCTTTTCTAGCGTCATTGGAATTAGTTGATCCTCTAAAACAAATAATGGTTCTGGCTTTGGCATTAGAAGCATGAGAACACGATGAGATATTTCCATCACTATCAAACCTACTTGAGTCTGTTAAATCATTTTTTAACTTCAAAATTTTTGACTCAAGCAAAGAATTAGACTCTTCAAAATTGACGGATTTCTTTTTCAAATTATCAATCAAACCTAGAAGCTTATCTCGCTCCCCCTCAATTAAAGCAAACTTTTTCTTAAGAGTCTATTCACGTGCCACAAACTCATTGACTAAAATATTTTTATCATCTTTGGCACAAACACAAACCATCGAATTTTTAAGGTCCTCTAATTTGTTTTCTAAAACTTGGACCCTATCATCACACTCCTTCTTGGACAATTTTAAAGAAACAAAGTCATGGTCCAAGGACACAAATTTTTCACGATAAAAATCTCTTTGATTTTGAACCGTTTGCAAAAGATCCATTGCGGATTTAAAACGAGAATTTTCTTTTTCCAAAACTTTAATTATTTTGCAAAGTTTCAAATTCAATGTTTTTAAATTCTCAGCATGGTCGTGAACTTTTTCAAAAATAGGCACTTTATTATATAACTTCTCCATTTGAACACGCACTTTTTCAAAAATCAATTTTTTTCAGAAAATTGATATCTTAGAAATTTTTTGCTGAAAATAGGATCACGCGATAAATTAGCGTAACCCGCTCTGATACCAATTTGAGAAATGTGTGTGCTCGCGTTCAAATGATCAAGTTATATATAAAACCCTTTTAATCCAAACAAACCCTAAACATGCAGCAGTATGTGATTGAATAAATTGATAATCTACGCAAGAACATTCAAACACATGCAATTAAGGAAAAATCCCCCACAGGAGCAAAACCATTTGTATATCACTATAATTTGTCAAAGACGGTTTACAATCGGATTACAATGAAATACAGGTTGACTAAGAATTACCATCGGGTATCGGATTCTGTAGTCGCGGCTGGAAGTAACCCTTTCCAGTAGGGATGGCGGCTGGAACTATCCCTGTCCAGTAGGGCTGCAATGAAGAGGAAGAAGCGGTCCACTTCACAAGGGTTGAACAACAGCAATGGTGTTCTTTGGGTTACCAAACTTGACTCACAAATGTATGGAATTTGTGTGAATCTAAAAACCTAGAATCATAGGACTCAATAGGTGAAGACTGTAGGGTTGATATGCTCTGAACAACGTGGGAAAGTCTTAAGAAAACCAACTGCTGATCGTGGTTTAAATAAGGAGTCCAAAACCCTAAAAATCTGCTGCACGATCTGGCAGTGATTATCCTCATCGGATCGGTCCGGTCGATTAGGCGGATCGGTCCGGTTAAGTCGGATCGGTTTTTTTTCTGAAACCGGATTGGTCTGGCTGGCATCGGATCGGTCCTGAACTTTTTCCTTCATCGGTTCGCTATGGATCTGGGGTGTACTGGACTTAGCTCACCAGGCAGATCGGTCCGGTCCCTTTAGCCGGATCGGTTCGGTGAACCGAATCGGTTCTTTTATCTGATCCGGATCGGTCCGGTCCTCAGAAGTCAGATTCCTTCTTCTTTTGATCTTCGGATTTTGTTGATGACGATGTGATCTTTTCAACTAGCATTCTTATAACGGCGTATGACATATCATCTACATAAGGATGGACAAATTCTCCTTACAAAGTTATGGTAAATAGGAGAGTGATAGACTGGTTTATATAGAAGTTTTGAATAGAAACCATCAAGGGAATGTCCAAAGATATCACAATAGGAGCAGTAAAGATGACTCATAGAAATCTTAACCTTAGGAAAATTGTTAATCAAGGACTTGTCTAAGTTTTGAGCTCTGGTTTTATTCCTAGGTGGCACAGGATTAAATGACGAATCAGCTTGTCTAATAGGAGGGAAAACGTATTTAGCCTTATTTTAAACATTATGATTAGAGCTACTTGAATCACCAATGTCTAACTTTTGTTGTTGTGAATCAAACTTATCTTTCAAAGCTTGAAAGTCTGGACAAGTTTCAACAGGTCTTTCGCCACCAGACACAAACTTAATAGGTTCAAAGGTTTTAGTTTGCTTGAAATTTTTGGGGTAAAAACCTATTCCAGTTTTGTCATTAGAATTGGCCTTACTTTCAACAACACAATCTTCAAAACATTTAGAGTTATTTTTAAATTTTGTAAACTTTTTGAAGACTGTAGATGCCTTTTCTTTTGTTTGTTCTAATTATGACAATATCCCTTTGTATTTATTTTCCAGAATTTCATTTGATTCTTTCAATCTTTGTTCAAAAGTTTTAGTTTCATTATCATGAATTAGACATTGAGAAGTGTACTCTTCAACATTTTGTCTGGCCATATGGCTTAGGGTTTCTATCTTTTATGTAAGATCTTTGACGATTTTTTCAAGTATAGTACTTTTCCTGAGAGTTTTTTAGTACAGTGTGTGAATGTATGGGAAGTCTTCATTATCGGAGTCACTAAGTGTGTAGTGTCCCCTAGCGAGTTCAGTTTAGGACTCACACACCCATTTATATCAACAAACGATCGTTCGCTTTGGCTCACACACACAACGTTTGATGAATTATCAGCATTTTCAAGTAATAAAGAAGACAAATCAGTAGGGATAGCATCATTCAACATATTGTGATTATATTCCTTATCATCAGTGTATATGATTTTGGCGAAGAAAGACATACAATGGTCATAAGGATTATATGACTCAGGTTCTTCGGTTTTTGATTCACTTGAGTCATCCCAAGTCATGCACAAGTTAGCCCTAGTATTCTTGTTCTTATTCAAATTAACTGTACAGTTACTGGCTATGTGTCCTAACTTCCCACATTTTTAGCACTCAATATTCTTAAGGTCTCTACTGGGTTTGTCAAGTATTTTCTCACGAGGCCTACTATTAGAGTGGTTTGAATAGGTAGATTTGCCTTGTCTATTTGCAATTTTATATCTAAATTTCACAATTTTCTTAAACTGTTTAGACATTAAGGCAATCCTATTATCCAAACTCTCTAAATCACAGTCCTCATCAGAATCTAAGTCAATTTCAAGCATGGGACATTTAGGTTTAGTCAACTTAGAGGTAAAGACAAGATTAGATGTAGACAGTTTCTTATGGGTCTGTGTTAATTGTTTCTTAAACTCTAATTCCATTTCCATAGTTCTTAGCTTGTTACTGAGGAGTTCAGGGGTGATGTTTTGATCATCCATCTCCACAATTGCATATGTCTTATTATCAAATTTGTATGGAAGTGACCTTAGAATTTTAGAGATAATTTCTTACATATCATAAGTTATACCATTAGCATGCAGTTTAGTCATAATGTCTATCAACCTAATGTAGAAATCATCAAATGATTTAGTCTCAGTCATAACTAAAGTGTTGTACTATTGGATTAACATTTGGGTTTTAGCAACTTTAACAAGTGTGCCTCCTTCATGTGAAGTCACAAGAGTATCCCAAGCTTCCTTAAAAGTTGTGCAGGAAGAGATCCTCTTGAACTTGTGTTCATTTATAGACATGAATATAGCATTTTTGACTTTGTTATTACTAAGGGATGCCTGTTTCTCTTATGTAGTGTATTCACTCATCAACTTCCTAATCCTCTCATTACTTTCATCTGTTGCTGGTTTAGTATGAGGAGTGTAACAATTTTCAATAGCATCCCAGGTATCATCTCCCAGCGTACCTTGAATGAAAGCAATCGTCCTTACTTTTCAGTAAGGTAAATTGGTTCCATCAAAGAGAGGGGGCCTGGACAGGTTACCTAATCTCTCAAATTTCTCGTCCATAGTGTGTTTTTAGAAATAATTTTAGAAACTCAAGATCTAAAATAATTTGTAAAACCAACACTCTGATACCAATTGAAAAAGTACCATTTAAGTCATCTAATTCAAAGTTAAACAATTTAAATGGCTCCGAACTGTTTTTTTAAGAAACCCCTTAATCAAAACAAAACTACTAACACAAGGTGTGTCTAAAAATTACATGAACGAGTTATTTAAGGTATAGGTGTACTAGTTTTGAAAAACAAAACTTATAAAAGTTCTAAATCAGCACAGTCTCAAGAAGGTGATAAGAGTAAGAGTAAGCATGCAAGTAGACAAAATTTTAACGTGGTAAAAACCCACCCAATTAGGAAAACATCCACGGAGGTCTCTACACCTCAAAAGAGAAATCCACTAAAATAGAGTTAATAGATTACAAACTATATGACAAACCAAACACACAAATAGACTTATTTCTAAGTCCAAAATTTTTACTAAATCCTTTGGATTATTCTAACTCCTCTGAAGGTTCATTCTCCCAGCTTTGTAACAGCTTATCCTTTTAGATTTACGTCGACTCTAAAGTCAAGAATCTCTCTACCAACACTTCTTTAGTGTTGTAGTGTGACAAGTGTAGTGGGGAAGTGCCTAATCACATGCATGCAACACACACACACACTGTAGACACCCCATTTTGTTACCCCCTAACTCTCCTTAGGTCCCTAGTACCTCCCCTCATCACTACAAACCCAGGTATTACCCCGAATACTGACCTAGAAGCCATCGGGCACTCTCAGGCTCCGTTTGACCAAAAAGTCAAACTCTTCAGCTCGATCGAGGTTGAATGAATATTTAAAGGGCACTAAAATCCCTTTCCAACGGTCCATCCCGTACGTGATTCTGACTTACCATGCGAATGAACGGTTCGTTTGCGTCCGAAACTTGATCCAGAGGCCACCGGACGCTCCCGGGCGCTCCCGGGCTCTGTTTGACTTAAGTCAACTCTTCAGCTCGATCGAGGCTAAATGAATCTTCTAAGGGCACTGAAACCCCTTTCCAATGGTCTACTCCGTGCCCAATTCCGACTTACCATGCGGATGAACGATCCGTTTGACTCCGAGAGGTCACCGAATGCTTCCAGGGCCAGGTTGACCAAAGTTAACTCCCCAAACTGGGTCAAACTCTTTGGAATGTCTAAGTACATCTCCTAACCTTTCCAATGGTCCACCCCATGCGCGATTCGGACTTACCATGCGGACGAACGATCCGTTTGCGTCCGAACGATTCCCCGTCTAATGGACCGACAAACGCTTCTAAGCCATATTTGACCCAAAGTCAACTCCTGAACCCGGGAGCGGTCCGAAAGACTTTCGAAGGTCTTTGAATTAAATTTCCAATGGTCTACCCCATGCACGATTCTGACCAACAGTTTGCCTTCAGCAGCCAAATTTTCGAAAAGGCCTGAAACATACTGCCAAATGGCAGGTTCCAGACCCTGCCTATCGGCTGGTGCCGATAGGCAGGACCAGGTCTATGCCGGTCGGCAGTGACCTAGGCCTATATAAGGAGGCCTTCACCTCGTTTAAAAGGAGAGCCCAAATCTAATAAGAATCGCTCTCAGCGAATCCCAAAAACCTCTCTCGAAGACAACGCAATTTCAACATCCCAATCCCTTTCTAGCTTCCACTTTTCATCATCCCTTTCATCAAACTTGGTGAATTAGCCACTCTCCATCATCATCCAAGTGCAAGGGCTTCTCTCCAACATTTAAGATCATGCTCAAGATCTTCAAGATGGTCCAACTTTCTCAACTTTCTCTTAAATTCTCTTAAATTCTCAATAACTTGTTTTACTACTTAACAATTTTATTATCTCATCTCACACATCCTAATATACTTTTTATTTAGTATTGTTGCACATATCTTATTTTCATATAAATAAAACCCAAAAAAACAAGAAAAGAGGGTTTGCTCATAAATTCCAAATAGGGAGTCTCATAATTTTCTCACACTTTTCTCACCACTAAAACACTTTTTCTACACACACACACACTCCCAAATAAGAGATCCCCCATTTGGATTTATGGGATAAACCCCAGCCCTCGTTTTGTATGCGAACTACGTGGACTTTGATTCCTTTATAGGCTACGTAGGCGTCTCGGGGTAAAACCCGAGACTCGAGTCCTATTCTCACTTTCTCTCTCATTTTCTATCTTCTCTAAATCCGATTTTCTTATATTCTATATACTTTCTCTTAGTGACGTATTACTCCATATGAGTTATCGTTCCCTTATAATGATCAACGTAAGAGTAATCGCATAAATCTTATTTTCTGATTTCATTTCTATACCTTCCTACGGATGACTCGCTTTATCTCTTTCATGATACAAGTCGAGGATTCCTATATCCACCATATATATAAACATGCACACATATCACGGGGAAAATAAAGGAAAATAGCAAACATCCATGAGAGATCGAAAGGGCGGAATGGGTGCCTAACACCTTCCCATTTCGTAACTTGGCCTCCGAACCCTTCTCGAATCATTTATGTTTTGCATGCACCAGTATGTCTTTGGATGCCATCCTTCGGGATGGTTTCCTCCTTTTCTTTTGTCTGTTTTGAGTAAAATAGATTGGCGACTCTGAATCTCCCTACATTTTTACCCCTCATCTCAAACGACGCCGGCCGAAGCACTCCCGAGAGGGACGCGCGGGACCCGAAGGATCCTCCCTTCACGCACCCGCCCGCACGGCGAGGATCGGGGATGACCACAGTGGCGACTCTGTTGGGGACCTATATATATTTGAGGGCTTGACTCTATTTACATAGATGTTATATTTATTTATAGTTTCCCCTATATCTGCATGTTCCCACTTTTTTCATGTGTATCCCATGCTTATGCTTTTGTTCACACACTTGTAGAAAATTCTCCATATACACTTCACAACACGTGTACCTAGGATCACATATATCTACATGTTGCATGCATCACCCATACATACTTGGTGTACCTTTGGTACTTGTACTTTGTTCCCTGTTTGGCATAATCAAGAAAGACATTCTCATCATAAGATAATAATAAGAGAATCATGCATGATTCACACGACATAACCAAAGAGCATTGTTTTTGACCAAATTTTACCCAGTAACTGGAAGGTCACTTCGTGATGGGCACTGGTCCGACAGGGCGCAGTTAGCCTAAGTGATATGACTCTCACCTTCCATTGGCCAAGTACCTTCGACGTATATCGAATGGTTCCCCCGCATCATACCGCTTGATCGAAGTCATGATGGGAGGTATATTGCATTCGTTCACGTACGCCGAGTATATCGAATTCGCTTTCACGCGTACTGTCCCCACGAGGTATATAGTGAGGCAATTTACGTAGACTCAGGTATATTAAATGGCTTGTCCACATGTACCGATTACCCGCAAGAGCAAGACGTATATCGTGGAAGTCACGCCAAAGGGGGGAACCCATTCCGATTCACCCAACCAACTGCATACCCGCATATAGGTGTCAAACCTAGGACACGCACTTTAGATTATCGGTTTCAACCCGAAACTCTACCGAAATTCCGGGTCGGCCTGCCGCCCAAATTTTCATGCATTTTTAAAATGGGACCCTGTCTGTGAGCCTAGTTACAAGTCCGGCCGTAGATTTGCATATATTAAAAACCCCACTTTTCCAGGCTCGGGTCCCGTTCGATATTGCATTTAGGAGAATTAAATACAAGTGAGAACATAATAATCGTAATAATCATGCTGAGTTCCGTATCCAAAAAAAATTCTCCCTTCTTTATCAAAAATCCAAAAATAGTTTCTTCCCCTTTTCTCGAAAATAAATCCCATTCTACGCCTTCTCATGTCAATCGCAAGCCCTTGGTATGGCTCCCTATTGGCTTCGGTCTTCAGTAAAATCACCTCGGAGATTCATCTGTTCGTCTACTACTTCTTTCGAGTCCAGAATCCATCCGCTTTCCATGGAGAATACCGATCAACCACCAGTCATACAACCAGATCTGACGACAGTCCTAGCTTAGCTCGTGTCCAAAATTGACAACCTCCAAACTGAGGTCCGAGAGATGCAACGAAACTAGGTTCCTATTCCTCAAGAGCCCAAGGCCCAATTCCCTCGTGCTATGGGTTTGCCCGAGCCTATCTGGGTTCCCGAAGAATATCAGCACGCTCCACGTGCCCTTTCTGCTAATGGGACGCCGCTTGCCCAGTTTTCGATGCCAAATATTGCCCAGCCTGTGGCTAACCTGCCTATGGTCGTTGATCCAAAAGAGGAGGAGTGGAATAAAGTCAAAGAGGATCACAAGATGTTCACCAAGAAGTTCGACCAAGTCAAAATCTCGAGGAATTATATGGACCACACCCACATGTCTCCTTATCCTAAAGCGAGGTTACCTGAGAAGTTACAGATGCTAAATATCGAGAAGTTTGGAGGGAGTGGACCCCCGATTGTTCATCTTCAGAGTTATCATCGTTCCATGACTCTACTAGGGGCTTCTGAAGATGTGATGGTCCAATTGTTTCGATAAACTTTGAAGGATAGTTCCCTCTGATGGTTTTTGTCTCTCGAGGAATCCAGAATCCGTAGCTAGGAGGATGTAGCTCGAGAATTCATGTTGCAGTACAAATACAACAAAGAACTTGAGGTCACTTGTCGTGATTTAGAGCTTCTCAAATAGAACCCTGTGGAATCAGTCAGTAACTTCATAACCCGATGGAGGGAACAAGCAGCTACCATGACCAATTGACCATCTGAGGAAGAATAGGTTAGCATAAGGAAGAAGAATTTATTTCCACATGTCCGAGCGATGATGGGAGGACAATACTATCCCCACTTCCGAGCTCTTAGAGAAGCAGAAGTAAAAATCGAGGAAAGCCTTGTTAAAACAGAGGTTGAATCGAAGAAGGTGTCCGGACTGTTCACCCCTAAAAAGTATGACAAGCATGCGAGTGCTACAGTCTTAACCATCAACAACATCTCTCAACCAACCACATCATGGGCACCAGAAAGCCGCCCTGTCCCCATCCGAAGGGAATACACTGAGCTCCATTCCCCCCTCTCCAAAGTTTACCAAGCGCTGTTAAGCTAAAACCTCATCAAACCCTTGGATCCCAATCCATTGCCAAATCCACTCCCAAGGAACTTCAAGGCCGATGCTCATTGCGCCTTTCACCAAACTTCTAGCCATATCACCGACCAATGCTTTCACCTCCGAAACATAATCCAAGATCTCATTGACCTAGGTACCATCGCCCCACCAGCCAATCCTAATCCAAACACTACTCACAATCCACTCCCAAATCATACTAATTCCATCTTCTCAAAATAAAACCTAGATTTAGATCCCTCAACTCAAATCACACCCATATACTCTCCTAAACCTCTTCAAATTTGCCCATATTTCCTCTTACACCCTACTAGCCTTGCTGATCAGGCACTGTCACTCCTCACCAGAGCATGCATCGCTGTTCATACCCGTTCTGAAAATGGAAATATGGAATTGCCAGAGGTGTTAAACTAACTCCTAGAGTTCGAGTTAAAATTTCCCTCACAGATGGTCGTCGATTGCCAAAGGTTCAGTACAATATTCTTTGAAGCACGAAAGTTGGCCCGAGATTCAGACAAGTGGGTGGTATCAACTGATGAAATCAGCCTAGATGATGTTGTTCAGATTATGGCAGAATTATTTGGGCAAACCAACAATATTTGTAGTATCACCGGGTTACTTGACATTTTGAAGCTACAAGGGCACTTGGTCCCTTTAACCATACATATCCCCACAGAATGGGAAGACCTGTATAAAGAAGCCATTGAAGTTGTGGAATGAATTGACTTTACATGGAAACATATAATTGTTACCACCGGATGGGGGGAGGAATTCAAAGATTCGAGTGAAGAACAAGCTTCAGGAAGAACTGGCCCTGTAGACGATATGTGTGGGATGATATCATTTGAAGAACTCCTCAGAAAAATATACAGGGTGACGGAACAACCCGAGATTGACGAGGGAACGGGATTCATGTTCTTCCATTCTTCAATAAATCACATGACCAGATCAGGGAGACATTACTAGGTTCCAAGCTCAATACCAGCAAATGACAAGGGGAAGGGCGTTGAAAACCTTCCTATGCCAGAGATGACCATCGAGGAGAGAAAGATCCTCGATCAACTGAAGAAAACTAAAGCTAGCATCACTCTATGGGGGCTTTTCATGTCTTCCCAGCTGCACATAAATGATTTAATCATCTTCTCACTGGACCCATAGTTCCTCCTTTTCCCACACCAGAAGAGGCGATAAATTTGGTCGGATCCTTGACCTCTACCCGAATGCTATCATTTTCTGAAGAAGAAATCCCCAAAATTGGGCCAAATCACAATCATGCACTCAACATCTCCGTCGAAGTTATGGGGAAGGCCATGCCACTCTCTCTCGTCGATAACGGATCCGCCTTGAATGTCTGCCCATTAAGAACCTTCAAGTGTTTAGGCCCGAAAGAAAGTGACCTCACTCCAACCTCCGCCGCTGTACGTGCCTACGATAATACTCTCCAGGAGGTGATGGGATCCATAAAACTTGTAATAGTGATTAGCCCTATAAACCCTATCGTTGAATTCTAAGTCATAAACATCCCAACTTATTTCAACCTGTTGCTCGGACGACCCTGGCTCCACAGTATCAAGGGTGTGTCTTCCTCACTCCATCAGAAATTGAAGTTCTTCGCCAATGGGCGAGTCATTACCATTTTGGGAGACGACGAAAATGTCGAGGGTGAAAGCACCAGCAGTCCAATCCTTGAGATATAGCACGGGTCAACGATATGCTCCTATCAGGATTCCGAGTTGATCCACTCCTACTCCCGGTAGGGGACGGTTTCAAAGAAAGGGTTTGTCCAAAGTATGACCCTCAAGGCAATGTCAATGTGATTCATATGTTCAGAAACATGCACTTCATATCCGGACTAGGGCTAGGTCAACGGAAGCAAGGGATACTTGAGACCATCGAACTGAAGAAAGCTTTCCCTCCTTGTGGCTTGGGTATCAACCATCAAAATAAGAACTCAGAATGATTCACCAGTCTTGACCAAAGAGAAGATTAGACTGCATCCCAACTATCCCAGGAGACTCCTTGAATGGACGATTCATCAAAGAAGATGATGACTTCCCCTTTTACGATTTTCCAGAACCATGGTATGACCACACAGACAAGAAGATGAAGCCTGGAATGGAGATCTTTTTCTAAGATAGCTACCCATGGGCCGAAAGTTTCCAACACCGAGTACAACCGCTCATCAAAGATATCGAAGAGACTGAGTAAAGTGACTCTGAAGATTCCTTCAACTTATAGATACTGGGTCTGGCACTCTGCATGGTTCATTCAGGCACTACATCAATGGATCCATCCCATCTGATTAAAGCTGCTGATACACCCCTCCTCAACTGGTATGCTGCGCTAGTTCTACCTCTTGAAATCTCCCCTAACCCCAATGTTTACCCTATTTCTTCTGCTATTATCTATCCTTGTTCAAATGTAATCGAGAGATCTTTTGATAAGATTCTTAATGCTGTTTTTCCTATCAATGAAATAAACGAATATTTTGAGCATCTTGTTGTGTCTTACATTAATTGTTTGGATTCTAATAAAAATTACGATGATGATAATTTTACAAATGAATAATTCTTAACTGATCTAAATAAGGTTAATAATTAACAACATAATCGCGTTCAAGTTGATGAAGAAGATACTGTTATTATTAATCTCGGTTCTAGTAGCCAACTGCACAAGATTAGCATAGGGGCCACCCTTGACGATCATGAGTGCGCACAACTCGAAGAATTGCTAAAGGAATTTATGGATGTCTTCGCATGGTCCTATGATGATATGCCAGACATTGATCCTGAAATAGCTCAGTATGAGATCCCCACTCTCCCAGATTGTAAGCCGGTTAAACAAAAATTAAGAAAGCTCCGCACCGAATGGTCGCTCAAGGTCAAAGAAGAGGTGGTCAAACAGTTGAACGTGGGCTTCATTCGTGTGATCGAATATCCCACATGACTAGCCAACATAGTACCTGTGACGAAATCTGGAAGGAAGGTTCGAATGTGTGTGGACTACAAAGATTTAAACAAAGCTTCTTCTATGGATGATTATCCTCTACCCAATATCGATATGATCGTGGACAACACAGCCAGTCATGCTCTCAAGTCATTCTTCGATGGGTTTGTCGAATACAACCAAATCATGATGCACCCAGACCAATAAGAAAAAAATTGCATTTATCACCCCATGGGGAACCTTTTGCTACACCGTCATGCCATTTGGTCTCAAGAATGCTGGGGCTACCTACCAAAGGGTTACCACAACCATCCTGCACGATCTGCTTCACAAAGAAGTCAAGGTTTATGTGGATGATATGATTATCAAGTCCAAAACTAGAGAAGGTCATGCTCCCTCTCTCCAGAAGTTCTTTGAACGACTGCGACGATATCAGATGAGACTCAATCCAGAAAAATGTGCCTTTGGTGTTACAAAGGGAAAACTCTTAGGATTTATGGTCATTGAGAAGGGGATAGAAGCAGATCCTGCGAAGCTGAAGGCCATACTTGAGATGCCACTGCCCCGAACAGAGAAAGAAGTCCAAGATTTTCTTGGGAAATTGTAATATATCATCCGGTTCATCAGCCAGCTAACCTCCATCTGTGAATCGATCTTCAAGCTCCTCCGAAAGGACGCAACCAAGGTTTGGAACGAGGCCTGTCAAGATGCTTTTGACCGAATCAAACAATATCTGACCCAACCTTCAGTGCGCATGCCACCACAGCCTGGTCTCCCTTTGCTCCTATACCTAACTATAACCGACACTGAAATTGGGGATTTCGTAGCCCAATACCTTGAAGACTCCTGCAAAGAAAGAGCTATCTATTATGCCTGTCACAAATTGATCGGGTATGAGGTCAACTACACTACTTTAGAAAAGGCGTGTGCTGCACTTATCTAGGTCACCCAAAGGTTGCGACACTACATGCTCGCCTTCCCCATAAAACTTGTATCCCGAATGGATCCTATCAAATACCTACTTGAGAAACCTGCCTTATCCAGTCGAATGGCCCGATGGTTGATGCTCCTAACCGAGTTTGATATCGTGTACGTCACACAGAAAGCCATTAAAGGAAGAGCCATCTTCGACTACCTCGTTGATTACCCCGTAGAAGAAGCAGATGTCTGGATCTCCGAATTCCCAGATGAAAATATCCTCTACACCACTCAAGACAACCTTCGATGGCAAATGTTCTTTGACGGCGCTGCCAACAAAAAGGGATATGGCATTGGGATACTTCTGATCGCCCCCGATGACTCCCATACTCCCATCGCCATCAAATTGGATTTTCCTTGCACTAATAATATGATAGAATACGAGGCATGCATAGTAGGCCTCAAAGTTGCTCGTAAGAAAGGTATTCAATACCTTGATGTCTACGGGGACTCTTCCCTCATCATTGGTCAAGTGCTCAGAAAGTGGAAAGTCAAGGATAAAAATTTCCAACCCTTCCATGGCCACTCAGAAGAGTTAGCCTCCCGATTCTGAGATATCACCTTCCATTACCTACCCCGAGAAAAGAATAACCTAGTCGATGCTCTCGCTACCTTGGCCTCCATGGTCAACATGCCCGAAGGAATAACAATGACTCCCTTCCTAGTTCAAAAGCAAGACAAACCAACCCATTGCTACCATATTGAGCTTGTCTCCATCGAAGATTCCGAACTAGCCGATTGCTGGTACTATGATATCTGATGCCTCCTCAAACATGGTAGGTATCCCGAGGGTTCCAACAAGAAATACCGAACAACCCTCCAAAGACTGGCTGCCCAGTACATCATCTGTCATAAAGCTCTACTCAAGAGGAACTTTGATGGAACTCATCTACACTGTATCGCAGGGGATGAGATTAAGAAAATAATACAGAAGATCCACAGCGGGAAATGCGGGCCCCACATGAATGGTCACATGCTTGCCAAGAAGATCATCCGACAGGGTTACTACTGGACCACCATGGCCCAAGATTGCACCGCCTATATCCGGAGATGCCTCAAATGCCAATGGTTCTCCAATCTTCACCACCTACCTCCGTGAGAATCATACAACATCACCTCTCCCTGGCTGTTCTCCACATGGGTTGTCGACATCGTAGAGAAGGTTACACCAAAGGCTTCAAACGGACATGAGTTCATCCTAGTTGTCATTGATTACTTCACCAAATGGGTTGAAGCTGAGTCATACATAGTATTGAACGCTAAGAAAGTGGCCAAATTCCTCAAGAAAAATATCATATGTCGATATGAGGTCCCACACGAGTTAGTGTCAGATAACGGGTTGTAATTTGAAGCAGAAGTCACACATGTAGTCAACGAGTATGGGATTCAGAGACAAGAATCTTCTCCCTACCGACCTCAGACCAATGGTGCAGTTGAAGCCGCCAACAAGAACCTCAAATCCATCATCAGCAAAATGACCAAAAGTTGCAGGGATTGGGCCGATCGGATCTCGTACGCCCTCTGGGGCTATCGAACCTCAATCCGAACCTCGACTGGGGCTACCCCTTACTCTCTGGTCTACGGCATGGAGGAAGTCCCACCTGTAGAGTTAGAAATACCCTCGTTATGCATCATGATCGAAAGCAAAGTTAGCGATGAAGACTGGTGCCAAAGCCGTCTCGATGAGCTGACCCTCCTAGATGAAAGGAGATTGAAAGCTCTTTACCACATACAGGGGTACCATCGCCGAATATCGCGATCATTCAACAAGAGAGTCAAGGACCGCGATGTCCGGGAAGGGGATTTCTCCCTCAAGGAGATAATAGAACCCATCTGGGACCCCAGAGGAATATTCAAGCCCAATTAGAGCGACCCCTACATTGTGAAGAAAATCTTATCCGGTGGTGCCGCCATGCTCACTGACCTAGATGGAGAGGAGATAGCTTGTCCAGTCAACCTGGACCGTCTCAAGAAATTTTACCCCTAGTCTGAAATCTCGACGCGCTACGACTCTTCTCATCTCCCTTCTATTCATAAAAAAAAAACTCTCTTCATTTCCCTCTACCCAGAACTATGTGGGCCCGATCCTCTGCAAAAAACCATTTTTTTAGAAAAAAAAAAAAATTCAAAATCTCCAGAGGTACGTAGGCAGCTCATACATCTTACAGGAGCACGACCCTTTCTTTTTCACAAAATACTATTCTTTTCTTATCTCCGAGAACGACAGTTCATTCTAACATATACTTGAACAAAAGGATTATGTATGCCTTAGCGATCGGTATAGATAATTGAAAATTACAAAATTCATCGAAAGGCATAGCTGGATGATCAGAAACTTGCTTATTTCATTAATAAGAAATTACAACACAGATTACCCAAGAAAAGGAACAAATAACTCCCTCACCCCTACTACCATAAAAAGCCCAATAAAATCCCCATATAAACTCTCAAAGAGTCCTACCCACAGCTACCAGAGGAGCCTGCACCTTCATCACCTATATCCTGGGGCCCCCAAATTTCTCCTGCCTGAATAGAGTGCAGTAAACACTCCATGGACCGATAAGCACGAACCAGCTTCGAAAAAACCACAACACACCCTTCCATGGTGTTAAATAAAATAAACCACCTTTGTCCAGTCTCCACTGCCAACATCGTGCTGACTACTCTCCTCCATAACCACTTCATATAATCTCCAGGGACATGCCAAACTCTCCCGATAGACTGAGAGGGACGGGTTGATGGACGTCGATTCTCCCACAGAGACCCCAGCAACAGACGCAGGCGCTTAATCAAAATGTCTACCAGAAAGAAATTTAGTGCCGGAGGTGGCACGACCTGTGCCCAGCCAAATTGGCGCAGAATCCGCCAAGGAAAATAAAAAGAGGTCTGTCTGAGACCAACCAGCCGCACATATGAGTACTCTCCCAGGTCCAGAACATGCTGCAACTGCCCCCACCAAGGCACTGACTAACACAAATTTCGAGCCCCATGCTCCACAAACCAATTCTCCCAGCTCGTAATATCCAGGCCAATGCGGATAAAGTAATGCGAAAAGAAGTTGGGCACAACTGACAAAGGATATTTTAGAGGGAACACCAAACGAAATCTTTCAGACAACCACATGAACAACATCATGGGGAAACCCCTCAGAAAGTTAGAACGATCTTCTCGCCAGGCATCCACACCATTCAGTGTCTCCGCCAGTATCACCGACGCAAGATTACGATGGTATGACATCCACGAAGTAATGGATGCAAGTTGCGGGTCCACCAGCAGTTCCCCAGTCACCAGCAACAATTTTGAAACCAGGTCCAAAGCAACGACTCCAGCATAGCCAGCATCACCTACTTCCCGCAAATGCATGAACTGTAGCACCGCCGGGAGGGAGATCATTCCTCCAACAACCAATGATCTGGCCACCGAAGGCGAAATATGAAGAAGCCCGACCAATAAATCCCAGGGAGAACGGGAAAATTTGGGCAAAGCCGCGGTAACATTTGGATTTACACCCAGCATGGCAAAAAATTCCTCGTAGGTAGGACAAACTTCATCCAACCCAAAGCGGAATACATGGTCTTTGGGGTACCAAAATTGTACCGCCGCCATCAGCATGATCCATTCAATAGGTCGATTGTGCCACAAGGAGACTCGAGGCATGTTGAAAGCATCATAGTCGAAATTATAAGAGCACATTGCTTCCAAGGCTTCGAGGTAGTTAGCAAACTCAATGCTACCAGGGAGAGCCATCTTGCAAGGCTAAGAGATAGTGGGCAAGTAAGTAAGAATGAGAAGGTGTGATGAAAACACTCCACCCTCACCCCTTTGTATACTTGATAACCCTCACAAGAGACATAATCCCTGCAGAAATCGGAGGAAATCTTACCCCACAAAATGAAAAAGGCTGAAGAGGGTACCATTCCAAGCTTTGAATTGATGGGATTGGACTGAATTGCCGATAGGCAGGACAGGGTGCTTGCCGATCGACAACCCCCCATTTTTGGAAATTTTCTTTTGTCCTCTTTTGTCAAATCATAAAACTCAATAAAAATAAATTGATATTCTCAACAGAATTTCAAAATCCCTTTTCCTCCTTATATACTTTCCCTTTTAAATAAAAACTTTCCTTCAAAAATTCCAAAAATACTCCTTTTTACGGTCTCAGCAGCAAAGTAAAAAGCGCATGTGCATGCATTCATTCATCATTAATAAAAGGTAATAAAAAAAACTACATTGCATTGCATCTATCTGTTTTCTGTGTTACATAATTTTGTAAGAAATAAAAAGAAAAAGCAAAAACAACGGGACTCAGCCCGAACCCACATTCTCTCCCTCTCTTTCTCACCCACCTTTCTCTCTAAGAGCTTCCACCCCTGCAACGTGCTCTTTTTCCCCAACGACGAGACGATGCACCACCACTACCCGAGCCCGAGTTCTCTCCGGACGAAGCAGACGGCACCAAAAAAGAAGGAATAGGAACCGCATCCTGAATATGGGCATTCGCCGAGGATATCCAGTCTCTAATGTCTCTTAGCTAAGTGGTCGACACTCGGACTTGCTATAAGAAAAAGGCAAAATCAGTATCAAAGAAGGAGATGACCAGAATAAAAAAGAAAGAAAAAGAAGAACAAAAAGGTATACCGCAGGTCGGAGGACCTCCTCTGTCCAACCCAACTCCTTCGGATCCATCGCATGAGGACGATACAGCATAGGCACCATCCCTCCATCAGCCCACCGAATGTTGTATGAAGGGGTATGCAACAGCACAAAAAGAACCTCTGAAGTCGCAGCCGCCGCAGATGCCGACAGACCGCCGCCATTGTGGGAAGATCCCACCGCTCGACTCGAACTCGCAGGAGGGAAAGGCGGGGCATCATATATGCTGGACGCCATCAACCAGCTCATCACAAAGTCCATATAGTCATACGACGTAGCCGTATCAGTGTACAATAAGTAGGACTCACCGATCATTACCGCGATCCTCGCATCCTCCGACAGCAGTCGCTCCCGCCTCATAGACCAAGAAGGCTGCGCAGGTGGCACCACCACCTCCTCCTCAATAATCTGGTAAACCACCCTCTCCCCGAGATACCAGGAATGGCCGAACTCATGCGCCAGTAAATGCCTCATTTGTGCGTTCACCCCGGTCGTCCCCACATCCTGAATGGCTGTCCCCCAAGGATAAAAGGTCACATAAAAATCCCCAAGCAGGCATAAATCAATACAAGATCAGAAGGTGCAAAAACCAAGACTGAAATGGAAAGAGCCTTACCCTACCACTGGTCAGTTCATTCAAGACCTAACGCACCGCCTTCAGAGAGAGAGATCCCTTCGACTGTCGATTGGCCTTACTCCATCGATACAATCGACAGGAGTCCCTAACAGTGTCGTCCTCCAAAGCGATCGGTGGGGTATTGCACCCAATCACCTCATAAAACCACGTCTGTCAAAGATAAGAATTCATAAACAAAAAGAGACTCATAAGGAAAATTCGAATGCATGAAAAGGAATGCACAAACTGAAGAATACCTCAAAAAGGTACGTGGCTCCAGTAAAGGTCTGCCGACAGCACCGACTGAATGCATCCAGAGAAGAGTAAGGGGTCGCCAAAGTCAGACTCCCCCAATCATAGAAAGGGATGTTAGAAAATATCCTCAAGTACGACAAGAACCACAAATGGACAACGTCGCCGCTCGACGCCACCATGAAACCTCCCAACACCAGTATAATGAATAACCGGGCCATCTGCCTCACTTGTAGCCCGTCCTCCACATCAATCTCCATGCCTAACAAAAGATCCTTCAGCAGCGACAGCCGGATAAAATCCCCAGAAACTATCCTCCCTACATCACCAAGTTCCGCATGCACTGCCTCTGGTCTCACCCGCAAAGAGCGATCCACCTCTATCTGTTCTCCATCACAATCCAACCCCAACAGCTGCTGCACATCTATGGGATTTACAGTCATCTCCCCAAAGACGAAATAGAAGGTGTGAGTAGTATCCCACCACCTCTCCCCAAAGCGCATAGGATCGCTGTCGAACGAGGTGTCTCATCCAGCGCAGATGTCAATCCCCCAAAACCCTCTGATGATACCACCCAACGCACCACAGGTGGGAGATGCTCCCAGACATCCCTGAGCCCCATCGTCCCGCTGGCGCGTATGTTCTTCAAGGAAATATCGGACTGGCAAAAAGGAAAAAATCTCATAAGAAGTCTAGATAGAAAGAAAAATCGCCAAAAAGAAAGGAATGCCAAAGGTTAGGTCACTTACATAACCGCCATGAGTCACTTTCGAAGAGCGATGATGCGACGACTCCCGCAGCAAGGTCCGCTCATCCACAATAGGCTCAAACGCATCAAAGGAGTTTTCATTCGCCAATGCAAGAGGCGCCCTGGACCTCTACTCCACATTCGCCTAGTCATCTACGGTCAACCACACCCTGTGGACTGCGGTGCTCATAAAAGCGGCCATTTCTTGAAGATTGGAATGCTAGAACGATTTGCAGAGGAATCGCAAAAAGAGAGAAAGCAAGGAAGCTGTGAAAAAAAGAAGGGATTCACCCCCTTTATATAGGATGCCAAGCGTCGTGCCGATCGGCACTAACCCCCACCATACCGATCGGCAATGACTCCTTACCTTCCCGAGGTAGTCCAAAAGTCCGTGCCACTACCGAATGGCACCCCTCATAGCATGACGACCGGCACCCCCTTAAATTTTGTACAAAATTCCCAAAAAATACCAGAAAGCCCCAAAAAATCCTCGAAAAATTTCTAAAAATCCCAGGAAGGATTCAGAACATTTTCATCAGGAAAATATCGCATTCCCTCAAGCAGAACCCTTCTTTCCCAGCAAAATCCTCAAAAACCAAGTGAATCTCCTCCCGACAAAGCACCGGAGGATCTCTAAGGATCGCCTGATCACTTCCCCAGCGGAGTTTTTACAGCACAAAAATCGATTGTTCCCCCTGCGAGGCCTCCTAATGAAACGAAAACTTCCGCAGCTATCAGCTCCCCAGCTCTGATCAAAATCATAAAGCACTTTCTCCAGCAGAATCAAAATCCAATCTTTTTCCATTCTTAGGTCAGAATTGACCTCGGTCTTGGATCGTCACCTGAGTTAGGTCAGAATTGACCTCAGTCCTCGGTCGTCACCATTCTTAGATCAGAATCAACCTCGGTCTTGGATCGTCACCTGAGTTAGGTCAGAATTGACCTCAGTCCTCGGTCGTCACCATTCTTAGGTCAGAATTGACCTCGGTCTTGGATCGTAACCTGAGTTAAGTCAGAATTGACCTCGGTCCTTGGTAGTCACCATTCTTAGATCAGAATTGACCTCAATTTTAGATCGTCACCTGAGTTAGGTCAGAATTGACCTTGGTCCTCGGTCGTGACCATTCTTAGGTCAAAATTGACCTCGGTCTTGGATCGTCACCTGAGTTAGGTCAAAATTGACCTCGGTCCTCGGTCGTCACCACTCTTAGGTCAGAATTGACCTTGGTCTTAGATTTTCACCTGGGTTAGGTCATAATTGACCTCGGTCCTTGATCGTCACCACTCTTAGGTCAGAATTGACCTCGGTCTTGGATCATCACCTGAGTTAGGTCAGAATTGACCTCGGTCCTTAGTCGTCACCACTCTTAGGTCAGAATTGACCTCAGTCTTGAATCGTCACCTGAGTTAGGTCAGAATTGACCTCGATCCTCGATCATCACCATTCTTAGGTCAGAATTGACCTCGATCCTCGATCGTCACCACTCTTAGGTCAGAATTGACCTGAGTTTTGGATCGTCAGATGAGTTAGGTCAAAATTGACCTCAGTCCTCGGTCGTCACCAATCTTAGGTCATAATTAACCTCAGTCTTGGATCGTCACCCGAGTTTGGTCAGAAATGACCTCGGTCCTCGGTCGTCACCACTCTTAGGTCAGAATTGACCTCGGTCTTAGATCGTCACCCGAGTTAGGTAAAAAATGACCTCGGTCCTCGGTCGTCACCACTCTTAGGTTAGAATTGACCTCAATTATTTGATCTTCACCCTAAGCCCACAGAATTGGCTTTGACCCGCAGAATCGGTCACCGTCATCACTTAAGCCCACAGAATTGGCTTTAACCCGCAGAATCGATCACCCTCATCAGTTAAGACCATAAGATTTGGCTTTGACCCACAAAATTCATCATCTCTGGTACACCCCTTAGGTCCTTAGAATCGGCCTCAACCCGTTGAATCGGTCATACTCCCTCAAAAGCATCATGTGGTGTCTATTCGAGGGAGTACTGACCTAGAAGCCATCAGGCACTCCCACGCTCCGTTTGACCAAAAAGTCAAACTCTTAAGCTCAACCGAGGCTGAATGAATCTTCAAAGGCCACTGAAATCCCTTTCCAACATTCCATCTCTTGCACGATTCTGACTTACCATGCGGACGAACGGTCCGTTTGCGTTCGAAACTTGATCTAGAGGCCACCGGGACCTCTTGGGCTCTGTTTGACCTAAGTCAACTCTTCAGCTCGACTAAGGCTGAATGAATCTTCTAAGGGCATTGAAACCCCTTTCCAATGGTCTACTTCGTGCGCAATTCTGACTTACCATGCGGACGAACGATCCGTTTGACTCCGAGAGGTCACCGAATGCTTCCAGGGCCCAATTGACCAAAGTCAACTCTCCAAACCGGGTCAAACCCTTTGGATCGTCGAAGTAAACCTCCTAACCTTTCCAACGGTATGCCCCATGCACAATTCGGACTTACCATGCGGACAAATGATCCATTTGCGTCCGAATGATTCCCCGTCCAATGGACCGACAAACGCTTCCGAGCCACATTTGACCCAAAGTCAACTCCCGAACCTGAAAGCGATCCAAAGGACTTTTAAAGGTCTCTGAATTACCTTTCCAACGGTCTACCCCATGCGTGATTCTGACCAACAATTTGCCTTCGGAAACAAAATTTTCGAAAAGGCCTGAAACACACTGCCAAATAGCAGGTTCCAGACCCTGCCTATCGGCAGGTGCTGATAGGCAGGACCAGGTCTATGACGATCGGCAGTGACCTGGGTCTATAAAAGGAGGCCTTCACCTCATTTTAAAGGAGAACCCAGATCTGATAAGAATCGCTCTCAGCGAATATAAAAAACCTCTCTCGAAGATAACGCAATTTCAACATCGAAATCCCTTTATAAATTCCACTTTTCATCATCACTTTCATCAAACTTGGTGAATTAGCCACTCTCCATGATCATCCAAGTGCAAGGGTTTCTCTCCAACATTCAAGATCAAGCTCAAGATCATCAAGAAGGTCCAACTTTCTCAACTTTCTCTTAAATTCTCAATAACTTGTTTTACTGCTTAGCACTTTTATTATCTCATCTCACACATCCTAATATACTTTTTATTTAGTATTATTACACATCTCTTATTTTCATATAAATAAAACCAAAAAAAGAAAAAGAAAAGAGGGTTTGCTCTTAAATTCTAAATAGGGAGTCTCATACTTTTCTCACACTTTTCTCACCACTAAAACACTTTTTCTACACACACACACACACACACACCCAAATAAGAGATCCCCCATTTGGATTTATGGGATAAACCCCATTCCTCATTTTGTATGTGAACTACGTGGACTTTGATGCCTTTATAGGCGACGTAGGCGTCTCGGGGTAAAACTCGAGACTCGAGTCCTATTCTCACTTTCTCTCTCATTTTTTATCTTCTCTAAATTCGATTTTCTTATATTCTATATACTTTCTCTTAGTGACATATTACTCCATATGCGTTATCGTTCCCTTATAACGATCAAAGTAAGAGTAATCGCGTAAATCTTATTTTCTGATATTATTTCTATACCTTCCTACGGATGACTCGCTTTATCTCTTCCATGATACAAGTCGAGGATTCCTATCTCCACCATATATATATACATATGCACACATATCACGGGGAAAATAAAGGAAAATAGCAAACATTCATGAGAGATCGAAAGGACGGAATGGGTGCCTAACACCTTCCCATTTCGTTACTTAGCCTCCGAACCCTTTTCGAATCATTTTGGTTTCGCATGCACCAGTATGTCTTTGGATGCCGTCCTTCGAGATGGCTTCCCCTTTTTCTTTTGTCTGTTTTGAGTAAAATAGACTAGCGACTCTGAATCTCTCTACATTTTTACACCTCATCTCAAACGACGCCGGCCAAAGCTCTCCCGATAGGGATGCGCGGGACTTGAAGGATCCTCCCTTCACGCGCCCATCCGCGCGGTGAGGATCGGGGATGGCCACACACACACTTGTACATACAATATTACTAACAAATTACAAATATAGTTCTAAGATGTAGTAGAAATTTCGAATTCACAGTTTGTTTGATATTCTCAGACCACGGATCTTTATTTCTATCCACAGATCTTGAGGGAACCTTGCTGTAGAAAGCAACCAAGGTCCTAAGCACTTTCTTTATTTTATTTACAAAGCTATTTCGTAAATTGTGAAATATTCCCAAAAGTGTAAAACCCCATTAAAGATCTTAACTAGATCTAAGTTTGATTTTTCTCATAAACTGTAAACATAAATGGATTTGTTGGTTCTGGTTTTGAAAATAACATATATGAGTAAAAACAACCAACAATAGAAGATTTCTTAAAGAAAAAAAATCAACCTAAGAAAAATCTACGTGATATGTATCACACAGTTTGAGATATTCAAATTTCTATGAAAAGAAATTGAAATCTAAACTTCGTGACTTGGTTAAACAGGAGATTAAAGACTAGAGAGGTTGGTTCTTCTCAGTTTTGAACTCACTCAAACTCACAAAAGGGTTTTCTGGTGAAAGATTTGTCCCGAGTTTGATTAGGATTTTAATTTCTCTCTCTAACTTTTCTCTCTCTAACTTTTCTCTCTCTCTCTCCTCTTATTTTCTCTTAGAACTCAAATGACCCAAAAAAATTTGGAAACATTCACTAGTTGGTCTTTATTTATACTACGCTAGCAAGGATCTGGAATGGTTGTACGAGATCAATGGTTGAGATGAAGTCTAGCATTAGCGATATAAATCTTATGGCTAAGGATGGACCGCTATTAAATGCATTTTGATTGGTTCTCTTTGATATCATAAGGATTGAGGTAAAGACATGCAGACCATAGATAACAATTGATCCAATGGACATGATTACGTATGAAGATTATGAGTGTAAACAAACACAAATCCAACATCTCATTGATCAACAAGTGTAAGGCTATGATCAATCCTCAAACGCGTGTTTTTTATTTCTAAAAACTCTCATTTTCCACCAGAGAAGTCTCTGCCGCTTTCGAATCCTACCCAAGCTAGTTTTTAGGAGAAAAGGGTTATTATAAATCAACCCATAACAGTTTTATAAAATCCTAAATTGTGACAACCCGAATATAATTATGATAAATTATATTTAAATCATGCTTATATTATGTGATATGAATAATGTGATATTAGTATATCTAATGTTAAGTGAATATGTTTAGTCTAATCCTACTGTTATAAATCATGAAATGTCGAGTTATGTACGAACACAAGATTTGGTTATTTTCGATAGAAATGTCCCTGTTTAAGACTAGTTTTGACCTTTATAACATTATAAATGACTTGAGGTGAAAACTACATAGTTGTAGACATGTGAGTTAGGATCGCAACACAACAAACGGTGCATCAAATGGATGCTCGAGGAAGAAGTTAGGTCGAAATTACGAGAAGGGGCAAATATGTCAATTCCCTTAAGTGGTATTTTGTCTTTTATTAAACCAAATGTTTTAAATTGATTGGTTGGCTTGGGAGGCAGCCTTGGCCGACTTAAAACCCTCCCTCTAACATATTTCTTCAGCAAAAGCCAGCCATGAAAGGGTTTTGAGCTTAAGGAAAGAGAAGGTAGAAGTTTAGGAAGAAAAGTGAGGAGAAAAAGTGTAGAAAAATCCGTGGAAATTACGTAAAAAGCCCTGAAGGTAATCCTAATAGAAATTCTTGTTATTTATCTTATATTACTGATTTATATGATATAAATCATCATAGGTTTACGAAAGTTTCAGCCCTTTATATGTATGTATGGTTAGATGTAAGTTTATGTTAAGTTGAATGTAGAAACCCTTAAAATTGCTTTGTATTGAAACCCCTTGTATTCAAACTTGCATATCTCTTTGTGTGATTACTGGAATTGAGAAATTCCAATTGGATATGAAAGTAGACTCATATATTCATATCATATCTGAAAATTATAATTTATCTCCTTGTGGTTAGGCCGTAATAATGATTTCAAGTTGGTACATAGTTGCTGTTTGTATACTTGATTTCGGTATGACTTGAGTTTGGTCCAGATTTTGAGATAGCAAATGAAGTCCAAATATTATGAAACTTTAATTCTGTACTATTCAGTATGTCTACTGAAAGTGTGTTGAAAATCATGGAAAGTTATGCTGTAGAAAAATTATGAAAATTCTGGGAATTCGAAGGAACAATAGAGGAGCTTGTAGGGCAGATTTCTGGTGTTGTAGAGAAATGGTCATAACTTGCCCTAGGAAGCTTTAAAAATTACACCGTCACTTGTACTGGATAATATATTCATATATGTTTTCATATTGATGAGGTTGGACCCCTGTATTTGTACAATTTAGGAATATAGGATGGTTAAGTATGCAAGACCATAATTTCAGGCCATACTTGGTACCCTTTGAATGAATGTTTGTATTTCGTCCTTACAAAGGGTACTTTGAGTACATGTTTCATGTTTATATACATTGAGGAGTATAATTTCATGTTTATTTGACTTTGGTTATAAATTCCCCATAAGGTATATCCTACGGTTGAATGTCCGTAACTTTATCAACATATATACCATTGTTTTGTCTTTACCTATGTTTTATGGAATGTGACTTAATTGGAATTCTATTGTTGATGTATAGTCATGGAAAGTTACATAATTATGTTTGAATAATATTTATGATTGAGGTTCAGTACTGATCTAGTTGGATTGATAGGTGTAAGGTCTAATCAACCCAGTTCAGCTCCACCAGAAGGAAACCTGAATACGTAGTTGCTAACCAAGGTGAGTGTACTCACTGGAAAGAGATATTTGTATCGTGTTGTTGGTATGATCATAATAAAATCAATATGAAATTGTTCATTTCGGTTTACCGAAATGAGGGGTTACTCCTCGACCAGGAATGGGGGAGATTTGTCTATTAATGACAAGGGGTTACTCCTCGACCAGTAATGGGGGAGAATTGTCTATTTAGACAGGATATGTGAATCATGATTCGAAAAAGTTGGTCATTCATTTTGAATGAGCCGGATAAGTTAATACATAAGTATATGGACATGATTTATTGCATTTAAATTCATGCAGTAGTTTAGTAGTGATACATTCACTGGGCTATTTTGCTCATGATTCCTATGTTCACATTTTTCAGGAAACGCGATGTCACTGCCAAATCTAGGAGGTCAGGTTGGGTTAGCCAGGAATGGGAGAAACTATGATTTGTGTAAATGTAAATGATGTAATTAAGTTAACTTATCCTTCAAGAAAGTTTTTATGGGCATCATTACTCTGATGTTGTAAAAAGGTTTTCAGTTATATGGATTTACAATAATGATTCTGAAATCAAAACTCGTGATTATGGTTTGGTTAGATTAATTATGGTTTGACTCACTTTGACTTTCAAACTTAATTATAAGTAACTGGGTTGGGGTGTGTCAGCTTTTGGTATCAGAGCCTAGGTTTTAGAGGTTCTGGAGTGAGAAGAGTCTAGATTTGGCAGTGAATGTTAGAAATATATTTTATTTGATACTAACGATTATGTTAGGAAAGATATGTATATCTGCATGTTGTTATATCTTTGATTCATTACAGATATAAGAGAATGGAACGAGGGAATTTGAATGTGGGAATAGATGATGAGGCTTCAAATATTCCAGCAGAAGCGGAGGTTGAGCAACCTGTTCAGATAAATGTGGAACCCGAGCAAGAACAACTGACAGATATGCAAAAAATGGCACGTGCTATGACTCTAATGGCAGAGCAACAAGCTAGGTTTATGGCTCATGTGGAAGAACAACAGACCAGGCAACTGGAGGCACAAGCCTTGGCTAGGGCTGAGGAGGTGATACACCGGGAAGAAAGAAGTACTTCACATGAGAAATTTATTAAGATGAACCCACCATCGTTCGAAGGAGCAGTTGATCCTGCAGAGGCAGAAGTCTGGGTTAAAGAGATTGAACTTATCTTTGGGGTGATGAAGATGCCTGAAAATCAACGAGTGACCTTGGCGACGTATATGCTGAAAGGAGAAGCTAAATATTGGTGGGATGCCACAAAACATTTGTTGATTACTCCAGGAGGCGGGAATGTGATCTCATGGGATGCTTTTGTTAAAGCCTTGTATGCCAAGTATTTTCCTCCGATGTATCAAAAACAAAAGGAGAAAGAATATTTCCTATTGAATCAAGGGAGTATGACAGTTAGAGAATACGAAGCTAAACTTACAGCTTTATCTCGGTTTGCTTCGAGGTTTATACGGAATGAGGAAGATATGTGCAGTCGATTTCTCGATGGGCTTGAGTTAGTCATTAAATCACGGTTGTCGGCTTTAGAGACTGTTAATTATTCAGCCTTGGTGAACAAAGCCATGTTGGTAGAAAGGGACGTGAATGAAGCTAGAGGGAATCGAGAACGAGGTGTAAAGAGAAGCAGATTTGATCCAAATTATCAAAAGAGTAGTGGTACAGAATATTCGAGGTTTGGAGGGCAGAAATTCCAACAGGGTAGAGGTGGAAGTAGTTTGCCAAGGGGTGAGGCTAGTGGTGGAAGAGGTTCAGGAGTTTCAGCACAAGGAGATCCTAATGTTTGTTTCTTTTGTGGGTCATCGGGTCATATAAAGAGAAATTGCCCAAAGTTACTGAATATAGAATGTTTCAACTGTCACCAAAAAGGTCATTTGAGAAAGAATTGTCCTATGTTGGCGAGAACATTTTCAGTCAGTAGTGTGGGGCCTCATAAAGGATCTTCTCCAGGCAGTGCCACCAGGGGGAGAGGTACACAACAAGCAACTGGATCGAGGGCAGGAGGAAGAGTGTTTGCGATGACGTTGCAAGATGCTCATGCTACACCTGAAGTGGTTACAGGTAAACTTTCTATTGCAAACAAAGATTTATATGCACTCATTGATCCTGGATCTACGCATTCATTTGTGGCATCAGATATTGTTTCATATTTGGGTAGACCATGTTCATTTCTCAATTGTGCCTTATATATTTCTACCCCAATGGAAAGTGTGATTCTGGTTGAGCATGTTTATAAAAATTGTGTCTTACGTTTGGGTGAGCGAGATTTCTATATCGATTTGTTACCATTGGCCATTCGGGATTTTGATATTATATTGGGGATGGATTGGTTATCATCGTATCATGCTTCCATTGATTGTTTTCGAAAAGAAGTTACATTTCATCTTCCTGGTGAACCCGAGTTTCAGTTTACGGGGGAAAGGAACGTTGTCCCTAATTGTCTTATCTCAGCAATAAAGAGCAGAAAGTTATTGAGTAAGGGTTGTATGGGGTATTTAGCATATGTGATTGGTGTTAGTAAGGAAGCACTTAAAGTTGAAGATATACCAGTGGTTAGAGAATTTTATGATGTCTTCCCACAGGAATTGCCAGGACTGCCACCCGATAGGGAAGTAGAGTTCTCCATTGAATTAATTCCAGGTACTGGTCCGATTTCCCTTGCTCCTTATAGAATGGCACCAACAGAGTTGAAGGAATTGAAAGTGCAATTACAAGATCTGATAAGCAGAGGTTTCATTCGGCCTAGTGTTTCTCCATGGGGAGCACCAGTGTTATTTGTGAAAAAGAAAGATGGGACAATGCGACTATGTATTGATTATCGGCAGTTGAATAAGGTGACCATTAGAAACAAGTACCCTCTACCTCGTATCGATGACTTGTTTGACCAATTACAGGGGGCCACTGTATTTTCGAAGATTGATTTGAGATCGGGTTACCACCAACTGAAAGTGAAAGATAGTGATATTTCCAAAACAGCTTTTCGGACTCGATATGGGCACTATGAGTTTTTGGTGATGCCTTTTGGATTGACTAATGCTCCGGCAGTTTTTATGGATTTGATGAATCGGGTATTCCACCCTTTCATTGATTCCTTTGTGATTGTATTCATAGACGATGTGTTGATTTACTCGCGTAGCATGGAGGAACATGAGAAGCATTTGAGACTTGTATTGCAGATTTTGAGAGAGAAGAAATTGTTTGCTAAATTCAGTAAGTGTGAGTTTTGGTTGAATGAAATTGTGTTTTTAGGGCACGTTGTCTCGGGAAATGGGATATATGTTGATCCAAAGAAGGTGGAAGCAATTGTTGAATGGGAGAGTCCTAAGAATGTGACAGAAATTAGGAGTTTCCTAGGATTGGCAGGTTACTATCGCAGATTCATTAAGGGATTTTCAGCAATAGCATTACCACTGACAAAGTTGACTCGTAAAGAAGTGAAGTTTGTATGGGATGAAGAATGTGAGAGGAGTTTTAAAGAATTAAAGAATCGGTTGGTTTCAGCCCCTATACTTACTATTCCATGTGGGAATGAGTCTTTTGTGATCTATACAGACGCTTCATTTCAGGGGTTAGGATGTGTTCTTATGCAGAATGGGAAGGTAATAGCATATGCTTCCAGACAATTAAAGACGCATGAACGAAACTACCCTACACACGATCTGGAGCTAGCAGCCATTGTTTTTGCTTTAAAGTTATGGCGACATTACTTGTATGGAGAAACTTGTGAGATATTTACAGATCATCAAAGTTTAAAATACTTGTTTACACAAAAGGAACTGAATTTGAGACAGAGGCGTTGGATAGAACTGATTAAAGACTATGACTGTACCATTCATCACCATCCTGGGAAGGCCAATGTAGTAGCAGATGCTTTGAGTCGAAAATCATCAGGGATTCTCGGTTGCATACGGTGTGCTCGTGTTGGAAATATTCTTGACTTGGCATTGATGGGGATTGAATTGAAGTTTTCAAAAAGTGGAGGATTATTAGCACATGTCACAGTGAGACCTTTATTGGCCGAACGCATACAAAATTTGCAGACCAGTGATCCATTCCTTGAGAAGAAGAAACAAGATGTCCTGGATGGTAAAGAGAGTGACTTTGAAATTAAGAATGATGAATCGTTGTGTTATAAAAATAGGATTTGTGTACCTAATGATCCACCCTTAAAGAAAGATATATTAGAAGAGGCACATAGTTCTATTTACTCTATGCATCCGGGAGGTACCAAAATGTACAGAGATTTGAAAGAATATTACTGGTGGAACAATATGAAACGTGAGATTGCAGAGTTCGTAGCTAAATGTTTAGTATGCCAGCAAGTGAAAGCAGAGCATCAGAAGCCGGCAGGATTATTGCAGTCTTTGCCTATTCCGGAATGGAAGTGGGAGCATATAACGATGGACTTTGTTACAGGATTACCCCGGTCACCAAAGGGGCATGATTCTATTTGGGTGATTGTAGACCGACTGACGAAGTCAGCTCATTTTCTCCCAGTTAAGACCACCTACAATGTTGACAAGTATGCATGTATGTACGTTGATGAGATTATTCGTTTACATGGGGCACCAGTGTCAATAGTATCAGATAGAGATCCAACGTTCACTTCTAAGTTTTGGCCTCGTCTCCAGAATGCCATGGGCACAAGTTTGAAGTTCAGCACTGCGTTTCATCCACAAACTGATGGGCAATCTGAAAGGACGATTCAAATCTTAGAAGACATGTTACGGGCTTGTGTATTTGACTTCAAAGGTAGTTGGGATGATCATTTGCCATTGATGGAATTTTCGTATAATAATAGTTATCAGTCCACCATTGGTATGGCTCCTTATGAAGCTTTATATGGGAGGAGATGTAGGACGCCTTTGTGTTGGGATGAAGTAGGTGAAAGAAAAATTTTGGGTCCGGAATTGATAGATATGACAACTGAAAAGATCAAAATGATTCGGGAACGGATAAAGATAGCGCAAAGCAGGCAGAAATTTTATGCAGATAAGAGGAAGCATCCATTGGAATTTCAGAAGGGAGATTTTGTATTCCTGCGTATTTCACCGTGGAAAGGCGTTATGAGATTTGGCAAAAAGGGGAAACTAAGTCCAAGATACATTGGACCATATGAAGTGTTGGAAAGAATTGGGCCCCTGGCTTATAGATTAGCATTACCTCCAGATTTATCCCGTTTACATGATGTGTTTCATGTATCGATGCTTCGTAAGTATTTGGCGGATCCATCTCATCAGTTGAAAACTCAACCAATTGAACTGAAGGAAGACTTGTCGTACATCGAGGAACCATTGGAAATTATTGATCGTAAGGAGAAGGTGTTGAGGAATAAAGTTATTCACTTAGTTAAAGTTATGTGGATGAGCCATGGAGTTAAAGAAGCAACTTGGGAAACGGAGGATAGCATGAAGAAACAGTATCCCCATTTGTTTGGTAAGTGACCTTTATATTAAATTTCGGGGACGAAATTTTCTAAGGGGGGGGAGGTTGTGACAACCCGAATATAATTATGATAAATTATATTTAAATCATGCTTATATTATGTGATATGAATAATGTGATATTAGTATATCTAATGTTAAGTGAATATGTTTAGTCTAATCCTACTGTCATAAATCATGAAATGTCGAGTTATTTACGAACACAAGATTTGGTTATTTTCGATAGAAATGTCCCTGTTTAAGACTAGTTTTGACCTTTATAACATTATAAATGACTTGAGGTGAAAACTACATAGTTGTAGACATGTGAGTTAGGATCGCAACACAACAAACGGTGCATCAAATGGATGCTCGAGGAAGAAGTTAGGTCGAAATTACGATAAGGGGCAAATATGTCAATTCCCTTAAGTGGTATTTTGTCTTTTATTAAACCAAATGTTTTAAATTGATTGGTTGGCTTGGGAGGCAGCCTTGGCCGACTTAAAACCCTCCCTCTAACATATTTCTTCAGCAAAAGCCAGCCATGAAAGGGTTTTGAGCTTAAGGAAAGAGAAGGTAGAAGTTTAGGAAGAAAAGTGAGGAGAAAAAGTGTAGAAAAATCCGTGGAAATTACGTAAAAAGCCCTGAAGGTAATCCTAATAGAAATTCTTGTTATTTATCTTATATTACTGATTTATATGATATAAATCATCATAGGTTTACGAAAGTTTCAGCCCTTTATATGTATGTATGGTTAGATGTAAGTTTATGTTAAGTTGAATGTAGAAACCCTTAAAATTGCTTTGTATTGAAACCCCTTGTATTCAAACTTGCATATCTCTTTGTGTGATTACTGGAATTGAGAAATTCCAATTGGATATGAAAGTAGACTCATATATTCATATCATATCTGAAAATTATAATTTATCTCCTTGTGGTTAGGCCGTAATAATGATTTCAAGTTGGTACATAGTTGCTGTTTGTATACTTGATTTCGGTATGACTTGAGTTTGGTCCAGATTTTGAGATAGCAAATGAAGTCCAAATATTATGAAACTTTAATTCTGTACTATTCAGTATGTCTACTGAAAGTGTGCTGAAAATCATGGAAAGTTATGCTGTAGAAAAATTATGAAAATTCTGGGAATTCGAAGGAACAATAGAGGAGCTTGTAGGGCAGATTTCTGGTGTTGTAGAGAAATGGTCATAACTTGCCCTAGGAAGCTTTAAAAATTACACCGTCACTTGTACTGGATAATATATTCATATATGTTTTCATATTGATGAGGTTGGACCCCTGTATTTGTACAATTTAGGAATATAGGATGGTTAAGTATGCAAGACCATAATTTCAGGCCATACTTGGTACCCTTTGAATGAATGTTTGTATTTCGTCCTTACAAAGGGTACTTTGAGTACATGTTTCATGTTTATATACATTGAGGAGTATAATTTCATGTTTATTTGACTTTGGTTATAAATTCCCCATAAGGTATATCCTACGGTTGAATGTCCGTAACTTTATCAACATATATACCATTGTTTTGTCTTTACCTATGTTTTATGGAATGTGACTTAATTGGAATTCTATTGTTGATGTATAGTCATGGAAAGTTACATAATTATGTTTGAATAATATTTATGATTGAGGTTCAGTACTGATCTAGTTGGATTGATAGGTGTAAGGTCTAATCAACCCAGTTCAGCTCCACCAGAAGGAAACCTGAATACGTAGTTGCTAACCAAGGTGAGTGTACTCACTGGAAAGAGATATTTGTATCGTGTTGTTGGTATGATCATAATAAAATCAATATGAAATTGTTCATTTCGGTTTACCGAAATGAGGGGTTACTCCTCGACCAGGAATGGGGGAGATTTGTCTATTAATGACAAGGGGTTACTCCTCGACCAGGAATGGGGGAGAATTGTCTATTTAGACAGGATATGTGAATCATGATTCGAAAAAGTTGGTCATTCATTTTGAATGAGCCGGATAAGTTAATACATAAGTATATGGACATGATTTATTGCATTTAAATTCATGCAGTAGTTTAGTAGTGATACATTCACTGGGCTATTTTGCTCATGATTCCTATGTTCACATTTTTCAGGAAACGCGATGTCACTGCCAAATCTAGGAGGTCAGGTTGGGTTAGCCAGGAATGGGAGAAACTATGATTTGTGTAAATGTAAATGATGTAATTAAGTTAACTTATCCTTCAAGAAAGTTTTTATGGGCATCATTACTCTGATGTTGTAAAAAGGTTTTCAGTTATATGGATTTACAATAATGATTCTGAAATCAAAACTCGTGATTATGGTTTGGTTAGATTAATTATGGTTTGACTCACTTTGACTTTCAAACTTAATTATAAGTAACTGGGTTGGGGTGTGTCATAAATATTATTTACCATATCCCAAAAATTATTAAAAATTCATTTTTATGGGATTTAACACCCCCCCCCCCCCCCCAAAAAAAATTATAAAGAATGCAACAAATGAATGCAATCCTAGGTGCAGTGTTGGTATTCTACTTTTGAGACATTTAAAGGAATTTGATATGCACTGTCTAATGCTCTTTAGTAGACTAGGATATGACTCTATTTTATCACTATTTCCTAACTAGAAAAGTGCATATATAATGTAAACTCAAGTGAGTCAAAGATATAGGGTGCTTCAATCTCCCCTTTGGAAATATGAGACAAAATCTCCTTTGATTCATCGAGGACTCGTAGGGATACAAAAGAAATAAGAAAATACTATTCCTATATAAAATTCTAACTACCCCAGATCCTAGAAAAGAAAATTACACTACTCAACTAAATAGAAACCAATACCCCAACAACATTCTGATAACATGAGGTACCGATCTCCTGAAAATAAGATAACCAAGATCAATATTTTTAGTCGAAGTAATCAAAATAATGTCCAAGTGGTATGATATTTGGGACTACCTCGGACATGTAAAGGTATAGTACCGATCAGTATGTGTTAGGGGGCTACCGGTTATCCTGCCCCTAGCCTTCTATAAAGGGGAGAGATTCTTCATGTTCACAGCTTCCAACTTTTCTATCTTCTACTTTTCTTTTATGAGATCTGCTCTAGCGCTCTTCCCTCTTCAAGACTAGAAAATGGTGGATTTTTCAAGCAGCGCGGTCCACATGGCGTGGTTGGGTGTTGATGATTGGGCTCATTTGGAGTGGAGGGCCAGGGTGCCCTTAGTTTTGGACAATGAGAATGCCTTTAACTTGTTCGAGCCGGTTGCGAATGATCGGACCCTTCCACGTGAGCCTTCACACCACTGATCATATAGGATGGTGAACCCTTGTGGTTATATAAGTACTAATGACCTTTGGTATTCCTTTTTCCCTATTTCCTTATTTTTTTTTGAATTTTGACAAGGGTTTTCTTTCTATTTTGACAGACTGACATATCTGCGATGAGCCTGCGTTCTCCGGGGATGACGGGTTTCCAGGACATATGGGAGCACCTTCCTATGACAGTGCATTGGCTGGTTACTCCGGTGGGTTTCGACCGCTTGGCGTTCGCTTTGGATGAGACATCATGCTCTACTGCCGTTCTTTGTGCCCTTGGTGATAGGTGGTGGGAAACTACCCACACCATACATTTGGGCTTTAGGGATATGACTGTGACTCCCTTCGATGTTCAGTAGCTATTGGGTATAGATTGTTAGGCAGGACAAATCGAGGTGGACTGATCTCTGCTGGTGACACCGGTGGGGGTGGAGGCGGTCCTGAGAGATGTGGGATGCATAGTATCATAGGACTCCATCCATGTATCTCTTCTTAAGGAGGTTCTGTTGAGTCGTAGGATTAACGAAACCGATGGGCTTCAAGTATGACAGATGGCCCGTTTATTCATTCTTTTATTGTTGGGAGGGTTTTTGGTGGCGACGTCCTCCACTTATGTTTTTTTGCCATATTTGAGGTATTTTCTAATATGATTCTCCTTGACTGGGGGAGACTGACCTTGGTGACCCTTTATTCTTTTTTGGATGCTTTTAGCCGGTGCTATCGACAGACTTTTACCGGAGCCACGCATCTTTTGGAGGTATTTTTCTTTTTATGCATTCTCTTTTATTTCCTCTTTTGACTTTTTCTGATTGTTAACCCCTGTCCTTTTGCATACGTGGTTCTTTGAGGTGATTGGGCTTAACGCCCAATTGGTTGGTTTGAGAGATGAGTCGGTGGGGTAGTTTCGTAGGATGTACCGGTCGCGAAAGTCCAACCGACAGTCTAAGTAGTCTCTCTCTTTAGCGGTGGTGCATCAGGTCCTGAATGGCCTAACGAGCGATCGAGTACATTCTGCTTTTCTTCTTTTTAGCCTCTTTCTTTTGCGTTGTCCTTTTTTCGAATATTGATATTATGATGGGTACTTACAGGTGATCTTCTATCCTGGAGGATGGCCATCCAGCACACGGTGGTGACCGGAGGAAATGCGTAGCTGCGTTAGCTACTGGCACACGAGTTCGGTTACTCCTAATATTTAGGGGAGAGAGTAGTCTGGAAGGCTATGGAGGATGAGGTGACGGTGACATTGGTGATTACCTCGAGATATATGAGGCAAGTATGGGAGATGTCGAAGGAGGTGAAGGTTGCGATGATGGTCGGTGAGCCTTATACGTCGTATACTGATATGGTGGCGACCTATGATTATCATGATTTCATAATGAGTTGGCTGATTCCACCCATAATGTACGACATGGTGAGTGTACCTCCTCCTCCTATGGTCTCGAGATGAGGCACGAGTCTGCCGGTGGGGTATGCCCTCAATACGGGTGGTGCGTCGTCCTCAACGGCGGCAGAGGTTCCATTTCATAAGCTCGCACCTCCCTCCTATAACATCAGACTGCTTGAAGGGGGATAGTGAGTATGCAGTATTTCCCTAATGTGATGGGCCCGATGGTGGGGCTAACGGAGGACGTCCTCCATCCAGAGGTATTTTATTTCTTTGACATTTGTCTTTTTGATTTCTTCTTTTGCTTTAAGCTGATAGATCTGTCTTTATTTTTTTTGTAGCATGTCCGGGAGTTGACCACCTGGATGAGGGACATCTGGGACTGGGTGTCTTCCACAACTTCTCACATTCGAGATTTGATCCCGATGCCTTCGTGCTTAGTGCCATCAGATTCTTTTGAGGAGGGATCTGGATCCAGTAGCGGAGTTTCCTCAGCTCGTTGCCGTGGAAAGCGCGAGCCGTATACCATAGAGTCATGTGTAAGAATGATGTGTAATGATGGTATTTTCAGTTCAACAGGTAGGAATGCTTCCATGCCGTATAGCATAGAGTAAGGGGTATCCCTATTAGATGTTCGAACTGAAGTACGATAGCCCTAGAGGGCGTAAGGGATTCGATCGACCAAATCTCGGCAACTCTTGGTCATCTTGAAGATGATTGCTTTAAGGTTCTTATTGGCGGATTCAACTACACCGTTGGTTTACGATCGGTAGGGAGAAGATTTATGTTTTTGAATCCCATACTCATCGATTAATTATGTTACTTCTTCCTTAAAATGTGACGCGTTATCTGATACTAACTCATGGGGAACCCCGTATCGACAAATGATATTCTTTTGAATTAACTTGGCCACTTTCTTGGCATTCATCACTGGGAATGACTCGGCTCCGACCAATTTAATGAAGTAATCAATGGAAATTAAGATGAACTCGTGCCAATTAGAGGCTTTGGGTGTGACTTTCCCTATGATGTCGATGCCTCATGTGGAGAACGGTCTGGGAGACGTCATGTTGTATAATTCCCGTGGTGGTAAGTTCTGAAGATTGGAAAACTATTAGCATTTAAGACATCTTCGGACATAGGAAGTGCAATCATGAACCATGGTGGTCCCATAGTAACCCTGTTAGATTATTTTCTTGGCTAGAATATGGCCATTTATGTGGGGTCCGCACTCCCCGTTATGGATTTTTTGCATCATTTCTTCAATATTAACCCGTGCGATGCAGTGTAAGTGGGTTCCATCAATTTTTTTTGAACAGTGCTTTATCACAAACAATTTACTGGGCAAACAATTTATAGAGGGTCACTTGGTCTTTCTTGTTGGCATTTTACGGGTACCTACCGTGCTTAAGGAGGAGCCAAATGTCGTAGTACCAGCATTCGACTATTTCAGAATCTTTTTTTATGATGAGCTCGATGTGGTAGTAGTGGGTCAGCTTAGCTTGTTTCTGGATTAGGAAAGGGCCCATTGCTATTCCTTCGGACATGTTGACTATGGAGGCCAGGGTAGCAAGGGAGTTGAAGTTGTTCTTTGCTCGGGGAATGTAATGGAAGGTGATATCTCAGAACTGAGAGTCCAACTCTTCTAGGTGGGCGTGGAAGGGTAAAAGGTTTTCATCTTTAACTTTCCATCTTCTCAGGGCTCGGCTGAAGATGAGGGCAGAGTCTCCGTAGATGTCTAGGCATTGGATACATTTCTTGAGTGCAACCTTGAGGCCTATATTGCATGCCTCGTATTCGATCATATTGTTGGCGCAGGAAAAATCTAGCTTGATGGCAATCGGGGTGTGAGAGTCATCAGGGGTAATCAAGAGTATCACAATGCCACATCATTTTTTGTTGGCAGTATCGTCAAAGAGAATTTACCACTGGAGGTCTTCCTGAGAGGTGCAAAGGATATATTCATCTATCAACTCAAAGATCCACACATCGGCTTCTTCCATAGGGTAGTCAATGAGGTAATCGAAGGTGGCTCTCCCTTTCATGACTTTCTACATGACATACACGATATCAAACTCGGCTAACAACATCAAATATCGCCTCATTCGGCTAGATAAGATAGGTTTATCAAGCATTTACTTAATAAGATCCATTCGGGACATAAGTCTGATGGAAAAATGAGTGTGTAGTGCCGTAATTTCTAAGTAACCCAGACAAGGGCAACACATGCTTTCTCTAAGGCAGTGTCATTGACTTTGTACCTGATCAATTTATGACTAGCATAGTAGATGGCCCTCTCTTTATGGGATTCTTAGAGGTATTGGACTAACAAAGCCCAAACTATTGTGTCTGTTACGATTAGCTATAGGAGTAGGAGACCAGGCCGTAGTGGCATGAGTACCGGACGTCAAATTGGATATTGCTTGATTTGGTCAAAGGCTTCCTGAAAAGCCTCGTTTTAGACTCTGGTGGAATCCTTTAGGAGGAGTTTGAAGATGGGTTCACAAATAGAAGTCAGTTGGTTGATAAATCGACTGATATACTTCAATTTTCCCAAGAATCCCTGCACTACCTTCTCCGTTCGGGGTAGTGGAATTTCGAGTATGGATTTCAATTTGGCAGGGTCTGCTTTTATCCCCTTCTTACTAACCATGAATCCCAATAGCTTTCCTTTGGTGATGTCGAAGATGCATTTTTAAGGGTTAAGTCGCATCTGGTATTGTAGTAGCCGTTCAAAGAACTTTCGAAGAGTGAAAACATGACCTTCTCGAGTCTTGGATTTAATGACCATATCATCCATGCAAACCTCGACTTCTTAATGTATCAGATCATGCAAGATGATTATGGCAGCCCTTTGATAGGTAGCCCATGAATTTTTCTGCCCGAATGGCATAACTATATAATAAAAGGTCCTCCAAGGGGTGAGGAATGTGGTTTTTTCTTAATGATCAGGGTGGATCTTGATCTAATTGTTATTGGCAAACCCATCAATGAATGACTTGAGAGAATGACTGGCTGTGTTGTCTACGATCATATCGATATTGGGTAGTGGGTAATCGTGTTTCAGAGATGTTTTGTTTAATTCTTGGTAATTAATGCACATGCATACTTTTTTAATTTATATCGGCACGGGTAAAATATTTATTAGCCACATGGGATATTCGATCACCCGGATGAAGCCTATGTTCAACTGTTTGACCATTTCTTCGTTAACCTTGAGTGACCATTCGATGTGGAGCTTTCACTGTTTTTGCTTGACCGATTTGCATTATGGGAGAGTTGGAATATCATGCTGAGCGATCTTGGGATCAATATCGGACATGTCATCATAAGACCATGTGAAGACGTCAACAAATTCCTTCAGTAGTTCTTTGAGTTGCGCACGCTTATGCTCGTCAAGGGTGGACCCTATCCTAATCTCGCGCAGTTGGCTACTAGAGCCGAGATTGATAACAACACGTTTATCCTCATTAATTTGAACGTGGTTATGTTGTTTATTATTAACCTTATTAAGATCAGTTAAGAATTGTTCATTTGCAAAATCATCGTCATCAAGAGTTTGATTAGAATCAAGACAATTCATGTATGGTATAACAAGATAATTAAAATCCTCATTTATTTCATTCTCAGAAAAAATAGCATTGAGAACCTCGTCAAAATAGGTCTCGATTACATTATTATTAGATAGAGGAGGAACAACAAAATAAGGAGATATAGGATAAACAACTAGGTTGGGTTGTCTTTCACCAGGTGGAACTGGTATAATATTCCAATTAATGAGGGTCTCATCAGTAGCTTTGATTAGGATGGACGGATGATGATGTAGCGTTTAAGTAGATGATGCACCCCAATGTCTGTAGATCGAAGGAGTCACTGTGAGCATTTATCTTGGAAGAAAATCTCCATTCCTGGCTTCATCTTCTTATCCACATGATCGTACCATAGCTTGAGAAAGCAACAAAATGGGTAAGTCTTCACCGTCTCTGATGAATATTTCATTTAAGGAATCTCCTAAAAGAGTCTTGGCACTTTCTAGCCTTCTCTTCAACCGAGGTTGGCGTACGCGAAGCATTCTGAATTCTTCTGATGATGGATGATAGCCCAGGCCACATGGAAGAAATGCATTTTTCAAGACTATGGGTTCTTGTATTCCCTGTTGTTATCGTCCCAGCCCCATTCCAGGTAGGGAGTGCATATCTTGAATATCTGTATCATATTGACATTGCCGTGAGGGTTATTCTCTGGACATACTCGATCCTTGAAATCTTCCTCTACTGGGAGTAAAAGTGGTTCGACTAAAAAACCAGCATGATGTATTTCCAATACTGGATTACTGGTGCTTGCATTATCGGTGTTATCATCGTTTTCCATGATGGTGATGACCCGCCCTTTGGTGAAGAATTTCAATTTTTAATAGAGAGAGGAAGAGACCCCATTGATGTTGTAAAGCTATGGTCAACCAAGCTAAGGTTGAAATATATCGGTATGTTGATAACTTGGAACTAGATAAAAGGATTTTCTGAGCCAACCCCGACTTTAAGCTTTATGGATCCCATCACCTCTCAATGGGTGTTGTTATAGGCACAAACTGTAATGAAAGTCAGAGCAAGGCCGCTTACCTTTAAACCCAGGAAGTTGAGGGTTCTTAACGGGCAGATTTTAAAGTGCTGATCCATTGTCAATGACTGAAAGTGGGACTGCCTTCCGTATTACTTCGACAAAGATGTTGAGAGCATAATTGTGATTATGACCGAACTTGGGGATTTCTTATTTAAAAAAGGAGAGAAATCTTATGGAGGTTAACTACCCGACTAGGTTTATGACTTCTTCTGGCATGGTAGAAGGAGGTACTGTGGGCCCAGTAAGAAATTTTATCGGATTGTTTCAGTGCAGCTGGGAAGACATGAAGAGTCCTCATAAGGTGATGTTAGCCTGAGTTTTCTTCAATTGGAAGAGTATATTACTCTTATCGATGGTTATTTTTGGCATGGGTAATTCTTTATTAATTCCCTTACCTTTATGTTTTACTGCTGATCGAGGGTTCAAATGCTGGTATTGCCTCCTAGATTTGGCCATACGGTTCACTGAGGAAAGGAAGAATAGAAATCTCATTTCTTCATCTAGTTCGAGATCCTCGACCACTTTACTGATTTCACCTAGTACATCTTTCAAAGATAACATCCCACATACACTGATTACTGGGCTAAGCTTTTATTGGCTTATTTTTTTGTCTGAGCTATCAAACTCGCCCCCCCATCCAATGGCAATGATGTCGTCTTTCCACGAGAAGTCAATATATTCCACAACTTCCATAGCTTCTTCATATAAATCCTCCCACTCAACGAGGAGATGTATAATTGAAGGGACCAATTACCCTTGTAGATTTAATGCATCGAGTAGCTCTGGCATACTGCAAATCTCACTAGTATATCAGAATAAATTTGCTATAATCTTCACTACATCGTCCAGATTGACTTCGTCAATGGGTACCACCCACTCATTTGACTCTAAAGTCCACTTTTGGGCTTCCATGAACAGGATGTTGAAATTTTGGCAATTAATGGTCATTTCAGAGGGAAATTTCAGCCTAAATTCTATAAGGTGGTTTAGTACCGCTGACAACTCCATATCTTTCCCTTCGAAACGAGTATGAACGATAATACATGCTGTTGTAAAAAGTGATAGGGCCTAATCGAAAAAATAGGTAGGGTGTAGGAGAAAGTACGGGAAAACCTTCAAGGGTTTAGGTGAGTATACGGGTATGATATGTGATTTACTGGGTACAATTTGGGTAGATAGGTCAAATTCTGAATCATTTTCTGGGAAGATGGCTTTGGTATGATTTAGAATTGAATTGGGAGTGATGTTGGGTTTTGGATTGGCTGGTGGGGCGATGGTATCCCGATCAATTAAACATTGGATTATGTTTCAGAGATGGAAGCACTGATCGATGGTATGGTCGATAGTTTGGTGAAAATCACAATAGGCGTCGGATTTGAAATTTTTGGGAAGTGGGTTTGGTAGTGGAAAAAGGTCCATTGTCTTGATGAGGTTTCGGCTCAACAAGGCTTGGTAGACATTAAAGATAAGTGTATGAATCTCGATGTATTCTTTTCTGACTGGGTTAGGATGACTTTCTAGCACCCATGAAGTAGCAGGGTATGAAATGTCATTGATGGTGGAAACTGTGGTACTGGCAGGTTTATTATATTTCCTCAAAGTGAACTGTCCAAATACTTTCTTCGGCTCAGCTTCTGTATTGGCAATATTTTCTTCGATCTCTACTCCTTCTTCTCGGAGGGCTCAGAAATGTGGGTAGTACTGTCCTCCCATTGTTGCTCGAACATGGGATAAGAAGTTATTCCTCATAATGCTAACTTGATTTTCTTTGGAAGGTTAGTTGGTCGTAGTGGTCGCTTTCTCCCTCCACCTTGCTATGAAATTACTGATAGTTTATCCAGGGTTCTACTTAATAAGTTCCAAATTTCAGCCTGTAACTTCCAATTCCACTTTGTATTTGTATGACGACATGAATTTAGGGGCAAAACCCTCCCACCTGCGAATTCTAGATTCTTCAAGGGATAGAAACCAATGAAGAGAGCTGTTTTTCAGAGTTTGTTGGAACATCTGAACCATTATTTTCTCAGAGGCACCTAAGAGAGTCATGGCTCGGTGGTATCTTCGAAGATGAACAATTGGAGGTCCATTACCCCCGAATTTCACAATGTTCGGTATCTTAAGGTCCTCCCTGAATTTGTTAAATTCTCCCTCCGTTGGATCGACGGGTACTAGCAGGTTAGCCCCTGGTTGGGCAAGATTTAACATAGGGAGTTGAGCTGGCAGTGGCTCATTTGTAGGAGGGGCATGGTGAGTGTGCTGATATTCTTCAGGACCCAGATAGTCTCAGGTGAAGGAGGCCCCATAGCATGGGGAAAGAGAACCTCGAGCTCCTCGGGAATAGGGATTCGGTTTTGCTGTATCTCGTGAACCTCAGTTTGAAGGTTGTCAATCTTAGTGGTAAGCTAGACTAGGATCGTCATTAAATAGGGCTTCACATTCGGCACTGGATCCGCGTTCTCCATGGAGAGTTGGTGAAGGAGGATTCCAGACTCAGAGGAAGTACCGGGAGAAGTGATGGATCCTCAGGGAGGTTAGACGGAAGATCGGAGCCAATAGGGAGCCAAGCCAAGGGTCGGGTATGCGATCAACCTGAGAGGGACAAAGATTCGAATTTATTTTTGAAAGAAAAGAGGGAAAACTTTTACTATAAAAGGAGGAAAATGTTTTTGACATTTTGTCAAAAGAAGGAAAATATTTTTTGTATTATTGATAACATGAGGGAAAATGTTTTTGGATATTTTGGAAAAAAAGAGGAAAAATGTTTTGACATTTATGACGAAAGGAAGAAAATAAAATTTTGGACAAAATATTTTTGGCACTTTTTTTATAAAGAATGAGGAAAAAGTGAGAGAAAGGTCTCAACATGATTATTATTTATTATGTTCTCACTTGTATTAGGTTTACCCAAAAGCAAAAATAAAATGTCGGATGGGACCCAATCCTGGGAAAATCGACTTTTGAAAAATATGTAAAAATACGGTCGGACTTGTTGCTATGCTCGTGGACAGGGTCCCATTTCGAAAAAAATACGAAATTGCGCAAAATTTTGGGTGGCATGCAAACCCAACATTTTGGCAGAGTTTTAGGTAGTACCGAAAAACTAAATATGAGTGCCCTAGGTTTGACACCTATATGAGGGTATGTAGTTTTTGGGTTAGTGAAAAGGTTCTCCCCTTTGGCATGACTTCCACGATATACGTTTTGCTTTTAAGGGCATTCGGTACGTGTGGACAAGCGATTTGATATATACTTGAATGTATGTGAATTTCCTCACCATATACCTTGTGGGGATAGTACATATGAGAGCGAATTCGATATACTCGACGTACGTGAACGAGTTCCCTGCTATATCCCTCCCATCATAACTTCAGTCAATCGGTACAATGAGGGGGGAACCATTCGATATACGTCAAAGGTACTTGGCCAATGGAAGGTGGGATTCATATTGCTTAGGCTAACTACAACCTTACGAACCAACGGCCATCACAAAGTGACCCTTCAGTACAGGAAAAAAATTTGTCAATAGCCATGCTCTTTGTGATGTAGTATGCAAAAATGCATGATTCTTGATTAGTATATTATAGAGAGAGTATTTTATTTGGCATGATGAGCCTTATTGAATAAAAAACATAAATCTAGCATGGAGATTGCACGAGAGTGTGTGATGTATAAGTATCTATAAGTGAGTGTGTGTTAGTGAACCTAAGCATGGATCAACTACAAGTGGTGTGTGATAACTGATCATGGATATATGTAACAAGTGTAGGTGTGTGTTAGTGACACCTAAGCATGGATGTCCTAAGTGGTGTGTGAAACGTGTGGATATAAGTAATCTTACGTGTAAGTAGTGTGGGGTGTACATGAAGAATATATACAAGGGTGTGAAGTCCAAAGTCCCCAGCAGAGTCGTCACTGTAGCCATATCGAAGATTTAAGATCTCCCCCTTTCTCCCTTTTCATTTTTTCCTCCGTTGGGGGGGGGGGGGGGATAAAGAGGGAGAAAATAAATGAAGGCCCCGCGCCCTGGAACTTTATTCAAAGGAGGAGCGTTTCGGCCTTCGTCGATGTGGGGTGATGTAAAGAGATGGATTCGCCAACCTACTTTGCACAAAACTTGCAAAAGAACATGTTGCCGCCTCGAGAGACGACATCAAAGATTAATTGATGCTTATGAAACCAATAGTTTAGAGGTTCGCGGGCTAAGTTACGGATTGGGAAGGTGTTAGGCACTCATCCTGCCCTTTCGGTCTTTCATAGTCTTGTGTTATTATTTTCCTTAATTTATCCGTGAAGTGTGTGTGTGTGTGTATAGGTGGAGATCGGAATCGCTTGACTTGTATCATGGAAAAGATGGAGTGAGGTCATCCAAAGTAATGTTCCGAAAATAATAATAACAAGAAAGTATGATGTGTACGCTTATCGAGGTATCGATCATTGTGACGAAATGATAATATATGATAGATAAGACGCGATATATGAATGACAAGTATGATATATAAATAATATATGGATAACATAAGAAAAATATGAAAATAGGACTCGAGTATCGGGTTTTACCCCTAGACTCCTATGTAGCTTATAAAGGCATCGAAGTCTACGAAGTTTGCTTGCGACATAAGGGTGGATTTTGTCCCATAGATTCAAACGGGAATTTATTATGCGTGTGCGTGCAGAGAAAAATATGTTTAGTTTTGAGAAATTATGATGATGAATCCCATCAGAATTTATGCGTTTAAGCCTTTTTTCTTGTTTTTTTCTATGGAAAATAACTTGTTTACAATATAATTAATAAAGGATGAGATATTAATGTGTATGATCTAACGTAAAAGACAAATTTGAGAATTTATGGAACTAATGCAAAAATAAAGAGATTCAAAGAGAGGGAAGAATGTTTGGACCTTTTTTGAAGATTTTAGGATTGATATTTATTAATGGAGATCTTCCTTGTAAGTTTAGAATGTTGGAGGATTTTTACTAGATTGGAAAATCATGGGAATGAAAGGTGAAAATAATTTCCACACAAGGAAATTTTGTTGATCGTAAAAGAATGTTATTGAGATCACTGATGATGATGGATCTGAGGTGTTCCTTGTGAGTGAGCTCATGACCTTCTAATATAAGGTAGGGGTACTGCCAATCGACCCTAGACACACTATCGATAGGAAGATAAATGAACCTGCCAATTGGAAGTCTCCTGCAAATTTTTTCAAAAAAATAATTGTAGAACGCAATCCGTTGATCCCAATCACACACAGGTCATACCGTTAGAAAGGTAATTTAAAAACCTTCAAGAGTCCTTCGGGCCTCTCCCAGGTCTAGGAGTTGACTTTGGGTCATATGGGGCTTAGAAGCTCTTGTCGATCCTTTGGACGGGAGATTGTCTAACGATAATGGATCGTTCGTCCAAATCATAAGTCCAAATCGGATATAGGGTGGACCGTTGGAAAGGTTACGAGTGGTACTTTGACATTTCAAAGGCTCCACTCGGTTCAGAGGGTTAACTTTGGTCAAATGGGGCCCGAAAGCACCCAATGACCTGTCAGAGTAAAACAAATCATTTGTCCATACCGTAAGGCTGATTTGCACATGAGATTGAGTGCTGGAAAGTGTATTCATTTCCCTTTTAACATTCATTGAGTCTCGATCGAGCTAAAAAGTTGACCTTGGTCAAACGGAGTTCGGGAGTGCCCAGTGGCCTTCGGATAAATTTTTAAAGGGAAATGGATCGTTCGTCCGAACAATTATGCCGTTTCGTGCACGGGGCAGACCATTGGAAAGGGGTTTCAGTGCCTTTCGAAGATTCATTAATATTTTGCTATGACGATGAAGTTAATAGCGGTTAAACTGGGCCGATAGCGCTCGGTGGCCTCTAGATCAGTTTTCGGTAGTAAAATGGTTCGTTCATCCAAACGGTTATGTTGATTCGTGCATGGGGCGGACCGTTGGAAAGGATATTTAGAGCCCTTAAAAGATTCCTTGATATTTTGCTCTGACGATGAAGTTGACTGGAGTCAAACGGGGCTTGGGAGTGCCCGATGGCCTTTAAATCGGTACTCAGGGTATGACCTAGGATCTGTGTTGTATGGGGAGGTGCTAGGGAACTAAAAAGAGACTTGGGGGGTCCTAGAATGTGGTGTTTATAATATGCAGCCTCACGACTTGTCCAAGTAAGATAAAAGGCCTACATGGAATCCCTAGGCAATATGCTAACTTTTTTTGGTCGAATAAAATCCTAAACGGGTCGATAGCCCATAAACCGAGTGCATCTTTGCCATTTTTTCTTCTAAGCCTAAAAGAGTGTGATGAAATGACCTAAAAGGTAAGAAAGATAAACATAACACATGCAAGGCATAATGGAAAGGAAAAATGCAGAAATATTAGTATTAATTTGATTCTTCGGGAACACCCGATTACAAAAAGTACCAATTATAAAATAATTACAAAGATCATAAAAAAATATTACAACAGTTTATAGTCGGCTTACCAAAAACTTCTAGATTGGATTTCTTCGATTGTCGTTCGAGAGCACGGTTGGTCTCGAAAGGGTCGAGATAGTCAGAATAGAGTACCCGGGGGTAGTGTTTGGATTCTGGGGACTTTTTGGACTTGTAGGAACTTGAATACGAGTCAATTGAGAGGAGAACCCTTATTTCTCTCATAAAAAGGGAACGAGAGAAAGAGAGAAAAAAGAAATAAAAGAGAGAAGGAAGAAAGAAGAGAAGAAAAAGGAAAAAGGGAAGAAAAAGGAGGCGCAGGCCAACTCCGATGGATTCCCAGCACGATGTATCAGATTTATCCAACCAGGTAAGTGTTTAACTTGCTTTCATGATTTAGGGTGTTTAGTTTTCATATGATAGTTGGTGTGAAAAAAAACTATATAATTTTTGGGTTGGAATTCTTGTATAAAACGAGCTTTTGAAAGATGATTCCATATTAACTTGATGTGAAAATGTTCCCATATGAAATTGAATCTTAAAACCATGATTAATGGTGTAAAATTTGGTAAGAAATGGAAATTGTGATATAAATAAGAATTAGGGTTAATTCTTGAGAAAATTGATGAATCCCATAAATTCTTCGGTGTTTTGGGATATATTTAAGGGTATAAGTGTGTATATGGATGGTAGTGATGATTGGAATCCATAGAATTTTGGTTGATTGAGTATGGATTGAAAATGAGGGTTCGAGAAGATGAAGAAATCGTGGGGATTTTGGAAAACTGATTAGGTCCGAATCGATTCGCTGGTAGGCGAATCGATTCGGTTGAAGGTAGTACGAAAGTAAAATCATTTCAAATCGATTCGGTGAAGGGTGAATGGATTCGGACCCTACCGAATCGATTCGGCCCTCACAGTTTTGAATAATTTTTCCTTGGATTTTAATTATAAAATGGAAATTGTTTCTTGGAGATAAGTAGTAGAGGATTCTAAATAGAGTATAAGGACCCCTATGCGTTTAAAAGAGGGATGTGTGACGCTTAGGGTTTATGTGAATGAAACCCAGGGGATGATTTGAAAGAGTGTTTTGGGATGAGTGACACTCGGTAAATTAATTAGGCGGATATATATAAAAATTATATATATATATATATATATGCCGATTATATGAGAGTAAATCCGAATGTGGAAGTAGGATGATATGTAATACTAGCTAGTTGTGATAAGCTAATATTCAGGAAACGATTAATGTGAGAATTGTATCATAAGTGAGTGTATACTTATGGAATGATTTTAAGTTGTGTGTGTACTTATATATTAATACGAATTGGTATAATTGGATTTTAGGTTAATGCCAAGTGAGTTAGGCATGGATAGCTAGATTGATATATATATATATATATATGATTATGAATATATCTGTGTATGAATGCTATATTTATGTGAATCATACGCCTCTAGTGCTATCATGGGAAGTTGCGTGATGTGGGTGAATCCCCTGGCTTGAGGAAAAGGGAGAGTATAGTCCCCAGGTCATAGTTGTCCATTATTTATATTGTGTGATTTTTATCAGGGGTGAGACGTGGTGGGTATGTTTCGTTCTCATTCCCGGTGAATAACTATGACCGCTTCCCATACGTTGTGATTTACTTTTTACCAAGTCGATTGTAACACCGTGCCCGCCCGGGGAGAGCGAACGGAGCGCCACTCATCGATAAAATTAAACTAATCCACAATCACAAGGTATAGGGAATCTAAATCCCACAACAACAAGAGAGGAAACCACTAATCTCAAATCTCTTCAAATAAATACAACAAATTTCTCGAATTACATACAACAACTAACTCGAAAATAAAATACAAATCTCCAAAGCTCTATACATCAAAATAACACAAATCTTTCCAAAACAATCCTCGCTAAAATCAATCTCCATAGCGCCCCAAAATTCGCGCTAACCTTCCACTAAAAGAAAATATGGGGAAGTACACAATATGACAAGAAAGATGCTCAACAAATATATGTTAGCGATGAATAAAACGTAACAACACGAGTACGAATATTCAAATCAAAATGCAAATCTCAATAGCATTTCATCATTATAATTTCTCAACAACACTTTAATCGGGTCACCAGGCCTCACCACATCCGTATATGCTTTATCAAGCCATAGCCCGGGAAACAGGAATTTTGGCGGGTGCCCAACATCCGTGCCATATAAAAATCTTATGTCAACGTGCTCATCAACAATATAATGATACTACATGAATCAAAATAATTTCAATAATTATTTTCCAGATTTCAATGAATTTATCAATTCAAATATGAGTTCAATTAATAAGAAATCAAAGAGAATGACCCTCGCGAGATTTAAGGAGAATATTGTGTAAAACCCCATACCTCAAACCATGATGAGAAACCAACGATCACATCCTCAAGATCAACACAAAATATCTACAGAATCTCCTCCAAGAACCTCCAACAAAAATAGCCCCAAGAACACCTCTAATCTAAGGTTGGAACTCACAAATCTCAAGGGCCAATGTGTATATAAAAAGAAGAGGAATATAAAATATATTTGCTGCCAAAATTTATGCAAAAAGTAGGTTAAAAGGCTTTCCCACAACTTCCTTTTATAATGCAAAGAAATGAAGAGTCGGAAGCCAAAAGACTCCTTTAAATAAGGCAAAGAAATGAAGAGTTGGAAGTCAAAACAACTCCAAGAGTTAAAAACATTTAAAAATAATTTAAAAATCCGTTTTAACTCCGGTTTCAAAACCGTTTGAAATTCTCGCCTTTAAAAATAATAACCAACATATTTGAGCAATAAAAATAATTTTATCAAAAACTTTATTGTTCCTCTTTATTTTGAAAATACCCCAAAAATTATGCGGGTTGTTACACTTCCCCACTAACAATGGAATTTCACCCTCGAAATTCGTCGAATGCCTAACTCTCAAAAAAATCAGGCCACCATACTAACTCCAAAAATAATTTCGTCTCCAAAAATAAATTCCTCACCTCTAATCTAGATGCCTATCACGAATATCACCTAAAATTTTCTACCTCCAAAAATTGCTAACCACGCAATGAACCCAAGCCCCGAGGGTTGCCGTATACCTAAGCTCTGATACCATTTGTAACACCCCGCCCACCCAGGGAGAGAGAACGGAGCGCCACTCATTGATAAAATTAAACTAATCCATAATCACAAGGTATAGAGCATCTAAATCCCACAACAACAAGAGAGGAAACCACTAATCTCAAATCTCTTCAAATAAATACAACAAATCTCTCGAATTACATACAACAACTAACTCGAAAATAAAATACAAATCTCCAAAGCTCTATACATCAAAATAACACAAATCTTTCCCAAACAATCCTCACTAAAATCAATCTCCATAGCGCCCCAAAATTCGCGCTAACCTGCCACTAAAAGAAAATATGGGGAAGTACACAAGACGATAAGAAAGATGATCAACAAATATATGTTAGCGATAAATAAAATGTAACAACACGAGTACGAATATTAAAATCAAAATGCAAATCTCAATAGCATTTCATCATTATAATTTCTCAACAACACTTTAATCGGGTAACTAGGCCTCACCACATCCGTATATGCTTTATCAAGCCATAGCCCGGGAAACAGGAATTTTGGCGGGTGCCCAACATCCGTGCCATATAAAAATCTCATGACAACGTGCTCATCAACAATATAATGATACCACATGAATCAAAATAATTTCAACAATTATTTTCCAGATTTCAATGAACTTATCAATTCAAATATGAGTTCAATTAATAAGAAATCAAAGAGAATGACCCTCGCGAGATTTAAGGAGCATATTGTGTAAAACCCCATACCTCAAACCATGATGAGAAACCAACGATCACATCCTCAAGATCAACACAAAATATCTACAGAAGCTCCTCCAAGAACCTCCAACAAAATAGCCCCAAGAACACCTCTAATCTAAGGTTGGAACTCACAAATCTCAAGGGCCAATGTGTATATAAAAAGAAGAGGAATATAAAATATATTTGCTGCCAAAATTTGTGCCAAAAGTAGTTTAAAAGGCTTGCCCACGACTTCCTTTTATAATGCAAAGAAATGAAGAGTCGGAAGCCAAAAGACTCCTTTAAATAAGGCAAAGAAATGAAGAGTTGGAAGTCAAAACAACTCCAAGAGTTAAAAACATTTAAAAATAATTTAAAAATCCCTTTTAACTCCGGTTTCGAAACCGTTTGAAATTCTCGCCTTTAAAAATAATAACCATCATATTTGAGCAATAAAAATAATTTTATGAAAAACTTTATTTTTCCTCTTTATTTTGAAAATACCCCAAAAATTATGCGGGTTGTTACATCGATGTGAGAGTCCGACCTTTGGTACACAGGATGATAATGTGAGTGATTCCCTGAAAGATGATAGCATTCTAGAGACTGAATCCATTGAGTTATAGCTCCGAGGGATGGTTGTTTTACTTATAAAGTGTGTGATATATAAGTATTGATATACTTTATGCCTATAGTATATTGTATATGTATATATATATATATATATATATAAATATATATATATATATATATGGACAAAAATAAGGAAAAAAATGTGAGTAAATTTCTGGACTATCCGGGAATATAAAATCCAGAATAAAATGTCTGTGAAATACGTATATGAGGTGAGGATATTATATACGAGATTGATAACACTAAGATGAAAATAGTGTAATAACTAGAGAAAGTTATTTTATATGAATCGAGAAATTAATAAGTGAGAATTATAGTATTAAGCTCGGGCTAAAACTTAGGATTTTACATACGCGGGATGTTGAGATAGCGTATAATATTTAGAATTTTGGTGAGATGCTAGTTAGGATGGGTAGCATAACTAGGGGATTTAAAATATATGCGATATGTGCGCACTGTTAGATGAGAGGTGAGGGGTATCTCATGTGAGTGCGACACCGGTTTGAATATGGAGAATAACATATTTTAAATATGAAAGTATATTAAGAACTTGCTAAATGTTTTTAAAACCCAGGGTCTGACCCGTATCTATCTTTTCTTTTTCTTCTTCTTTGCTACACTTTTAGGTGTCCAGACATAGGGACACCTGGATGTCTATTTCTTTCGAGTTGGATGTCTGCCACAGCTGTGAATGTGGGAAGGATATTGTATAGACGCTTCAATCTTTGTGATCTAGATATGAGGTATTGTAATTTAAATTCAGGCATGTTGCCCAATTGATGTCGTTTATTTTATTTTTAGCATTTTTATTTTAGTCTCTTTTCGATATGGTTGTATTATGTTTACCGAGAGTTATCGGTTATTTATTTTATTCATTCCACTTATTGGTTATATTCATGTGTGAATGATATTATTGTGCGTTTTAGTTAAAAAGATTAAAAAGTTTAAAATTTTGACACCGGGCCTAATAGGTTATTAGTAATTAACTGGTTTTCGACAGTGATGCTGAGAATGAAACCACATGAGATTCCTATTTTAATTTGATATAGGACTGATCACCCGGTATTTTATTAGGCGGGGTGTCATAGGTGGTATCAGAGCATCAGATTCTAGTGTCCTTAGGAATCTTTGCGGATGTACTACGCTTTCAGCACTGTTTTCTAATTGGTATAGAGCCCTATGTTTAGGATTGTTGATTCCTTTGGTGAGATTTCATTCTCCTTCTATAATGTGTATATATTAGTGAATCTTATTTGCATTCAGGTGTGTTCATTTAACGAATAAAGGATGGATGACATGCGAAGGCCGTTGGGAGGAAAGCAGGAGGAAGGGCTGAGTCGAGGTTGTTGAATATTTTGGGTATAATGACCGTAGTTGAGGTGACCCCTATTGTTGCTCAGGAAGTTAGGAGCAGTAAGGACTGCTAGAGTGAAGCATATTATTCCCAAGTACCACTATAGTAGAAAGTGGTGCCAAATTAGACTCACACAATGTGGCTGGAATGGGAGAGAGTCATACGGGTCTTTGAAGAAGACCATCCCTGGGAATTTTAGAAATGTGGCAATTGTGCGTGTTGGCCAATGGAAGTTAGATTATCTTAAGGCTTGGGCATATGTTGGACTGTGGTATACCCAAAAGAGAAAATTGGAGTAAAATTTTCTTGGCTTGTAGGAGCAAAGTTATAAGGGTGGGAGTCAACCACCACATTTTGAAAGTAAAATGTTGTGTCAATGGAAGGATCTGAGGTGCGGTGGTACCGTAAGTTATTTCATCAGATGTTCAGGAGGAGATGTGGATGTTGCTCTGAACTTATCACTGGAGGGACGGATGGAGGTCCATTTGTGAAAATGAATTTATTTATATAGCAAATTATGTACCAAATAAGGCAGGTACAATAGAGAAGAGAATTCTTAAGTGGGTAATAGACTCGCGAGTGGAGCTGCCAGCACTTAATGGGAATTATTCTTGGGCGATTAATGTAGATAATGATAATATTGAATTATTACCAGTCTATATATAAATGCTTCTTTGTGAAGGGAGCTAAAAGAATCAAACAATAGGGTCGAGGAGAAAGACTGAATAAAATGATGTTAGTAAAATGCCACAAGGGGGAGACACATGAGGGGACCCATCTAAATGATTTGGATAGATGAATTCTTACCAAGTGACGGTGAATTCAGTAAGGGATGTTGAGGCCAGTAGTGCATTCCTTAGCGCCATCGGAACTAAGGAACAATGGGGGTAGCCATCAGAGTTGAGACAACCATAGTCCGAGAGGGGGACAACTCAAATGGTCAGTATGGTCGAAGACAAGTGGAATATATATAGAAGTATTTTGTGGAGAGTAGAACCACATGCGTTAAATTTTGCCCGAAGCGAGTAAAGGGACAAGAGTATGGTGCCTGGCAAGGGCAATGATTAAAGTAGTTCTTGGTTTGGTTCGAACAAGTGTGTTATGTCCAGGGAACCATTTGAGTAGCCAGGACGATTGACAAGATATAACTATGAGTTTTATCCTCGAGGAATGAGGCATGTTTTATGTGACATGAGTGAGTCACTGTATTTTGAGTAGTGCTAGATTCACGTGTGAGATGAGTTTAGTGCGTATATTGATAACATTATTATCATGTGCAAGTTTTCCCGGGTATAGTGGGGTTATCTTGGTGTCATCCGCGGACGAGCGGGTGTATTGATAGTGGTATATATTTTGATTGAGCTTACTCATTTTAGTGATGTGTTATTCGAGTATGATAATATCCTAATTATGGTTTTATAGTAATGGTTAGACCGATAGTGTGCTAATATCGCAAGTCTATCGGGGTTGCTGCTCTAGGGAAGGATTTACTATTTTGGAGATGCTTCACCTGCGAAAGGGTCGAGATCACATTTATGTTAACTTATTATAGAGACTTCGGAGAGTATGGTTGTCTCGAGATAGTCGATCCCGGTGCGTAGGGACTTTATTGATATGATTCGAGGTATATTGAATTCACCGTTGAACAGAGAGATTGAGCTCATTATTATTCTTAGTGCTAAGTATTTAGTGATAGGAAGACTGCATTGTTATATTGCTCGTTTAGAGACGTGGGAGATGAGATTGATGTTTATATGTCTGGGGACAGGAATTTGAGTTCCGGTTGTGTATTTGAGGTTTATGGAATGTGATTACCACTAACGCTGACTGATAGTGCATCTGGGGGAAATTCCTTATTTAAATGAGATTGCGGGATGAAATACGCATGAATTCTAATAAACGTTGTGAGTAGAAAGAGACGGGAATTTAGGAGTACATGTTATGGACTAAGGGCCTAACGGATATTTATGATCAAAAATGTTAGGTAGTAGTGTATCGGGAGGGTTCCTTATTTGTATTTCGCTTTGCGAGATGTCCCACCCCTAAAACTTAGCGCAACGTTGGAAATTGGGAGATGTTTGGCTATTAGTCCATGAGTCTGGTACCTCGATTATTATAAAAGTATGTAGTTATAACTATGAGTTGAAAGTTATATTACGATATAAGGTCAGTGGAGCCGGTAGTTCCATGAGAGAGCACTGAAATTTTTTCTTCTCACTGCGAGTTGAAGGGTATAACGATGTTAATGAGAATTAAAATTTCAATTTATGGGGTGATTAAGAATACCCAGGTATCATAGTCATGCTGTGAATGCGAAGGCCAGTATTGGAATGCGAGTGCAATAGGGTACTGTGTGTTACGTGTGAGGCATATGTGATGTATATGCCAATATGCGCGAATTATAGGATGTGTGGGCGCCTTGGTTAGTTGATTTCATAACCGTTCGAGTGAGAGGGATGTTGGAATAGATGTGTGAAATATATACCTCTGGGTTAGTTATAAACATAGTGAAATGATAGAATGGCTAAGCGTCGTGCGAGAAAGACGATGATCCAAGTATATGTGTGCGATGAGAGTAGCACACTCTAGATGTGATGAAAGGCTATGGGAAGCCATCTGAAAGGATATCTCTTGAGAAGAGGTAAATTTGGAGCTGAGTCCTACTCGGTCGAATGTTGAGAGTGAATTGCGCGCAAATAGAATGACGCTGTCAATAAGGTATAAAGAGCCCAAAAGTGCGAATTGTGGTGAAAAGTGCACAGGCCGAAACTTTTCGTATACCCTGAGGAAGAAGGGGAGTATAAGTACCCCTTATTGTGAGACGTTATAAGTGAAAGTTGGAGTCGAGCGGGACATAGTGATTAGTCTCCACGTGCACCACTCATAAATATAAATAAGTTGGTTCGAGATGATGAACCAAAAATTTTGTATTAAGCCGACGATTCCAGTGATGGAAGGGACAATCCGATTGGTAAATGTCATTGATGGGTTGCCAACATCAAGATAAGGTATACTTCCTTAAAATGTGTGGGATGGATTGACCGAGATGAAGTAATTATTAGTCTTGTTGGTTGAGTTTCCCTATTAGATAGTGTTCCCTAAACCTTATTTGAAAAGAAGGATTTCACCAGTGCGAGGTGCTGTCCAATATTATTATGATGCAGGATAAGATCTTTGAACCCCACCTCCAATAGGGAATTTCAGGAATAAGTGGGGAATGATGTTTATTTTGGGTAAATTGTGTCACTTAGGACCCGATGAGTAGACGGGAGGTGACTGACGACCCGTAAAGAGATGTAAATGAGAATTCATGGTTATTTTCCTTCCACCACTGACATAGCTTGTAAGTGAAGTAAAGCATAGTATGGAAATTGGGAGGAGAAATTTTCGATGGTAGAGTTGTGTGTAACACTCGTACCTGGTTGTTGTGGACAAGGTACTTATTGAGGTTTTGTATGGGAAAATCTTGGCTATTCTCCCTCTGATTGATTAGAGGTGAATGAATAACTAGACTTTTGGAATTGATGAGAGTTAGAGACCATTGACTAACGTGGAGTAACCACAAACTGTTTAAGGATGACTTTTGACTGTCGTGAGAATTACGTCGTCATGAACTGATGTTTTGAGTACTGACATGAGTGGTCAGATATCTTTATGAATTTCTCTCAGAATGGAAGTTTTGTGTTTGAATGGACATGCAAAGCTGACGCTTAGTGAGGTGCGGCCTTCCAAGAATATTAAGGCAATAGAACTAGTAATGTATAGGCTCGTCTTATTCGTATGAGTTTATTTTTAGGGGGAGAATTTATTTATGAGATTTAGTTTATTTCAAACTCTATATGTCATGAGGTATATTTCTTTGTCTCATGCGTGTAGGTACTTAAAGTTAAATTCAAGATACACCTAATGAAGACAAAGTTTGCCAAAGGGAAGAAGAAGAAGTTTGGAAACAAAGAGACTCATGACATTTGGTTCTAGGGTTAGGAAGGGTGTTAGGATTTTTTCCGTAGGAGATTTTTTTTTTTAAAATTTGGTGTTTGGTTATGTTTGCTTGTTTTGTACCGGAATAGCCAAATGGGGAGATTTGTAAGAAATTTTTTTCTAGGATTGTTCATAGTATAGGCCTTTTTAAGTTTTAGGCTAGTTTAGCGTATCCCATTAAAAATCGTGTGCACCATCATGACGAACCAAACTCGACATCTCCAAGTTTGAAGACTTCCCAAAATCTTGCAAAGTTATAAAGAAATTTAGAGTTTAAATTAATTTACAAAATTTATTTTTGGGTTGTATATTTTTATAAAAAACAAACAGGAGTTTTTTTATTTCGAAAAGAATTATTTTATTTTTAAATCTCATTCAAACGAGATGGACATCTCATTCAAACGAGATTGTCACCTCGTTAGATGGGTCATTTAAAATATTTTTCAAACGATCTTCGATTGAGGGCTTATTGTCTCTATTTGTTATGGGTCGTTAGAAGCGAGACTTATCTCATTCAAACGAGATGATAATCTAGAACGCCGCCACCACCTCCAATTTTGCGAATGCCTTATAAATTCCTGTTTCGTGTTCAGTTTTTCTAAGACTTTTGCTAGATTCATTTCTGGATAACTTTTGTAAAAGTTCTTCATTATTTTGTGTTCTAAAACACTTTTTGATTCGCAACATACATCCTGAAAATAGTTTTGTTGAATCAGTTTAAACCCTAAAAAGTTTTGTATCCTTTCATACACCTTTATGGAGAAAGCATCTCCATGGATGACTTATGATACCAAAGGGAATTCTCTGTTGAGGATAAAGGCTGATCAGTGGATAGCGAGAGTGGAAGGCCGCGTATGGTCTACTCTAGACTGATTAGTTTCTTTAGAGATTTATGAAGATTAGCTCGTTATGCTTGCTATAGTAATCAAGTAATTTGTAAGTCGACTGTCTTGTAATATTTCTAAAGTGTTGAATAAAGGTTTTACCCAAAAAGGGTTTTTTCTTGAAATATTTTCTTTGTTGAATGCATCGTTTATTTTATCAATTTTATAACTGTAATACCCCGTATTTTTGTGATATTTATTTTATGGGATTAATTAAATTAAATGCGTATTAATTGGAAATTAATCCGGGTTAAAATACTAGCGAGATGCGAGTTGGTATTTGATTATATGTGCATATATGATTATATATGAATTTTGAATTATGAAATTTGTCGTGAGATTGAAATACGGCAATTTGGAAATTTTGTTGAGACGCGTGTGACAGTCGCGTCATGGTATATAATTATGATATTTAAAAAGTGCATTTTAGTTCTATTAACCGTAAGGTCATTTTGAGTGCACCAACGCGTCCGGAAGGGTCAAAATAGTCAGAAAACACTAGCCGGGGGTTTGGTTTGGGTCCCGGGGTATTTTTAGGCCATACCGGCAACGTATAGGGGTAGTTTAGTAATTTTGAATTTTGAGGAATTAAAAGCTACGAAAATTGGGAGTTAATATCTGATTAGGCATTAACCCACTAAGCCCACTAATACCCAAATAGACTACGGAGGTTATTGAAAGTGTTCCTAAGACAAACCCTAGCCTCCATAGCCACCATTAACCTTGGAGAAGAAAGCTTGTAGAAAGAGAGGAGAGAGATCCGTTCATCAAATTCGTCATCAAATCCAGAGTTACCATTAAGGCAAGTTATTTAATTTCGTTTTTATAGAGAATGTTTCTTCCATGTGTAGGAATTGATAAAGAAAATCTGATTTATTCTTGGGAGTTAATGAAAACCCATTAAATTTGGAAATAGAAATTACATTCTTGATGAGGAAATTGCATGTAGATTGGAAGTTGATGATTATTCTGATGATATTCCAATTAGTATGAAACCAAAAACGGATTTAATTAGACTTCTAGATGAGTTATAAATTATAGGGTTCATGTGTTTGAAATTTGGGAAAAAATATGTAGAGATTTGATAATTGATTGAAGTTAGGATGAATTAGCCCCACAAATCATGTTAGTATATGACCTAAATACGTTTAGGAATGATTAGAGACTTTGAACAATTGTTAGATTGAGGTTTGGATGATATTTGAGGTGTAGAGAAATTGGAAAAACGAGATAGGAATTTCTGGGCTTGAATCTGGCCAGTCGTTAGAAGACCTACCCAGGTCGTTCGAACGAGCTCGTTTGAACGAGCTTCTAACGAGTTGACAGTCTGAGTTCTAACGAGAGTGATGTTCGTTCGAAGATTTTCATTCGAACGAGATCTCGTTTGAAGACCCAGTTCGTTCGAACGAACTCTCGTTCGAACAGCCTCGTTCGAACGAGACTTCGAACGAGTTGACAATTTAGGCTTTTTAGCCTGTTTTGATCCCGAGTGCCCCGTAACCTTGTGTATAGGTAGAGATAGCCTTCCCTTGATGAGTAATTGATATATTTGGGATGTTTGGGATATAATGAGGAGTCAAACTTAGTAGTGTAGTTTGAACCTAAGGGAAATATGAAGTAGGACGTGAGTGTCTATTACGATGTGAACTATTGACGACCTAATTTATTATAGTAACTGGGAACATATAAGTTGTGTAGTATTATATGTCGGTACGAGAATGAGAAGTGTACCACCAATATATTATGGTGATTACTAAGATGTGTGAATACTTAGTATATGTATTGATTTTATGTGTATGACATACCTACCATACTTGCTATCACGGGAGGTTCGCGTTCGCTTAGGGCCCTCTAATCCTTGTGTTTCCCGAATTTAGACTGGTTACCTCGATGAACATAGGTCAGAGAAGAACTTATTGGGATGTTAATAAGTTTGCTGATCATGGGAGCGCAGGTATGTGCGTGACCCATGTGATGTGACTGTGTTCGCCTCCATTATTTGTGATGTTGTTATCTGTGAACTATTCCTGAGAGATTCGGAATATGTGATCCTTATGTACGTGATGTACCGAGATGGATAGCAGAGTATGTGTGCACCGCAACTTAGTTCTCGGGGTGCTTCTATTGTATATTTATGACGTGAATAAAATACTTTTAAATTAATGGGAACTTTCATGTTAATATTGTGAATATAATTATGATATTGTTTTGAGAAAACATAACGGGTTAACTGGTAGTGAAATATATTACATATTGAGAATCTGAGTTTAATTAAAGCCCTCTGTTTATATGGTAACGTTAGAATGTAATATGGGAATCGAGTAGTAAGAGATAGAACTTATTACGTTTTGGTTAGGTATATGTGTAATTTAGATGGGTACGGTACGTTAGGAGTGCACATGTAGTCGAGAGGTGAGAATTTCATGTGAGTGCACGTCCTAACATGTATTTTGCTTTAATGTTTTAATGTTATTAAAACACTTGCTATTTTCAAAATGTTTTCCACTTTCGGGCTCTGACCCATTTGCTTTCAAATCTATTTTTGTAAAAACCATTTTAGGTGCCCAGCCACAAGGACACCATGCATAGGATTATCATTCAGGTGACGAGCTGTAGCTGTTTGTGGAAGTTACAGGACTTTGCTTGTAGACGCTTCATCGATCTTGACTCGATATTTATCAGTTATCAGTTGTAGGGCATGTCGCCCATTTCTTTTAGAGACTTTGCATTTATTTCAGTTATTCAGACTTTTGGCATGTAATTATTCAGGATTTAGACTTGTAGTATTATTTCCATTTGTTGGGTTTGTTGTGAGGAGTTTTCCTCCGGATTTATTATTATTATTGTTGGTTATTCAGTACTTCATTATGGTGAATGGATTATGTTGACTCTTCCATTATTCTTTTACTCCATGTTAATCAGACTTAACTTAAAATTTGGCACTTACTTTTTAAATACTAGGTGGTTAGTAATTATTAAAAGGTTTTCGACAGTGATGCTATTAACTGAACCAACTAGGCATTTTGAATTAATTTAATAAAGGAGTAGCTACCCGGTATTTAATTAGTCGGGGTGTCACAATAACCTAAATGCATGTTTAGATTAATAAGATAAAATTTGGACTTGTGTGTGTTGGACACTTAAATATAGAAATTATCCATTAAGATACAAGTACACTCTCAACCAGTGAGAAGGATCTTTTTACTTAATCTATCCAACCCTTCCACAAAAAGGTTCATTTTGTTGATCGGGCTTCTACTCCCATTCTCAGCAAAGGTCGTATGTCTTTCCACAGACATTATTTAAACTCAATTTTACTTCTACCTAATCTTGATATGAATTTGTTATTTGTTAATCGTTTAGCAAGAATTTTTAACTGTGTTGTAGTTTTCTTGTCTGATTGGTGTTATCCTAAGTGTGGCCATCCCCGATCCCCGCCGCAGAGGGAGAAAGGATCCTTCAGGTCTCGCGCGTCCCCTCTCTCGGGAGAGCGCTTCGGCTGGCATCGATTTGTGAGGTGTGAAAATGTAGAGGGATTTAGAGTCGCCAGTCTATTTTACTCAAAACAGACAAAAGAAAAAGGGGAAGCCACTCCGAAGAATGGCATCCAAAGACATACTGGTGCGTGCGAAACCAAAATGATTCGAGAAGGGTTCGGAGGCTTAGTTACGAAATAGGAAGGTGTTAGGCACCCATTCCGCCCTTTCGGTCTCTCATGGATATTTGCTATTTTCCTTTATATTTCCCCCCGTAATATGTGTGCATGTGTATATATAGAATGGAGGTAGGAATCCTCGACTTGTATCATGGAAAAGATAAAGCGAGTCATCCGTAGGAATGTGAGATTAGTGTAGAAAATAGGATTTGCGCGATTACTCTTGCGTTGATCTTTACAAGGGAACGATAACGCATGTGGAATAATACGCCACTAAGAATGAATATATAGAATATAATAGAAAATGAGATGAGGAGAAGATAGAAAATAAGAGAAAAAGTGAAAAAAGGACTCGAGTCTCGGGTTTTACCCCGAGACGCCTACGTAGCCTATAAAGGCATCAAAGTCCACGTAGTTCGCATGTAAAATGAGGGGTGGGGTTTAACCCATAAATCCAAATGGAGAAATCTCTTATTTGTGAATGTGTGTGTGTGTGTAAAAAAAGTGTTTTAGTTGTGAGAAAAGTGTGGGAAAAGTGTGAGAATCCCTACTTGGAATTTATGAGCAAACCCTCTTTTTCTTGTTTTTTGGGTTTTTATTTATATGAAAATATGGGTTTGTGCAATAATACTAAATAAAAAGTATATTTATGATGTGTGAGATGAGATAATAAAAATGCTAAGTAAGAAAACAAGTTATTGCAAATTTAAGAGAATTTAGGAGAGAGTTTGAGAAAGTTGGACTTTCTTGGAGATCTTGAGCTTGATCTTGAATGTTGGGGAGCAGCCCTAGCACTTGGATGATGATGGGGAGTGGTTAATTCACCAAGTTTGATGAAAGGGATGATGAAAAGTGGGAGTAAAAGGAGGATTTGGAAGTTGAAATCACGCTGCCTTCGAGAGAGGTTTCTGGGATTCGTTGAGAGTGATTTGCTTCTGATATGAGCTCCTCTTGAAAATGAGGCCAAGGCCTCATTTTATAGGCCCAGGAGTCTGCCGATCGGCATTGCCATGGCACTACCTATCGGTAGGTGCCGATAGGTAGGGTCTGGGACCTGCCATTTGGCAGTGTCCTTCAGAATTTTTCAAAAAATTAGCCGCCGAGGGCAAACCGTTGGTCAGAATACCGTTGGAAAGATATTTCAGAGACCTTCGAAAGTCCTTTGGACCTCTCCCGAGTTTGATAGTTGACTTTGGGTCAAATGTGGCTCGAAAGCGTTGGACGGGGAATCGTTCGGACACAAATGGATCGTTCGTGATCATGGGGAAGACCGTTAGAAAGGTTAGGAGATGTACTTCAACATTCCTAAGAGTTTGACCCGGTTCGAGGAGTTGACTTTGGTCAATCGAGCCCGAGAAGCCTTCGGTGACCTCTCGGAGTCAAACGGATCGTTCCTCCACATGGAAAGTCAGAATCACGCAAGGGATGGACTGTTGGAAAGGGTATTTAGTGACCTTAAAAGATTCATTTAGCCTCGGTCGAGCTGAAGAGTTGACATAGGTTAAACAGAGCCCGGGAGCATCCGGTGGCCTCTAGGTCGGGTTTCGGACGCAAACGGATCATTCGTCCGCATAGTAAGTCAGAATCTTGCAAGGGGAGGACCGTTGGAAAGGGTATTCGGTGCCCTTCGAAGATTCATTGAGTCTCGGTCGAGATAAAGAGTTTGACTTTTGGGTCAAACTGAGCTGGGAAGTGCTCGATGGCTTTCAGGTCAGTACTCGGGACATGACCATGGTTTACAATGATGAGTGGAGGTACTAGGGACCTCAGGAGAGTTAGGGGTAACAGAATGAGGTGTCTACAGAGCCCCTCGACGGGTGAGTTTGGAATAAATGATAGCCATCGATTAGACACCGCATGATGCTTCTGAGAGAGCATGACCAATTTAGAGGACCGATGCCAATTCTGAGGGCCTAAGGAAGCGAGGATGATCGATTCAGAGGGTCGAGGTTGATTCTGAGGACCTAAGGAAGTGAAGGTGACCAATTCAGAGGGTCAAGGTCAGTTATGAGGACTTAAGAAAGCGAGGGTGACCAATTCAGAGGGTCGAGGTCAGTTATGAGGACCTAAGATTTGTGACAATCGAGGACTGAGGTCAATTCTGACCTATCTCAAGTGATAATCCAATACCGGGGTCAATTCTAACCCAAGAGTGGTGACGACTGAGGATCAAGGCCAATTCTGACCTAAGAGTGGTGACGACCGAGGATCGAGGCCAATTCTGACCTAACTCAGGTGACAATCCAAGACCGGGGTTAATTCTAAGTCGAGAGTGGTGACGAAAAAGGACCGATGTCAATTCTGACCTAACTCAGGTGACGATCCAAGACCGAGATCAATTCTGACCCAAGAGGTGACGATTGAGGACCGAGGTCAATTCTGACCTAACTCAGGTGACGATCCAAGACCGGGGTTAATTCTAACCCAAGAGTAGTGACGATCGAGGATCGAGGCCAATTCTGACCTAACTCAGGTGACGATCTAAGACCGAGGTCAATTCTGACCCAAGAGTGGCGACGACCGAGGAACGAGGTCAATTATAACCTAACTCAGGTAACGATCCAAGACCGGGGTCAATTCTGACCCAAGAGTGGTGACGACTGAGGATCGAGGTCAATTCTAACCTAACTCAGCTGACGATCCAAGACCAGGGCCAATTCTGACCCAAGAGTGGTGACGACCAGATCGAGGTCAATTCTGACTCGAGAGTGGTGATGACCGAGGACCGAGGTCAATTCTGACCTAAGTCAGGTGGCGATCCAAGACCGAGGTCAATTATGACCCAAGAGTGGTGACGACCGAGGATCGAGGTCAATTCTGACCTAACTCAGGTGACGATCCAAGATTGGGGTCAATTCTAACCCGAGAGTGGTGACGACCGAGGACCGAGGTCAATTCTGACCTAACTCAGGTAACGATCCAAGATCGGGGTCAATTCTGACCCGAGAGTGGTGACGACCGAGGATCGAGGTCAATTCTGACCTAACTCAGGTGACGATCCAAAACTGGGGTCAATTCTGACCCAAGAGTGGTGACGACCGAGGACCGAGGTCAATTCTAACCTAACTCAGGTGACGATCCAAGACCGGGGTCAATTCTGACCCAAAAGTGGTGACGACCGAGGACCGAGGTCAATTCTAACCTAACTCAGGTGACGATCCAAGACCGGGGCCAATTCTGACCCAAGAGTGATTGCATTTCCTTTGGGGAAAGAAAAGAGTTCCACTGGGGATAAGAATTGGATTTGAGGTTCCGCTGGTGATTGCTGGTGATTGCACCCAAAATGGTGATGACTCGCCCATCGGCGAAGAACTTCAATTTCTGATGGAATGCGGAAGAGACACCCTTTATACTGTGGAGCCAGGGTCGTCCGAGCAACAAGTTGAAACAGGCCGGGATATCGATGACTTGGAATTCGATGACAGGGTTTATAGGGCCAGCCCCTGTTATAAGTTTTATGGATCCCATCACCTCCCGATGGGTATTATTGTAGGCACGCATGGCAGTGGAGGTTTGAGCGAGGTCACTTTCTTTCAAGCCTAGACATTTGAAGGTTCTCAGTGGGCAGACATTCAAAGCGGATCCGTTATCAACGAGAGAAAGCGGTAGAACCTTCCCCATAACTTCGATGGAGATGTTGAGTGCATGATTGTGATTTGGCCCAATTCTGGGGATTTCTTCTTCAGAAAAGGACAGCATTCGGGTGGAGGTCAAGGACCCGACCAAATTTACCGCCTCTTCTGGTGTGGTAGAAGGAGTAACTATGGGTCCTGTGAGCAACTTGATTAAAGCATTTATGTGCAGCTGGGAAGACATGAAAAGCCCCCATAGAATGATGTTAGCTTGAGTTTTCTTCAGTTGATCGAGGATCTTGCTCTCCTCGATGGCCATTTCTGGTATAGGAAGGTTTTTAATGCCCTTACCCTTGTCATTTGCTGGTAGCGAGCTTGGAACTTGGTAATATCTCCCAGATCTGGTCATGTGATTTACTGAAGAAGGGAAAAACTTAAATTTAGTTTCCTCGTCAATCTCAGGTTGTTCTGTCGCCCTGTCTATTTCTCCGAGGAGTTCTTTAAATAATATCATCCCACATATATCGGCTACTGGTCCAGTTCTTCCTAAAGCTTGTTATTCATTTGAATCTTCGAATTCTTCCCCCCATTCAGTGGCAGCAATTCTGTTTTCCCTCGTGAAGTCAATGCATTCCACAACTTCAACGACTTCCTCGTATAGGCCTTCCCATTCTGTGGGGATATGTGTGATTGAAGGGACCAAGCTCCCTTGTAGCTTCAAAGTGCCAAGTAACCCGGTGATACTGCAAATGTTATTGGTTTGCCTGAATGCTTCCGCCATGATCTGGACAACATCCTCTAAGCTGACTTCATCGATTGGTACCACCAAACTATCTGATTCTCGAGCCCATTTTCGTTCTTCCAAAAACAACGCGCTGAATCTCTGACAATCAATAATCATCTATGAGGGCAATTTTAGCCCGAACTCTAGGAGTTGATTCAATACCTCTGATAATTCCATACTTCCACTTTCAGAATGGGTACGGACAGCGATGCATGCTCTGTTAAGGAGTGACAGTGCCTGATCAGCGGGGATGGTAGAGTATAGGAGGAAATATGGGCAAATTTTAAGAGGTTTAGGAGAGTGTAGGGGTGTGATTTGAGTTGATGGATCGAAATTCGAGTTCTCTTCCAAGAAGATGGCATTGGTGTGATTTGGGAGTGGGTTATGAGTAGTGTTTGGCTTATGATTGGCTGGTGGGGTGATTGTACCCCGGTCAATGAGATATTGGATTATGTTTCGAAGGTGGAAGCATTGGTCGGTGGTATGGCCAATAGTTTGGTGAAAGGCGCAATGAGCATCAGTCTTGAAATATCTTGGGAGTGGATTTGGCAATGAATGTGGATCCGAGGGTTTGATAAGGTTTCGGCTTAACAGGGCTTGGTAAACTTTAGAGAGGGGAGCATGAAGCTCAGTGTATTCCCTTCGGATGGGTGCAGGGCGAATTTCTGGTGCCCATGACGTGGTTGGTTGAGAGATATTGTTGATGGTTGAGACTGTAGCATTGGTAGGCTTGTCATACTTTCTAGGGGTGAACTGTCCGGACACCTTCTTTGGTTCAACTTCTGTTTTGGCAAGACTTTCCTCGATTTCTACTCCTGCTTCTCTGAGAGCTCGAAAGTGGGCGTAGTACTGTCCTCCCATGGTTGCTCGGACATGGGGCAAGAAATTCTTCTTCACTATGTTGACTTGTTCTTCCTCAAATGGCCGATTGGTCATGGTAGATGCTTTTTCCCTCCATCGGTCTATAAAGTTACTGATTGATTCTCCAGAGTTTTGTTTGAGCATCTCTAAATCACGACGGGTGACCTCGATCTCTTCATTGTATTTGTACTGCGACATGAATTCTCGAGCTACATCCTCCCAGTTACAGATTCTGGATTCCTCAAGAGATAAAAACCATCGGAGGGCACTGTACTTCAAAGTTTGTTGAAACAATTTGGACATTACTTCTTCAGAAGCCCCTAGTAGAGTCATGGAACGATGATAACTGCGAAGATGAACAATTGGGGGGCCACTCCCTCTGAACTTCTCGATATTTGGCATTTTGAACTTCTCGGGTAACCTTTCTTTAGGATAAGGAGACATATGGGTGTAGTCCATGTAATTCCCAGAGATTCGGACCTGGTCAAACTTCTTAGTGATCATCTTGAGATCCTCTTTGACTTTATTCAACTCCTCCTCCTTTGGATCAGCGACCATAGGTAGGTTAGCCATAGGCTGGGAAATGTTTGGCATTGGAAGCTGGGCAGGCGGTGACCCATTGGCAGGAGGGGCACGTGGAGCGTGCTGATATAATTTCGGGACCCAGATAGGCTCGGGTGGACCCATAGCACGAGGGAATAGGGCCTCGAGCTCTTGAGTAATAGGAACTTAGTTTCGTTGCATTTCTCGAACCTCAGCCTGGAGGTTGTCAATCTTGGCCATGAGCTGAGCTAGGACTGTCGACAGATCTGGTTGTATGACTGGTGGTTGATCTGCATTCTCCATAGAAGATGGATGGATTTTAGACTCGAAAGAAGTAGTAGAGGAGCGGATGAAACTCCCGGGTGATTTGACTATAGACCGAAGCCAATAAGGAGCCAGGCCAAGGGCGTGCGATCGACCTGAGAAGGCGTAGGATGAGATTTATCTTTGAGAAAAAAGGGAAGAAACTATTTTTGGATTTTTGATAAAGAAGGGAGAAATGTTTTTGGATTTTTAATAAGGGAGGGAGAAATGTTTTTGGATTTTTAACAAAGAAGGGAGAAATGTTTTCTTGGATTTTTAACAAAGAAGGGAGAAATGTTTTTGGATTTTTAACAAAGAATGGAGAAATGTTTTTGGATTTTTTGGAGAAGGAACTCAGCATGATTATTATGATTATTATGTTCTCACTTATATTTAATTCTCCTAAATGCAATGCCGGACGGGACCCGAGCCTTGAAAAGTAGGGGTCTTAATATATGCAAAGCTACGTTTGGAATTGTAACCAGGCTCGCGGACAGGGTCCCGTTTTAAAAAATGTGCGAAAATTGGACGGCAGGCCGACCCCGAATTTCGGCAGAGTTTCGGGTTGAAACCGGCAATCTAAAGTGCGTGTCCTAGGTTTGACACCTATATGCGGGTATGCAGTTGGTTGGGTGAGTCGGCATGGGCTCCCCCCTTTGGCGTGACTTCCACGATATACGTCTTGCTCTTGCGGGCAATCGGTACGTGTGGATAAGCCATTTGATATACCTGAGTGTACGTGAATTGCCTCACCATATACCTCGTGGGGACGGTACGTGTGAGAGAGAATTCGATATACTCGGCCTACCTGAATGAATTCCCTGCGATATACCTCCCGTCATAACTTCGGTCAAGCGGTACGATGCAGGGGAACCGTTCGATATAAGTCGAAGGTACTTGGCCAATGGAAGGTGAGAGTCATATCGCTTAGGCTAACTGTGACCTGCCGGACCAGCGCCCATCACAAAGTGAACCTCCAGTTACTGGGTAAAATTTGGTAAATAGCAATGCTCTTTGGTGATATCGTGTGAATCATGCATGATTCTCTTATTAGTATCTTATGATAAGAATGCCTTTCTTGATAATGCCAAAACAGGGAGCTAAGTACAAGTACCCCAAAAGGTACACCAAGTATGGATGGGTGATTCGTGCAACATGGGGATATACATGTGATCCTAGGTGCACGTGGTGTGAAGTGTACATGGAGACTTTTCTACAAGTGTGTGAATATAAGCATAGGCATGGGATATACATGTGAGAAAGGGGGATAGGCAGATATGGGTAGGGGGGAACATAAAAAAATATAGCATCCATGTAAATAGAGTCAAGCCCTCAAAATATAATAAAAATATGTCCCCAACAGAGTCGCCACTGTGGCCATCCCCGATCCCCGCCGCGGAGGGAGAAAGGATCCTTCGGGTCCCGCGCGTTCCCTCTCTCGGGAGAGCGCTTCGGCCGGCGTCGATTTGTGAGGTGTGAAAATGTAGAGAGATTTAGAGTCGCCAGTCTATTTTACTCAAAATAGACAAAAGAAAAAGGGAAGCCACCCCGAAGGATGCATACAAATACATACTGGTGCGTGCGAAACCAAAATGATTCGAGAAGGGTTCGGAGGCTTAGTTACGAAATGGGAAGGTGTTAGGCACCCATTCCGCCCTTTCGGTCTCTCATGGATATTTGCTATTTTCCTTTATATTTCCCCCCGTATTATGTGTGCATGTGTATATATAGAATGGAGGTAGGAATCCTCGACTTTTATCATGGAAAAGATAAAACGAGTCATCCGTAGGAATGTGAGATTAGTGTAGAAAATAGGATTTGCGCGATTACTCTTGCGTTGATCGTTACAAGGGAACGATAACGCATGTGGAATAATACGCCACTAAGAATGAATATATAGAATATAATAGAAAATGAGATGAAGAGAAGATAGAAAATAAGAGAAAAAGTGAAAAAAGGACTCGAGTCTCGGGTTTTACCCCGAGACGCCTACGTAGCCTATAAAGGCATCAAAGTCCACGTAGTTCGCATGTAAAATGAGGGGTGGGGTTTAACCCATAAATCCAAATGGAGAAATCTCTTATTTGTGAATGTGTGTGTGTGTAAAAAAAGTGTTTTAGTTGTGAGAAAAGTGTGGGAAAAGTGTGAGAATCCCTACTTGGAATTTATGAGCAAACCCTCTTTTTCTTGTTTTTTGGGTTTTTATTTATATGAAAATATGGGATGTGCAATAATACTAAATAAAAATTATATTTATGATGTTTGAGATGAGATAATAAAAGTGCTAAGTAAGAAAACAAGTTATTGCAAATTTAAGAGAATTTAGGAGAGAGTTTGAGAAAGTTGGACTTTCTTGGAGATCTTGAGCTTGATCTTGAATGTTGGGGAGCAGCCCTAGCACTTGGATGATGATGGGGAGTGGTTAATTCACCAAGTTTGATGAAAGGGATGATGAAAAGTGGGAGTAAAAGGAGGATTTGGAAGTTGAAATCACGCTGCCTTCGAGAGAGGTTTCTGGGATTCGTTGAGAGTGATTTGCTTCTGATATGAGCTCCTCTTGCAAATGAGGCCAAGGCCTCATTTTATAGGCCCAGGAGTCTGCCGATCATCATTGCCATGGCACTACCTATCGATAGGTGCCGATAGGCAGGGTCTGGGACCTGTCATTTGGCAGTGTGCTTCAGGCTTTTTCAAAAAATTATCCGCCGAGGGCAAACCATTTTTCAGAATCGTGCACGGGACATACCGTTGGAAAGGTATTTTAGAGACCTTCGAAAGTCCTTTGGACCGCTCCCGAGTTTTGGAGTTGACTTTGGGTCAAATGTGGCTCGGAAGCGTTCATCAGTTCGCTGGACGGGGAATCGTTCGGACGCAAATGGATCGTTCATCTGCATGGTAAGTCCGAATTGCACATGGGTTCGATCGTTAGAAATGTTAGGAGATGTACTTCGACATTCCAAAGAGTTTGACCCGGTTCGAGGAGTTGACTTTGGTCAACAGGCCCGAGAAGCCTTCGGTGACCTCTCGGAGTCAAACGGATCGTTCGTCCGCATGGAAAGTCAGAATCGCGCACCGGATGGATTGTTGGAAAGGGTATTCAGTGCCCTTCAAAGATTCATTTAGCCTTAGTCGAGCTGAAGAGTTGACATAGGTCAAACAGAGCCCGGGAGCACCCGGTGGCCTCTTGGTCGGGTTTCGAATGTAAACGGATCGTTCGTCCACATAGTAAGTCGGAATCGCACACAGGGCGGACCGTTGGTAAGGTTATTCAGTTCCCTTCGAAGATTCATTGAGTCTTGGTCGAGATGAAGAGTTTGACTTTTGGGTCAAACTGAGCCGGGGAGTGCCCGATGGCTTTCAGGTTAGTACTCGGGACATGAACAGGGTTTACAGTGATGAGTGGAGGGAGTAGGGACCTCAGGAGAGTTAGGGGTAACATAATGAGGTGTCTACTCTTAGGACCTACATAGGAGGAGTATTTTGGTAGCGGATATAAGTGCGATGGCCTCTACTACTTTGGGGATCCTCCATCAATTCCACCAGTTTCACCTTTTGCTTGTGTTTTTCATGCTAGTGTGTTGCCTGATTAAGGCCGTTATGTTTTTTTCTTTTCAAACATTATATTTGTGGCATGATCATTTAGGACATGTCAATTTTTCATCTCTTTTTCACACTTCTATTAGAAAGCTTGGCTTGGTCGATATCTACTTTCTAGTTTGAGGGAGAGTGTTGGAATGTGTATATTATTTATTTAATTGGCCATAAGGGTAATTTTGTCCCCAAATGTATTTCCTCCTTAGTACAAATATAAGCTCCTAAAGTTGTACGGGTCATAATTGAATTTTTATCATTCTAGTGATACAAAAAAGAGAAGATATTGATTTTAAACGTTCACCCACAACACCTCATTTTTTAACCTAAACTTGCGTATACTTGTTAGTTTTTAAAATGGGAGAACGACAAGGGCACATTCATTTCACACATGTTCCAATGGTCCATATCGAGGTGCTCATGCCTCTTTTCGGGATATTTGGTTGTTGTTTTTATATTCCACCCCTATATCCACATTTTAACCGTAAAATACTTGTCATTTTGATAAATCGATGGTCCGATAAGGACACTGTCGGTTCAAATACGTTGCAATGTCCATATTGAGGTGCTCATGCCTCTTTTTGGGCCATTTAGTTGTTGTTTTAAAATTTCACCTCCCAAAACCCCATTATTTAACTAGAACTTGCATATACAAGTGGTTTTGTAAACCTGGCGATAAGGACACGGATGGTTCACACACGTTCCAATTGTCTATATTGAGGTGTCCGTGCCTCTTTTTGGACCATTTAGTTGTTATTTTGAAATTTCACTCCCCAAAGCCCCATTTTAACACTAACATTAAGTATACTTGTAGTTTTGTTAAAGCAAGAGTCCGATAAGGACACAGTCAGTTCAAACACGTTGTAATGGTCCATATCGAGGTGCTATTTACTCTTTTCGGGCCATTTGGTTATTTTATTAAAATTTAACCCCCCCAAACCCCATTTGTAACATAAAACTAGCGTATAATTATCATTTTGTTTAATCAGGAGTCCGATAAGGACCCGACAGGTTCAAATGCCTTATAATCATCCATCTCGAGGTGTTCATGCCTCTTTTAGAGACATATGGTTGTTGCCTTAAAATTTCTGCCCGCCACCCTGTTTTTAACCAAAAACATTTGTATATCATTTTGTTAAACTAGAAGTTTAATAAGGATTCGTCTTGCTCAAAGCTTTGCAATGGTCCATATTGAGGTGTCCATGACTCTGTCTGGGCGATTTGGTTACTGTTTTGATATTTCCACACCCCCCCCAAAGCCCCATTTTTACCCTTAACATTGAGTATGCTTGTCATTTTGATAACCGAGGGTTTGATAAAGACACAATCAATTAACACAAGTTGCAGTGGTCCATATCGAGGTGCTCGTGCCTCTTTCTAGGGCTTTTGGTTGCATGTTTTGATATTTTATCTCTCAAAACTCCATTTTTAACCTTAAACTTGAGTAAACTTGTCATTTTAATTTACCGAGAGTCGGATAAGGGCACAGTCAGTTCACACACGTTGCAATGTTCCATATGTGGCGCTTGTCCCTCTTTTCGATCCATTTGGTCGCTGTTTTGAAATTTCACCCCCAAAGCCTTGCTTTTAACTTTGAAATCGAGTATACGTGTTATTTTGATAAAATGAGCGTCCGATAAGGACACGGTTGGTTCACTCACATTACAATGGTCCATAATGAGGTGCTCGTTCCTTTTCTAGGCCATTTGATTGCTGTTTTAACATTTCACTCCCCATAGCCTTATTTTTAACCTTGAAATTAAGTATACATGTTATTTTGATAAACTGAGGGTCCAATAAGGAAACGATCAGTTCCACAAGGCACAATGGTTCATATTGAGGTGCTCGTGCCTCTTTTTAGTATATTTGGTTGTTATTTTAAAATTTCAACCCCAAAGCCCGTTTTTAACCTTAAATTGCACTTAATCGTCATTTTGATTAGCGGAGGGTCGGATAATCACACGATCAATTCACACATGCTGAAATGGTCGATATTGAGGTGCTCTTCCTCTTTTTGGGCCATTTGGTTGCGTTTGTAACATTTCACCCCTCCCAAAGTCTTATTTTTAACCGTGAAATTGAGTATACATATTATTTGAATAAAATGAGGGTTCAATTAGGACACGATCGGTTCACACATGTTGCAATTGGTTCATATTGAGTTTTTCATGCCTCTTTTTGGTCTATTTGGTTATTGTTTTAAAATTTCACCCCTAAAGCCCATTTTTAACCTTAAAATGCCATTTTGATAAACCGAGGGTCCGATAAGGACACGGTATGTTCACACACGTTTAAATGGTCTATATTGATGTGCTCGTACCTCTTTTCTGGCCATTTGGTTACTTTTGTTAATTTTCACCCCCAAAGCCTTATGTTTAACCCTGAACATGAGTATACGCTATTTTGATAAACTAAGTGTCCGATACGGACATGGTAGGTTGACACAAGTTGATATGATTCATATGGTGCATATGCCTCTTTTCGGGCTATTTTGTTGTGATTTTACAATTTCAACCCCAAAACCCCTTTATAAACTTAAATTTCATTTAATTGTTATTTTGATAAATCGAGGGTCCGATAAGGACACAGTTAGTTCACATACGTTGCAATACTCGATATTCAGATGCTCATACCTCTTTTCGAGCCATTTGATTGTTGTTTTAAAATTTCACCCCCCAAAGCCCATTATTAACCTTCAATTGTGTTTAATTATCTTTTTGATAAACCGACGATCTGATAAGGATACAGTCAGTTCACATACGTTGAAATGGTCCGTATTGAGATGCTTGTGACTCTTTTCAAGCCAATTGTTTTCTTTTGTAAAATTTCATCCCCAAAGATTTATTTTTAACCTTGAAATTTAGTATGTGTGTTATTTTGATAAAATAAGGGTCTGATAAGGACATGGTGAGTTCACACAAGTTGCGATGATTCATATTGAGATTTATGTGCCTCTTTTCGTGCCAATTGGTTGTTGTTTGAAAATTTAGCCCCCAAGCCCATTTTCAGCCTTAAATTGCATTTAATAGTTATTTTGATTAGCAGAGGATCCAATAAGTACACAGTCAGTTCACACATGTTGCAATGGTCCATATGGAGGTGCTCGATGCGTGCCTCTTTTCGAGTGATTTGATTATTATGGTATAACTTCACCCCAAAGCCTTATTTTTAACCTTGAAATCTAGTATACTTGTTATTTTGATAAACTGGGCATACGATAAGGACACAGTCGGTTCACACAAGTTGCAATGGTTCATATTGAGGCACTCCTGCCTCTTTTCGGACCATTTGGTTGCTGTCTAGAAATTTCACCCACAAAGCCCATTTTTTTACCTTAAATTGTGTTTAATTATCATTTCTATAAACCGATGATCTGATAAGGACGGGTCAGTTTGTAGAAGTTGCAATAATTCATATTGAAGTGCTCGTGCCTCTTTCCTGGTCATTTGTTTGTTGTTTTAAAATTTCACCCCCAAAGCCCATTTTTAATCTTAAATTGTGTTTAATTGTCATTTTGATAAACTGCGGGTTTGTTAACGGCACAGTTAATTCACACATGTTTCAATGGTCCATGTTGAGGTGCTCGTGCCTTTTTCCATCCCATTTAATTGTTGTTTTAAAATTTCACCCCAAAGCCCCATTTTTAACCTTAAATTGTGTTAACTGTCATTTTGATAGTGGATCCGATAAGGACACAGTTGGTTCACACATGTTGTAATGGTCCATATTGAGTTGCTCATGCTCTTTTCGGTCCATTTGATTGCTTCGACAATATTTCACCCCCAAAGCCTAATTTTTAACCTTAAAATTGAGTCCACTTGTTATTTTCATAAACTGAGGGTACGATAAGGACATGTTTTGTTCACACATTTTGCAATGGTTCATACTGAGGTGCATGCGCCTCTTTTGGGCAATTTGGTTATTGTTTTAAAATCTCACCCCCAAAGCCCATTTTTAACTTTAAATTTGCATTTAATTGTCATTTTGATAAACCTGGGGTCCGATAAGGACACATACATTGCAATGGTCCATATTGAGGTGCTCGTACCTCTTTTCTAGCCATTTGATTATTGTTTTAGAATTTCACCACCAAAGCCTTATTTTTTTAACCTTAAAATTTAGTATACGTGTCATTTTGATAAACTGTGTGTCGAATAAGGTAACGGCCGGGTCACACAAGTCGCAATGGCCACATTGAGGTACTCGTGTCTCTTTTCGGCGCATTTGATTGTTGTTTTAAAATTTCAACCCCAAAGCCCTATTTTTATCTTTAAAATTGAGTATATTTGTTATTTTGATAAACTGAGGGTCCGATAACGATGCGGTCGGTTCACACATTTTCCAAAGATTCACATTGAGGTGCTCGTGCCCCTTTTCGAGCCATTTGGGTTTTGTTTTAAAATTTCATCCCCAAAGCCCATTTTTAGCCATAAAATTGTGTTTAATTATCAGTTTGATAAACTGAACACCCAATAAGGATACGATTGGTTCTCATCCATTGCAATGGTTCATGTTAAGGTGCCCGTGCTTTTTTGGGCCATTTGGTTGCTGCTTTCAAATTTCATCCCCCAAAGCCGAGTAACCTTGAATTGCATTTAGTTGTCATTTTGATAAGCCGAGGGTATGATAAGGAAACAGTCGGTTCACACATATTGCAATGCTCTATATTGAGGTACTGGTGCCTCTTTTTGGGCCATTTGGTTGATGTTATAAAATTTCACCCATTATTTACCTTAAAATTGAGTGTATTTGTTATTTTGATAAATTGAGGGTCAGATAAGGACACGTTGGTTTCACACGGGTTGCAATGGTTCATATTTAGGTGCCCATGCCTCTTTTTGGGGCATTTATTGCTACTTTAAAATTTACCCCCCCCCCCAAATCCCCATTTTTAACCTTACATTGAGTCTAATTATCATTTTGAAAAACTGGCAGTCTAAGAAGGACACAGTCGATTCACACACGTTGTAGTGGTCCATATTGAGGTGCTCCCACTCCTTTTCGGACCATTTGGTTATTATTTTAAAATTTCACCCCTAAATCCCATTTTAAATCTTAAATTGAATTTCATTGTCATTTTAATAAACCTAGAAAATGATAAGAATACAGTTGGTTCACATAAGTTGCAGTGATTCATATCGAGGTGCTCGTGCCTCTTTTTGGTCTATTTGGTTATTATTTTAAAATTTCACCCCCAAATCTCATTTTTAACCTTAAATTGCGTTTAATTATTATTTTGATAAATCGAGGTTCTGATAAGGACACGATCAGTATTTCTTCAAATTTGTATAATCTGTAAGCTCAAATTGCGTTTAATTCCTTTTAACTGTGTTGAAAGCATTATTATGTATTGAGGCTAAGTATGAAGTTTTAGGTGATTTTTGGTAGACTAAATTTATTATACTACATGGACCAATGAGTTAGTGACACCTATCCACATATCCATTTGACTTTCTACAACGAGCAAATTTATTAGGCTACATGGAACTAATCACAACATGACGTATCCAATCTTTGAATATTGGTCGCTACGTCTTCATCAAACAGCGAAATAGGTTTATATGATCAACAACACAAAGTCTATCCTAGGACTCAAATAGTTTTATCTAGAATTGTTCCAATTACATACATATTGTGTTTAATTTCACTTCTTCCATATCATCTGTTTCTGTTCCTTATAACCTTTCACATGCTTTAAAGAAAACTCAATGGAAGAGAGCTATGATTGAGGAAATGGAAGTCTTTGAGAAGAATTGGACATGGAAAATTGTTCCATTACCTAAAGGTAAGAAATCAATAGGTTGAAAGTGGATTTATACAATAAAATACCTGGATGATGGAAATAATAAAAAATATAAAGCCCGATTAGTTGCAAAGGGCTTCACTCAGAACTAATTATCATGAGACCTTTGCTCCCGTTTCCAATATAAATTCCATACGAGTTCTATTATCATTGTATCTAAATTTGTCTTAGCCTTTAAACTAGTTGGATGTAAATAACGCCTTCCTTCATGGTGATTTGGAGGAAAATGTGTACATTATGATGCCTCCACGACTCAAGCTTGATGATAATCAAGATTTGATGTGAAAACTAAAAAAGGCTTTATATGGGTTGAAACAGTCACCACGTGCGTGGTTTGAGAGATTAAGCACTGATATAAAATTGTAGGATACACAAAGAGTTAGGAAGACCGTACTCTATTCATTAAGAGGTACTAGGATTGTAGCCTCATTGTGTATGTTGGTGATATTATTATTATTGGAGATGATCTATAAGAGATATAGCAGATGAAGTCTTTTTTGGGGATAGATTATGTGCTTAAAGACCTTGGATTATTGTGATACTTTTGTAGACACCCCATCCTAGGACCCCCCTAAGCACCTCCTTAGGTCCCTAGCGATCACCCTAGGTCATACTCCGTTTACGAATCTAGAGGCCATTGGGAACTCTCGATCCCCGTTTGACTTTGGTCAATTCTCCAAATTGATCAAAGCTCATTAAAAATTTGAAGGGATCTAAATTAATTTTCCAACGGTCCATCACATTCACAAATCGACCTTACAGTTCGAATGAACGATTCATTTTACTCTGAGTACCACTCCAGATGCCACCTGGAGCTCCCAAGCCCCATTTGACTCGTGTCAATTCTCCATATTGATCGAGGCATAATGAATCTTCAAAGGACTTGAAATCCACTTTCCGACGGTCCCCCATCCATGAATCAGTCTTCCGGTTCGGATGAACCATCCATTTCACTCCGAAGGGTCATCGGGCGCTTCCATACCCCATTGACCTTGGTCAACTCTTTGAACCAAGAGAATATTAATGAAATATCGAAGGTCACTGAATTCCCTTTCCAATGGTCTGCACCCCATCCATGAATCGGCCTTACAATTCAGACGAACGATCTGTTTTCCTCCTAAAACCTCTCATCTAGAGGCCATCGGGTGCTTCTGATCCCCATTTGATTTCAGTTAACTCTCAAATCTGGGAGTAGCTCAATGGATTCTTAAATATCTTTGAATTCCCTTTCCATCGTTCCACCCCTTGCGCGATTCGAACTTACTGTTTTCATTTTATTCCCCTTTCTGAAAAAAATTGTTCAGGACTGCCTATGGCACCCCAGACACCCTGCCTATCGATAGGGTGCAATTTTCCTTGCCCAACAAGGAAGGCCCACTATCGATAAGTGATTCAATACCTATGTCTATCAGCACCCCCTTGACCCTACAAATAGGGGACATGGCCTCACCTTTAAGAGAACCCTGGATACCCCTCTCAGAAAGTCAAATAACATTTCCCTCGAATTCAAAGCTTTTTCCTTTCCTAAAAAACCCATTTTTCCGTATTTCCTTCCATCACTTTCTTATCTCATTTGGTAATCCACCCCAACTCTTTATACCACTTCCATACCATTTGAAGATCATCATATTAGCATCTAAAAATCAACGGCAAACACTCATAATGAGCTCTACTTCTCCATCCCTTCATCTAGTTTTTTCCATTTTTTCATTATTTACCTTATTTCGATTTTGTACTTTTTTTTCATTACATAACATCCACTAATCACTAATATTTATTAGTAGTATTGCACATAATCTATTTTCATAAAAAAAAGGGTTTATCCGTAAATTCCACAAGCGGTATTTCCATTTCTCGCTTTCACTCTTAAAACACATTTTCCCTACACACATATAAGAGAAGTCCCACATTTTGATTTATGGGTTGAACACCACCCCTATGCTATTTCGAACTACATAGACTTTGATGCCCTTGGGCTACATAGGAGTCTTGGGCAAATCCCGAGATTCGAGTCCTTCCTAACTTTTTCAAATTTATATGATTCTTTCATATATATATATATATATATATATATATATATATATATATGTATATATGTTTATGAGTATCATATTCTATATACTTGTGTCTCTCTCAACGTGAACATTCTCTCATTCATAGCTATTTGTGATTCAGTGAACACTTACATCAAATTTTAATCATTATTTTTGGGAACACTTCTACAGATGAATTCACTCCATCCCTTCCACGACGCGGGTTGAACAATTCCATCCCATTGGTTTATATTATACCATGTACACACACGTCACAAAGTCTAAAAGGAGAAGATTAACATTAGCCCATGAAAGATCGAAAGCGCGAAATGGGTGCCTAACACCTTCCCATTCCACAACATAGTCCCCGGACCTACGAACTACTTGATTTCACAAGCATCAATTTGACCTTGATGACGTTGTCTCGAGGTGGGGAATTTTTTTTACATGTTTTGAGAAAAATAGGCTAGTGAATCCATTTCTTCACATTATCCTCCACTTGATGAAAGCCGACCCTCGATATTCTGCGAGCGTCGGAGGAAATCCGAGCCCCTGGATTTCCACAACTTTCTTTACATCAAAGTGTGTAGATCCAAGGAAGGAGTGTTCATTTCACAACAAAAGTATGTGTTAGATATGTTGACTGAAATAGGGAAACCTAGAGTTAGACCTTCTAATACTCCGATTGAGCAAGATCATAGGTTCAATGATATGGATAGTGAGTTATTATATGATTTGGGGAGGTTTCAACGTTTGGTTGGGAGACTAATATACATTTCTTTTACGCGTCCAGATATTGTACATGTTCTAAGCGTGATATGATCCACGTACGTCTCACCTTGAGGTAGCGCATCACATTCTCAGTTACCTTAAGGGCTCTCCTTGTTAAGGAACATTGTTCAGTCGGTATGGCCGCTTGCAGGTTGAAGCACATACAAATGAATAGTGGGCAGGTTGTTTGATAAGATCGGAGATCCACTTTAGGCTATTATATATTTTTAGTGGGTAATCTTGTTTCTGGGCACAATAAGAAACAACTTGTAGTCGCGAGATCTAGTATAGAGGACGCTTTCAGATTCATGGCATATGTAATTTATGAGTTGTTGTGGCTACACACTACGTTATTCGAGTTAGGTCACCCCATTCGTGAGCCAATAAATTTATATTATGATAATAAAATTGCCATTAGTATTGCTCATAATCCAATTCAATATGATAGAACAAAGAAAGTGAAAGTTTATCGACATTTCATTACACAAATAATTCATCTTGGAGTGATTTGTATTATGCATGTGTGGCCATCCCCGATCCTCGCGGCGGGCGAGAAGCGTGAGGGAGGATCTTAGGTCCCGCGCGTCCCTCTCGGGAGCGCTTCGACCGGCGTTATTTGGGTGAGGTGAAAAATATAGAGAGATGGAGTCGCCAGTCTATTTTACTCAAAACAGACAAAAGAAAGGGATCCATCCCGAAGGACAGCATCCAAAGACATACTGATGCATACGAAACCAAAATGATTCGAAAAGGGTCCGGAGGCTAAGTTACAAAATGGGAAGGTGTTAGGCACCCATTCCGCCCTTACGGTCTCTCATGGATTTTTGCTATTTTCCCCGTGATATGTGCACATGTGAAAATATAGTGGAGATAGGAATCATCAACTTGTACTATGGAAGAGGTAAAGCGAGTCATCCATAGAAATGTAAAAATAATATTAGAAAATAGGATTTACGTGATCATCCTTGCGTTGATCATTATAATGGAACGATAACGTATGTGGAATAATACGCCACTTAGAACAAATATATGTATATATAAATATATGTAGTATAAGAGAGTGGAGTTTAGAAAAAACAGAAAATGAGAGAAAAAGTAAAAAAAAAGACTCGAGTCTCGAGTTTTACCCCGAGACGCCTACGTAGCCTATAGAGGCATCAAAGTCCACGTAGTTCTCATGCAAAACGAGGGGTGGGGTTTATCCCATAAATCTAACCGGGGAATTCTCTTATTTGTGTGTGTGTGTGTGTGTGTGTGTAGAAAAAGTGTTTTAGTTGTGAGAGAAGTGTAAGAAAAGTGTGAGAATTCTCGTTTGGAATTTATGAGCAAACCCTCTTTTTCTTTTTTTTTGGGGGGTTTTTATTTATATGAAAATAAGATATGTGAAATAATACTAAATAAAAAGTATATTAGGATATGTGAGATAAGCGGATAAGAGTGCTAAGTAATAAAACAAGTTAATGCAAATTCATGAGAATTTAAGGAGAGAATTGAGAAAATTGGACCTTCTTGAAGATCTTGAGCTGGATCTTGAATGTTGGAAAGCAACCCTTGCACTTTGATGATGATGGAGATTGGTTAATTCACTAAGTTTGATGAAAAGGATGATGCAAAGTTTAGGTTGGAAAGGGATTCGGATGTGGAAATCACGCTGACTTTGAGAGAGGTTTTCTGGATTTGCTGAGAGTGATATGTTTCTGATCTGGGCCTCCTCTGTAATGAGGTAAAGGCCTCCTTTTTATAGGTCCAGGGAATTTTTGATTGGCATAGACCTATTCCTGCCAATTAGCAGGTGCGTTTAGGCACACTGCCGATAGGCAGGGTCTGAAACCTGCTGTTTGTCAGTGTCTTTCAGACCTCTTCGGAAAATTTACCGCAGAATGCAATCCGTTGATCCGAATCGCGCACGGGGTAGATTATTGGAAAGTTAATTCAGATACATTCGAAAGTCCTTTGGACTGATCCCGAGTTAGGGAGTTAACTTTTGGTCAAATTTGTCTCGGAAACATTCATCAGTCCATTATACGAGAAATCGTCGGACGCAAATGGATCGTTCGTCCGCATGGTATGTTCGAATCGCACATGAGGCGGATCGTTGGAAAGGTTAGGATATGTACTTAGACATTCCAAAGAGTTTGATTTGGTTCGAGGAGTTGACTTTGGTCAACCGGGCCCTGGAAGCATTTGGTGACGTTTCAGAGTAAAATGGATCGTTCGTCCGTACCATAAGTCAGAATTGTGCATAGGGTAGATCATTGGAAAGGGATTTCAGTGCCCTTCAAAGATTCATTTAGTCTTGGTTAAGATGAAGAGTTGACTTAGGTCACACGGAGCCTGGGAGTGTTCGGTGGCCTCTAGATCAGGTTTCGGGGGAAAATGGGTCGTTCGTTCGCATGGTAAGTCGAAATTACGTACGGGATGGACCGTTGGATAGGGGATTCGAGGTCCTTAAAAGATTCATTCAGCCTCGGTCGAGCTGAAGATTTTGACTTTTGGTCAAATGGAGCCTAGGAGTGCTCGATGGCCTGTAGGTCGGTACTCGGGGTATGACCTGGGTTTGTAGTGATGAAGGGCGGTTCCAGGGACCTAAGGAGAGTTTAGGGGGTAACATAATGGGGTGTCTACAGAGCCCCTCGATGGGTGAGTTTAGAATAAATGATAGCCGTCGAATAGACACCGCATAATGCTTTTGAGAGAGGATGACCAATTCAGAGGGTCGAGGCCATTTCTGAGGGCCTGAGGAGGAGTAAGTAGGGATGGTTTGAAGGAAAAGATTAGGTAAATTCCTAAAGAGGTGTTGAGGATGACCAATTCTGTGAGTCGAAGCCAATTCTGTGGGCTTAAGTTGAGACGACCAATTCTGCGGGTCGAAGCCAATTCTGAAGGCTTAAAAATGAGGGTGACCGATTCTGCGGGTCAAAGTCAATTCTGCGAGCTTAAGTTAATATGACTAATTCTGTGAGTTGAAGCCAATTCTGCAGGCCTAAGTATAAGATGACCAATTCTGCGGGTCGAAGCCAATTTTACGGGCTGGAGATAACCAATTCTGCGGGTCAAAGCCGATTCTGCGGGGTTAAGTTGAGATGACCAATTATGTGGGTCAAAGCCAATTCTGAGGGCTTAAAGATGAGGGTGACTGATTCTGTGGGTCGAAACCAATTCTGCAGGCTTAAGTTAAGATGACCAATTTTGCGGGTCGAAGCCAATTTTACGGGTTTAAGTATGAGATGACCAATTCTTCGGGTCAAAGCTAATTCTACGGGCTTAAGTGGAGATGACCAGTTCTGCGGGTCGAAGTCAATTTTATGGGCTTAAGTTGAGATGACCAATTCTGCGGGTCGAAGCTAATTCTGTGGGCTTAATGTTGAGATAACCAATTCTGCGGGCTTAAGTGGAGATGACCAATTCTGTGGGTCGAAACCAATTCTTCGGGCTTAAGTTGAGATGACCAATTATGCGGGTCGAAGCCAATTATGCAAGATTAAGTTGAGATGACTAATTCTGCGAGTTAAAGCCAATTCTGCGGGCTTAAGTTGAGATGACCAATTCTGCGGGTCGAAGCCAATTCTGCGGGCTTAAGTTAAAATGACCAATTCTGCGGGTCGAAGCCAATTCTTTGGGCTTAATTATGAGATAACCAATTCTGCGGGTCAAAGCAAATTCTGTGAGCTTAAGTGGAGATGACCAATTCTGCGGGTCGAAGTCGATTCTGCGGGCTTAAATATGTTATGACCTCTGCCGGGGAGATGATCTTGTTGTTTTGTTTTGGTATGGGGAGCCGATTACTGGGGAAATCTTTTCCATCCTCTAGAGAAATAGCCAAAATTCCATTGGGGAGGTGATTAGGTGGCCCAGGGTTTAGATGTACTACTCGGGGAAAATTGAAACCTTTGGGGTATAGGGGGTGATCTTTAGAGGTCCTCCGAGTACATTGCCGGGAGGAGTTTCACTTGTCTTTTGAGAGTTTCGTTGGGGAACTAGGGGTTCCGCTTGACTTAGTGCAAAATTTTCTTGGAGAAAATGTTCTAAATCCTTCCTGGGATTTTTAGGAATTTTTTGAGAATTGTTCAGGGTTATCTGGTATTTTCTGTGAATATTTATACGAAATTTTAAGGGGGTGTCGGTCGGCATGGTATGAGGGGTTCCATTCTGCAGTGGCACGAACTTTTGGACTTTCTCGGGAAGGTAAGGGGTCAGTGTCGATCGGTGGGTGGGGGATCAATGCCGATCGGCATGACCCTTGGCATCCTATATAAAGGGGTGAATTCCCTTTATTTTTTATAGCTTCTTGCTTTCTTTCTTTCTATAATTTTCTTCTGCAAATTGTTCTAGCATTCCGATTTCTAAGAGATGGTCGCATTTGTGAGCACTGTCGCATATCGAAAATGGTTGACTATTGATGACTGGGCGAACGTGGAGTGGAGGGCCAGGGCGCCTCTTACTTTGGAGAGTGAGAACTCCTTTGATGCATTTGAGCCGATTGTGGATGAGCGGACCTTGTTGCGAGAGCCGTCGCATCATCGCTCCTCAAGGGTGGTGAGCCCCGGTAGTTATGTAAGTAACCTGACTTTTGTCATTCTTCTCTTTTTGGTGATTTTTCCTTTTTTCTTGAATTTTGATAAGTTTTTTTCTTTTGATAGTCTGATATCTCTTTGAAGAACATGCGTGCCCATGGGACAACGGGGCTTAAAGATGCCTGGGGGCATCTTCCACCTGTGGTGAATTGGGTGGTATCATCAGCGAGTTTTGGGAGGTTATCATATGCACTAGATGAGACCCCTTGTTCGACAGCGGTCTTATGCGCTCTGCGGGAGAGATGGTGGGATACTACCCACACCTTCCATTTCGGCTTCAGGGAGATGACTGTGACTCCCATAGATGTGTAGCAGATGTTGGGGCTAGATTGCGATGGGGAGCAGATAGAGGTGGATCGTTCTCTATGGGTGAGGGCGGCGCTCGGTGACGTAGGGAGGATAGTGTCTGGGAATTCTATTCGATTGTCCTTGCTGAAGGACGTTTCGCTGAGTAGGGAGGTTGATTTAGAGGATGGGCTGCAGGTGAGGCAAATAGCCCGATTGTTTATTTTGTTAGTGTTGGGAGGATTCATGGTGGCATCGAGCGGCGACATCTTCCATTTGTGGTTCTTGCCGTACTTGAGGATGTTTTCGAACATCCCTCTTTATGATTGGGGAAGTCTGACTTTGGCGCCCCTCTATTTTTCTTTGGGTGCATTTAGCCGGTGCTGCTGGTAAACTTTTATTGGAACCACGTATCTTCTTGAGGTATTCTCTAGTTTGTGCATTTTCATGCATTCGTACTTTACTTATGCATCTCATTCTGATTGCAAATTCTTATTTTTGGTAGTCGTGGTTCTATGAAGTGATTGGGTGCAATACCCAGCTGATCGCTTTGAAGGACGAGACTGTTGGGACCTTCTGCCGATTGTATCGGTGGCGGAAGGCCAATCGGCAATCGAAGGGATCTCTCTCTCTCTAGAGGTGGTGCGTCAGGTCTTGAATGGCCTGACCAGTGATAGGGTAAGACTCTTCCTTTTCAGTCTTGATTTTTGCACATTCTGATTTTGTATTGACTTTTGCCTGCTTGGGATTTTCAGGTGACTTTTTACCCTTGGGGGACAGCCATTCAAGATACGGGGGTGACTGGGGTGAATGCACAGATGAGGAGCTTACAGGAGCATGAATTTGGCCCTTCTTGGTATATCGGGGAGCGGGTGGTTTGACAGATTGTTGAGGAGGAGGTGGTGGTGCCACCTGTACAGCCTCTTACGTCTATGAGGCGGGAGCGGCTGCTGCCGGAGGATGCAAGGATCGCGGCGAAGATCGGCGAGTCCTACCTATTGTATACTGATACGACTCCGCCGTATGACTATATGGACTTTTTGACGAGCTGGTTGATGGAGCCCAGTATATATGGTACCTTGCATTTCCCTCCTACGGGTTCGAGTCGGGTGGTGTGGTCTTCCCACAGTGGCGGTGGTCCGTCGGCGTCTGCGGCGATGGCGACTTCAGAGGTTCCTTTTATGCGATAGCATACCCCTTCGTACAACATTCGACATGCTGATGGAGGGATGGTCCCCATGTTGCACCGTCCTCATGCGATGGATCCGGAGGAGCTGGGTTTGATAGAGGAGGTTCTTCATCCTGTGGTATACCTTTTTCCTCTTTTTGGTTCCTTTTTTGTTTTGATACCTCTTTGATATTTATTTTTCCTTTTCTTGTAGCAAGTCCGGGTGTCGACTACTTGGCTGAAGGACACCAGGGACTGGATATCTTCGGTGACTGCCCATATTCGAGATGCGATTCCGGTTCCTTCTTGTTTGGTGTCATCTGCTTTATCCAGGGAGAACTCTGGCTCGCGTAGTGGTGGTGCGTCGTCTTGCCATAGAGTAAAGAGAGTGCATCGCAGGGATGGAATCTCTTAGAAAGAGGGGTGAAGGGTAGGTGAGAGAGAGAGAATGTGGGTTCGTGCTGAGTCCCGTTTTTTTTCTTTCCTTTATTTCCTGCAAAATTTGATGAGACACCGAAGAATATATATATGAAATGCAATGGGGTTTTTTATTATCTTTTGTTAATGATGAGTGAATGCATGCATATGCGCTTTTACTTTGCTGCTGAAACCGTAAAAAGAGATATTTTTGGGATTTTTGAAGGAAAGTTTTTTTAAAAATGAGGGATTATATAAGGGTGGAATGGAGACTTTTAAAATTCTGTTAAGAATATTAATTTGTTTTTATTGAGTTTTTGATTTTCACAAAAGAGGAAAAAGGAAGATTTCCAAAAATAGGGGGTTACCGATCAGCAAGCCCCTTTTCCTGCCTATCGGCAGTCAAGTCCAGTCCCATCAATTCAAAGCTTTGCTTAGTGCCCTCTTCATCCCTTTTTACTTTATGGGGTAGGATTCCCTCCGATTTCTGTAGGGGTTATGTCTTTTGTGAGGGTTCTCAAGTATAGAAAGGGGTAAAGGGTGGAGTGTTTTCATCACACCTTCACACTCTTACTTACTTTCTTACTATCTCTTAGTCTTGCAAGATGGCTCTCCCTGGTAGCATTGAGTTTGATAACTACGTCAAAGCCTTGGAAGTGATGAGCTCTTATAATGTCGACTACGATGCTTTCAATATGCATCGAGTTTCTTTGTGGCGCAACCGTCCCATTGAGTGGAACATGCTGATGGTGGTGGTAAAATTTTGGTACCTCGAAGACTATGTATTCCGCTTTAAGTTGGATTAAGTTTGTCCTACCTACGAGGAATTTTCTGCCATACTGGGAATAAATTCCAGTGTTGCTGCAGCTCTTCCTGAGTTTTCCCATTCTCCCAGGGAGTTGTTGGCTGGGCTTCTTCTCATTTCGCCTTCAGCGGATAGACCATTAGTTATTGGGGGAATGATATCCCTTTTGGCGGTGTTATAGTCCGTGTATTTGCCGGAGGCTGGCGATGCTGGATACGCGAGAGCCGTTGTTCTGGGCTTAGTATCAAAGTTGTTGTTGGTGACTTGGGAATTGCTGGCGGACCCCCAACTTGCAGCTATTATTTCTTGAATGTCATATCGTCGTAATTCTACAGCGGTGATACTGGTGGAGACATTGAATGACCTGGATGCTGGCGAGAAGGTCGTTCTGATTTTCTTAGGGGTAGCCTCATGATGTTGTTCATGTGGTTGTCTGAGAGACTCTGCCTGGTGCTCCTATGGAATACCCTTTGTCGATTGTACCCAATTTCTTTTCGCACTATTTTATGAGCATTGGCTTGGATATTGAGAGCTGGGAGAATTGGTTTATGGAGCACGGGGCTCTAAATTTGTGCTAGTCTATGCCTTGGTGGGAACAGTTGTTGCCTGTTCTGGAACTGGGAGAATACTCGTATGTTCGGCTGGTTGGTCTCAAACAAACCTCTTTCTATATCCCTTGTCATCTTATGCGTTAATTTGGCTGGGAGCAGGTCGTGCCACCTCGGACACTCAATTTCTTTCCAGTAGAAGATTTGACTGAGCATCTGCGCATGCGACTTGGCTCTATATGGGATAATCGACATCCGTCGACCCGTCCTTCTCAGTCTGTTGGGAGAGTTTGGCATATCCCTGGGGATTATATGAAGTGGTTATGGAGGAGAGTAGTTAGCAAGATGTTGGCAGTGGAGACTGGACAAAAGTGGCTTGTTTTGTTTAATACTATAGAAGGAGGTGTTGTGGTTTTTTCGAAGCTGGTTCGGGCTTATCGGTCCATGGAGTGCCTGCGACACTCTGTTCAAGCGGGGGAAGGTTGGGGAACCCTTGATGCAGATGATGATGACGGAGCGGGCTCCTTTGGTAGTTGCGAATAGGAATCTTGAAGATTTTATGATGGGGGATAAATGTGGGGATTTTATTTGTCTTTTTTAGGAAAGTAGGGGTAAGTGAGTTATTCATCCCTTTTCTCATGTAATTTGTACTGTAATTTCTTATTAGTGAAATAAATAAGTTTTGATCATCCAGTTGTGCCTCTTGATGAGTTTTGTATTTTTGAATTATCTATACCGATCACTAAGGCATACATAATCCTTTAGTTCAAGTGTCTGTTAAAATGAGGTGTCATTCTCGGAGATAAGAAAAGAATAGTATTTTATGAAAAAGAAAGGGCCGTGCTTATGTAAGGTGTTTGAGCTACCTACGCACCTCTGGGGTTTTGAAAAGTTTTAATTTGTTTGAAAGTGGTTTTTGCAGAGGATCAGGCCCACGTAGTTCTGGGTAGAAGGAAATGAAGAGATTTTTTTTAGAATAGAAGGGAGATGAAAAGAGTCGTAACGCATTGAGATTTTGGATTAGGGGTAAAATTTCTTAAGACGGTCCAAGTTAACTGGATGAGTCATCTCTTCCCCATCTAGGTCAGTGAGCATGGTGGCACCGCCAGACAAGATCTTCTTCACAATGTAGGGGCCGCTCCAATTGGGCTTAAATTTCCCTATGGGGTCCCAAATGGGTTCTAATACCTCTTTGAGGGCTAGGTTCCCTTCTCGGACACCGCGATACTTAACTCTCTTATTGAATGAACGCGATATTCGGTAATGGTACCCTTGTATGTGGTATAGTGATTTCAATATCCTTTCATCTAGGAGGGTCAGCTCATCAAGACGGCTTTGGCACCAGTCTTCTTCCCTGATCTTGCTCTCAAGTGTGACATGCAACGAGCGTATTTCCAGCTCCACGGGTAGGACTGCTTCCATGCCGTAGACTAGAGAGTAAGGGGTAGCCCCAGTAGAGGTTAAACTTGACGTTCGGTATCCCTAAAGGGCGTATGGGATCCGTTCGGCCCAATCTCGACAACTTTCGATCATCTTACTGATGATGGCCTTGAGGTTCTTATTGGCGGCTTCAACTGCACCATTGGTGTGAGGTCGATAGGGGGAAGATTTGTGTATCTCAATCCCATACTCGTTGACCACTTCTTTAACTTCTGCCTCGAAATACAACCCATTATCTGATACTATCTCGTGCGGGACCCCATACCGACAGATGATGCTTTTCTTCATGAATTTGGCCACTTTCTTGGCGTTCAGTACTGCGTATGACTTGACTTCGACCCATTTGGTGAAGTAATAAATGGCCACTAAGATGAACTCATGCCCATTGGAAGCTTTTGGTTTAACCTTTCCTATGATGTCGATGCCCCAGGTGGAGAATGGCCAGGGAGAGGTCATGTTGTATAATTCACGCGATGGCAGATGCTGAAGATTGGAGAATTGTTAGCATTTGAGGCATCTCCGGACATAGGCGGTGCAATCCTTGGTTATGGTGGTCCAGTAGTAGCCCTGTCGGAGGATCTGTTTGGCAAGCATGTGACCGTTCATGTGGGGTCCGCATTCCTCGCTGTGGATTCTCTGCATTACCTTTTCAATGTCATCCCCTGCGATGCAGTGTAGATGGGTTCCATCGAAGTTCCTTTTGAGCAGTGCTTTGTGATAGATGATGTACTGGGCGGCTAGTCTTCGAAGGGTTGCTCGATCTATCTTGTTGGAACCCTCAGGGTACCTACCGTGCTTGAGAAGGCACCAGATATCATAGTACCAATAATTGGCTAGCTCAGGATCTTCTGTAGTTACGAGATCAATATGGTAGTAGTGGGTTAGTTTGTCATGCTTTTAAATCTGGAAGGGGGTCATTGTTATTCCTTCAGGACGTCGACCATGGTGGATAAGTTAGTAAGGGCATCGGTTAGGTTATTCTTTGCTCGAGGTAGGTAGTGGAAGGCGATGTCTTTGAATTAGGAGGCTAGCTCTTCTAAGTAGGCATGGAAGGGTTGGAGTTTCTCGCCCTTGACTCTTCGTTTTCTGAGCACTTGACCGATAATGAGGGAAGAATCCTCATAGACATTTAGGCATTGAATACCTTTCTTGAGAGAAACTTTGAGGCCTACCGTGCATGCCTCGAACTGAGTAATGTTATTGGTGCATGGTAAATCCAACTTGATGGCGATGGGAGTGTGGGAGTCATCTGGGGCGATCTGAAGTATCCCAAAGCCATGTTCTTTTTTGTTGGCGTCGTCGTCAAAGAACATTTTCCATCAGAGATTATCCTGGGCAGTGAAAAGGATGTTTTCATCTGGGAATTTGGAGATCCAGACATCGGCTTCATCCATGGGGTAATCAGCGAGGTAGTCAGTGATGGCTCTTCCTTTTATGGCTTTCTGTGTGACGTACATGATATTAAACTCGGTTAGGAGCATCAACCATCGAGCCATTCAGTTGGAAAAGGCGGGTTTCTAAAGAAGTTATTTGATGGGGTCTATTTGGGACACAAGTTTGATAGGGAAGGCGATCATGTAGCACCGTAACTTTTGGGTAACCCAAATAAGCGCGACACAAGCCTTTTCCAAAGTAGTGTAGTTGACCTCCTATCCGGCCAATTTGCGACTAGCATAATAGATGGATCTTTCTTTGTGGGAATCTTCAAGGCATTGGGCTAGCAAAGCCCCAACTACAGTTTCGATTATGGTTAGGTACAGGAGAAAGGGGAGACCAGGCTGTGGTGGTATGAGTATCGGAGGTTGGGTCAAATATTATTTGATTCGGTCAAAATCTTCTTGGCAGTCCTCGTTCCAAACCTTGGTTGAATCCTTTCAGAGTAGTTTGAAAATAGGTTTGCAGATGGATGTTAACTGGCTGATGAACCGGCTAATGTATTATAATTTTTCGAGGAAACCTCAGACTTCTTTCTCTGTTCCGGGAGGTAGCATCTCAAGTATGGCTTTTATCTTAGAAGGATTTTCTTCTATCCCCTTCTCACTGACCATGAATCCCAAGAGTTTCCCTTTGTACGTCGAAGACATATTTCTGCGAATTGAGTCTCATCTGATACTGTCGCAGTCGTTCGAAGAACTTTCGGAGAGTGGGAACATGACCTTCTCTGGTTTTGGACTTGATAATCATATCATCCACATAGACCTCAACCTCTTTGTTAATCAGATCGTGCAGGATGGTTATAGCATCCCTCTGGTAGGTAGCCCCAACGTTCTTGAAACCAAATGGCTTGACAGTGTAGCAAAAGGTTCCCCATAGGGTGATGAATGCATTTTTTTATTGGTGGTCTGGGTGCATTTTAATTTGGTTGTATCCGGTAAACCCGTCGACAACTGACTTAAGAGCATGACTGGCTATGTTGTCCACGATCATGTCGATATTGGGTAGTGGATAATCATCCTTTGGAGAGGCTTTGCTCAAATCCCTAGAGTCTACACACATTCGAACCTTTCCTCCTGATTTCGGCACGGGCACTATGTTTCCTAGACATGTGGGATATTCGATCACACGAATGAAGCCCACGTTTAACTATTTGACCACCTCTTCTTTGACCTTGACCTACCATTAGGTGCAGAGCTTTCTCAACTTTTGTTTGACCGACTTGTAATCTGGGAGAGTGGGGATCTCGTGCTGAGATATTTCAGGATCGATGTCGGGCATATCATCATAGGGCCATGCGAAGACATCCACGAATTCCTTTAGCAATTCTTCGATTTGTGCACGCTCATGCTCATCGAGGGTAGCCCCTATCCTAATCTTGCATAGTTGGCTACTAGAACCAAGGTTAATAACAACAGTCTCTTCTTCTTTAACTTGAACACGGTTCTGTTATTTATTATTAATCTTATTTAGATCAGTTAAGAATTATTCATTTGCAAAATCTTCATCATCAAAAGTTTGATTAGAATTTAAACAGTTAATGTAAGGCACAACAGGATAATCAAAATCTTCATTTATTTTATTGATAGGAAAAACAACATTGAGAACCTCATCAAAGGAGGTCTCGATTACATTTGAGCAAGGATAGACAACAGAAGAAAAAATGGGCAAAACATTAGGATTAGGGGGATTTCAACAGGTAGAACGGGCGCAGCATGCTAGTTGAGGAGAGGTTTATCAGTAACTTTAATCAGTTGGGATGGATCCAGTGATGCAACGCTTGAATGAACCATGCAGAGTGTTAGCCCTAGTGTCTGTAAGTTGAAGGAATATTCGGAGTCACTTTCCTCAGTCTCTTCGATATCTTTGATGAGCGATTGCACATGGTGTTGGGAACTCTCGACCCATGGGTAGTTGTCTTGGAAAAAGATCTCCATTCAAGGTTTCATCTTCTTGTCTATATGGTCATACCATGGTTCTGGAAAGCCGTAAAAGGGGAAGTCTTCGCCCTCTTTGATGAATCATCCATTCAAGGAGTCACTTGGGATAGTATGGATGCGGTCTTTTCCTCTCTTTGGTCAGACTAGTGGATCATTCTGAGCTCTTGTTCTGATGGTTGATACCCCAAACCACATGGAGGGAAAGCTTTCTTCAATTCAAGGGGCTCGAGTGTCCCTTGTTGTCTTTGTCCTAGCCCCAGTCCGGGCATGAAGTGCATGTTCTGAACATCTGAATCACATTGATGTTGCCATGAGGGTCGTATTCTGGACAAACCCTTTCTTTGAAGTTGTCCCCTACCGGGAGTAGAAGTGGTTCAACTCGTAATCCTGATAGGAGCATATCATTTGACCCGTCTATATCTCAAAAATTGGACTGCTGGTACTTACACCCTCAGTATTATCATCATCGCCCAAAATGGTGATGACCTGTTCGTCGGTGAAGAACTTAAATTTCTAATGGAGTGAGGAAGACACACCCTTGATATTGTGAAGCCAAGGTCGTCCTAGTAACAGTTTGAAATAATCTGGGATGTCAATAACTTGGAATTCAACGACAGGGTTTATAGAACCAGCCCGTATTGTAAGTTTTATGAACCCCATCACCTCCCGACGGGTATTATTTTAGGCACGTACAACAGCGGAGGTTGGAGAGAGGTCGATTTCTTTCAGTCCTAGACATTTGAAGGTTCTCAGTGGGCAGACATTAAAGGAAGATCCATTATTGACAAGAGAGAGTGGCACGACCTTCCCCATAACTTCGACGAAGATGTTGAGTGCATGATTGTGGTTTGGCCCAATTCTAGGGATTTCTTCTTCGAAAAAGGATATCATTCAGGTAGAGGCCAAGGATCCGACAAAATTTACCGCTTCTTCTGGTGTGGTAGAAGGAGGAACTATGGGTCCAGTGAGCATCTTGATCAATGCATTTATGTGCAGCTGGGAAAATATGGAAAGCCCCCATAAAGTGATGTTAGCTTGAGTTTTCTTTAGTTGATCGAGGATATTGCTCTCCTCGAGGGTCATCTCTAGCATATGAAGGTTTTCCATGCCCTTCCCCTTATCATTGGATGGTAGTGAGCTTGGGATCTGGTATTGCCTCCCTGATCTAGTCATGTGATTTACTAAAGAAGGGAAGAACATGAATCCCGTTTCCTCATTAACCTCAAGTTGTTTCACCACCTTGTTTATTTCTCTCAGAATTTCTTCAAATGATATCATCCCACATATGTCAGCTACCGGGCCAGTTTTTTCTGAAGCTTGCTCTTCATTCGAATCTTCGAATTCTTCCCCCCATTTGATGGCAATAATTCTGTCTTTCCATGTAAAGTCGATGCATTCCACAACTTCAATGGCTTATTCATATAGGTCTTCTTAATCGGTTGGGATGTATAAGGGTGAAGGGATCAGGTGCCCTTGTAGCTTTAAAGCATCGAGTAACTCGATGATACTGCAAATATTGTCAGTTTGTTTGAATAATTCGGCCATAATCTAGACAACATCATCCATGCCGACTTCATCGGTTGGTACTACCCAACTATCTGACTCTCGGGCCCATTTATGTGCTTCCATGAATAGTGTACTGAATCTTTGGCAATCAATGACCATTTGTGAGGGCAATTTCAGCCCAAACTCTAGGAGTTGGTTTAACACTTATGACAATTCCATGCTTCTATTTTCAGAACAGGTACGGACAACGATGCATGCTCTGGTAAGGAGTGACAGTGCCTGATCAGCGAGACTAGTAGAGTGTAGGAAGAAGTATGGACAAATTTGGAGAGGTTTAGGAGAGTATATGGGTATGCTTTGAGTTGAGGGATTGAATTTTGGATTCTCCTCTAGAAAGATGGCATTGGCATGATTTGGAAGTGGGTTGTGAGTAGTATTTGTCTTAGGATTAGCTGGTGTGGCAATGGTACCCCAGTCAGTTAGACCTTGAATTATGTTTCGAAGGTGAAAGCATTGGTCAGTGGTATGTCCAGCGGTTTGGTGAAAGGCGCAATGAGCATCTGCCTTGAAGTTTATTGGGAGTGGATTTGGAAATGGACGGGAATCCAAGGGTTTGATAAGGTTTCGTCTTAATAGGGCTTGATAAACATTGGAGAGGGGAGTATGGAGATCAGTGTATTCCTTTCGGACTGTGACATGAAGACTTTCTGGTGCCCACGATGTGGTTGGTTGAGAGATGTTATTGATGGTTGAGACTGTAGCACTGATAGGCTTATCATATTTTCTAGGGGTGAACTGTCCGAACACCTTCTTTGGTTCAACTTATGTCTTAGCAAGAACTTCGTAGATTTCTACTCCTGCCTCTCCGAGAGCTCGAAAGTGGGGATAATATTGTCCTCCCATGGTTGCTCGAACATAGGGTAAGAAGTTCTTCTTCACTATGCTGACTTGTTCTTCCTCGGAAGGCCGATTGGTCATAGTAGCTGCTTTTTCCTTCTGTTGGGCTATGAAGTTACTGACTGATTCCCCAGAGTTCTGTTTGAGCAACTCTAAATCACGGCGGGTGATCTCAAGCTCTTCGTTGTATTTATAGTGTGACATGAATTCTCGGGCCACATCCTCCCAACTATGGATTCTAGACTCTTCGAGAGACAAAAACCATCGGAGGACGCTATCCTTCAAAGTTTGCTGAAACAATTGGGTCATCACTTCTTAAGAAGCCCATAGTAGAGTCATGAAATGGTGATAGCTGCGAAGATGAACAATCGGGGGTCCACTTCCTTCGAATTTCTCGATATTTGCCATCTTGAACTTCTCGGGTAACCTCGCTTTAGGATAAGGAGATGTGTGGGTGTAGTCAATATAATTTCCTAAGATTCTGACTTGGTCAAACTTCTTGGTGAGCCTCTTGAGGTCCTCTTTGACTTTATTCAGCTCTTCCTCTTTCAGATCAATGATCATGGGCAAGTTGTCCCCAGGATGGGCAAGGTTCGGCATCGAAAGTTGGGCAGGTGGTGACCCATTAACAGGAGGGGCACATGGAGCGAGTTGATATTCTTTGGGAACCCAAATAGGCTCGGGTGGATCCATAGCACGAGGGAATAGGGCCTCGGGATCTTGAGGAACGAGAACCTAGTTTCGTTGTATCTCTCGAACCTCAGTCTGGAGGTTATCAATCTTGGACACAAGCTGAGCTAGGACTGCCGTCAGATCCGGTTGAACAACGGGTACTTGATATGCATTTTCCATGGAAAGCGGATGGATTCCAGACTCGAAAGAAGTAACAAGGGAATGGACGGAACTCCGGGGTGACTTAACTGAAGATCGAAGCCAATAAGGAGCCAGGCCAAGGGTTTGCGATCGATTTGAGAAGGCGTAAAATGGGATTTATTTTTGGGAAAAAGGGATGAATATTTTTTTCTTTTTGAGATGAAAAGACAATATTTTTGGATTTTTGATAAAGACAGGAGAAATGTTTTTGGATTTTTGATAAGGAAAGGAGAAGTGGTTTTGGATTTTTTATAAAGAAAGGAGAATTTTCTTTTTAGAGACAGTCTCAGCATGATTATTATGATTATTATGTTCTCACTTGTATTAAATTCTCCTAAATGCAAAATGAAATGCCGGACGGGACCCGAGCCTGGAAAAATTGGGTTTGTAATATATGCAAAGCTATGGCTGGACTTGTGACTAGGCTCACGGACAGGGTCCCAATTTAAAAATGCACGAAAATTTGGGTGGCAGGCCGACCTGAAATTTTGGCAGAGTTTTGGGTTGAAACCGGCAATCTTATATGTGTATCCTAGGCTTAACACCTATATGCGGGTATGCAGTTGGTTGGGTGAATCGGAAAGGGTTCTCCCCTTTAGCATGACTTCCATGATATACGTCTTGCTCTTGCGGGCAATCGGTACATGTGGACAAGCCATTTTATATACCAAAGTGTACGTGAATTGCCTCACCATATACCTCGTGGGGACGGTACGTGTGAGAGCGAATTCGATATACTCGGCGTACGTGAACGACTTACCTACGATATACCTCCCGTTACGACTTCGATCAAGCGGTACGATGAAGAGGAACCGTTAGATATACATCAAAGGTACTTGGCCAATGGAAGGTGAGAGTCATATCGCTTAGGTTAACTGTGCCCTGTCGTACCAGCACCCATCACGACGTGACCCTCCAGTTACAGGACAAAATTTGGTCAATAACAATGCTCTTTGGTGATGTCGTGTGAATCATGCATGATTCTCTTATTAGTATCAAAGTCCATGTAGTTCGCATGAAAAATGACGGGTGGGGTTTATCTCATAAATCCAACCGGGGAATTCTCATATTTGTGTGTGTGTGTAGAAAAAGCGTTTAAGTTGTGAGAGAAGTGTAAGAAAAGTGTGAGAATTCTCTTTTGGAATTTATTAGCAAACCCTCTTTTTCTTATTTTTTTGGGTTTTTATTTATATGAAAATAAGATATGTGCAATAATACTAAATAAAAAATATATTAGAATATGTGAGATAAGCGGATAATAGTGCTAAGTAATAAAACAAGTTAATGCTTATTTATGAGAATTTGAGGAGAGAATTGAGAAAATTGAGCCTTCTTGAAGATCTTGAGCTTGATCTTGAATGTTGGATAAAAACCCTTGCACTTAGATGATGATGAAGAGTGGTTAATTCACTAAGTTTGATGAAAAGGATAATGAAAAGTGAAGGTTGGAAAGGGATTTGGATGTGGAAATCAAGATGACTTCGAGAGAGGTTTTCTGGATTACTGAGTGATATGTTTCTGATCTGGGATTCCTCTGCAATGAGGGTAAGGCCTCATTTTTATAGGCCCAGGGTATTTTTGATCGGCAGAGCCCTATTCCTGCCAATCGACAGGGTCTTAGACCTACTGTTTGGCAGTGTCTTTCAGGCTTCTTCAGAAAATCGGTTGCAGAACGCAAACCGTTGATCTGAATTGCGTACGGGGTAGATCGTTGGAAAGGTAATTCAAAGAAATTCAAAATTACTTGGACTTATCCCGGGTTAGCTAATTAAATTTGGGTCAAATATGGATTGGAAGCATTCGTCAGTCCATTAGACGGGGAATCGTCGGATGCAAACGGATCGTTCGTCCGCATGATAAGTTCGAATTGTGCACGAGGCAGACTGTTGGAAAGGTTAGGATATGTACTTAGACATTCCAAAGAGTTTGATATGGTTAGGGTAGTTGACTTTGGTTAACCGGGCCTTGGAAGCATTTGGTGACCTTTCGGAGTAAAACGGACCGTTCATCCGTACCATAAGTCAGAATCGGTCACACAGAGCCTGGGAGTGTCCGGTGGCCTCTAGATTAGGTTTTGAGGGAAAATGGGTCGTTTGTTCGCATGGTAAGTCATAATCACGCACGGGACAGGCCGTTGGAAAGGGGATTCAGGGCCCTTCGAAGATTCATTCAGTCTTGATCGAGATAAAGGTTTTGACTTTTGGTTAAATGGAGCCTCGGAGTGTCTGATGGCCTGTAGGTCAGTACTCGGGGTATGACCTAGGTTTGTAGTGATGAAGGGAGGTGATAGGGACCTAAGGAGAGGTTAGGGGGTAGCATAATGGGGTGTCTACAATATGTGAGTATGGGTGATATAGTAGCTGATGTGTTGACTAAGGGTGTGACTACTTTATAGTATATGTTAGTCAATCTGGGCATGATAAATATATTTTCACCGGCTTAAGGGGGAGGGTTTCCATGGGCTTATTTGGAATCTTAACTATATTAATTTTATTCTGTAGAGTACCTATATAAAATTAATGAAACCTTATGTTATATATAGACTGAGATGGGAGAATGGATGAGTTAATTCATTTCATTCTTCCTCATCTTTCCATATCAGAATTCTCCCTTCTCTCTCTCTCTCTCTCTCTCTCTCTCTCTCTCTCTCTCTCTCCTATCTATTCTCTCTTTTTCCTATTTTATACCTTAATCTCTCATAAACATAATTTAGGGTTTGGTTACTTCATAAATCAACAGATATTTGGAGTACATATCATGATGGAAGATTCCAGTAGGGGATTAGGTAGAGATTTGGGATCTTTGGGATTTAAAAGACCCTTCTTAGTATATAGTACCTATGTGCACTTATAGAGGATGGAATGATGGATGGGTTATTTTAATATTCCATGGTGCAGGCGTAGATGCAGGAGATTGAAAGGCATTGACAGTGGTTGTATTTTTCTTAAGAGTTTTTCTAGTTGGGAAAAGATGATTATTTCTCCTGTTGTCCATCTCAAATTTGGGAGGTTGATTCACGAGGTTATCCTCAAGTTAGCCCCCTATGTCCATCAGAGCTTTGAAGTGGGATAAATATTGTGTGTTTAACTGATCTTGATATGGTTGGATTAAATTCTTCTTTATGATGTACACCTATTCATCTTTTAAAGGTCAGTTCACCATTTAAGCAATCTTATTCCTCCAACGAGAAATGAAGGTGACCAAGTTCTCATTAATTTCCTATTTCATCATCTCCAAGTACCGATGAGTAATTTTTAGCTCATCATTGTATTTGTATTATTTTATGAATTCTCTACAAATGTCATAAATTTTTCTTCATACATCATCTGTGGATAAAAACCACTAGAGATCTCCTCAAGACAAGGTGTGTCAAAAATTATGGGATATGATTACTTCCTCAAAATCACCTAGATCTTTCATGGCTCCAACATAAAGTTTGAGGTGAACCATTGGTAGTCCAATTCCGGTGAATTTTTCAACAGCCTAGTATTCCGATAAAGGGATGGGCATTAAATATATCATGATCGTCGATGGGTCGAAGTTGTTAAAAACTATGTTTTAATGTTTAGAACTCCATTTTAAGGCATCCAATGTCCTCTAGAACCTCAATTATAATAGCTACAATAGTGATTTCGGTAGTCATAATCGAAGGGTTGATAGTTACGTGTATCTTTTCTACTGGGAGTATGGTATTCTTAGGGTGTAGATTTGATCACCGTATTTTAGTATTCTCCTATCAATTGCAAAGATAGATTTTTTCTTGACCTAAAGTTAATATTTCTCTTCTTAAGGAAGTTAGTCTATCTAGAATGTCAGCTAGTGATATTCCCTCGTCATTTTTCATGTTGCCAAGAATTAAGATGCGGGATTTGGATAGATCCAACTTTCGTCCCTTTTTCAAGAAGAAAAATACGATGCTACGAGAAATGTGGAATTAACATTTTGCCTAAGTACTATTCATGGAAGGACAAACATTAGATCAAGAAAATAAGGTTATTTTTTTGTTAATCCATGGTAATGATTCATTTCACACGGTGCTCCTCACTTTTCTCATATCTACTTGTTTGGAGTTGTGAAAAGTTAGGGTATGTTGCCAAGTCCTCGAGTTCCTTGATATTTTAGGAAACTTTCTTGGTGATATATAACCCTTTAGTGATATGCTACCATGTGGATAATCTCTTGGTTTACATTATTTTTTGTATATGTCCTAATATTCTATTGCATGAGGCTATACAGGGGTTTCAACGAGGCTAAAGGATCCATTCTTTAGCTATGACCCCTCATGATACATCTCAACGATACATGTGAGAGGAACATTTTGATATACCTGATTGTACATGAATCGAGCCTCCAGATATACCTCATAAAGATAGTAAGACTGAGAGATGACTCAATATACTCGAGGTATGAGAGTGATGTTCATCGATAACATACTACTCTACATATGCACAGGTTATGAGGCCAAGAAGAATAAATGTTATTGCTACGGACCCGCATTATTTAGACATAAATCATGTCACTTGGATTCCAAGGGTGATGGGGTATGTAGTGATATACATATGTTATGCAGTGAAGTAGTGTGCAACTATTGGAAAGTATTTTATTTTGGGGGGCAATATCCATTTTCACTTAAAATTATTATGTATTTTGTCATACATATCACAAACAAGCTTCAAGGGGTGCCAAAGGGGTAATCTTATCCCTACGGGAGCATGAAATATGAGTGATTTTCTACTTAGTGAGTTATCTAAAAAAGAACAAGTAATTTAGAATACAATATATATAAATGTACAGGAATAACATGATTAAATAAATCCATATCAATATTGAATTGAGTTCAATCCACTTAATAAAAAATTATCCCCAATGGAGTCACTAATGTGAGAACTCAGACTCTAGGACCATATGTAGAAAGGGGTCTTTAGCGGAGACACGCAGTCACTGCCCCATTCCCTTTTAAACGGAATGGAGTCGCCAATATATTTTCCACAAAATAGACAAAAGAAGGTATATTACTCCATAGAGATATATTGAGGACAAATAATTTACGTGTTTAACTAGAGGGTCAAAGGTCCAAGGATCGGGTTACATATTGAGAATGTGTAGGGAACCCTATCCTTCCTTTTAGTCTCAAATATAGATATAAAGTATTTATATTAGCATGTTATAGCTTGAAAATAAATAATATAATGAAAATAATTAGTGTGTAATTAAAATGTATTGTGTAATGTTGGATGCGTGTGTGTAAATAATATATACAAATGATATATATATATATATATTGTGGGCGCTTACTTTTTTGTATGATCAATGAGAGTAGTTGGACAAGACCAGTCTGTTTATGGGGCTTCTCGGCCCAAATCCAATGATTGACCAACAAACATATATTTAATATACCATAGAACACTTAGAGATATACTGAAATCAACCTCCAAGAATCTCAAAAGAGATATTCAGGCGGTTTATGATATATCCAATGTGACTAATTGAGTTCCTTGTACAACTCAACATCTACGAAATAAGATCTATAAATTGTAAACCCTGACCCGTGGCAAAGGGATCGAAACTTAAGATTTTGAGAGTCTTTTAATAAGAACAAATAATCTCTCCCGTGACGTAGGCAAGTTGTCGAACCACTTAAACTGTTGTTGTGTGTGTTATTTCCTTTACTTTCTGCCATTTGCAATTCTTATTGTGATATTTTTTGCACCCATAATTGGTGTCGTTTATGGGAAACGACTTGTATTTCTAAAAAAACATTCATTACCAGAAAGCCTGTAATGTCTCACCATAGCACAAACATCCCCCAAACCAACGAAGTCCAAGATGACCCAATTCCTCCTAGGGTTAGGTCTGATATTTGATAGTATACAAATCCTAGGTTTCGCCAAGACAGGAAACCATCTGAAGAGAGCTAGGGGCCTGTAATACCCCGTAATTTTGGCTATATTTATTTTTGGGATTAATTAATTAAATGCGTATTAATTGGAAATTAATCCGGGTAAAATACTAACGAGATGCGAGTTGGTATTTGATTATGTGCATACATGTTGTTATATGAATATTGAATTACGAAATTTGTCGTAAGATTGATATACGGCAATTTGGTCATTTTATTGGGACGCGTGTGACAGTCGTGTCGGGTTATAAATATTTTAATTATAAAAGTGAATTTAAATTCTATAAACCGTATGGTCATTTTGAGTGCACCAACGCGTCCGGAAGGGTCGAGATAGTCAGAAAACATTAGCCGGGGGTTTAATTTGGGTCCCGAATATTTTTAGGCCATACCGGCAATATAAAGGGTATTTTGGTAATTTCGTATTTTAGGAAATTAAAAGTGACGAAAATTGGTTAATTACATCTGATGTGGATTTGACCCACTAAGCCACTAACCAACCCATATTAACCTAGAGGGCTACGTAGGTTATTAGAATTAGGTTTTCTAATATCTTCCCAAAGCAAACCCTAGCCACCATAACCATTGGAGAAGAAAGCTTGGAGAGAGAAGGAATTCTGCGGAAAAGCTCCATCAAACCAACATCTAAATCAGAGAGAAACCCGAGGCAAGATACTTAATTCCATTTAATTTCAGAGAATGTTCTTTCCATGTTAGATAATTCAAATTTATGTTTGTTCTTGGTAAAATATGAAAACCCATGTAGTTTAGAACATAGAACTTGAAAATCTTAAGGAGAATTGCATGTAGAATGATAGGTAGATGATTATTCTCATGATATTTGTGATTAGAAGAAATTAAAATGGATTTATATTGGGTTAATTCATGATTCAAAAAGTTAGGGTTTATGTTCTTGAAAAATTGGGGAAAAGTGTAGAGATTTGTAAATTTGGTTGATGTTTGGATGGATTAATCCTTTAAAACGTGTTAGGATGTGACTATAATATGTTTAGGATTGATTAGAGACCTTAAAACATAGTTGGGACGAAGTTTAGAGGAGATTTGAGGAGTAAAAATTGATGAAAAACGAAGAAGGGAAAATCTGGGCTCGAACTGGTCGTTCGTTAGAAGAGCCTCCCTAGGTCGTTCGAACGAACCTCGTTCGAACGAGCTTCTAACGAGTTGACCAGTCGCTTCTAACGAAAAGGAATTTCGTTCGATACTTTGTTCGAACGAAATATCGTTAGAAGGTACAGTTCGTTCGAACGAACTGGATCTCGTTCAAACAGCCTCGTTCGAACGATACTTCTAACGAGCTGACAGTTTGATCTCGTTCGAACAGCCTCGTTCGAACTAGACTTCTAACGAGCTGGCAGTTTGGGCCTTTTTGGCCTGTTTCGATTTTGGGAGTCCCGTTAACTTGTTCAAGGGTAGAGTTAACATTCCTTTGATGAGGTATTATTAGATTTGGGACTTTTGGGTTATTATGAGGAGTAAATTATATACGAGTGATTTAAATCAATGAACCATTTGGGTTGAGACGTGAGTGTCTACTACGACTTGAGAATAAATTATGGCGCGTATGATTATAAACCGGAATCGTATAAAGTGTGTAAATTATATATTGGTACTAGAATGAGAATAGTACTACAATTAAACTACGGGATTACTAAGACGTGTGTTTACTTAGTATTGGTATATGAATTGTGTGTATGACATACCTACCATACTTGCTATCACGGGAGGTTTGCGTTCTCTTAGGGCCCTCTAATCCTTGTGTTGCCCGAATTTAGACTGGTTACCTTGATGAACATAGGTCATAGAAAGACTTATTGGGATATTAATAAGTCCGCTGATCGTGGGAGCGTAGGTATGTGCGTGACCCATGTGATGTGACTGTGTTCGCCTCCATTATTTGTGATGTTGTTATCTGTGAACTATTCCTGAGAGATTCGGAATATGTAATCCTTATGTACGTGATGTACCGGGATGGATAGCAGAGTATGTGTGCACCGCAGCTTAGTTCTCGGGGTGCTTGTATTGTATATTTATGATGTGAATAATATACACTTAATTAATGAGAACCTTCATGTTAATGTTGTGAAAATAATTACGGTATTGTTTCGAGAAAAACATAACGGGTTAGCTGATAGATTAATATATTGCATATTGAGCATCTGAGTTTACGTTAAACCCCTATTTCATTACGAGCATTATAATGTAAATAGAACCGAGTAATAAGGGTAGGACCTATGATAGTCTAGCTAGATATGATGTCACTTAGCTAGTGGTTGGTGTCGTTATAGATGGGTACTTACGTTAGGAGTGCACAGTTAGACGAGAGGTGAGAATATCATGTGAGTGCACGTCCTAACATGTACTTTGCATTTAATGTTTTAAATGTTTTTAAAGCACTTGCAGGTTTTTAAAAATATCTCCACATTCGGGCTCTGACCCGTTTTCTTTCAAATCTTTTTCTTGTAAAACCACTTTAGGTGCCCAGCCACATGGACACCATGCATAGGATACTCATTCAGGTGACGAGCTGTAGTTGTTTGTGGAAGCTACAGGGATTTGCTTGTAGACGCTTCTATCATTTGGATTCCTGATTCAGTATTCATCAGTTGTAGGGCATGTTGCCCATTTCTATTAGAGACATCTTTCCATTTCAGTTTCAGACTTTGTCATGTATTGATTCATCATTCCTTTATTTATTTCAGTTGTGGGATTTGTAGTGAGGAGTTTTCCTCCAGACTTTATTTACATTATGTGATGGTTATTATTTTTACTTCAGTATGGTGAATGGTGTTATTTATTTCTTCATTACACTTGTTGCATGTTAATCAGACTTAAATTAAAATTTGGCAACTTACTTTTTAAATACTAGGTGGTTAGTAATCATTAAAATGTTTTCGACAGTGATGCTATTAACTGGACCAACTTGGCATTTTGAATTAATTTAATAAAGGAGTAGCTACCCTGTATTTAATTAGTCGGGGTGTCACAGGGCCACCTAGGTCCACCCCGATTTCTAGGGTAGTTGATGTATATAAAGCCAGGCTTCATGAACAAGCGAAACATATGTGCCTCCAATAAGAAGAAAATGCTCACCTACATACGCGACTTGAAAGGATGGAGAGATATCTCCAAAGGGCCACTGGAAAATGTCATACTAGGACTCCTAGTCCTTAGGCGAGCAACACTCGCAGCTGAGGGAGGATCTCAAGGCATGATCAACAGAGAACTGAACATGACAGGTCAGAGCGTGGACGAGCAGAGCATGGCCAACAAGAAAGACTCCACACAAACAATGATCGGTAGAATGAGGACATAAGGATTCTAGTTCTTAGGAAGATGGACTAGCATCCAGCTCACTGAAAAGCCAGATCCACTAGAGAACTAGCCAGGAGATCTCTTAACACTCAGATGAATCCCCCTTTTTCAAGGGAAATCGAGCAGGAGGAGCCCATGAAGAAACTTGTTGTCCCTGGGTTCAAGGTCTATGATGGGAAAACATACCTTATTGACCATGTCAAGCAATATCGGCAGGCAATGACCTTATGGATCCACACCAATGCACTTCTGTGAAGGAATTCCCCTTGTAGTCTACATGATGTATCACGAAAGTGGTTTGAGAGGCTTGTTCACACGTTGATTACACTACAATAAAAATCGTAAATGGTCTTGAAAAAGGGGCCACGGCCCAAAGTCGTGACTACATGCAAAATGAGCATGACCAATTCAAAGACCCAGTGTGGTCATGGATCGACTTGTAGGTGGTCACGGCCTTTAATCGTGACTCTCAGGGTCAGGGCTCACAACCTTGACCCAGCCGTGACCATTATGGCACCAAGTTTCCCGCCAAGTGTGGTCACTAATGGGGTCACGGCTCATTGTCATGACCAGGAACACAAATACACACCACTATCGTCACGACTTAGGACCGTGACCATTCTTAGGAGTAAGTCATGGCTTTAGGCCATGACCATGGTCTTGTTTACATGCTGACGTGTTAAAAATAAAGGGGTCACGTCGTAGGGTCACGGCCCTAAGCCGTGACCATTATCTTTATACTTAAAAAACACAGAACATGTTTTCATTTCCTTCGAAAACTTCTAAATAACTATTTCCCTCCCTCTCTTCGATAATTTCCTTTCTCAAGCTCTCTCATTTTCTCAATATTAAAGTTAATCCGAACCCTTGTTTTTATTTCACTGTGTGCATGTATTTTTGTGTATGTGTGTATATGTGTATGTATATATGTGTGTATAATCTCAAACCCTTATTAATTATTTCATTGTGTGTGTGTATTTACAAACCCTTGTTATTTATTTATTTATTTATTTATTTCATTGTGTGTGCGTATTTCTGTACGATGAGTTACACGGGTCATCGTAGATTTTTGCTGACCAGTCACCCTTTCAGGAATGACAAATCTAACTTTTATCATATTGGTCATGAGCGTCGGATGCAACCTGCTCGACTTTCTGGTCAGAAGATCGAGGAGAAGGAAAAAACTATAACTATGAGGAATAGGTACGTAGGAAAACACCCCAAGTTTGTAAACCTGAAGTGTAAATAAAGGGGAGATCCTAACAACCCTATTAAAGCAAAACCGTGGTCTAGGCGATCAATTTTTTTTTTTTTTTTTTGTATTGGAAAGATCATCGTGTAAGGCATGTAATTGATGTGATGCACACAGAGAAGAATGCTGCATAACATCTGATAGGAACATGTCTGGGTGGATCTCATTCCAAAGATGGAGAGCGGGACCGCCGAGATCTACAGGATATGAAGCTAAAGAAGACAATCTGGTTAAAAAATGATCCTACAACAGGAAGAATTTATACCCCTTCTGCTGCTTTCACTTTAACTATTAATGAGAAGAAGATCCTCTTAAACACGTTGTTTAACTTGAAGACTCCAACTGGTTATTCTGGTAAGTTACGTAGGGTCGTTAACTACCAAGCAAATGACTTAAAACAGTGCAAGTCTCATGACTGGCATGTAATCATCTAATTAATCCCTCTGTTATTTCGACATTGCTTCTCTGAACACAAAGATCTCTGTCGGACAATTATGTAAATCAGTGTGTATTTTACCCTAGTTTGTGCAAAAGTGATAAACAGAAGGCACATTAGAGCTGGAAAATCAACTTTAGCTGAGGTAGTTTGTGCATTAGAGAAATATTTTCCTACATCGTTCTTTGATATCAGCATCCACTTGTTTGTGCATTTATGCGATGAAGCTTTATTATGTGATCCTGTTAGGTATCGTTGGATGTATCCTTTTGAGCCTTGTGATAACTTTACTTTTGTGTATCGTTGTTGAAAGCCAAGTTAGTCAAAATCCTCAAATACCTACAAAATAAAACAATCTAAAGTGTAGCGGTATCCACTTTCAAGGATGTAAGCTAGAGACAAATTCAATTGTAATTCACTTTTTATTTTCTTTTTGTGCTTTTTACTTTTTCTACTTTTTTTAACTTTTTCAATGTTAAAACAATTGGATGAGGTGATGATTTAAACTAAAGTAAACTAAATGTGATATGATAAAAACTAACTAGAAAGTTACTAAAATGAAAAATAAAGTCTAGCACTAAAATAAGAGATAAAGTGAGGTAAATAATTGTGAGAACAATCAAGGAATGGGATTACATCACAAATTTTAGTTATTCTAATTAATTAATTTAATTATTTGAATTCTCCCAAATTAATATCAAAATTACAAACCAACTCTCGTTGCAAGTGTAATTATAATAGTAATCTTTTAGAAAATTAAGTTTAACACCCCACAACTCTTAGAAAAATAGATCTACACTCCTTTTAATTAATCACCCGCTAGGATCGATCGATTAAAATTTATGTAAATCTTAGAAAATAAATTAGAGTTGAAATTCAAGTTATAATACCCCACTTAAGAAACCTCTATCTCTAGTTCGAATCTAAAATGAGTAGTATAACTAGAATTTCGATTTTCTCTCGAAAATCATTTCCTCTCTCTCGAGGCGTAAATTTAAGGGTGAGGGGTCAAAATTAACATTCAAAGGGACTTTTCAAGTAATTAAACAAATAAAAATAAAATAACATCAAATAAGGGTCTTACCCCACCCCTTAAAAGGGGATTTAGCCTAACATGATATGAAATATGACAAATTAATAATCAAAGGCATAAAATAAATGAGAAGAGAAAAGAACAATCAAACCCCAATCTCTTGATGCTTAATTGATCTTCAATCCATGGGTTGAAATTCACATCCCTTAATTTGAATGATTCAAACACAATTACATCAAGAATCTCACTCAATTTAATCCTCACAACAATTTATTTTCTCCTCACTATCTAAAAAATAATAAAATACAAATTTTAATCTAAAACTACACTAAAATGGTATTTTCTCTCTCTACCAATTCCTATCTAAAAGCTTCATGTTATCAAATGGGGTCTTCATCTTCAATATATAGTAGACACATGGAGAATGGGGGTATTTTTGGAAGAATTAAGGTGCAAGAGGTTGTATAAGGTGTGGGTAAGGGTTAGTTTAGGAATTCATAGATGGTGAATGTGATTTGGGTGTGAGGTCATGATAGTGGGGAGAATGAGGGTATAAAATCTGATTTGGTATAAGGGTTATTTTGGGTAATGGTTAAAATATATAGTTGGGGGGGCATTTTGGGTATTAGGGCTAAATGGGTTAAGATTTGGCACATCGGTTTTTATTTTGGTTTTGGTTTTAGTTTGGTTTAGAAATTGGCAGGTGGAAACAAATCGTGGCTTTGGAAATGGGTATAGCATGAGATGGTTTGGAGGTATGAAATGGAAATGAATTTTGGGTTGTGGCTTTGGGTTTGGATTTGTCTACGGGTTAAAGAAGGTTGGTGCCGGCAGGAGGGTGTTCCACCGGTTTCGAGTTCTAGCGCCGGAGTTGGGGAAAAGCTGGTCGGCGGTTTGGATTCGTCGGAGTTGATGGAGAAGGCTGGCCGACGATGGGTTGTCGCCGGCGTTTGGGTCACACTAGTGGCTAAGCCGGAGTTGGTTTGGTCGCCGACAGTAGGGGTTGAGCGAGGTTGTCGACGCCGGCCTGGCGCGCCGGAGTTGGGGTTTGCAGTGGGGTTTCGGTATTGGGTCGAGAGTTGCAAGGGGAGAGGAGTATGTGCTGGGTTTGGGGTTATTGGTGTTTGGCTGTTTGTGGTTATGGAGGAGAAAGGAGAGAGTATGTAGGTGGAGAAGATGAAGTGGTCAGTATGTGGTGTGGTAGGGTGTATGGTATTTGGGTGTGTGTGAGTGAGTTAGTTAGGTGTCTGAGTGTGTTAATGTGTGTTTTATTTGGACACCTAAAAATAACACTTAAAAAAAAATTAAAAATCATAAAACTAAAAATCTAAAAATTAAATTCCTATTCTAAAAATAAAATAAAAACTCAAATTAAAAATAAAACTAAAAAAAAAAAAGAAATGAAATCAAAATAAAAAAATAAAAATCTATTACACTAAAAACTTAAATTCTAACTAAATGTAAAATCAAATAAAACTAACAAATGAAATCCTAAAACAAATCTAATACTAATAAAAATAAAACTAATAACTAATAAAAATAAAGATGAAATAAAAATATACTAATAAAATGTAAAAATAGTAAATAAAACCTAAAAATTCTAAATAAATAAAAAATAAATCCTAAAAATAAAATAACTCAAACAAAAAATCTAAAAAATATTAAAAAGGGCCAAAAAAAACACACACAGGCTTGGGGTGATGCTTTGGGCTAGGTTTAGGATCGTATTTGGTTACGGGAGAGGGAATTAACTCCATTTTAACTGCAAATTGCTTGGAAATATAGCTTTTGACACCGCAACTGCAATTAAGCCTGCATGATAAACGTTTAAGCACATAAAACCCATATTGTCGAGAATTAACAACTAAAGTAAGTCTATTCGGGGTATAAATTGTACAGTTTTGGGTGCTTATCACACCACCCCCAAACAGATCGTTGCTAGTCCTCGAGCAATAAGATAGAGAGAAAGAGAAAGATAAGTAACCAAAAGTGTACCACTTTCGCGGGCACTTGTGATTGCACTTAGCATGTGCAACAAGCCTTTAAACCTATAGGTTGCCCTACAGGACGAGTTGTGTCTCGTGAGGGTTTGCAGGGAATATACCCACAAAATTATTTATTTGCAAAAAGGCAGTCAATCTCTTACTAGACATAGAATAGTCGCACAATCCATCACATGAGAAATATTTTCATAAATACAAGCTAGAATGTGTAAAAGGATTTAGCTAAGTAAATACTCATAGCACATCCTTCCTAGAACTCAACGTGTGTAGTGTGAATCAGTCAAGACGGGTCGAGAATGATAAGAGTAATTCCAAGATTGCCTTATCGGAATCAACACTTCAACTTCAAATCTCACGGATATATCTATCTCAAACGAACTCTCGAGATTAGGGTAAGTGTATCGCTCTTGTGTGTGAGGAGGTGAGTAAATGTAAGCAAGTTCAAACATCTCACACACACATAAGAAAGAACGAACAGTTAGAAAGAAAATGATCTCATGAAAGAATGCTAATCACTATAGTGAGAACGTCGAGATATTCACCATGTCGACTTTCATTTTCCCGAACACCGATGGAAAATATGGATGATAATGGGTGATGGGAAATGAGATGGAATATGTGGGATGGGGTGAGGTAGGATAAGATGTATGTGTGAAATGATGGATGTAAAATGGATGGATATGCGATGTGTGAGAGTGTATAGCACTTGAAGAACAAAATGTCTTTATTACACAAGAACTAACTATAACTCTCTTTCTTTTCTTTTCTCTCTCTCTTTTTTTTTTACCAAGAATGAAGACATTTACATTTGAAATCACACTCTTTTATTTGAAATTGAAAGATGATAAGGAGATGATAGGTGATGGTGTGGGGAATATGGAAAAGCATGGGAATGTAATGGGAATATGATATGGGGAAAAGTGGTAGGTCAATGGATGAAAATCTAGTATTCGGGACAAATATCAAGACACGCATTTCTTACAACTCGAAAAAGATGTCATTCTCAGTGATCAAGCCAAAAATGAATGAAGAATAATGAGATCATATAACAATTTAAGTGCGGATCCAAAGGAAGTTAAATCAACTTGTGACTCGGAGATTGCGTAAGACACTCTGAAAGGGTGAAAGGCACTAATCTCACAAGCTAAAGTCTCTACTATTGATCCTTAAGGTTCTCTTTAGAATTGTAGTACTCCTCAACTCTAAACCGTAGTGACTTGATAAGTGCGCAAATTTTTGTTGAGTCTAGAAATTCATAGTGCAACATGCCTTGTTATGTATTATATAAGCTTTTAGAAAAAAATATTTTCTACCTTGATTCCTAGACTTAAAAAGATGGATGATTGAAAATTCACATCAATAAATGAGATGAAAGAAACTGCACGAAATTTTAAAAATCAGGTTTAAAAATCAATTTTTTTCAAAAGAGGTATGATTTTGATAAAATTCCCCACCCCCAAACAAAAAGGAACATCGTCCTCGATGTTAAGTAAATGATTTTCAAAATTGAGAGCATAAGGTAGGAAGGAGATTACCAGAATGAACCGCTAATGAAGTGGACAGATATCGCCAATAATAAACCTGAATAAGTGATAAGAGAAAAAATGTGTACAAGTCTATAAACATGATAAAGCATAGGGTGATGTGAAACACCACCCCCAAACAGGATGAGACTAGTACAAGAAACACGGGCTGCCTCCCGGTAGCGCTGAATTTAATGTCTTCAGCCAGACCGATGAAATCTCACCCTAAAGATAAGATCTATGAAAGTGCGGGGCGGAAGAAAAATCGGGTGATGAGAATCACCCCCAAACAAGACTGAAGTGTCAGTCTTGCTGGATAAAGGCTAAAGTTGTCAATGCACTGATATGGCAAAGTGCATCACGCGATGCAAAGCATCGGTGGACCATGGGTGGATGGGGATCAGGGTAATGGTGAAAAAGGCATGGGTGATTAAGCATCGATCACGGGCCTTGTTGAGCTTAAAGGTGAGGCAACTAGGGCCCTATAAGAATGGTGCTCAAGTTGATGAAGAAGGCAATATGGTTTGGAAAGTTTAATGGGGTGGGGCTCATGGGAAACACACGACCGTTCTATGAATGGGCGATGATAATGGTCGTGTCGTGACACACTAGGGAGCTGTTGAGAAAAATCTACACCACAAGAGAGTGGTGTGCATGGGGTAACAAGCTTGGTGTCACGGTGGAGAGTAGCACCAAAAATACTCTCATAGATGGTGGAGGAAGGTTTCAGGTGAGGATCTAAAAATGTAGATGGAAACATGAACTGTGTAAAATCAAGATCCAAACCAGGTGGTGGGGTGGAAGGAACAATGGGTGGGTTGGGTGGTACAAATGGTGAATCGGGTGGGATAAATGGTGGAGGAAGATGATCCAACTCAAGAGTGGGAGACACACACTCCTCATGAGGCACGGAGTGATCCACAAGGGAAATCGCAGGAGGAAGTGTGGAAATAAACGAGTGTGTGATCAACTTATCCACCATTATGTCGCCATCCGATGTGGTGAAATAGTCTAACGAGGCATTAAGATCCGAGATAGATGAATCAACATCAATATTCGGCTCAAGGGGAGCCAAATATGACGGGGTAGGATCCTGTAGAAGGGTGTCAACCAATAAAAAAAGTAAATTAAATAAAAATACTTTTTATTATGACATTCGAGAGGTGACTCGCAAGGGCCACCGCAGAAGTCCAAGATTGAGAAGTGCCACTGCAAGGGTCACTGCAACAATGACATTCGAGAGGTGCCATGCAAGGGCCACCGCAGAAGTCCAAGATTGAGAAGTACCACTACAAGGGTCACCACAGCAATGACATTCGAGAGGTGCCCCGCAAGGGCCACCACAGAAGTCTAAGATTGAGAAGTGCCACTACAAGGGTCACTGCAGCAATGACATTCGAGAGGTTCCCTGCAAGGGCCACCGCATAAGTTCAAGATTGAGAAGTGCCACTGCAAGGGTCACTGCAGCAATGACATTCGAGAGGTGCCCCGCTAGGGCCACCGCAGAAGTCCAAGATTGAGAAGTGCCACTGTAAGGGTCACCGCAGTAATGACATTCGAGAGGTGCCCCGCAAGGTGCACCACAAAAGTCCAAGATTGAGAAGTTCCACTGCAAGGGTCACTGCAGCAATGACATTCGAGATGTGCCCCGCAAGGGCCACCGCAGAAGTTCAAGATTGAGAAGTGCCACTGCAAGGGTCACCGAAGAAATGACATTCGAGAGGTTCCCCGCAAGGGCCACCGCAGAAGTCCAAGATTGAGATGTACCACTGCAAGGGTCACTGCAGCAATGACATTCGAGAGGTGCCCCGCAAGGGCCACCGCAGAAGTCCAAGATTGAAAAGTGCCACTGCAAGGGTCACTGCAGTAATGATAGTCAAGAGGTGCCCCGTAAGGGCCACCGCAGAAGTCCAAGATTGAGAAGTGCCACTGCAAGGGTCACTGTAGCAATGGAATTCGAGAGGTGCCCCGCAAGGGCCACCGCAGAAGTCCAAGATTGAGAAGTGACACTGCAAGGGTCACTGCAGTAATGACATTCGAGAGGTGCCCCGCAAGGGAAACCGCAGAAGTCCAAGATTGAGAAGTGCCACTGCAAGGGTCACTGCAGCAATGACATTCGAGAGGTGCCCCGCAAGGGCCACAGCAAGGGTCACCGCAGCAATGACATTCGAGAAGTGCCCCGCAAGGTCCACCACAGAAGTCCAAGTTTGAGAAGTGCCACTGCAAGGGTCACTGCAGGAATGACATTCAAGTGGTGCCCCGCAAGGGCCACCGCAGATGTCAAAGATTGAGAAGTGCCACTACAACGGTCACTGCAGTAATGACTTTCTAGAGGTGCCCGGCAAGGGCCACCGCAGAAGTCCAAGATTGAGAAGTTCCACTACAAGGGTCACTGCAGCAATGAAATTCGAGAGGTGCCCCGCAACGGCCACCGCAGAAGTCCAAGATTGAGAAGTGCCACTGCAAGGGTCACTGAAGCAATGACATTCGAGAGGTGCCCCGCAAGGGCCACCGTAGAAGTCCAAGATTGAGTAGTGCCACTGCAAGGGTCACTGCAGCAATGACATTCGAGAGGTGCCCCGCAACGGCAACCGCAGAAGTCCAAGATTGAGAAGTACCACTGCAAGGGTCACTGAAGCAATGACATTCGAGAGGTGCCCCGCAAGGGCCACCACAGAAGTCCAAGATTGAGAAGTGCCACTGCAAGGGTCACTGCAGCAACGACATTCGAGAGGTGCCCCACAAGATCCACCGTAGAAGTCCAAGATTGAGAAGTGCCACTACAAGGGTCACCGCAACAATGACATTCGAGAAGTGGCCCGCAAGGTCCACCACAGAAGTCCAAGTTTGAGAAGTGCCACTGCTAGGGTCACTGCAGCAATGACATTCGAGAGGTGCCCCGCAAGGGCAACTGCAGAAGTCCTAGATTGATAAGTGCCACTGCAAGGGACACCGCAGCAATGACATTCGAGAGGTGCCCCACAAGGTCCACCGCAGAAGTCCAAGATTGAGAAGTGCCACTGCAAGGGTCACTGCAGCAATGACACTCGAGAGGTGCCCCACAAGGGCCACCGCAGAAGTCCAAGATTGAGAAGTGCCACTGCAAGGGTCACTGCAGCAATGATATTCGAGAGGTGCCCCACGAGGGCCACCGCAGAAGTCCAAGATTGAGAAGTGCCACTACAAGGGTCACTGCAATAATGACATTCGAAAGGTTCCCCGTAAGGGCCACCGCAGAAGTCCAAGATTGAGAAGTGCCACTACAAGGGTCACTGCAAAAATGACATTCGAGGGATGCTACCGCAATGGTCACTGCAGAAATAATGTTTGAGAAGTACCCCGCGAAGGGTCACTGCAAAAATGTTATCCGAGAAGTGACACTACAAGGGTCCCGACAGAAACTCATATTGAGAAGGAACCCACCCAGGATGGACAGGATGAGGGAGTGGCTACCATGAGCAACTCCTCATTATGAAACCTCATTCTTTAAAAGAACAACAGTATTAACACTTTGGTTTCTTGTACAGGTAGCCTAGTTGAGCAGGCAGGGCTCAAATAGGCCAGTTGGGACCTCCTGGGAGTTTTGGCTTGGCGGCTGAGGGACAAGGTATGTTGAGAAAGCTCAACCACTTAGCACTATAGGATTGAGAGAATACTAGTAGGAAGACCCAGAAGTCACTCAAGACTACACACACTTCACACTTGGTCACAGGTGAAGTGAGCAGACAATGAGCTGGCTACTCACAAGAAATAAACTCTTTATAAACAAATGACTTTTCCAGAAGAGGGGGTCCTTGAGGTCCCTATCAAGAAAAACAATAATTTTAAGAGGGGTTCTTAAGGCCTCCTCTCTCAAGATTTGCAAAATTGCACCACAAGTTACCGTTTCAAAAGATAATTACCAAATTTGATATCTTGTCTTCATTATAAGACATATGTGCTTTTTGACTTTGGTTGGAAACAGGTGGCGCCTGCAGAAGGGGACAGGCAAGGCTGCCTGCAGGTAGGGACAAATGGTACACTTCAGACAGTGTTCCCCAGCAACCCTCTCAATTTTGGCGCCCAAAAATTCCAACTCAGCCCTAATGCCCTAGTATAAATAGACCTCTGGGCAAGGTCAATAGGAGACACAATTGAAATTGCACTGTTACTCTGTCAAAATCACACCAGACCTACCTAAGTATTCTCTCCCTGCTCATTCTCTTAGTGCTGAGTGCCTTGTTCCTTCACTCCGCACTGACAACCATCATTCCCAGGTGTTTCCCTTGAGAAAATTACTATTTTTGCTATGAAAGCTCATCTTCTTGTAGGAGTGAGTTGAAGGTTGAGTTCCATTATTACCAGAAGGAGAAGGTTTCTTGAGAAGTTGCACCTGAAGACCTTGAAGACCTTGCAGGCAGTGTCCATTGGAGTGGGTCACGCCTCACCCTTTCTAGTTATTCATAGACCCCAGTCTCATTACGCTTCTACATTTGGCGACTCTATTAGGGAGGGATTCTTATTTCAATGGACAAAGAAGGTTTCAATGTCTCTAAGCAATTGGTTTTTGAGGACACTCCATCTGGTAATGGAGCTCACAGTGACCAGACTACCCAGGAAGAAGTGGTGGTTATCGGAGTCAAGGCGCTTGCGCCTCAGGGAGGGTATACCAGTTCGCCGGCAGTGGCTCCAATGGCAGGTATGAATCTTATGGCAATGTTTTTTTACTTCTCGAAGCAAAATAATGTAAACCTATCAAGCTTGGGTCAAGGTTGTATGACACCAGCTGCTGCCCCTTCTGGAGAGGTAACCACCACTGTTACGATTCCGGCGGAGACGATTTTGTCCCGAAAGTGGCGCCGGAGCAGGCGGTGGCGCAATCAGGCTCGCCAGCTGCTAAGATCATATGTTTGGAGGAGTCACCCTCTAAGGCTATTACCATGGACGAAGTGAGGAAGCTACTCTCCTCCTCTCGGAGGGAGGGTCCCCACCTATATGAGGAGTTACAAGACCCCTATCCGCAGGAAGTAAATAAGAAGCCATACCCTGAGAGTTATGTCCCACCAAAATTTATCAAGTTCGGCGGAAGGGGGGAGAACCCTAGAGAGCACGTGAAGAGGTTCATCGAGTATTGGGAGTGCATGCTGGTGACAAGAACCTGAGATTGAGGGAGTTCTCTAAGACCCTCACTGGGAAGGCTTATACATGGTATTCCCATTTAGCGCCTAACATCATCCCTACTTGGGAAGATATGCACAGGAAGTTCCTTCAGAAGTTCTTCGTAGCGGAGGATGGTTTTACATTGAGACACCTAGCGCAAGAGGTCCAGAAGCCAGGAGAAGAGTTGATGCACTACATCAAGCGATTTGGCGAGAGGTCTTTAGACGTCCACGAGGATGTGGCGGAAGCCAGGTTACTACAGATATGCGTGGAAGGACTCTTAGAAGAGTACAAGTTGTACCTGATCAACGAAACTAGAGACAAAACTTTTAGAGAGTTCACCAGGGCTGTTAGCAACATAGCTATGATAATCAAACCAACGGCCCCGGGTTAGAGGATGCAAGTTCCACTAACTTTCGGGTGGTTTTAAGTTTCGAGGAGGCAAGCGGTTAACTATGTGGATGGGAGTAACAAAGGGAAGAAGGGAGGATGTGGGGCCAAGACTGACAGTACCGGCAATAAGAGAAAGTTTGGGGAAGATGCCCCACCGCCACTACCATGCAGCGTAGCTGAGGCTATGGATTCTTACCGCACCTTAGTACGAGAAGGTGTAGTAGGACCTCCTCACTTAAAAGGAGAAACCCCCACTGCAGCTGAGTAGGCCAATCCAAAGTACTGCGAGTTATACCAACGAGTGCAGCACTCTACCAAAGATTATTACTACTTGCGAAGGATCATTGGCGAGCAGATGGACAGTGGTACCTTGTAGATACCCCCTGTGGATGTTAACGAGAATCCACTTCCTGCACATCACTTTGGCACCGCCAACATGGTAGTTGCTTATGATGAAGAAGCTACCAGAGGTCTGATGGAGGGGGTGAGCGGAGATCAATTATGTGGGGAGTTGGTAAATCTATCACTAAGCAGACTTGAGCTAGAAATAAAGCATGAGGAGTGGTTCTTCACTCCAGAACGAGAAAATGGAAGTGGGGAAATTGAAGAAGCGACCCTCTCGAAAGGTGAGGTAGATGTCATTCTCGCCCTAGATGAGGGAGGGACCTCTGAGGCGGAATATGTCTGTAGTGCCCAGACGTATGAGGTGGACCTAGATTTCGAATGCGAGGCCATCGTAAGGAGCCCCAAGATCAAGTGGTTTTTTGACCAGATGGGGGTAAAGTACGATACAAGGGTGTCCATCACGAGGAAAGTCTTGGAGGTAGTGCAGCAGCGTGGAGATCTTTCGTTAAATTGGAAGGGGCAATCGGAAGGATGATTAAGAAGTATACTTCTGAAGTGGTGTTTTCAGAAGCAGATAGGTTGGTGCCTTACTTCCACAACCGCCCGCTGTATGTTATAGCTATAGTTAATGGAGTCTCATTCCCCAGGGCGTTAATGTACGGGGGAGAATCTATTAACATCATACCCATCAGTACATTGTATGAAACAGGAATTGACCAGGGGAAAGTGGTTCCGGTACCACTAGTAATTTTCGGATTCGACAATACCGAAATGCAGTCTATTGGATACATGAATGTGGGAATCAAGTTGGGAAATTTCACCTCCCATATCAAGTTCCATGATTTTATTGCTAACACTAGCTACCAATTACTCATTAGAAGGGTATGGATGCACACTCATGGTATAGTGCCTTCCACCTACCATCAATGTACAAAGGCAAACAATAGAGGTACATAGATAGTGATCAAGGACACATAGAGACCCTTCACCGTTGAGGAGGCCCGCCTAGTAAATGATGCCTTCTATACTGAGTTAGATGAGGAAAAAAAGGCCTCTGCAAGAAAGCTAGAAGGGATCAAGGTAGCCGAGGGAAGTGTTCCATAGAAGAAATCTGTTCATGACCGTCTGGGGGGGAGGGTGATTCCCCACATGGCAAAAGGCAAGAGGAAAGTAGAGGAGGTGGCTAGTGTAATACCCCGTATTTTTGGCGATATTTATTTTTGGGATTAATTAATTAAATGAGAATTAATTGGGAATTAATCCGGATAAAATACTAGCGAGATGTGAGTTGGTATTTGACTATATTGAGTATATATGATGATATATGAATATTGAATTATGAAATTGTCGTGAGATTGATATACAGCAATTTGGACATTTTATTGGGACACGGGTGACAGTCGCGTCAGGATATAATTATTTTAATTATAAAAGTGAATTTAAATTCCATTAACCGTATGGTCGTTTTGAGTGCGCCAACGCGTCCGGATGGGTCGAGATAGTCAGAAAACACTAGCCGGGGGTTTAGTTTGGGTCCTGGGGTATTTTTAGGCCATACCGGCAACATAAAGGGTATTTTGGTAATTTTGTATTTTTGGGAATTAAAAGTGACGAAAATTAGGAGTTTTTATCTGATTGGGAATTGACCCACTTAACCCATTCACAACCCATATTAACCTAGAAGGCTACGTAGGTTATTAGAATTAGGTTTTCTAATATTTTTCCCAAAACAAACCCTAGCCACCATAGCCATTGGAGAAGAAAGATTGGAGAGAGAGAGAGATAGAAGGGAATTCTGCAGAAAGAGAGAGAGAACTTCTTCAAATCGTCATCAAAATCAGAGATTGAATCAAGGCAAGTGGTTTAAATTACATTTTTATGCAGTAAAGGCTTCTACCATGCTCAGACTATCCAATAAATCAAATTGTTCTTGGGAGTTTAATAAAAACCCATTTTAATTGGACTTAGAACTTAAATTTTGAGAAGAAATTGCATGAAGAATCGTATAGAGATGATTACCCTGATGTTAATATATGTTGGATGTAACAAAAACGGATCTAATTTGAGTAAATTGATGATTATAAATTCTAGGGTTTATGTTCTTGAAAATTTGGGGAAAAGTGAAGAGACTTGATGATTTAATGATGTTTAGGATGAATTGATTCCTTAAAACACGTTAGTATGTGACCTTGTTATGTTTAGGATTGATTAGAGACCTTAAAACATTGTTGGGACGAATTTTAGAGGAATATTGAGGAGTAGAAATTGGTGAAAAACGAGATAGGATTTCTGGGCTTGAATCTGGTCACTCGTTAGAAGACCTACCCAGGTCGTTCGAACGAACTCGTTCGAATGAGCTTCTAATGAGTTGACAGTTTGGGGTTCTAATGAGAGAGATGTTCGTTCGATAATCTCGTTCGAACGAGATCTCGTTAGATAGCCCAGTTCGTTCGAACGAACTCTCGTTCGAACAGCCTCGTTCGAACGAGACTTCTAACGAGCTGGCAGTTTAGGCCTTTTTGGCCTGTTTTGATTTTGGGAATCCCGTAAACTTGTTCGAGGATAAACATAACACTCCTTTGGTGATTTATGGGTAGATTTGGAACATTTGGGTTATTATGAGAAGAAAATCTTATATAAGTGTGGATAGAATCAAATAGACATTATGAGCTGAGACGTGAGTGTCTACTACGACGTGAGAATAAATTATGGCGCGTATAAATATGGACCGGGATTATATAAGTTGTATATGTATTAAGTTGGTACGATAATGCGATAAGTACTACAATTAAACTACGGTGATTACTAAGATGCGTGTTTACTTAGTATTGATATATGATTTGTGTGTATGACATACCTACCATACTTGCTATCACGGGAGGTTGCGTTCGCTTAGGGCCCTCTAATCCTTGTGTTGCCCGAATTTAGACTAGTTACCTCGATGAACATAGGTCAGAGAAGGACTTATTGGGATGTTAATAAGTCTGCTGATCGTGGGAGCGCAGGTATGTGCGTGACCCATGTGATGTGACTGTGTTCGCCTCCATTATTTGTGATGTTGTTATCTGTGAACTATTCCTGAGAGATTCAGAATGTGTGATCCTTATGTACGTGATGTACCGGGATGGATAGCAGAGTATGTGTACACCACAGCTTAGTCTCGGGGTGCTTATATTGTATACTTATGTTGTGGAAAATATACACTTAATAAACTGGGAACTTTCATATGGTATTGTGTGTATAACTATGGAATAACAAAAGAGATGATCTATAATGAGTTGTATTACTTGTATGTGAGAACCTGAATTTACGTTAAGCCCCTATTTAATTGCTAGTGTTATAATGTTAATGGGAACCGAGTAATAAGGGTAGAACCTATGACAGTCTAGCTAGATATGATGTCACTTAGCTAGTGGTTTGTGTCATTTTAGATGGGTACTTACGTTAGGAGTGCACAGTTAGACGAGAGGTGAGGATTTCATGTGCGTGCACGTCCTAACATGTACTTTGCATTTAATGTTTTAAATGTTTTTAAATATCTCCACATTCGGGCTCTGACCCGTTTGCTTTCAAATATATTTTTTTGTAAAACCATTTTAGGTGCCCAGCCACAAGGACACCATGCGTAGGATACTCATTCAGGTGACGAGCTGTAGCTGTTTGTGGAAGCTACAGGGATTTGCTTTTAGACTCTTCTACCATTTGGATTCCATATTCAGTATTCTTCAGTTGTAGGGCATGTTGCCCAATTCTATTAGAGACTTTTCCATTTCAGTTTTTCAGACTTTGGCGTGTATTAATTCAGTATTCAGTATTTCGTTACTTATTTCAGTTGTGGGATTTGTTGTGAGGAGTTTTTCCTCCGAATTTATTTATATCATGTGACGGTTATTCTATTATTTTGTTATGGTGAATGGTGATATTATTCTTGCTTTAAATCTTTTATTGCATGTTAATCAGACTTTAATTAAAATTTGACAACTTACTTTTTAAATACTAGGTGGTTAGTAATAATAAAATATTTTCGACAGTGATGCTATTAACTGAGCCAACTTGGCATTTTGATTAAATTTCATAAAGGAGTAGCTACCCGGTATTTAATGAGTCGGGGTGTCACAGCTAGGCCTTCTCGAACCTGCAAGAAGGTGGTCTTGCCTAATGGGAAGATCATCTACCGCTTATAACGGTGTTCATGGGCGATGTTCTAGGATGAGAGTATCGACACGGCTTTGGAATGTTTTATTATTGATGAATCCCATATCGTTGAGCATATCGAGGAACTAGAAGAAGACCCAGAATGCATGCAAGATGGACTTAGAGAACAGCTACAAGAATTGGAAGAAATCAAGTTGGGGCCAGAAGGGGGTGAGAGTAGACCCATTCTAATCTCCAAGTGTCTAGAACCGAAGCAGAAGGAAGAGCTCATTAGGCTACTTAGGGAGTTCACTGATGTATTTTCATGGAAGTACACGGAGATGCCAAGAATAGATGCAGAAGTGAGCTCCCATGGATTGAACATCCTTCCCAATGCCCTTCCGGTAAGACAAGACACACGTACATACAAAGCGGACCTTGACTTGAAGATAAAAGATGAAGTGGAGAAGTTGTTAGCGACAAGGTTCATCAAGCCTATTCGGCACCCATATGGCTTTCCAGCATAGTGCCAGTGGCGAAGAAAGATAAGAGCCAAATCAGAATTTGTGTAGATTTTCGTGACTTGAAAAGGGCATGTCCTAAGGATGAATTCCCACTACCAAGTATAGACAACTTAGTGGACGCCACCGCGGGACATGAGATGTATGGCTTCATGGACGGGTATATTGGCTACAACCAGATTAAAATGGACCCTGCCAACACGGAGAAGAATGCCTTTCGCACACTGTTAGGGAACTTTCACTATACAGTCATGCCCTTCGGATTGAAGAATGTCGGGGCCACATACCAGCGGACCATGATGGAAATTTTTCATGACCTATTTCATGATATAATAGAATTATATGTGGATGACCTGGTGGTGAAGTCTAAGAAAGAAAGTAAGTATATTCAGGATCTCAGGAGAGTATTCGAAAGGTGTCGTCGGTATAAGATGAGGATGAACCCCTCAAAGTGTGCCTTTGGGATTACTGTAGGGAAATTCTTAGGTTTCGTGGTGAATAGACAAGGGGTGCAAGTGGATGCAGAGAAGATGAAAACCATTGTGATGATACCAGCGCCCAAGAGTCAGAGGCAACTTAAGAGCTTCCTGGGAAAGGTATCCTACCTCCGGAGGTTTATACCTGCACTGGCAGAAGTAACTCGTCCGTTCGCGCCTCTACTAAAAGACAAAGCCAAGTGGGTTTGGGGAGAGAGGCAGGAGAAAGCGTTTGAGAAGATTAAAGAAATCATAGCCTCTCTTTCCACGATGATTCCCCCCGAAGCCAGAGCACCGCTGCTGCTCTACCTCACTTCTACAGAGCGATCGATAGGGGCCCTCTTGGCGCAAGAGAAAGAAGGAGTGGAAAAGTTGGTGTACTACCTGTCAAGAGTAATCTCTGGAACAGAATCGAGATACACAAACGTTGAGAGACACTTCCTGGAGTTGGTATTTGTGGCCCAGAAGTTGAGACACTATCTTCAAGCCTTCATAGTTCACATAGTCACCAGGTGTGATCCCATCAAGTACCTCCTCGTGCGGACTATACTCATGGGACGAGCAGCAAGGTGGTTTTTGATCTTGTCAGAATATGATCTAAAATGTGTAGTGCCTAAGGCCATTAAAATCCAAGAAGTAGCAGATCTTCTAGCCCACTTCCCAAGTGGAGTTTTCGAACCACCTAGTGAAGAGCTACCTGGAGAGAGCTTTCAAGCATGCATGGCGGAGGAGGTGAAGAAGTGGTTTATGGAGTTTGATGGTTCCAGTGCTCAAGGAACAGGTGGAGCCGGCATCATACTGTCAGATGGGAAAGAAAAAATCACTCTTTCCTTCAAGTTGGATTTCAAATGCTCAGATAATGAGGCTGAATATGAGGCCCTCATCCTAGGGATGCTGGAAGCACTCAGAAGAGGGGTCATGGTATTGTGTATATGAGGGGACTCCAACCTGGTAGTGAGGAAGGTCAATGGGGAGTTTTCCCTTAAACACGCCAACTTAGCGCCCTATAGACACATCATCCAAAGGCTACTGGGATAATTCTTAGAAGTAACTGTGGAGAGACAGGCACGAACAATGAATAGGCACCCTGACGCACTTGCCACCATAGCACAAAAGTTGGACATGGAGGAGTCAGAAGCGACCATCACAGTGAGGCGGAGAACGGTACCCACTACCGTAAAATCTTTGTTCCCAAGTAACGAGCCAGAAGATTGGAGGCATCTGGTGGAGAAGCAACTTGAAACTAGAGAAGGGATAATGAAAATGTTAGAATTAGCCAACTATCATGTGCTGCAAGGAACTCTTTACTTCAAGAGTTTCGGATGGTTTCTGGCAAGGTGCGTCGGCGAGAAAGAAGCCAAGGAGAGGTTAATAGAAATGCACCAAAAGCACTGCGGAGATACTGATGTTCCTCTTTATAGACGACTGCAGCGAGGCGGGTATTATTGGCCTGCTATGAGCGCAGAAGCGGCCCGCTTGCAACAAAGTTGTTCAAAGTGCTAGACTAATTTTTACCAGCTCATGGAGGCTAACTTTGTGGAAGCCTTCGAAGATTGGGGACAGTCGTACCTAACATATCTGAGAAATGGAGAGTTGCCCGCCGAGAGAGCGGATGAAATTTACCTTAGAAAAATAATAGCTCGTTTCTACTTGGTCTAAGAAGAGTTATACAAGAAGGGATATAATGAGAAGGCATTAATGTGTGTAGCCAAAGAAGACGCGGAGAGAGTGCTGAAAGAAGTTCATGAGCCCTCCCACATGGGGGCGCCAAACTGTATGATCAACTGATGACGCTGGGATACTACTGGCCGACCATGGAGGTTGATTCCATCGGGTATGTGAAGAAGTGTAGAGCATGTAAAGTTCACGGGAACATGGTGCACGCTCCTTCTGTCAGTTTTCAAAGCTTGGCAGCTCCTTATCCCTTCCATACATGGGCGTTCGACCTGGTAGGAAAGATAACCCCAGCATCTCACGACAAGGCTTTTGTCATTGTGGCTTCAGAATTGTACACCAAATGGGCGGAAGTTATTCCTTTAAGGAGAGTCACCGCCCAAGTGGTAACCCAGTTTATAAAGGAATATATTATATGCAGGTTTGGTATACCCAAGGTGATCTTAACGGATAATGGGAAGCAATTCGTATGCAAGGAGATGGCTCTCCTCATAGACAGGTATAAGATTGTGCATAATACCTCAACCATATCCTACCCCAAGGGCAATGGACAAGTAGAGGCTACCAATAAGACCCTGATAAACATTTTGAAGAAAATGCTAGAGGACATGCAAGGAGCATGGGATGAGAATTGAGTATGGTGTTATGGGCTTATCTTGCTTCGAAAAGAAATCCAACAGGGTTCACTCCCTTCTACCTAGTATATGGGACCGAAGCTGTCCTACGAGTGGAACTGGCGGTACCTTCAGCCATAATTTCTCTTAGCAATGGGCTCATCCCTGAACCAAGGCACGTGTAGATGGAGGCACTGGACGAGCATAGGGACAAGGCGAGAGAGAATTTAAAAGTCTACACTCAGTAACTGTCCAGGGCCTACCAGAACTTAGCCAAGCCTAGAGAGTTCCAGGTGGGAGATTTAGTCCTGTGAGCATCAACTCACCATCTCCGTAGCATTTCGGCATCAAAATTCAAACCTAACTGGGAAGGCCCCTTTGTCATCAGAGGAGTGGGGAAGTCGGGCTACTGCCAAATATCAGAACCTAAGAGTGATTGCCTCCAGTACATCAACTGCAAGTGGCTGAAGAGGTACTATGCTTAGTAACAGCTAACAAGTTTTGTTTGTCTTTTGCATGTCTGTAATGGATTTTCAGAATTGCTCCTATACCAGAAAAGTTTTTTTTGTAATTTTTTTTAGAGCAATACCACATTGTAAACAGCACACATTATTGATGCTTGATTTGTTTCCTCATCTATATGTATATACATAAATATATATGTACTCCCTACTAAGTTAGAAGAGAGTACACGAAAATCAGGAACTCTGCCCACTACACTTGAGAGGTAAATCCACCCTAAGAGAAAGTATACCGAGCAAAGTCCCCCAGATATAAATTAATAGAAAATATAGAGGGGGTCAAATTCCTCCGCTTTAATATTTCAAAGAACAGTGGAATTCTTAAAGAGAATATAGAGCAAGGACCCCAAAGACTAAGGGCAAGCTAATTCAAATAGTTTTCAATAAAACAAAACTTTCGAGAAAGGGATAGGGGTCATCCCCCCTCCTCTCCAACCTGCCCTTAGGAATGCAAGTAGTAATATGCAGGAATACCCCTACAGACAGGAGGGGCAATCCAAGACAGTAACATGCAAATACCTCACAGCTACAAGAGGAGCATTTTCAAAAAAAATATATACAATATATATATATATATATATATATATAATTAACTTTTCATATTAATGCAAGTACCCCGCAGCATATGGGGCAGCCATCAGTAGACTAAATGCTCACAGAAATTAGAGGAAGTGATATAAAACAAACACCCACAGTGTAAAGGGAGAACAAGGGAAAAGAAAAGTGCAGAAGAAAAGAAATGTCTCATCCATCAAAGATCAGTGATGTACACCTAACATTTTGAGCATTACAAAGCAAGAAGTAGTCTATCCGCTAGAAACGACAAAAAATAAATCATCACGAGCGATGGCACCGGCATACGACGGACTAGCCTCCCGCAGAAACTCTTCCTCCAACCTGATGAATTTAGCCTCGTCTTCCTCATCGCCAGACTCGAGTCTGGCAAGCTTCACCTGCAGTAATGCGATCTGATTCCAAATTCTCGTGGCCTCAGCCTGCCGCTGCTCAACTCTAGACTGTCGGGAAGTGTGGAACCTCACCATCTTACGAAAAGGAACACTCCAAAAGGGGAGAACTCCTGTATCAAGCCAATCTAAATGAAAATGATAGAACTGCTGCAAGTTGCCGAGAGCATCCAAGAATAGTGAAATAGAAGAGCTAGTCAACTTAGCAGGGGAGGTAGCCAAAAACTCATGAACATGGCTGTCAAGAGCTTTCAGGTTGAAGGCCGTGAGATTGTCAATCTGAAGTATACTCTGAGAAGTGAATGTCTCGAGATGGTGCTCTAAGATGAGATCCAAGAGCTGACGCTCATGTGTCCTGAATCGTCCTGGTAACTCCTCACTCCATACTATACCCGCAATAATCGCAGCATCCTCTACTTCACCATCACCGTTGGAGTGGCGAGATCCTACCTTAGAAGGGAGGAAAGAAGACTCTCCACCAGAATCAACGTCACCGACCAGGGGAGTGCCTTAGAATTATGATCTCTCTCCACAGCCATCCCACTGTCAGACTCCATAGTCATTGGAGTACTCTCATGCACCTGGAAACAATGAGACAAAGGTGAAATGAGAATGCTTGCATAGTATACGCAAGAAGAAAATAGGGGAATAGTAAAAATAGGGGGTATGCTAGTTTAATACTTCTCTCACAGTGGTCCCACTACCAGATTCCACAGTCATCGGAGTACTCTCATACACCTGGAAACAATGAGACAAAGGTGAAATGAGAACGCTTGAACAGTACACGCAAGAAGAAAAGAGGGGAATAGTAAAAAAAAAAGGGGGGGTATGCTAGTTTAATACCTCTCTCGCAGTTGCCCCACTGCCAGACTCCACAGTCATCGGAGTACCCTCATGCACCTGGAAACAATGAGACAAAGGTGAAATGAGAATGCTTGCACAGTATACGCAAGAAGAAAAGAGGGGAATAGTAAAAAGAGGGAGTATGCTAGTTTAATACCCCCCTCGCAGCCATCCTACTCTCGGACTCCACAAATATCGGAGCAACTTCATCGGACTCCATAGCCGTCGGAGCAATCTCACTCACCTAGAAATAATGCAACAAGGGCAAAGATGGGAATGCTTGCACAATTTAAACAAAATAATAAAGGCATAAAAAAATGAAATAAGGGAGGTGGATACCCTTATACACTGTACCTAGATAACGCCCTCTATAACGGTCAAAGGAGGAGGTGCGGGGGCTCCCACAGGGGCCGTCACACTGGACAATGCTCCTATGGGGGCTGTCTCAGCGACCAGTGCTTCTGAAGAGGTGGCCCCAGTCTCAGGTTCTCCTAAAGGGGCTATCTCAGTAACCAATGCTCCTAAAGAGGCTACCTCAACATCAGGCGCTTCCGTAAGAACAACCTCAGCAACGACTGTCGCAATGGACAGGTGAGGCTGCGGAGGAGAAGAAGGGGGAAGAGTTAGTAAATCACCTACCTCACGCATAAAAAAATATCTCAATTAATATGGGGAGAAAGAAATTCCTCAAGGGAATAGAAAAGATAGCTACCTAAAGGGGCGAGATAATAGGGCAAGCGGGCCCGTGTATAGGGGCTGCTGAGAGACAATAGCAGGAGCCGCCATCGAAATAGCACCAAGGGATAACTGCAACAAAGGAGAAAGAGGACTACGATAAGTACAGACCGGATAGAGAAGAAATCTATAACTAAGCAAATATGAAAATACCTAGGCCCCATCCAGAGGGGAAGAGCGAAAAAGGACGATCGGCGCAGCACGGGCTGTGTTGATAGCCTACAAAGAATGAAGACGTGTTATTCATTACATAATCGAGGGGAAAGATATTCGATGCTCGAATGGAAAAGGCCTAACCTAAAGTGTAGGCTCACTAGTTGAGGCCACAGTAAATATTGGGCCGCAAGAAATTGCCTGAACCAAGGGTCTCCCGTCCATATATACGCGTACTCGGGGGATAGAAATCCTCCCCGAAGAGGACATACTGGGGATAGTAACATCAGGTAAGGGAAGAGTCCATCCCTGAGAAGAAAACCCAAAAGCCGTTAGATCCTGTTACCGAAAGAAAACAAACATTCAAAAAATAATAATAATACATACCTTAGATAAGGAGGTACTTAAGGGCTCAACTGTAGAAGTGCCCACCGCCGAAATAAGAGAAGATAAAGTGGCAGCGCCAGAAGACACAACCCCCTACACATTGTAAATGGGTAAGTAAAAGGAATAAGTAAAGAGAAAAGAGGGCAATGAAAGTTTTTGAAAAGGGAGGGGTATACCTGAGCCGAAGAAGAAGTCACGAAAGTGGACCTGGTGCCGGTAAGGTGTACAGATGAAAGCTGTAGGAAAAAGCCAGCATACACAACCAAAATGTAATGGGAATATTAACAAATTACATTAGATGGTAAAAGAAATAAGGAGATGACAAACCTCTCTAAAAAAGCCTCGGGAAGAAATGAGCATGGAGTTCCTCTCCCGCTGAAAAGGCGTCAGTCCCAACGGGGGAGGAGGATAACTACTTGCCTAAATGGAAATGACCCGCAAATATGACAGAATACTTTCCTTAACAAATAAAATAATGAGAGGGAAGAAATAAAAAAAATCTATGTATCAAATTTCCAATGAAAAGGAACACTTACCGTAGCAAGGCGCGTAGTCTGGCCATAAGGGAGATGTCGGGTAGTGGGGATAACTCCCCCAGAAGAACGGGATGCCTCATCATCACTAGAAGACTCTCTCGAGACTGATAACAAAGCATAAGTGTCAGTAGTGCTTTTGCTATGGAAACCTAGGTCGCCCATATCACCCGAAGAAGAATTATGGTCGTCATAGGAAAGAGTGCTTCCATAATCAACTAGTTCCTCTTCCAATGAAGGGGAGGGGGATCCAGGAGGTGAAACTCCGAGAGAACTAGTTCCACTATGTAAATAATGTCGTAATATAGTACCTTCTGCAATGGGAATAGATGCGACCCCCGCCTCTCGGGAAGAAAGGGCTGAGTCTCCGTAACCTTTCTTTTTCATAACTTTATATGTCCCCTCCACCCCAAGATCATCAGTATCGGATTCTTGGTCCACTATGGAGGGGGCAACCATGCTGTCACCATTTTTTTCTTCTTCTTTGCAGCCTGGGTCCTCACGGGAGAAGGGGGAGGAGAAACGGTAGAAGTAGAAACGAAATTAGACACGTCTGTGTCGGGGTGCCTCCTTTTGCTTGTGGTAGAAGTACTCACTTTCCCTCTGCTTTTTGGTTCGCTTCTAGACTTCACAGGGGGAAGTTCAGCCGGCAGGGGCTAAAGTGACTCGTCAAGAAGAGGCTTAACTAAAATGGGAGTGGCCTGTTCCAAGGGTGGCGTGGAAGTGGTACTGAGAAACCAAGGATCTTTCTGCGTCCGCCTTACTAAAAACTGGGCTTTAGTATATTTAATTGGGTTAGTCTCATGAGGGGGACCAACTACACATTCTTGGATAAGACGAACTTGCCGCTGCCAAAAAAGGAACCAAGATGAAGTAAACGAAGGATAATAATCGCGGGAAGGCACATAGAGACCACCTAAACCACTGACCCTACGGAACAATCCCCGAAGAGTGAAGCTAGCACACGCCTCTAAAAACGCCTCAGAAGGATCGCTATAGGTAGGAAGAGGAGGAATGTGAATGCCTTGATCATATACAAACTGTCGTCTTGCCCTCTCGGAATGATAAGATTCAGCACGCGGACCTAACTTGGTCTAGGAAGGGAGGTGGCATGGCAAGAGAATCATCACCACATTAATATGAGGACAGGTGGAAACAAACCCCACTGCTGAAGGGCAATAGAAAGTCCCGCCATCGCCAGGGAAAGAAAGCCAGCTGAAAGTTCCCCCAGAGCGCTTAGTATAAGGCCGAAACTGAAACTCCTCAACATCATCAATCAATATTCCCAAAGATCTCTTCGGAATTTTCTTGTGCCATCGGAGAAGTCGCGCAGCATCGCTATGACAAGCGTGAGTCCTTTGAGTGAAGTGGGGGAAATGCTCAAATAAAAAGGCCATCAGGAGAGCGGCATTTGTATAATTAGCAACATCATACCGATCGCAAGACCTCTCTACATCTATATGTGCTCGGTCCATCCAGGTGTAAAGAGATCCCAAAGTCAAGGTGGCCATAGGTATTGACCTGCCACGTGATAACCGCACAGCTAATCTAAAAAGAAATTCACGAGGGGAATCTTTAGGCTTACCTGGAAGAAGGAACCGAGTCAGAAATGTAACTAAGAAAGCGACCAAATGACAAGGAGAATGGAGCTTGGGACCATCCTGGGTTCTGGGGGATGCACGGGAAGTCTCCCCTTCTGCAACTGCTCTAAATATCTGAACCAGTAACTTTGCCATTTGGCAAAGGAATGCTTGGAATGACCAGTTATATTTATAGCTACATACTTTGAGCACTCACCGAGAGCTGACTGTAGCTCCCCCACCATCTCCTTCTCTAAAGAATCCTCGCAGTCATCAGAAAAAACATGTTGCCCGAGGAAAGGAAGAGCATACAATTCACATACATCCTCTAGAGTGACAGTAAATTCACCCCAGCCCGTGACAAATGTGTGGGACTCCATACTCCATCAAGATAATAAAATATTGAGTGAAGAAATATGCTTAGATATGGTGCAAGACTTTAGGCTGCTGATGGCGGTAAAAAGACCCACCTCCCTAAGGATAGCCGCATAATCAGGAATGCTCAGAACATAGTCAACCCAACTATCCTTCTCCTCCGTGGGACCCCCCGTAGCTTTAGTTTCAATATTGGAATAAGGAAAGTCACCACGGTCGACACGGACTCGAAGAATGGAGTCTGGGGAAATAGTAGGGAAATTAGCAGACTCACTTAACCCCACATGAGAACGCTCGAGAACAGTGTCAGAAATTTTTTCCCCAAATTCAGAAAGTGAAACCATGAAGTTGTCAGCAGGACCAAAAAAGGAGCACGACGATAAATACCAAAATCTCACCCTTGGCGAATGCGCATATAGTTCTTCCATGCCTGAGAAGAAGATGGCGTAGCTGATGAACTACCAAGAGTCATGGGCTCAAGAAAAGAGCTCATCTTGGTAAAGACTCCAAGTGAGGGATCCTGGGTGTCCCCCTTCGCAAAAAAAGAAGGGGAAGTGGTAACCCCCGTAAAAACATCAAAATGTGAGGAATCCCTGGCCAGTGGCATACTTCCCATAACGCCAATAATTGGCGAGACACCCTGGGTCGTGGAACCCTCGAAGCAATAAAAGGGAAAGACCCCCTCACCTGAAACAATTTGAAAACTGCGTATTTCCCCAAACGCAACATGGCCAACCGAGGAACCGTCAACAACACACGGGGTCGAGACACCCCCAGTCGCCGCTAGTTGATTTGGCGAGGAACCCTTGGATGTGTAACAAAAGGGACCCCCCATGTTTAGCGCAAAGTGCGAGGGACCAACATCAACATAAGTAGATGTCGAGACACCCTTAGAGTTGGTGTTGGCAGGCGAGGAACCATCCTTATCACCGCTGGCAGTAGGCCCCCATTGATAAGTGTCGAGACACCCAAAGAAGAAAAACCAAGTGGCGAGAAACCCCTTGTAATACTTCCAAATACCTAGACACCCCCAGCCATTAATGATTGACTCGGCGAGGAACCACTCATATCTAGGGCAACGCGCGAGGAGCCACTGCCAGTACTAGCACACATCGAGATACCCTGACCCAAACCAAATTGTAAGTCCTCAGAACACAAGGTCTAGATACCCCTGCCTAAAGCAACTTGGGGGTTTGCAAAATCCGAGGTAATCGGTGAGGGACCCTCGGATGTTGGATCCACTCGAGGTGGACCCTTAATAGCTGCCATATTAAATAAGATACCCTTTTCCCCAAATAAGATGCCATCGGTCGAGACCCCCTGGATGTCAACGAAGGTTCAGTCGAGGAACCGTAAGGCAATGAGGAATTAAATGAAATCGTACCTTGCGAAGTCGCTATCTGATGTGCAGTAGAAGAAACCACAAGATCTCCCTCACTCGCTGAGAGAAACGACGAGGAGTCCATGAGGGTTCTCGACCCAAAATCAGTACCACCGCTCGGTGGAGAAGAAGCAGGCTGCCCAGAAAAAGTATTGGTGCCACCAATAAAATGCGATCGCAGGTCACCGCCGACCATAGTACCAAGGGTCGGGGCAGAGGAAATAGGCAAGGAAGGAGGTATGGAGCCAAGTGTTAAGTGAGCTATGAGGGTGTTCACATCTGAAGAAGGATTTGATGGATTAAAACCCATCAATGAAGTATTGAAAAAAAAACTACAGAAAAAAGATTGGAGGCAATGGTGTTTTAAATTCCTTTTCTCTCACTTTCTCTCACTACAAACCCAAAGACCCTATGAGGTTTTGAAGAAGATGAAAGAGCTCAAGAAAAAGGCCTTACGTCTTTTTACATCAAAATGGGAAAAGTGCAGGAAGGCAAAAAGGTGATGACCTTTTTCCCAAATGATGGGATAATAGTTCCCACACTGACACGTGGGTTCTCAAAAATAAAAAAATTGAAAACCTCGGATAAAGGGACACCGCACTTAATGATCCTAGGGTCCCTCAGGAAAAATAGGCAAAATATATATATATAATTGTTGAAATTGACTTTATGGCGTAAAAAGTTTTTTCGGTCTACCCAACCAAAAAAACTTTGCACAAGGGGCTAATGTAGAAGGTTGTCTACCTATAAAAAAAAGTAAATAAAATAAAAATACTTTTTACTATGACATTCGAGAGGTGCCCTGCAAGGGCCATCACAGAAGTCCAAGATTGAGAAGTTCCACTGCAAGGGTCATCGCAGCAATGACATTCGAGAGGTGCCCCGCAAGGGCCACCACAAAAGTCCAAGATTGAGAAGTGCCACTTCAAGGGTCACTACAACAATGACAATTGAGAGGTGCCCCGCAAGGGCCACCGCAGAAGTTCAAGATTGAGAAGTGCCACTGCAAGGGTAACTGTAGCAATGACATTCGAGAGGTGCCCCTCAAGGGCCACCGCAGAAGTCCAAGATTGAGAAGTGACACTGCAAGGGTCACCGTATCAATGACATTCGAGAGGTGCCCCGCAAGGTCCACCACAGAAGTCCAAGATTGAGAAGTTCCACTGCAAGGGTCACTGCAGCAATGACATTCGAGAGGTGCCCCGCAAGGGGCACCGCAGAAGTCCAAGATTGAGAAGTGCCACTGCAAGGGTCACCGCAGCAATGACATTCGAGAGGTGCCCCGCAAGGGGCACCGTAGAAGTCCAAGATTGAGAAGTGCCACTGCAAGGGTCACTGCAGCAATGACATTCCAGAGGTGCCCCGCAAGGGCCACCGCATAAGTCCAAGATTAAGAAGTGCCACTGCAGCATTGACATTCGAGAGGTGCCCCACAAGGGCCACCGCAGAAGTCCAAGATTGAGAAGTGCCACTTCAAGGGTCACTGCCGCAATGACATTCGAGAGGTGCCCCGCAAGGGCCACCGCAGAAGTCCAAGATTGAGAAGTGCCACTGCAAGGGTCACTGCAGCAATGACATTCGAGAGGTTCCCCGCAAGGTCCACCGTAAAAGTAGAAGATTAAGAAGTGCCACTGCAAGGGTCACCGCAGCAATGACATTCGAGAGGTGCCCCGCAAGGTCCACCACAGAAGTCCAAGATTGAGAAGTTCCACTGCAAGGGTCACTGCAGTAGTGACATTCAAGAGGTGCCCCGCAAGGGCCACCGCAGAAGTTCAAGATTGAGAAGTGCCACTACAAGGGTCACCGCAGTAATGACATTCGAGAGGTGCCCCGCAAGGGCCACCGCAGAAGTCCAAGATTGAGAAGTGCCACTACAGCAATGACATTAGAGAGGTGCCCCACGAGGGCCACCGCAGAAGTCCAAGATTGAGAAGTGCCACTGCAAGGGTCACTGCAGCAATGACATTCGAAAGGTTCCCCGCAAGGGCCACCGCAGAAGTCCAAGATTGAGAAGTGCCAGTACAAGGGTCACTGCAGAAATGACATTCTAGGGATGCCACCACAGGGGTCACTGGAGAAATAACGTTTGAGAAGTGTCCCGCGAAGAGTCACTGCAGAAATGTTATCCGAGAAGTGCCACCGCAAGGGTCCAGACACAAACTCATATTCAGAAGGAACCCACCCAGGATGGACAGGATGAGGGAGTGGCTACCATGAGCAACTCCTCATCATGAAATGTCATTCTTTAAAAGAACAACAATATTAACACTTTGCTTTCTTATACAGGTAGCCTAGTTGAGAAGGCAGGGCTCAAATAGTCCAGTTGGGACCTCCTGGGAGTTTTGGCTTGGCGGCTGAGGGATAAGGTATGTTGAGTAAGCTCAACCACTTAGCACTATAGAATTGAGAATACTAGTAGAAAGACCCAGAAGTCACTTAAGACTACACACACTTCACACTTGGTCACAAGTGAAGTGAGCAGCGAAAGAGCTGGCTACTCACAAGAAATAAACTCTTTATAAACTAATGACTTTTCCAGAAGAGGGGGTCCTTGAGGTCCCTATCAAAAAAAATAATAATTTTAGAAGAGAGGGGTTCTTAAGGCCTCCTCTCTCAAGATTTGCAAAATTGCACCACAAGTTACCGTTTCAAAAGATAATTACCAAATCTGATATCTTGTCTTCATTAGGAGACATATGTGCTTTTTGACTTTGGTTGGCAACAGGTGGCGCCTGCAGAAGGGGACAGGCAGGGCTGCCTGCAGGTAGGGACAAATGGTACACTTCAGACATTATTCCCCACCAACCCTCTCAATTTTGGCTCCCAAAAATGCCAACTCAGCCCTAATGCCCTAGTATAAATAGACCTCTAGGCAAGGTCAATAGGAGACACAATTGAAATTGCACTGTTACTCTGTCAAAATCACACCAGACCTACCTAAGTATTCTCTCCTTGCTCATTCTCTTAGTGCTGAGTGCCTTGTTCCTTCACTCCCCATTGACAACCATCATTTCCAGGTGTTTCCCTTGAGAAAATTACTATTTTTGCTGTGAAAGTTCATCTTCTTGCAGGAGTGAGTTGAAGCTTGAGTTCCATTATTACCAGAAGGAGAAGGTTTCTTGAGAAGTTGCACCAAAAGACCTTGCATGCAGTGTCTATTGGAGTGAGTCACGCCTCACCCTTTCCAGTTATTCATAGACCCCAGTCTCACTACCCTCCTACAGATCCATATCAAGAGAGGTGGTAACCATCTCTGATGCTATCTCTGTACATTGGTGAGCAATCGTAGCTGGAGCGAACCTAAAAGATATGGTCATGTCAGAGACATAGGCAATTGGGGGATAAGGTGAAAGCTCGGGCATATTTTTGGATAACTCGAGAGTGGGAACCTCAAGTGTGGTTTTCGATGGACATGGTGGGATTGGATCAGTCTCACTATCGAAAGGTAAGTCAACACAATTGTCGACTTGGGAGCCGGACCATGGAATAGTTTCAACTTCGAGATTCTTGGGAGGATAGGGTTGGTCCCACTCAAAATCCGTGTCACAAGAGGACACATAATCGTCCCACTCGGTTGCAACGATGGGTGGGGCCATGGAAATTTCCGACTCTCTTGCACACTCCAATTCATTTAACCTTTGTTCAAGCCTTTGGAGAGCTTGAGTTTGAATTTGAGTGGCTTGCTCTTGCTCAAGTATGAACTTTTGCAAGAGGCTTTCGAGAGTGAAGGTGGATGATGGTGGTGGTGGAGTGACGGGTGGTGGCGGTGGGTGAGGTGGACACAACTCACTATGTTCATGACTATATGGAGAATACTCAAATGAAGTGTGTGGTCAAATGAAGTGTGTGGAGTGGGGCCAAGTTCATCATACACGAAAGGATTGCTTTCGTGATGGACAAATGGTTGATACTCATGGGGTGCGTAGTGAGGGAACTGATCGGAAATGGGTGCACAAGGATGCGACACGCCGACACATGACACCGAGGGTGATGGAATAGGAGGTGCGTGCAAGGACGGGTCAAGAGTATCAAGGGTACTCGTGAGAGAGCCAAAACCATGAAAATCTCATAAAGAGAAGGCTCGGGATCACTCTCACACATGTCGCATGTCAATGGAAAATGACCAAAGTAGTCCCGTAAAGGACGTTCTTCGGCCATGAGAAGAAAAATATTTTTTTTGGCATTTTTAATTAATTTTTTTTTCAAAAGGAAAGAAAATATTTTTTTAATTTTTCTAAAAAGGAAAGAAAGAAAATATTTTTGGATTTTTCTAAAAGGGAAAGAAAGAAAATATTTTTTGATTTTTCTAAAAAGGAAAGAAAGAAAATATTTTTTTGATTTTTTGTTATAAAAATGAATGAAAATATTTTTGGATTTTTTGGAAGAAAAGGTGGGGAAAAATAATATGGACTCTTGATTTGCACAAACAAACTAAAATCCGACTACCGAAAAATGAATTGGACACACACACAAGTCAAGAGAATTTCCTAACTAGTACATAGCCAATTTTTATCTTTAAATTTAGTGAAAGGGGTAGTCAAATTTTAATTAAGTCCAAGGGCGATAAAAAATCACGGAATTTTCTGAGTGATCGCCTTTGCAAAATTTTCTCCTCGTGGGTTACCTAGTTGATTGATTTTAAATTTAATGATGGCTAGGGTAGAACACAATGGTAAGCGAGTGAGTCGGGTGATGAAATCCCTTCTCGTGAGTGACCGGGTGTAGGTCTTAGTCAATTTATTCATCACACCATTAGAAAATAAATGCGAGAATAAAATCAAGTAAGAGCACACAAAAGAATTGACTCGCTAACAGGAAAGGCGCGAGGGTTTAAAATGTACCTCCCACGGTTTTTATGCCGTGGGGTGCCGAAAAATTTGAGTCGACCGGGGGGAGATCACACCAATCTCATTCATCCCCGAGAGTCCTACCGACCCAAGGTAGAGAGTCTTCTAAATCCTCGCCATTTGACGCCCTCTCTCTACCTTGTCCGGTTTTCCAATCAAGCTTTCTTCAATTATTACAATTTTAAATGGAAAATAAATGGTGTCCCTATGCACCGCAATACAAGCCAAGAATAAAATAATCCTAAATACAAGCCTTCTAAAACAAAGAAATATGGTACTAAAAATGAAAAAAAAAATGCAATACAAGTGAATCACAACATTGAATCCACTCCGAGTGCTTCACGCTCCCAGGAATGGCAACAGCGCCATTTGATAACGTTGCTTTTTTTATTTCCCCGGCAACGACGCCATTTGATAACGAGAGTTTTGCATATGTGTCGTTGTTGAAAGCCAAGTTAGTCAAAATCTTCAAATACCTACAAATTAAAAAAAATCTAAAGTCTAGCGGTAAGTAAGGGTATCAATCCACTTTCAAGGATGTAAGCTAGAGACAAATTCAATTGTAATTCACTTTTATTTTCTTTTTGTGCTTTTTACTTTTTCTACTTTTTTTAGCTTTTTCAATATTAAAACAATTGGGTGAGCTGATGATTTAAACTAAACTAAACTAAATGTGATATGATAAAAACTAACTAGAAAGTTACTAAAATGAAAAATAAAGTCTAACACTAAAATAAGAGATAAAGTGAGCTAAATAATTGTGAGAACAATCAAGGAATGGGATTACACCACAAATTTTAGTTATTCTAATTAATTAATTTGATTATTTGAATTCTCCAAATTAATATCAAAATTACAAACCAACTCTCGTTGCAAGTATAATTATAATAGTAATCCTGTAGAAAATTAAGTTTAACACCCCACAACTCTTAGAAAAATAGATTTACACTCCTTTTAATTAATCACCCGCTAGGATCGATCGATTAAAATTTATGTAAATCTTAGAAAATAATTTTAGAGTTGAAATTCAAGTTGTAATACCCCACTTAAGAAACCCCTATCTCTAGTTCGAATCTAAAATGGGTATTTTAACTAGAATTTCGATTTTCTCTCGAAAATCATTTACCCTCTCTCGAGGCATAAATTTAAGGGTGAGGGATCAAAATTAACATTCAAAGGGACTTTTCAAGTAATTAAACTAATAAAAATAAAATAACATCAAATAAGGATTTTACCCCACCCCTTGAAAGGGGATTTAACCTAACATGTTATGAAATATGACAAATTAATAATCAAAGGCATAAAATAAATGAGAAGAGAAAAGAACAATCAAATCCCAATCGCTTGATGCTTAATTGATCTTCAATCCATGAGTTGAAATTCACATCCCTTAATTTGAATGATTCAAACACAATTACATCAAGAATCTCACTCAATTTAATCCTCACAACTATTTATTTTCTCCTCACTATCTAAAAAATAATAAAATAAAAATTCAAATTTAAAATTAGACTAAAATGGTATTTTCTCTCTCTACCAATTCCTATCTAAAAGCTTCATGTTCTCAAATAGGGTCTTCATCTTCAATATATAGTAGGCACATGGAGCATGGGGGTATTTTTGGAAGAATTAAGGTGCAAGAGGTTGTATAAGGTGTGGGTAAAGGTTAGTTTAGGAATTCATAGATGGTGCATGTGGTTTGGGTGTGAGGTCATGATAGTGGGGAGAATGAGGGTATAAAATATGATTTGGTATAAGGGTTATTTTGGGCCATGGTTAAAAGATATAGTTGTGGGGGGGGGGGGGGGCATTTTGGGTATTAGGGATAAATGGGTTAAGATTTGGCATATGGGTTTTTATTTTGATTCTGGTTTTAGTTTGGTTTAGAAATTGGTAGGTGGAAACAAATCATGGCTTCGGAAATGGGTATAGGGTGAGATGGTTTGGAGGTATGAAATGGAAATGAATTTTGGGTTGTGGCTTTGGGTTTGGATTTGTCTACGGGTTAAAGAAGGTTGTTGCCGGCAGGAGGGTTGTCCACCGGTTTCGAGTTCTAGCGCCGGAGTTGGGGAAAAGGTGGTCGGCAGTTTGGATTCGTCGGAGTTCCTGGAGAAAGATGGCCGACGATGGGTCGTCGTCGGCGTTTGGGTCACGCTAGTGGCTAAGCCAGAGTTGGTTTGGTCGTTGGCAGGAGGGGTTGAGCGAGGTCGCCGGCGAGCACGTGGTCGACGCCGGCCGGGCGCGCCGGAGTTGGGGTTTGCAGTGGGGCTTCGGTATTGGGTCGAGAGTTGCAAGGGGAGAGGAGTATGTGCTGGGTTTGGGGTTATTGGTGTTTGGTTGTTTGTGGTTATGGAGGAGAGAGGAGAGAGGAGAGAGGAGAGAGTATGTAGGTGGAGAAGATGAAGTGGTAGGTATGTGGTGTGGTAGGGTGTATGGTATTTGGGTGTGTGTGAGTTAGTTTAGGTGTGTGAGTGTGTTAATGTGTGTGTTTAATTTGGAAACCTAAAAATAATACTAAAAATAACTAAAAATCATAAAACTAAAAATCTAAAAATTAAATTCATATTCTAAAAATAAAATAAAAACTCAAATTAAAAATAAAACTAAAAAAAAAAGAAATGAAATCAAAATAAAAAAATAAAAATCTATTACACTACAAACTAAAATTCCAATAAAATGTAAAATCAAATAAAACTAATAAATGAAATCCTAAAACAAATCTAATACTAATAAAAATAAAACCAATAACTAATAAAAATAAAGATGAAATAAAAATATACTAATAAAATGTAAAAATAGTAAATAAAACCTAAAAATTCTAAATAAATCCTAAAAATAAAATAACTCAAACTAAAAATCTAAAAAAATATTAAAAAGGGCCAAACAAAACACACACAGGCTTGGGGTGATGCTTTGGGCTATGTTTAGGATCGAATTTGGTTACGAGAGAGGGAATTAACTCCATTTTAACTGCAAATTGTTTGGAAATGTAGCTTTTGACACCGCAATTGCAATTAAGCCTGCATGAAAAACATTTAAGCACATAAGACCCATATTGTCGAGAATTAACAACTAAAGTACGTCTATTCGGGGTATAAATTGTACAGTTTTGGGTGCTTATCACACCCTCCCCAAATAGAGCGTTGCTAGTCCTCGAGCAATAAGATAGAGAGTAAGAGAAAGATAAGTAACCAAAAGTGTACCACTTTCGCGGGCACTTGCGATTGCACTTAGCATGTGCAACAAGACTTTAAACCTATAGGTTTCCCTACAGGACGAGTTGTGTCTCGTGAGGGTTTGCAGGGAATATACCCACAAAATTCTTTATTTGCAAAAAGGCAGTCAATCTCTTATTAGACATAGAATAGTCGCACAATCCATCACATGAGAAATATTTTCATAAATACATGCTAGAATGTGTAAAAGGATTTAGCTAAGTAAATACTCATGGCACATCCTTCCTAGAACTCAATGTGTGTAGTGTGAATCAGTCAAGACGGGTCGAGAATCATAAGAGTAATTCCTAGATTGCCTTGTTGGAATCAATGCTTCAACTTCAAATCTCACGGATATATCTCTCTCAAACGAACTCTCGAGATTAGGGTAAGTGTATTGCTCTTGTGTGTGAGGAGGTGAGTAAATGTAAGCAAGTTCAAAAGTCTCACACACACATAAGAAAGAACGAACAGTTAGAAAGAAAATGATCTCATGAAATAATGCTAATCACTATAGTGAGAACGTCGAGTTATTCACCACGTCGATTTTCATTTGCCCGGACACCGATGGAAAATATGGATGATAATGGGTGATGGGAAATGAGATGGAATAAGTGGGATGGGGTGAGGTAGGATAAGATGTATGTGTGAAATGATGGATGTAAAATGGATGGATATGCGACGTGTGAGAGTGTATAGCACTTGAAGAACAAAATGTCTTTATTACACAAGAACTAACTATAACTCTCTTTCTTTTCTTTTCTCTCTTTTTTTTTTACCAACAATGAAGACATTTACATTTGAAATCACACTCTTTTATTTGAAAATAAAAGATGATACGGAGATGATAGGTGATGGTGTGGGGAATATGGAAAAGCATGGGAATGTAATGGGAATATGATATGGCGAAAAGTGGTAGGTCAATGGATGAAAATCTAGTATTCGGGACAAATTTCAAGACACGCGTTTCTTACAACTCAAAAAAGATGTCATTCTCAGTGATCAAGCCAAAAATGAATGAAGAATAATGAGATCATACAATAATTTAAGTGCGGACCCAAAGGAAGTTGAATCAACTTGTGACTCGGAGATTGCGTAAGACACTCTGAAAGGGTGAAAGGCACGAATCTCACAAGCTAAAGTTTCTACTAGTGATCCTTAATGTTCTCTTTAGAATTGTAGTACTCCTTAACTCTAAACCATAGTGACTTGATAAGTGCGCAAATTTTTGTTGAGTCTAGAAATTCATAGTGCAACATGCCTTGTTACGTATTATATAAGCTATTAGAAAAAATATTATCTTGCTTGATTCCTAGACTTAAAAAGATGGATGATTGAAAATTCACATCAATAAATGAGATGAAAGAAACTGCACGAAATTTTAAAAATCATGTTTAAAAATCAATTTTTTTCAAAAGGGTACGATTTTGATAAAATTCCCCACCCCCAAACAAAAAGGAACATTGTCCTCGATGTTAAGTAAATGATTTTTAAAATTGAGAGCATAAGGTAGGAAGGAGATTACCAGAATGAACCGCTAATGAAGTGGATAGATATCGCCAATAATAAACCTGAATAAGTGATAAGAGAAAAAATGTGTACAAGTCTATAAACATGATAAAGCATAGGGTGATGTGAAACACCACCCCCAAACAGGTTGAGACTAGTACAAGAAACACGGGCTGCCTCCCTGTTAATTTTCAAAGAGAAAATCATTTACCACTCTAGTTTTCACCCATAGTTTTATGTATCCAAGTTCATATATAGACATCTTGCTTGGAGTTTGGCACCGAGTTTATATCTACACCGAACTAAAGAGAGTGTTTGGGTTTGCTTCTAAATCCCATAAAGAAGAAGTCGTTTTATGTTGATTTACCCACTTGGAGAAAGGCTCCTAGTAGGGTGACGGTGACCATATAAAGTCCGATCGGTGGATTCCGAGACCGCGGTGGAGCTCCAAGGTTATTCGCTAGGAAGAGGTATCTACAAGAAGAAGCGTCGAGGCTTGAGAGGGATCGAGTCGTGTGTTGTAAGCCTTTCTGTCTTGTATTTGTAAATCCGTATCTAGTGGATTTGTGGCTAGGGCCGTCCGAGGTTGTTTCCCGTCTTGGGTTTTTCCTCGTACATCGCGGCGTAGTGATTTATTTTTTTTATTTTATCTTTCGCACTCACCTAGATTGCATGCTTAGGTTAAAAATATAAAATTGGTTTAATCACTATTTATTTATTTTGGTGCTAAAAATAAATATTGGGTAATTGTTTATTTAATTCAAGTTATGTGTTAAAATTAGTTTTGCCTATTTTGTTTAAATGAAAAATATGACTTAGAAAATTCGAGGACTTGATTGAATTAACTTGGTTTAAGTGAAAATGATTTTAATGCGTTAATTTAATTTCACTCGGTTTAATTTTAATTTGTTTAAGAAAATTAATATTTGGTAATTCGTGTGTTTGTGAACCATCACACTTCTTTACACTTCCGCATCTTGATCGCTATATACCTAAAAGGAAATAATATTTTAATTTTAAAGAAAATTAAAATCAGGGGCCTCACACCCCTTCAAATTGGTATCAGAGCCAAAGCGATAAATTATTTCGTTAAAGATCCTTTAAATAATTTTTGGCTAAAATGGAATTTTCCCTATTTTCAAAATTTCTTATTTTTGATGGTTCTAACTACGCGTATTGGAAAGCGCGAATGAAATCGGCACTAAAATCTATCGACGAGAGAGTTTGGATGTCTGTTGTTAACGGGTGGTCCCCACCAACTCACTTAGTTGAAAAAGAACGTGTTCCCAAATCGGCCGATAGATGGACTGAAAATGAGTTTAAACTTTCTAATTTTAATTCCCGTGGTTTGAATGCCTTGTTTAGCACTGTCACACCGGATGAATTCCGACGTACTATGAGGTGTGAAACCGCTAAAGAAGCTTGGGATGTTTTACAACTAACTCATGAAGGAACTAGTGTCGTTAAAGCTTCGAAACTCCAAAACCTCACCACTCAATTTGAAACTATCAAAATGAACGAGAATGAAACCTTTGATGAATTTTATGCTAGACTTTTCGATATTGTTAATTCATCGTTTAATTTGGGAGAGAAAATACCTGACAACCGTGTTGTAAAGAAAATTTTAAGGTCCCTACCCGATAGATTTATTCCAAAAGTGACCGTTTTAAATTCTTTACCAACTTTAGCCTCTACTAAATTAGAAGAGCTTGTTGGTGATTTACAAACCCATGAACTACATATGTTTCCCTCTAAAACTGAAAAGAAAATAGAAAAGGGCGTTGCTTTAAAAGCCCGAAAAGAGGTCAAACAAGTAGTAGAGAGCGAGAGTGATAGTGACTCGGAAGACATGGCTCTGTTTGCTCGTAAATTTAGAAAATTTCTTAAATTTAACAAAGATAAATCCAAAAATGATTTTAAGAAATTTGAACCTTCTAAGCATGACAAAGCCGAGAAGATCCCTAAAACCGAGAAAATCCCTAAACCTATTAATGAAAATTTAAATAGGGAAGAGTCTAATAGGTGTTTTGGTTGTGAGGGTTATGGCCATAGGGCTTCTGAGTGCCCCACTAAACTAAGGAAAGAGGGTAAACGACCCATTGCATATAATGCAACCCTTAGTGATAGTGATAAGGAATAAGGACCCGATTCCCCCACTAAGCCTAATTTTGTGGCTTTTATGGTTAGTCATGTGAGTGATAGTGAGAACTCATCGATTGATGAAGCATTAACACATGACGCTTCCAAGGTCATTTTTTATGATTCTCTTATTTTTGATGATAGTGAGAGTGAAGAAGAAAGAGAGAGTGAAAATGAAGAAGAGGTTAATGTGAGTGAACTTCAAAATGCTTTTCAAGAACTTTATAAAGAATCTATTAAATTGAAAAGAGCTAATTTGAAGTTAGAAGCTAGTATAAAAGAGCGTGTCAAGGTCATTGATGATAGCATGCTGGTAGAAGACCTTAAGACACGTGAGAGGACTCTTCTAGAGAAGCTTGAATATATAGAAGGCGAGAGAGATAGCCTTAGGGGTTTAATGGAATCCTTGAAAAAGGAGCTTCTTGCTTTTGAAGAGCAAAATTTTTTTTTAGTGTCTAACATTTTAGAATTGCAAAATAAATTAAAAGACTCTAGTAATGTCAAATTTGATTTGGAGTGTCGTTCGGAAAAATTAGATAAAATATTAGGAACGGTCCAAATTAAAAATGAGACTTGTGGTTTAGGCTTCAATACTTGTAATGAATCTACTCATAAAGCCAAAACCAATGTTTTAGGAGAATCTACTAGGAAAGTCTTTCGAGATCATTTCTTAGGTACGAAATTTCAACGTAATTTTACTTGTACTCATTGTGGTCGAAAAGGTCATCTTAGAAAATTTTGTTTTGATCTTAAACGAATTACTAGAAAATCCCATCGTAAAGTAACCACGGTAGTTAAAGTTCCTCCACTCCAAGAGAATCATTCTTCATTAATTTGGGTTAGGAAATCCGACTTGGTTGCCTTGCAAAATAGGGTTTTTGATTCTCATTTACTTTCACATGCTTCCTCCCTTGCTAAATCTAAAGGATGAATGTGTTAGTGTTTGCATACTCTAGCTTAAAGTGCTTCATGTTATATATCTTTGCTAGGCGTATGCATGTTTAATCATTTTCTAGTCTATGCTCCATGCTTATCACTTGCTAGAATTATGATTTTTTGTTTATCTTTTGTATTATATTTCCTTCATTTTGTTTGCATTAAATGAAAAATACAAAAATATTTTTGTTTATCATTTGGATTTTATCTCTTGGTAATTTAAACTTAATGAAAACTTCAAATGATTTTTGTTTGTCTTTTGAGTATATTTTTTTGGTTAAAAATTTCAAAAACTCAAAAATATTTTATTTTGTGTGTAGTTTAGTTTGACACACTTTATGTGGCACACACTTGTGTTTGAATCCCATATTTTACGCTCTCATGTGTCTAGAACTTTTGGTTTAGATTTTCAATCCTTCTTATGTTCTTTACCATGCTTACATGGAGTAGTTGGATTTTGTGTTGTTTTAAACGGATTCTATTTTTATATGCCTCTATTCACACGTGCACGAGCTCTTTTGAAATTTTAACTTCATATGTATATTTGAGCTATGTGAGGTGTTCTCCTTTCAATCTTGTCATATACATATTTGTGACTTAGGAGGACTAGTTCATGTCAAAATCCGTTGCACGTGAGATTTGTGTGAAAAATGAAAACATGATAAATATAAATGTGCACGGGGAAGGGCTTCGAAAGGACTAAGTGATCCTTTGCGATTGTAAGCCACCATTTTTGAATGGACCTAAAAGAAATACGTGGTCCAATGGCCAAAAAACAGAAAATATGGCTTTAAAATGAAAAACAAATTGCCAAGGCCTATGTTTGATTGATATATTCATTAAAAATAAATATAAATGCTTATTGAGGGAGATTGGATGGTATATCAACGGTTTGCATAATGTCCGTTTATCCTAGTTGCGTATTTCATATCAAGACTCTATTGGTTTGTAGAATCATCAATATGCTAGGCTTGTATGCATTGTGTATGTTTGCTCATTGAGTTCAATTTATATTTTCACATGAGGTTATATTCAAATGTGATGAAGTTTGCAATCAATTTAGAACTCCGTGAACATGTTTTTAAGTGATTGGGTCTAAATTTAATCGTTACTAGTTCACACCCCAACACTTCCATTTCCATATGACACATTTGTGCCATACGAGTGTGCAAACTTATTGTATTTTGTGTCATGTGTGTGTTTATATCTATATATGTGCGTGTGCATTATTGATATATTTCTACTACATATATCTATGATATTTTGTTTTTGACTTTGCCTTCCTTTCTAGTTTTGGTATCTATCTTGGATTAGTTATGCTTTTGATGCCCAAAGGCTTTCATGTCTTATCACTTTAAGCTTCAACATGATTTTATATTTGTTCTTTATCCCTTGCCTATTCCTGAACAGAAAGGGGGAGAATGGTAGGGGGAGAAATGTAAATGGTATCTTATCCTACTATAATATTATCTAAGTTTAGGAGATTTAACTTAGGGGGAGTAGCTAACTTCTTGAGTTAATCATTTTAATAATAAAGGGGGAGAATTAATTTTGGGGGAGTATTTATTTTAATTGCTTTAAATACTTTAATATTCCCTATGCATTTGATGCGTTTGCTTAAGTGTGCAGGAATTCTTCTAAAGCGGCATCTTTCAATGGCAAAGCATTTGATCCTTGGGTTGAGTCAAGTTTGGGTGGGTTATGTTTTGAGTCTAGTGAGCTTGATGACCCTTTAGGATTTTTGTTTGGTTTTTGTCCCGGAATAGCCAAAGGGGGAGATTTGTAAGGACATAAATTTCCAATTGAGTCCATATATAGTTTTGGCTCAATTCCGGACAAAAACATTTATTCATAGGATTGTATTTAATTGTAATATTCTCAAGCCTATGAAGAGTTTGTTGAAGATGTAGCGGCAAAGAGTATAACTCTTCATCATCATGCCAGTTTCGTGCCTCGTTTCTACGTCATCAACTATGGTTCCATGCTCCCAAGGTATGAATGCAATCATATACATAGGAGCTTGGAACTTGTTTATTGGGTGTTAGGTCTATCTAAAACTGCGTTTTTATTTTCAGAAAGATTTCTAAGTAAAACTTTAAATAAGTTTATAAAGTTTCCTTGGCTAAAATTGAATTTTCCTAGTTTCTGGTTTTTCGTTCGATAGAGTCGTTTCAACGAGTTTGTCGTTCGAACGAACTTGCCAACGACTTCCCATTATGGCATACTGGAACTTCGTTCGAAATGTCGTTCGAACGAGAGTGTAGTTCTAACGAGAATTCTAACGATCTTCTAACGAGTTCATACTGGAACTTCGTTAGAAGACTCGTTCGAACGAGTTTCCAGCGGGAACAGTTTTCTGGAAGTTTTTGAGCAATTTTCACCCACTTCCCCACTTGATTCTTAACCAACTATTTTCAGACTTTAATATGTGCGGGAATCACTTTTGTTGTATAATCTTTTTCATATTTTACTTACTCCTAGAGAGTGTTTAGAGAGCAAAAACATAAAGAGGAAAATATCAAGTTTTGAGTGTTAATTTTCAAAGAGAAAATCATTTACCTCTCTAGTTTTCACCCATAGTTTTATGTATCCAAGTTCATATATATACATCCTGCTTGGAGTTTGGCACCGAGTTTATCTCTACACCGAATTGAAGAGAGTGTTTATGTTTGCTTCTAAATCCCATAAAGAAGAAGTCGTTTTATGTTGATTTACCCACTTGGAGAAAGGCTCCTAGTAGGGTGACGGTGACCATATAAAGTCCGATCGGTGGATTCCGAGACCGCGGTGGAGCTCCAAGGTTATTCGCTAGGAAGAGGTATCTACAAGAAGAAGCGTCGAGGCTTGAGAGGGATCGAGTCGTGTGTTGTAAGCCTTTCTGTCTTGTATTTGTAAATCCGTATCTAGTGGATTTGTGGCTAGGGCCGTCCGAGGTTGTTTCCCGTCTTGGGTTTTTCCTCGTACATCGCGGCGTAGTGATTTATTTTTTTTATTTTATCTTTCGCACTCACCTAGATTGCATGCTTAGGTTAAAAATATAAAATTGGTTTAATCACTATTTATTTATTTTGGTGCTAAAAATAAATATTGGGTAATTGTTTATTTAATTCAAGTTATGTGTTAAAATTAGTTTTGCCTATTTTGTTTAAATGAAAAATATGACTTAGAAAATTCGAGGACTTGATTGAATTAACTTGGTTTAAGTGAAAATGATTTTAATGCGTTAATTTAATTTCACTCGGTTTAATTTTAATTTGTTTAAGAAAATTAATATTTGGTAATTCGTGTGTTTGTGAACCATCACACTTCTTTACACTTCCGCATCTTGATCGCTATATACCTAAAAGGAAATAATATTTTAATTTTAAAGAAAATTAAAATCAGGGGCCTCACACCCCTTCAAATTGGTATCAGAGCCAAAGCGATAAATTATTTCGTTAAAGATCCTTTAAATAATTTTTGGCTAAAATGGAATTTTCCCCATTTTCAAAATTTCCTATTTTCGATGGTTCTAACTACGCGTATTGGAAAGCGCGAATAAAATCGGCACTAAAATCTATCGACGAGAGAGTTTGGATGTCTGTTGTTAACGGGTGGTCCCCACCAACTCACTTAGTTGAAAAAGAACGTGTTCCCAAATCGGCCGATAGATGGACTGAAAATGAGTTTAAACTTTCTAATTTTAATTCCCGTGGTTTGAATGCCTTGTTTAGCACTGTCACACCGGATGAATTCCGACGTACTATGAGGTGTGAAACCTCTAAAGAAGCTTGGGATGTTTTACAACTAACTCATGAAGGAACTAGTGTCGTTAAAGCTTCGAAACTCCAAAACCTCACCACTCAATTTGAAACTATCAAAATGAACGAGAATGAAACCTTTGATGAATTTTATGCTAGACTTTTCGATATTGTTAATTCATCGTTTAATTTGGGAGAGAAAATACCTGACAACCGTGTTGTAAAGAAAATTTTAAGGTCCCTACCCGATAGATTTATTCCAAAAGTGACCGTTTTAAATTCTTTACCAACTTTAGCCTCTACTAAATTAGAAGAGCTTGTTGGTGATTTACAAACCCATGAACTACATATGTTTCCCTCTAAAACTGAAAAGAAAATAGAAAAGGGCGTTTCTTTAAAAGCCCGAAAAGAGGTCAAACAAGTAGTAGAGAGCGAGAGTGATAGTGACTCGGAAGACATGGCTCTGTTTGCTCGTAAATTTAGAAAATTTCTTAAATTTAACAAAGATAAATCCAAAAATGATTTTAAGAAATTTGAACCTTCTAAGCATGACAAAGCCGAGAAGATCTCTAAAACCGAGAAAATCCCTAAACCTATTAATGAAAATTTAAATAGGGAAGAGTCTAATAGGTGTTTTGGTTGTGAGGGTTATGGCCATAGGGCTTCTGAGTGCCCCACTAAACTAAGGAAAGAGGGTAAACGACCCATTGCATATAATGCGACCCTTAGTGATAGTGATAAGGAATAAGGACCCGGTTCCCCCACTAAGCCTAATTTTGTGGCTTTTATTGCTAGTCATGTGAGTGATAGTGAGAACTCATCGATTGATGAAGCGTTAACACATGACGCTTCCAAGGTCATTTTTTATGATTCTCTTATTTTTTATGATAGTGCGAGTGGAGAAGAAAGAGAGAGTTAAAATGAAGAAGTGGTTAATGTGAGTGAACTTCAAAATGCTTTTCAAGAACTTTATAAAGAATCTATTAAATTAAAAAGAGCTAATTTGAAGTTAGAAGCTAGTTTAAAAAAGCGTGTCAAGGTCATTGATGATAGCATGCTGGTAAAAGACCTTAAGACACGTGAGAGGACTCTTCTAGAGAAGCTTGAATATATAGAAGGCGAGAGAGATAGCCTTAGGGTTTTAATGGAATCCTTGAAAAAGGAGCTTCTTGCTTTTGAAGAGCAAAATTTTTTATTAGAGTCTAACATTTTAGAATTGCAAAATAAATTAAAAGACTCTAGTAATGTCAAATTTGATTTGGAGTGTCGTTCGGAAAAATTAGATGAAGTATTAGTAACGGTCCAAATTAAAAATGACACTTGTGGTTTAGGCTTCAATACTTGTAATGAATCTACTCATAAAACCAAAACCAATGTTTTAGGAGAATGTAATAGGAAAGTCTTTCGAGATCATTTCTTAGGTACGAAATTTCAACGTAATTTTACTTGTACTCATTGTGGTCGAAAAGGTCATCTTAGGAAATTTTGTTTTGATCTTAAACGAATTCCTTGAAAATCCCATCGTAAAGTAACCACGGTACTTAAAGTTCCTCCACTCCAAGACAGTCATTCTTCATTAATTTGGGTTAGGAAATCCGACTTGGTTGCCTTGCAAAATAGGGTTTTTGATTCTCATTTACTTTCACATGCTTCCTCCCTTGCTAAGTCTAAAGGATGAATGTGTTAGTTTTTGCATACTTTAGCTTAAAGTGCTTCATGTTATATATCTTTGCTAGGCGTACGCATGTTTAATCATTTTCTAGTCAACGCTCCATGCTTATCACATGCTAGAATTATGATTTTTTGTTTATCTTTTGTATTATATTTACTTCATTTTGTTTGCATTAAATGAAAAATACAAAAAGATTTTTTATTATCATTTGGATTTTATCTCTTGGTAATTTAAACTTAATGAAAACATCAAATGATTTTTGTTTGTCTTTTGAGTATATTTTTTTTGGTTAAAAATTTCAAAAACTCATAAAGATTTTATTTTGTGTGTAGTTTAGTTTGACACACTTTATGTGGCACACACTTGTGTTTGAATCCCATCTTTTACGCTCTCATGTGGCCAGAACTTTTGGTTTAGATTGTCAATCATTCTTATGTTCTTTACCATGCTTACATGGAGTAGTTGGATTTTGTGTTGTTTTAAACGGATTCTATTTTTATATGCCTCTATTCACAGATGCACGAGCTCTTTTGAAATTTTAACTTCATATGTATATTTGAGCTATGTGAGGTGTTCTCCTTCCAATCTTGTCATATACATATTTGTGACTTAGGAGGACTATTGCATGTCAAAATCCGTTGCACGTGAGATTTGTATGAAAAATGAAAACATGATAAATATAAATGTGCACGGGGAAGGGCTCCGAAAGGACTAAGTGATCCTTTGCAATTGTAAGCCACCGTTTTTGAATGGACCTAAAAGAAATACGTGGTCCAATGGCCAAAAAACAGAAAATATGGCTTTAAAATGAAAAACAAATTGCCAAGGCCTATGTTTGATTGATATATTCATTAAAAATAAATATAAATGCTTATTGAGGGAGATTGGATGGTATATCAACGGGTTGCACAATGTCCGTTTATCCTAGTTGCGTATTTCATGTCATGACTCTATTGGTTTGTAGAATCATCAATATGCTAGGCTTGTATGCATTGTGTATGTTTGCTCATTGAGTTCAATTTATATTATCACATGAGGATATATTCAAATGTGATGAAGTTTGAAATCAATTGAGAACTCCGTGAACATGTTTTTAAGTGATTGGGTCTAAATTTAATCGTTACTAGTTCACACCCCAACACTTCCGTTTCCATATGACACATTTGTGCCATACGAGTGTGCAAACTTATTGTATTTTGTGTCATGTGTGTGTTTATATCTATATATGTGCGTGTGCATTATTGATATATTTCTACTACATATATCTATGATATTTTGTTTTTGACTTTGCCTTCCTTTCTAGTTTTGGTATCTATCTTGGATTAGTTATGCTTTTGATGCCCAAAGGCTTTCATGTCTTATCACTTTAAGCTTCAACATGATTTTATATTTGTTCTTTATCCCTTGCCTATTCCTGAACAGAAAGGGGGAGAATGGTAGGGGGAGAAATGTAAATGGTATCTTATCCTACTATAATATTATCTAAGTTTAGGAGATTTAACTTAGAGGGAGTAGCTAACTTCTTGAGTTAATCATTTTAATAATAAAGGGGGAGAATTAATTTTGGGGGAGTATTTATTTTAATTGCTTTAAATACTTTAATATTCCCTATGCATTTGATGCGTTTGCTTAAGTGTGCAGGAATTCTTCTAAAGCGGCATCTTTCAATGGCAAAGCATTGGATCCTTGGGTTGAGTCAAGTTTGGGTGGGTTATGTTTTGAGTCTAGTGAGCTTGATGACCCTTTAGGATTTTTGTTTGGTTTTTGTCCCGGAATAGCCAAAGGGGGAGATTTGTAAGGACATAAATTTCCAATTGAGTCCATATATAGTTTTGGCTCAATTCCGGACAAAAACATTTATTCATAGGATTGTATTTAATTGTAATATTCTCAAGCCTATGAAGAGTTTGTTGAAGATGTAGCGGCAAAGAGTATAACTCTTCATCATCATGCCAGTTTCGTGCCTCGTTTCTACGTCATCAACTATGGTTCCATGCTCCCAAGGTATGAATGCAATCATATACATAGGAGCTTGGAACTTGTTTATTGGGTGTTAGGTGTATCTAAAACTGCGTTTTTATTTTCAGAAAGATTTCTAAGTAAAACTTTAAATAAGTTTATAAAGTTTCCTTGGCTAAAATTGAATTTTCCTAGTTTCTGGTTTTTCGTTCGATAGAGTCGTTTCAACGAGTTTGTCGTTCGAACGAACTTGCCAACGACTTCCCATTATGGCATACTGGAACTTCGTTCGAAATGTCGTTCGAACGAGAGTGTAGTTCTAACGAGAATTCTAACGATCTTCTAACGAGTTCATACTGGAACTTCGTTAGAAGACTCGTTCGAACGAGTTTCCAGCGGGAACAGTTTTCTGGAAGTTTTTGAGCAATTTTCACCCACTTCCCCACTTGATTCTTAACCAACTATTTTCAGACTTTAATATGTGCGGGAATCACTTTTGTTGTATAATCTTTTTCATATTTTACTTACTCCTAGAGAGTGTTTAGAGAGCAAAAACATAAAGAGGAAAATATCAAGTTTTGAGTGTTAATTTTCAAAGAGAAAATCATTTACCTCTCTAGTTTTCACCCATAGTTTTATGTATCCAAGTTCATATATATACATCCTTCTTGGAGTTTGGCACCGAGTTTATCTCTACACCGAATTGAAGAGAGTGTTTATGTTTGCTTCTAAATCCCATAAAGAAGAAGTTGTTTTATGTTGATTTACCCACTTGGAGAAAGGCTCCTAGTAGGGTGACGGTGACCATATAAAGTCCGATCGGTGGATTCCGAGACCGCGGTGGAGCTCCAAGGTTATTCGCTAGGAAGAGGTATCTACAAGAAGAAGCGTCGGGGCTTGAGAGGGATCGAGTCGTGTGTTGTAAGCCTTTCTGTCTTGTATTTGTAAATCCGTATCTAGTGGATTTGTGGCTAGGGCCGTCCGAGGTTGTTTCCCATCTTGGGTTTTTCCTCGTACATCGCGGCGTAGTGATTTATTGTTTTTATTTTATCTTTCGCACTCACCTAGATTGCATGCTTAGGTTAAAAATATAAAATTGGTTTAATCACTATTTATTTATTTTGGTGCTAAAAATAAATATTGGGTAATTGTTTATTTAATTCAAGTTATGTGTTAAAATTAGTTTTGCCTATTTTGTTTAAATGAAAAATATGACTTAGAAAATTCGAGGACTTGATTGAATTAACTTGGTTTAAGTGAAAATGATTTTAATGCGTTAATTTAATTTCACTCGGTTTAATTTTAATTTGTTTAAGAAAATTAATATTTGGTAATTCGTGTGTTTGTGAACCATCACACTTCTTTACACTTCCGCATCTTGATCGCTATATACCTAAAAGGAAATAATATTTTAATTTTAAAGAAAATTAAAATCAGGGGCCTCACACCCCTTCAAATTGGTATCAGAGACAAAGCGATAAATTATTTCGTTAAAGATCCTTTAAATAATTTTTGGCTAAAATGGAATTTTCCCCATTTTCAAAATTTCCTATTTTCGATGGTTCTAACTACGCGTATTGGAAAGCGCGAATAAAATCGGCACTAAAATCTATCGACGAGAGAGTTTGGATGTCTGTTGTTAACGGGTGGTCCCCACCAACTCACTTAGTTGAAAAAGAACGTGTTCCCAAATCGGCCGATAGATGGACTGAAAATGAGTTTAAACTTTCTAATTTTAATTCCCGTGGTTTGAATGCCTTGTTTAGCACTGTCACACCGGATGAATTCCGACGTACTATGAGGTGTGAAACCTCTAAAGAAGCTTGGGATGTTTTACAACTAACTCATGAAGGAACTAGTGTCGTTAAAGCTTCGAAACTCCAAAACCTCACCACTCAATTTGAAACTATCAAAATGAACGAGAATGAAACCTTTGATGAATTTTATGCTAGACTTTTCGATATTGTTAATTCATCGTTTAATTTGGGAGAGAAAATGCCTGACAACCGTGTTGTAAAGAAAATTTTAAGGTCCCTACCCGATAGATTTATTCCAAAAGTGACCGTTTTAAATTCTTTACCAACTTTAGCCTCTACTAAATTAGAAGAGCTTGTTGGTGATTTACAAACCCATGAACTACATATGTTTCCCTCTAAAACTGAAAAGAAAATAGAAAAGGGGGTTTCTTTAAAAGCCCGAAAAGAGGTCAAACAAGTAGTAGAGAGCGAGAGTGATAGTGACTCGGAAGACATGGCTCTGTTTGCTCGTAAATTTAGAAAATTTCTTAAATTTAACAAAGATAAATCCAAAAATGATTTTAAGAAATTTGAACCTTCTAAGCATGACAAAGCCGAGAAGATCTCTAAAACCGAGAAAATCCCTAAACCTATTAATGAAAATTTAAATAGGGAAGAGTCTAATAGGTGTTTTGGTTGTGAGGGTTATGGCCATAGGGCTTCTGAGTGCCCCACTAAACTAAGGAAAGAGGGTAAACGACCCATTGCATATAATGCGACCCTTAGTGATAGTGATAAGGAATAAGGACCCGGTTCCCCCACTAAGCCTAATTTTGTGGCTTTTATTGCTAGTCATGTGAGTGATAGTGAGAACTCATCGATTGATGAAGCGTTAACACATGACGCTTCCAAGGTCATTTTTTATGATTCTCTTATTTTTTATGATAGTGCGAGTGGAGAAGAAAGAGAGAGTTAAAATGAAGAAGTGGTTAATGTGAGTGAACTTCAAAATGCTTTTCAAGAACTTTATAAAGAATCTATTAAATTAAAAAGAGCTAATTTGAAGTTAGAAGCTAGTTTAAAAAAGCGTGTCAAGGTCATTGATGATAGCATGCTGGTAAAAGACCTTAAGACACGTGAGAGGACTCTTCTAGAGAAGCTTGAATATATAGAAGGCGAGAGAGATAGCCTTAGGGTTTTAATGGAATCCTTGAAAAAGGAGCTTCTTGCTTTTGAAGAGCAAAATTTTTTATTAGAGTCTAACATTTTAGAATTGCAAAATAAATTAAAAGACTCTAGTAATGTCAAATTTGATTTGGAGTGTCGTTCGGAAAAATTAGATGAAGTATTAGTAACGGTCCAAATTAAAAATGACACTTGTGGTTTAGGCTTCAATACTTGTAATGAATCTACTCATAAAACCAAAACCAATGTTTTAGGAGAATGTAATAGGAAAGTCTTTCGAGATCATTTCTTAGGTACGAAATTTCAACGTAATTTTACTTGTACTCATTGTGGTCGAAAAGGTCATCTTAGGAAATTTTGTTTTGATCTTAAACGAATTCCTTGAAAATCCCATCGTAAAGTAACCACGGTACTTAAAGTTCCTCCACTCCAAGACAGTCATTCTTCATTAATTTGGGTTAGGAAATCCGACTTGGTTGCCTTGCAAAATAGGGTTTTTGATTCTCATTTACTTTCACATGCTTCCTCCCTTGCTAAGTCTAAAGGATGAATGTGTTAGTTTTTGCATACTTTAGCTTAAAGTGCTTCATGTTATATATCTTTGCTAGGCGTACGCATGTTTAATCATTTTCTAGTCAACGCTCCATGCTTATCACATGCTAGAATTATGATTTTTTGTTTATCTTTTGTATTATATTTACTTCATTTTGTTTGCATTAAATGAAAAATACAAAAAGATTTTTTATTATCATTTGGATTTTATCTCTTGGTAATTTAAACTTAATGAAAACATCAAATGATTTTTGTTTGTCTTTTGAGTATATTTTTTTTGGTTAAAAATTTCAAAAACTCATAAAGATTTTATTTTGTGTGTAGTTTAGTTTGACACACTTTATGTGGCACACACTTGTGTTTGAATCCCATCTTTTACGCTCTCATGTGGCCAGAACTTTTGGTTTAGATTGTCAATCCTTCTTATGTTCTTTACCATGCTTACATGGAGTAGTTGGATTTTGTGTTGTTTTAAACGGATTCTATTTTTATATGCCTCTATTCACAGATGCACGAGCTCTTTTGAAATTTTAACTTCATATGTATATTTGAGCTATGTGAGGTGTTCTCCTTCCAATCTTGTCATATACATATTTGTGACTTAGGAGGACTATTTCATGTCAAAATCCGTTGCACGTGAGATTTGTATGAAAAATGAAAACATGATAAATATAAATGTGCACGGGGAAGGGCTCCGAAAGGACTAAGTGATCCTTTGCAATTGTAAGCCACCGTTTTTGAATGGACCTAAAAGAAATACGTGGTCCAATGGCCAAAAAACAGAAAATATGGCTTTAAAATGAAAAACAAATTGCCAAGGCCTATGTTTGATTGATATATTCATTAAAAATAAATATAAATGCTTATTGAGGGAGATTGGATGGTATATCAACGGGTTGCACAATGTCCGTTTATCCTAGTTGCGTATTTCATGTCATGACTCTATTGGTTTGTAGAATCATCAATATGCTAGGCTTGTATGCATTGTGTATGTTTGCTCATTGAGTTCAATTTATATTATCACATGAGGATATATTCAAATGTGATGAAGTTTGAAATCAATTGAGAACTCCGTGAACATGTTTTTAAGTGATTGGGTCTAAATTTAATCGTTACTAGTTCACACCCCAACACTTCCGTTTCCATATGACACATTTGTGCCATACGAGTGTGCAAACTTATTGTATTTTGTGTCATGTGTGTGTTTATATCTATATATGTGCGTGTGCATTATTGATATATTTCTACTACATATATCTATGATATTTTGTTTTTGACTTTGCCTTCCTTTCTAGTTTTGGTATCTATCTTGGATTAGTTATGCTTTTGATACCCATATGCTTTCATGTCTTATCACTTTAAGCTTCAACATGCTTTTATATTTGTTCTTTATCCCTTTCCTATTCCTGAACAGAAAGGGGGAGAATGATAGGGGAGAAATGGAAATGGTATCTTATCCTATTATAATCTTATCTAAGTTTAGGAGATTTAACTTAGGGGGAGTAGCTAACTTCTTGAGTTAATCATTTTAATAATAAAGGGGGAGAATTAATTTTGGGGGAGCATTTATTTTAATTGCTTTAAATACTTTAATATTACCTATGCATTTGATGCGTTTGCTTAAGTGTGCAGGAATTCTTCTAAAGTGGCATCTTTCAATGGCAAAGCATTTGATCCTTGGATTGAGTCAAGTTTGGGTGGGTTATGTTTTGAGTCTAGTGAGCTTGACGGCCCTTTAGGATTTTTGTTTGGTTTTTGTCCCGGAATAGCCAAAGGGGGAGATTTGTAAGGACACAAATTTCCAATTGAGTCCATATATAGTTTTGGCTCAATTCCGGATAAAAACATTTATTCATAGGATTGTATTTAATTGTAATATTCTCAAGCCTATGAAGAGTTTGTTGAAGACGTAGCGGCAAAGAGTATAAAGCTTCATCATTATGCCGGTTTCGTGCCTCGTTTCTACGTCATCAACTATGGTTCCATGCTCCCAAGGTATGAATGCAATCATATATATATAGGAGCTTGGAACTTGTTTAATGGGTGTTAGGTCTATCCAAAACTGCGTTTTTATTTTCAGAAAGATTTCTAATTAAAACTTTAAATAAGTTTATAAAGTTTCCTGGGCTAAAATTGAATTTTCCTACTTTCAGGTTTTTCGTTCGATAGAGTCTTTCGAACGAGTTTGTCGTTCGAACGAACTTGCCAACGACTTCCCATTATGGCATACTGGAACTTCGTTCGAAATGTCGTTCGAACGAGAGTGTCGTTCTAACGAGATTTCTAACGATCTTCTAACGAGTTTATACTGGAACTTCGTTAGAAGACTCGTTCGAACGAGATGTCGTTCGAACGAGTTTCCAGTGGGAACAGTTTTCTGGCAGTTTTTGAGCAGTTTTCACCCACTTCCCCACTTGATTCTTAACCAACTATTTTCAGACTTTAATATGTGCGGGAATCACTTTTGTTATATAATATTTTTCATATCTTACTAACTCTTAGAGAGTGTTTAGAGAGCAAAAACATAAAGAGAAAAATATCAAGTTTTGAGTGTTAATTTTCAAAGAGAAAATCATTTACCACTATAGTTTTCACCCATAGTTTTATGTATCCAAGTTCATATATATACATCTTGCTTGGAGTTTGGCACCGAGTTTATCTCTACACCGAATTGAAGAGAGTGTTTATGTTTGCTTCTAAATCCCATAAAGAAGAAGTTGTTTTATGTTGATTTACCCACATGGAGAAAGGCTCCTAGTAGGGTGACAGTGACCATATAAAGTCCGATCGGTAGATTCCGAGACTGCGGTGGAGCTCCAAGGTTATCCTCTAGTAAGAGGTATCTACAAGAAGAAGCCTCGGGGCTTGAGAGGGATCGAGTCGTGTGTTGTAATCCTTTCTGTCTTGTATTTGTAAATCTGTATCTAGTGGATTTGTGGCTAGGGCCGTCCGAGGTTGTTTCCCATCTTTGGTTTTTCCTCGTACATCGCGGTGTAGTGATTTATTGTTTTTATTTTATCTTTCGCACTCACCTAGAATGCATGCTTAGAATAAAAAGATAAAATTGGTTTAATCACTATTTATTTATTTTGGTGCTAAAAATAAATATTGGGTAATTGTTTATTTAATTGAAGTGATGTCTTAAAATTAGTTTTGCCTATTTTGTTTAAATGAAAAATATGACTTAGGAAAATTCGAGGACTTGATTGAATTAACTCGGTTTAAGTGAAAATGATTTAAATGTGTTAATTTAATTTCACTCGGTTTAATTTTAATTTTTTTAAGAAAATTAATATTTGGTAATTCGTGTGTTTGTGAACCATCACACTTCTTTACACTTCTGCATCTTGATCAATATATACCTAAAAGGAAATAATATTTTAATTTTAAAGAAATTTAAAATCAGGGGCCTCACACCCCTTCACTCCCAGTACTGCTAAGTTTAATGTCTTGAGCCAGACCGATGAAATCTCACCCTAAAGATAAGATCTATGAAAGTGCCGGGTGGAAGAAAAATCGGGTGATGAGAATCATCCCCAAACAAGACTGAAGCGTCATTATTGTTGGATAAAGGCTAAAGTTGGCAATGCACTTGTATGGGAAAGTGCATCACGCAATGCAAAGCATCGGTGGACCATGGGTGGGTGGGGATCAGGGTAATGGTGAAAAAGGCATGGGTGATTAAGCATCGATCACGGGCCTTGTTGAGCTTAAAGGTGAGGGTAACTAGGGCCCTATAAGAATGGTGCTCAAGTTGATGAAGAAGGCAATATGGTTTGGAAATTGTAATGGGGTGGGGCTCATGGAAAACACACGACCGTTCTATGAATGGGCGATGATAATGGTCGCGCCGTGACACACTAGGGAGATGTTGAGAAAAATCAACACCACAAGAGAGTGGTGTGCATGGGGTAACAAGCTCGGTGTCACGGTGGAGAGTAGCACCAAAAATACTCTCATAGATGGTAGAGGAAGGTTTCAGGTGAGGATCTAAAAATGTAGATGGAAACATGAACTGTGTAAAATCAAGATCCAAACCAGGAAATGGGTGGAAGGAACAATGGGTGGGTTGGGTGGTTAAAATGGTGAATCGGGTGGGATAAATGGTGGAGGAAGATGATCCAACTCAAGAGTGGGAGACACACACTCCTCATGAGGCACGGAGTAATCCACAAGGGAACTCGCAGGAGGAACTGTGGAAATAAAAGAGTGTGTGATCAACTTATCCACCATTATGTCGCCATCCGACGTGGTGAAATAGCCTAACAAGGCATTAAGATCCGAGATAGATGAATCAACATCAATATTCGACTCAAGGGGAGCCAAATATGACGGGGTAGGATCCTGTAGAAGGGTGTCTATCTATAAAAAAAGTAAATAAAATAAAAATACTTTTTATTATGACATTCGAGAGGTGCCCCGCAAGGGCCACCACAGAAGTCTAGGATTGAGAAGTGCCACTGCAAGGGTCAAAGCAGCAATGACATTCGAGAGGTGCCACGCAAGGGCCAGTGCAGAAGTCCAAGATTGAGGAGTGCCACTGCAAGGGTCACCGCAGCAATGACATTTGAGATGTGCCCCACAAGGGCCACCACAGAAGTCCAAGATTGAGAAGTGCCACTACAAGGGTCACTACAGCAATGACATTCGAGAGGTGTCATGCAAGGGCCACTGCATAAGTCCAAGATTGAGAAGTGCCACTACAAGGGTCACCGCAGCAATGACATTCGAGAGGTTCCCCACAAGGGCCACCACAGAAGTCCAAGATTGAGAAGTGCCGCTGCAAGGGTCATTGCAGCAATGACATTCGATAGGTTCCCCGCAAGGGCCACCGCGGAAGTTCAAGATTGAGAAGTGCCACTGCAAGGGTCACTGTAGCAATGACATTCGAGAGGTGCCCCGCAAGGGTCATCGCAGCAATGACATTCGAGAGGTTCACCACAAGGGCCACCGCAGAAGTTCAAGATTGAGAAGTGCCACTGCAAGGGTAACTGAAGTAATGACATTCGGGAGGTGCCTCGCAAGGGCCACCACAGAAGTCCAAGATTGAGAAGTGCCACTGCAAGGGTCACTGCAGCAATGACATTCGAGAGGATCCCCGCAAGGGCCACCGCAGAAGTCCAAGATTGAGAAGTGCCACTGCAAGGGTCACTACAGCAATGACATTCGAGAGGTGCCCCGCAAGGTCCACCAGAGAAGTCCAAGATTGAGAAGTGCCACTGCAAGGGTCACTGCAACAATGACATTCGAGAGGTGCCCCGCAAGGGCCACCGCAAAACTCCAAGATTGAGAAGTGCCACTGCAAGGTTCACTGCCGCAATGACATTCGAGAGGTGCCCCGCAAGGGCCACTGCAGAAGTCCAAGATTGAGAAATTCCACTGCAAGGGTCACCGTAACAATGACATTCGAGAGGTGCCCCGCAAGGTCCATCACAGAAGTCCAAGATTGATAAGTGCGACTGCAAGGGTCACCGCTGCAATGACATTCGAGAGGTTCCCCACAAGGGCCACCGCAGAAGTTTAAGATTGAGAAGTGCCATTGCAAGGGTCACTGCAGCAATAACATTCACGAGGTGCCCCGCAAAGGGCCACCGCCGAAGTCCAAGATTGAGAAGTGCCACTGCAAGGGTCACTGCAGCAATGACATTCGAGAGGTGCCCCACGAGGGCCACCGGAGAAGTCAAAGATTGAGAAGTGCCAGTGCAAGGGTCACTCCACCAATGACATTCAAAAGGTGCCCCGCAAGGGCCACCGCAAAAGTCCAAGATTGAGAAGTGCACTACAAGGGTCACTGCAGAAATGACTTTCGAGGGATGCCACCGTAGGGGTCACTGTAGAAATAACGTTTGAGAAGTTCCCCGCGAAGGGTCAGGGTAGAAATATTATCCGAGAAGTGCCACCGCAAGGGTCCCGGCAGAAACTCATATTGAGAAGGAATCCACCGAGGATGGACAGGATGAGGGAGTGGCTACCATGAGCAACTCCTCATCATGAAACGTCATTGTTTAAAAGAACAACAATATTAGCACTTTGCTTTCTTATACAGGTAGCCTAGTTGAGCAGGCAGGGCTCAAATAGGCCAGTTGGGACCTCCTGGGAGTTTTGCCTTGGCGGCTAAGGGACAAGGTATGTTGATCAAGCTTAACCACTTAGCACTATAGGATTGAGAGAATACTAGTAGGAAGACCCAGAAGTCACTCAAGACTACACACACTTCACACTTGGTCATAGATGAAGTGAGCAGCCAAAGAGCTGGCTACTCACAAGAAATAAGCTCTTTATAAACAATTGACTTTTACAGAAGAGGGGGTCCTTGAGGTCCCTCTCAAGAAAAACAATAATTTTATAAGAGAGGGGTTCTTAAGGCCTCCTCTCTCAAGATTTGAAAAATTGCACCACAAGTTACCGTTTCAAAAGATAATTACCAAATCTGATATCTTGTCTTCATTTGGAGACATATGTGCTTTTCGACTTTGGTTGGCAACATGTGGCGCCTGCAGAAGGGGACATCCAGGGCTGCCTGCAGGTAGGGACAAATGGTACACTTCAGACATTGTTCCCCACCAACCTTCTCAATTTTAGCACCCAAAAATGCCAACTCAATCCTAATGCCCTAGTATAAATAGACCTCTGGGCGAGGTCAATAGGAGACACAATTGAAATTGCACTATTACTCTGTCAAAATCACACCAGACCTACCTAAGTATTCTCTACCTGCTCATTCTCTTAGTGCTGAGTGCCTTGCTCCTTCACTCCCCACCGACAACCATCATTCCCAGGTGTTTCCCTTGAGAAAATTACTATTTTTGCTGTGGAAGTTTATCTTCTTGCAGGAGTGAGTTGAAGATTGAGTTCCATCATTACCAGAAGGAGAAGGTTTCTTGAGAAGTTGCACCAGAAAACCTTGAAGACCTTGTAGGCAGTGTACATTGAAGTGGGTCACACCTCACCCTTTCCAGTTATTCATAAACCCCAGTCTCACTACCCTCCTACATTTGGCGACTCTATTGGGGAGGTATTCTTATTTCTATGGACAAAGAAGGTTTCAATGTCTCTAAGCTATTGGTTTTTGAGGACACTCCATCTGGTAATGGATCTCACAGTGACCAGACTACCCAGGAAGAAGTGGTGGTGATCGGAGTCAAGGCGCCTGCGCTTGCGCCTGAGGGAGGGCAGACCAGTTCGCCGGCAGTGGCTCCAATGGCAGGTATGAATCTTATGGCAATGTTTTTGACTTCTTGAAGAACAATAACATAGAACTATCAAGCTTGGATCAAGGTTGTGTGACACCCACTGCTTCCCCTTCTGGAGGGGTAACCACCACTGTTACTATTCCGGCGGAGACGATTCGGTCCCGGAAAGTGGCGTCGGAGCAGGCGGTGGCCCAATTAGGCTCGCCAGCTACTAAAATCATATGTTTGGAGGAGTCACCCTCTAAGGCTGTTACCATGGAGGAAGTGAGGAAGCTACTCTCCTCCTCTCAGAGGGAGGGTCCCATCCTATATGAGGAGTTATAAGACCCCTATCCGTAGGAAGTAAATGAGAAGCCATACCCTGAGGGGTATGTCCCACCAAAATTTATCAAGTTCGGCGGAAGGGGGGAGAACCCTAGAGAGCACGTGAAGAGGTTCGTCGAGTACTTAGGAGTGCATGCAGGTGACAAGAAACTGAGATTGAGGGAGTTCTCTAAGACCCTCACTGGGAAGACTTATACATGGTATTCCTATTTAGCGCCTAAAAGCATCCCTACTTGGGAAGAGATGCACAGGCATTTCCTTCAGAAGTTCTTCATAGCGGAGGATGAATTTACATTGAGACACCTAGCACAAGAGGTCCAGAATCCAGGAGAAGAGTTGATGCACTACATCAAGCGATTTCGCGAGAGGTCTTTAGACGTCCACGAGGATGTGGCGGAAGCCAGGTTACTACAGATATGCGTGGAAGGACTCTTAGAAGAGTACAAGTTGTACCTGATCAACGAAACTAGAGACAAAACTTTTAGAGAGTTCACCAGGGCTGTTAGCAACATAGCTATGATAATCAAACCAACGGCCCCGGGTTAGAGGATGCAAGTTCCACTAACTTTCGGGAGGTTTCAAGTTTCGAGGAGGCAAGAGGTTAACTATGTGGATGGGAGTAACAAAGGGAAGAAGGGAGGCTCTGGAGCCAAGACTGACAGTCCCGGTAACAAGAGAAAGTTTGGGGAAGATGCCCCACCGCCACTACCATGCAGCGTAGCTGAGGCTATGGATTGTTACCACACCTTAGTACGAGAAGGTGTAGCAGGACCTACTCACTTAAAAGGAGAAACCCCCACTGCAGCTGACAAGTCCAATCCAAAGTACTGCGAGTTGCACCAACGAGTGCAGCACTCTACCAAAGATTGTTACTACTTGCGAAGGATCATTGGCGAGCAGATGGCCAGTGGTACCTTGCAGATACCGCTGTGGATGTTAACGATAATCCACTTCCTGCACATCACTTTGGCACCGCCAATATGGTAGTTGCTTATGATGAAGAAGATACCAAAGGTCTGATGGAAGGGGAGAGCGGAGATCCGTTATGTGGGGAGTTGGGAAATCTATCACTAAGTAGACTTGAGCTAGAAAGAAAGCAAGAGGAGTGGTTCTTCACTCCAGAATGAGAAAATGGAAGTGGGGAAATTGAAGAAGCGACCCTATCGAACGGTGAGGTAGATGTCATTCTCGCCCTAGATGAGGGAGGGACCTCTGAGGCAGAATATGTCTGCAGTGCCCAGACGTATGAGGTGGACCTAGATTTCGAATGTGAGGCCATCCCAAAGAACCCCAAGTTCAAGTGGTTTTTTGACCAGATTGGGGTAAAGTACGATACAAGGGTATCCATCACAAGGAAAGTCTTGGAGGCAGTGCAGCAGCATGGAGATCCTTCGCTAAATTGGAAGGGGCCAATCGGAAGGATGATTAAGAAGTATACTTCTGAAGTGGTGTTTTCAGAAGCAGATAGGTTGGTGCCTTACTTCCACAACCGCTCGCTGTATGTTACAGCCATAGTTAATAGAGTCTCATTCCCCAAGGCGTTAATGGACAGGGGAGCATCTATTAACATTATGCCCATCAGTACATTGTATGAAACAGGAATTGACCAGGGGAAAGTGGTTCTGGTACCACTAGTAATTTTTGGATTCGACAATGCCGTAATACAGTCTATTGGATATGTGAATGTGGGAATCAAGTTGGGAAATTTCACCTCCCATATCAAGTTCCATGTTATTAATGCTAACACTAGCTACCAATTACTCATTGGAAGGGTATGGATGCACACTCATTGCATAGTGCCTTCCACATACCATCAATGTGCAAAGGCAAACATTAGAGGTACAGAGATAGTGATCAAGGCCACGCAGAGACCCTTCGCCGTTGAGGAGTCCCACCTAGTGGATGCTGCCTTCTACACTGAGTTAGATGAGGAAAGAAAGGTCTCTGCAAGAAAGCCAGAAGGGATCAAGGTAGCCGAGGGAAGTGTCCCATAGAAGAAATCTGTTCATGACCGTCTGGGGGGGAGGGTTATTCCTCACTTGGAAAAAGGCAAGAGGAAAGTAGAGGAGGTGGCCAGGCCTCCTCGAACCTGCAAGATGGTGGTCTTGCCTAATGGGAAGATCATCTACCGCTTATAACGGTCTTGCCTATAGGGGCCCTCTTGGCGCAAGAGAAAGAAGGAGTGGAAAAGTCGGTGTACTACCTGTCAAGAGTAATCTCTGGAACAGAATCGAGATACACCAGCGTTGAGAGACACTGCCTAGCGTTGGTATTTGTGTCCCAGAAGTTGAGACACTATCTTCTACCCTTCACTGTTCACATAGTCACCGGGTGTGATCCCATCAAGTAACTCCTCGTGCGGACTATACTCGTCGGACGAGCAGCAAGGTGGTTTTTGATCTTATCAGAATATGATCTAAAATGTGTAGTGCCCAAGGCGATTAAAAGCCAAGCACTAGCAGATCTGCTGTCCCACTTCCCAAGTGGAGTTTTCGAACCACCTAGTGAAGAGCTACCCGAAGAGAGATTTCAAGCATGCATGGCGGAGGAGGTGAAGAAGTGGTTTATGGAGTTTGATGGTTTCAGTGCTCAAGGAACAGGTGGAGCCGACATCATACTGTCAGATGAGAAAGAAAAAATCATTCTTTCCTTCAAATTGGATTTCAAATGCTCAAATAATGAGGCTGAACATGAGGCCCTCATCCTAGGGATGCTGGAAGCACTCAGAAGAGGGGTCAGGGTATTGTGTATACGAGGGGACTCCAACCTGGTAGTGAGGCGGGTCAATGGGGAATTTTTCCTTAAGCACGCCAACTTAGCGCCCTATAGACATATCATCCAAAGGCTGCTGGGATAATTCTTAGAAGTAACTGTGGAGAGGCAGGCATGAACAGTGAATAGGCACCCTGACGCGCTCGCCACCATAGCACAAAAGTTGGGCATGGAGGAGTCAGAAGCAACCATCACATTGAGGCGGAGAACGGTACCCACTACCGTAAAATATTTGTTCCCAAGTAACAAGCCAGAAGATTAGAGGCATCTGGTGGAGAAGCAACTTGAAACTAGAGAAGGGACAATGAAAATGTTAGAATTAGCCAACTATCATGTGCTTCAAGGAACTCTATACTTCAAGAGTCCCGGAGGGTTTCTGGCAAGGTGCGTCAGCGAGCAAGAAGCCAATGAGAGGTTAATAGAAATGCACCAAAAGCACTCCATAGATACTGATGTTCCTCTTTACAGACGACTGCAGCGAGGTGGGTATTATTGGACTGCCATGAACGCAGAAGCGGCCCGCTTACAAAAAAGTTACGTAAAGTGCCAAGATAATTTTGACCAGTTGATGGAGGCTAACTTTGTGGAAGCCCTCGAAGATTAGAGACAGCCGTATCTAGCAAATCTGAGAAATGGAGAGTTGCCCGTAGAGAGAGCGAATGAAATTTACCTTAGAAAAAAAATAAATCATTTTTACTTAGTCGAAGGAGAGTTATATAGGAAGGGATACAATGAGAAGTCATGAAGGTGCGTAGCCAATGAAGACGCGAAGAGAGTGCTGAAAGAAGCTCATGAGCCCTCCCACATGGGGGGCGCCAAACTTTATGATCAACTGATGACGCTGGGATACTACTGGTCGACCATGGAGGTTGATTCCAACGGGTATGTGAAGAAGTGTAGGGCATGTCAAGTGCACGAGAACATGGTGCATGCTCCCTCCGTTAGTTTGTAAAGCTTGGCAGCTCCTTATCCCTTCCATATATGGGCGTTCGACCTGGTAGGAAAGATAACCCCATCATCTCATGACAAGGCTTTTATCATTGTGGCTACAGAATTGTACACCAAATGGGCAGAAGCCATTCCTTTAAGGAGAGTCATCGCCCAAGTGGTAACCCAGTTTATAAAGGAATATATCATATGTAGGTTTGGTATACCCAAGGTGATCTTAACGAATAATGGGAAGCAATTCGTATGCAAGGAGATGGCTCTCCTCACAGACAGGTATAAGATTGTGCATAATAGCTCAACCATATCCTACCCCAAGGGAAATGGCCAAGCAGAGGCTACCAATAAGACCCTGATAAATTTTTTGAAGAAAACGATAGAGGATATGCCGGGAGCATGGGATGAGAAGTTGCCTATGGTGTTATGGGCTTATCGTACTTCGAAAAGAAAGCCAACAGGGTTCACTCCCTTCTCCCTAGTATACGGGACCGAAGTTGTCCTACCAGTGGAACTGGCGGTACCTTCAGCCAGAATTTCTCTTAGCAATGGGCTCATCCCTGACCCAAGGTACGTGCAGCTGGAGGCACTAGACAAGCATAGGGACAAGGCCAGAGAGAATTTCAAAGTCTACACTTAGCAACTGTCCAGGGCCTACGAGAACTTAGTCAAGCCTAGAGAGTTCTAGGTGGGAGATTTAGTCCTGCGAGCATCAACTCACCATCTCTGTAGCATGTCATCATCAAAGTTCAAACCTAACTGGGAAGTCCCCTTTGTCGTCAGAGGAGTGGGGAAGTCGAGCTACTGCCAAATATCAGAACTGGAGAGTGATTGCCTCCAGTCCATCAACTGCAAGTGGCTGAAGAGGTACTATGCTTAGTAACAGCTAACAAGTTTTGTTTGTGTTTTGCATGTCTGTAATGGATTTTCAGAATTACTCCTATACCAGAAAAGTTTTTTTGTAATTTTTTAGAGCAATACCACAATGTAAAGAGCACACAAAAGTAAAGAAATGAAATAACAACACTTATGGTCATTATTGATGCTTGATTTGTTTACTCATCTATATGTATATACATAAATATATATATACTCCCTACTAAGTTAGAAGAGAGTACACGAAAATCCGGAACTCTGCTCTCTACACTTGAGAGGTAAATCCACCCTAAGAGAAAGTATACCGTGCAAAGTCCCCCAGATATAAATTAATAGAAAATATAGAGGGGGGGTCAAATTCCTCCTATTTAATATTTCAAAGAACAATGAAATTCTTAAAGAGAATATAGAGAAAGGACCCCAAAGACTATGGACCAGCTAATTCAAATAGTTTTCAATAAAAATAAACTTTCGAGAAAGGGATAGGGGTTACCCCCCTCCTCTCCAACCTGGCCTTTACGAATGCAAGTAGTAATATGCAGGAATACCCCTACAGACAGGAGGGGAAATCCAAGACAGTAACATGCAAATACCTCACAGCTACAAGAGGTGCATTTTAAAAAAAATTACATACAATATATATATATATACACACATAACTTTTCATATTAATGCAAGTACCCCGCAGCATATGGGGCAGCCATCAGTAGACTAAATGCTCACAGAAATTAGAGCAAGTCATATAAAAGAAACACCCATAGTGTAAAGGGAGAACAAGGGAAAAGAAAAGTGCAGAAGAAAAGAAGTGTCTCATCCATGAAAGATCAGCAATGTATGCCTAACATTTTGAGCATTACAAAGCAAGAAGTAGTCTATCTATTAGAAACGACAAAAAATAAATCATAACGAGCGATGGCACCGGCATACGACAGACCAGCCTCCCGAAGAAACTCTTCCTCCAACCTGATGAATTTAGCCTCATCTTCCTCATCGCCAGACTCGAGTCTGGCAAGCTTCACCTGCAGTAATGCGATCTGATTCCGAATTCTCGTGGCCTCAGCCTGCCGTTGCTCAACTCTAGACTGTCGGGAAGTGTGGAACCTCACCATCTTCCAAAAAGGAACACTCAGAAAGGGGCAAACTCCCGTGTCAAGACAATCTAAACGGAAATGATAGAACTGCTGCAAGTCGTCGAGAGCATCCAAGAATAGTGAGATAGAAGAGCTAGTCAGCTTAGCAGGGGATGTAGCCAAAAACTCATGAACATGGCTGGCAAGAACTTTCAGGTTAAAGGCCGTGAGACTGTCAATCTGAAGTATACTCTGAGAAGTGAATGTCTCGGGATGGTGCTCCAAGATGAGATCCAAGAGCTGACGCTCATATGTCCTGAATCGTCTTGGTAACTCCTCACGCCATACTCTACCCGCAATAGTCGCAGCATCCTCTACTTCACCATCACCGTCGGAGTGGCGAGATCCTACCTCAGAAGGGAGGAAAGAAGACTCTCCACCAGAATCAGCATCACCGACTAGGGGAGCGGCCTCAGAACTATGATCTCTCTCCACAACCATCCCACTGCCAGACTCCATAGTCAATGGGGTACTCTCATGCACCTGGAAACAATGAGACATAGGTGAAATGAGAATGCTTACACAGTAGACGCAAGAAGAAAAGAGGGGAATAGTAAAAAGAGGGGGTATGCTAGTTTAATACCTCTCTCATAGTGGTCCCACTGCCAGACTCCACAGTCATCGAAGTACTATCATACACCTGGAAACAATGAGACAAAGGTGAAATGAGAACGCTTGCACAGTACACGCAAGAAAAAAAGAGGGGAATAGTAAAAAAAGGGGGGGTATGCTAGTTTAATACCTCTCTCGCAGTTTCCCCACTGCCAGACTCCACAGTTATCGGAGTACTCTCATGCACCTAGAAACAATGAGACAAAGGTGAAATGAGAATGCTTGCACAGTATACGCAAGATGAAAAGAGGGGAATAGTAAAAAGAGGGAGTAGGATAGTTTAATACCCCCCCTCGCAGCCATCCTACTCTCAGACTCCACAAATATCAGAGGAACTTCATCGGAATCCATAGCCGTCGGAGCAACCTCACTCACCTAGAAATAATGCAACAAGGGAGAAGATGGGAATGCTTGCACAATTTAAACAAAATAATAAAGGCATAAAAAAATGACATAAGGTAGGTGGAAACCCTTATAAACTGTACCTGAATAACGCCCTCCATAACGGTCAATAGAGGAGGTGGGGGGGGCTCCCACAGGGGCCGCCACACTGGCCGATGCTCCTATGGGGGCTGTCTCAGCGACCAGTGCTTCTGAAGAGGTGGACCCAGTCTCGGGTGCTCCTAAAGGGGCTATCTCAATAACCAATGCTCCTAAAGAGGCTACCTCAACCTCAGGCGCTTTCGGAAGAACAACCTCAGCAACGACTGTCGCAATGGACAGGCGAGGCTACGGAGGAGAAGAAGGGGGAAGAGTTAATAAATCACCTACCTCATGCATAAAAAAATATCTCAATTAATATGGGGAGAAGGAAATTCCTTAAGGGCACAACAAAGATAGCTACCTGAAGGGGCGTGATAATAGGGCTAGTGGGCCCGTGTATAGGGGCTGCTAAAGAGACAATAGCAGGAGCCGCCATCTAAATAGCACCAAGGGATAACTGCAACAAAGGAGAAAGAGGACTACGATAAGTACAAACCGGATAGAGAAGAAATCTATAACTAAGCAAATATGAAAATACCTGGGCCCCATCCATAGGGGAAGAGCGGAAAAGGACGGTCGGCACAGCAGGGACTGTGCTGATACCCTGCAAAGAATGAAGACGTGTTATTCATTACATGGTCGAGGGGAAAGAGGTTCCATGATCGAATGGAAAAGGCCTAACCTGAAGTGTAGGCTCACTAGTTGAGGCTAAAGTAAATATTGGGCCACGAGAAATTGCCTGAACCAACGGTCTCCCGTCCATAGATATGCCTACTCAGGGGATAGAAATCCTCCCCGAAGAGGACAAACTGGGGATAGTAACATCAGGTAAGGGAAGAGTCCCCTCCTGAGAAGAAAACCCAAAATCCGTTAGATCCTTCTACCGAAAGAAAACAAACATTCAAAAAAAATAAAAATAATAATACATACCTTAGATAAGGAGGTACCTAAGGGCTCAACTGTAGAAGTGCCCACCGCCGAAATAAGAGAAAATAAAGTGGCAGCGCCAGAAGACACAACCCCCTACACATTGTAAATGGGTAAGTAAAAGGAATAAGTAAAGAGAAAAGGGCGCAATGAAAGTTTTTGAAAAGGGCGGGGTATACCTGAGCCGAAGAAGAAGTCACGAAAGTGGTCTTGGTGCCGGTAAGGTGTACAGATGCAAGCTGCAGGGAAAAGCCAGCATACACAACCAAAATGCAATGGTAATATTAACTAATTACATTAGATGGTAAAAGAAATAAGGAGATGACAAACCTCTCTAAAAAGGCCTCGGGAAGAAATGAGCACGGAGTTCCTCTCCCGCTGAAAAGGTGTCAGTCGCAGCGGGGGAAGAGGAGAACTACTTGCCTCTATGGAAATGACCAGCAAAATACGACAGAATACTTTCTTTAAAAAATAAAATAATGAGAGGGAAGAAATAAAAAAATCTATGTATCAAATTTCCAACGAAGAGGAACACTTATCGAAGCAGGGCGAGTAGCCTGGCCATAAGGGAGATGTCGGGTAGTGGGGATAACTCCCCCAGAAGAACGGGATGCCTCATCATCACTAGAAGACTCTCTCCAGATTGATAACAAGGCATAAGTGTCAGTAGTAATTTTTCCATGGAAACCTAGGTCGCCCATATCACCCGAAGAAGAACTATGGTCGTCATAGGAAGGGGTGCTTCCATAATCAACTAGTTCCTCTTCCAATGAAGGGGGGGGGGATCCAGGAGGTGAAACTCCGAGAGAACTAGTTCCACTAAGTAAAGAATGTCGTAATATAGTACCTTCTGCAATGGGAATAGATGTGACCCGCGCCTCCTGGAAGAAAGGGCCGAGGCTCCGTAACCTTTCTTTGTTACAACTTGATATGTCCCCTCCACCCCAAGATCTTCAGTATCGGATTCTTGGTCCACTATGGAGGGGGAAGCCATGCCGTCACCATTTCCTTTCTTCTTCTTTGCAGCCTGGGTCCTCAAGGGAGAAGGGGGAGGAGAAGCGGTGGAAGCAGGAACGAAATTAGACGTATCTGTGTCGGGGTGCCTCCTTTTGCTTGCGATAGAAGTACTCACTTTCCCTTTGCTTTTTCGTCGGCTTCTAGACTTCACAGGGGGAAGTTCAGCCGACAGGGGCTGAAGTGACTCGTCAAGAAGAGGCATAACTAAAATGGGAGTGGCCTGTTCCAAGGGTGGCGTGGAAGTGGTACTGAGAAACCAAGGATCTTTCTGCATCCGCCTGACCAAAAACTGGGCTTTAGTATATTTAATTGGGTTAGTCTCATGAGGGGGACCAACTACACATTCTTGGATAAGACAAACTTGCCGCTGCCAAAGAAGGAACCAAGATGAAGTAAATGAAGGATGATAATCACAGGGAGGCACATAGAGACCACCCAAACCACTGACCCTATGGAACAATCCCAGAAGAGTGAAGTTAGCACACGCCTATGAAAATGCCTCAGAAGTATCTCTATAGGTAGGAAGAGGAGGAATGTGAACACCTTGATCATAGACAAACTATTATCTTGCCCTCTCGGAATGATAAGATTCAGCACGCGGACCTAACTCGGTCCAGGAAGGGAGGTGGCATGGTAAGAGCATCGTCACCACATTAATATGAGGACAGGTGGAAACAGACCCCACTGCTGAAGGGCAATAGAAAGTCCTCCCATCGCCAGGGAAAGAAAGCCAGCTGAAAGTTCCCCCAGAGCGCTTAGTATAAGGCCGAAACTGAAACTCCTCAACATCATCAATCAATATTCCCAAAGATCTCTTCGGAATTTTCTTGTGCCATCGGAGAAGTCGCGCAGCATCGCTATGACAAGCGTGAGTCCTTGGAGTGAAGTGGGGGAAATGCTCAAATAAAAAGGCCATCAGGAGAGCGGCATTTGCATAATTAGTAACATCATACCGACCGCGAGACCTCTCTACATCTATACATTCTAGGTCCATCCAGGTGTAAAGAAAACCCAAAGTCACGGAGACCATAGGTATTGACCTGCCACGTGATAACCGCACAGCTAATCTAAAAAAAAATTCGCAAGGGGAATCTTCAGGCTTACCTGGCTGAAGGAACCGAGTCAGAAATGTAACCAAGAAAGCGGCCAAATGACAAGGAGAGTGGATCTTGGGACCATCCTGGATTCTAGGGGCTGCACGGGAAGTCTCCCCCTTCTGCAACTACTCGAAATCTCTGAACCAGTACCTTTGCCATTTGGCAAAGGAATGCTTGGAATGACCAGTTATATTTATAGCTACATACTTTGAGCACTCATTGAGAGCTGACTGTAGCTCCCCCACCATCTCCTGCTCTAAAGAATCCTCACAGTCATCAGAAAAAACATGTTGCCCGAAGAAAGGAAGAGCATACAATTCACATACATCCTCTAGAGTGATAGTAAATTCACCCCAGCCCGTGACAAATGTGTGGGATTCCATACTACATCGAGACAATAAAAGATTGAGTGAAGAAATATGCTTAGATATAGTGCAAGACTTCAGGCTGCTGACGGTGGTAAAAAGACCCACCTCCCTAAGGATAGCCTCATAATCAGGAATGCTCAGAACATAGTCAACCCAGCTAGCCCACTCCTCCGTGGGACCCCCCCCCCCCCCCCCCCGTAGCTTTATTTTCAACATTGGAATAAGGAAAGTCATCACGGCCAACACAGACTCGGAGAATGGAGTCTGGATAAATAGTAGGGAAATCAGCAGACTCACTTAACCCCACATGAGAACGCTCGAGAACAGTGTCAGAAATTTTTTCCCCAAATTTGGAAAGTGAAACCATGAAGTTGTCAGTAGGACCAAAAAAAGGAGCACGACGATAAATACCAAAATCCCTCCCTTGGTGAATGCGCATATAGTCCTTCCATGCCTGAGAAGAAGATGACGTAGCTGATGAACTACCAAGAGTCATGGGCTCAAGAAAAGAGCTCATCTTGGTAAAGACTCCAAGTGAGGGATCCTGGGTGTCCCCCGTCGCAAAAAAAAAGAAGAGGAAGTGGCAACCCCCGTAAAAACATCAAAATGCGAGGAATCCCTAGCTAGCAGCATACTTCCCATAACGCCAACAATTGGCGAGACACCCTCGGTCGTGGAACCCTCCACGCAATAAAAGGGCGAGACCCCCTCACCTGAAATAATTTAAAAACTGCGCATTTCCCCAAATGCAACATGACCAATCGAGGAACCGTCAACAACACACGGGTTCAAGACACCCCCAGTCGTCGCTAGTTGATTTGGAGAGGAACCCTTGGATGTGTAACACAAGGGACCCCCCATGTTTAGCGCAAAGTGCGAGGGACCAACATCAATAAAAGTGGATGTCGAGACACCCTTAGAGTTGGTGTTGGCAGGCGAGGAACCATCCTTATCACCGCTGGAAGTAGGCCCCCCATTGATAAGTGTCAAGACACCCAAAGAAGAAAAACAAAGTGGCGAGAAACCCCTTGTAATACTTCCAAACGCCGAGACACCTCCAGCCATTAATGATTGACTCGGCGAGGAACCCCCGTATCTAGGGCAACGCGCGAGGAGCCACTGCCAGCGCTAACACACATCGAGATACCCTGACCCAAACCAAATTATAAATCCTCAGAACACAAGGTCGAGATACCCCTGCCTGAAGCAACTTGGGGGTTTGCAAAATCCAAGGTAATCAGCGAGGGACCCTCGGATGTGGGATCCACTCATGACGGACCCTTAATAGCTGCCAACGAGATACCCTTTTCCCCAAATAATATGCCATCGGCCGAGACCCCCTGGCTGTCAACGAAGGTTCAGTCGAGTAACCGTAAGGCAATGAGGAATTAAATGAAACTGTACCTTGCGAAGTCTCCATATGATGTGCAGTGGAAGAAACCACAAGATCTCCCTCACTCGCTGAGAGAAACGATGAGGAGTCCATGAGGGTTCTCGACCCAAAATCAGTACCACCGCTCGGTGGAGAAGATACAGGCTGCCCAGAAAAGTATTAGTGCCACCAATAAAATGCGATCGGAGGTCGTCGCGGACCATAGTACCAAGGGTCGGGGTAGAGGAAATAGGCAAGGAAGGAGGTATGGAGCCAAGTGTTAAGTGAGCTATGGAGGTGTTCACGTCTGAAGAAGGATTTGATGGATTAAAACCCGTCAATGAAGTATTGAAAAAAAAACTAGAGCAAAAATATTGGAGGCTATGGTGTTTTAAATTCCTTTGCTCTCACTTTCTCTCACTACAAACCAAAAGACCCTATGAGGTTTTGAAGAAGATGAAAGAGCTCAAGGAAAAGGCCTTATGTCTTTTTACATCAAAATGGGAAAACGTGCAGGAAGGCAAAAAGGTGATGACCTTTTTTCCCAAATGATGGGATGATAGTTCCCACACTGACGCGTGGGTTCTCAAAAATAAAAAAATTAAAAACCTCGGATAAAGGGACACCGCACTTAATGATCCTAGGGTCCCTCGGGAAAAAAATATAAATATATATATATATATATATATATATATATATATATATATATATATATATATATATATTTATAATTGTTGAAATTGACTTTATGGCGTACAAAGTTTTTTCGGTCTACCCAACCAAAAAAACTTTGCACGAGGGGCTAATGTAGAAGGGTGTCTACCTATAAAAAAAGTAAATAAAATAAAAATACTTTTTATTATGACATTCGAGAGGTGGCCCGCAAGGGCCACCGCAGAAGTCCAAGATTGAGAAGTGCCACTGCAAGGGTCACTGCAGCAATGACATTCGAGAGGTGCCATGCAAGGGACATCACAGAAGTCCAAGATTGAGAAGTGCCACTGCAAGGGTCACCGCAATAATGACAGTCGAGAGGTGCCCCGCAAGGGCCACCACAGAACTCCAAGATTGAGAAGTGCCACTGCAAGGGTCACTGCAGCAATGACATTCGAGAGGTTCCCCGCAAGGGCCATCGCAGAAGTCCAAGATTGAGAAGTGCCACTGCAAGGGTCACAGAAGAAATGGCATTCGAGAGGTGCCCCGCAAGGGCCATCGCAGAATTCCAAGATTGAGAAGTGCCACTGCAAGGGTCACCGCAGTAGTGACATTCGAGAGGTGCCCCGCAAGGTCCACCACAGAAGTCCAAGATTGAGAAGTGCCACTAAAAGGATCACTGCAGCAATGACATTCGAGAGGTGCCCCGTAAGGGCCACCGCAGAAGTCCAAGATTGAGAAGTGCCACTGCAAGGGTCACCGCAGCAATCACATTCGAGAGGAGCCCTGCAAGGGCCACCTCAGAAGTCCAAGCTTGAGAAGTGACATAGTAGGGGTCACCGCATGAATCACATTCGAGAGGTGCCCCGCAAGGGACACCGCAGAAGTCCAAGATTGAGAAGTGCCACTGCAAGGGTCACTACAGCAATGACATTTGAGAGGTGCCCCACAAGGGCCACCACAGAAGTCTAAGATTGAGAAGTGCCACTGCAAGGGTCACTGCAGCAATGACATTCAAGAGGTGCCCTGCAAGGGCCACTGCAGAAGTCCAAGATTGGGAAGTGCCACTGCAAGGGTCAGTGCAGCAATGACATTCGAGAGGTGCCCCGCAAGGGCCATCGTAGAAGTACAAGATTGAGTAGTACCACTGCAAGGGTCACCGCAACAATGACATTCGAGATGTTCCCCGCAAGGTCCACCACAGAAGTCCAAGATTGAGAAGTTCCACTACAAGGGTCACTGCAACAATGACATTCGAGAGGTGCCCCGCAAGGGCCACCACAAAAGTCCAATATTGAGAAGTGCCACTGCAAGGGTCACTGCAGCAATGACATTCGAGAGGTGCCCCACAAGGGACATCACAGAATTCCAAGATTGAGAAGTGTCACTTCAAGGGTCACCGCAACAATGACATTCGAGAGGTGCCCCGCAAGGGCCACCGCAGAAGTCCAAGATTGAGAAGTGCCACTGCAAGGGTCACTGCAGCAATGACATTCGATAGGTGCCCCGCAAGGGCCACCGCAGAAGTCCAAGATTGAGAAGTGCCACTGCAAGGGTCACCGCAGCAATGAAATTCTAGAGGTTCCCCATAAGGTCCACCACAGAAGTCCAAGATTGAGAAGTGCCAATGCAAGGGTCACTGCAGCAATGACATTCGAGAGGTGCCCCGCAAGGGCCACCGTAGAAGTCCAAGATTGAGAAGTGCCACTGCAAGGGTCACTGCAGCATTGACATTAGAGAGTTGCCCCGCAAGGGCCATCGCAGAAGTCCAAGATTGCGAAGTGCCATTGCACAATGACATTCGAGAGGTGCCCCACGAGGGCCACCGCAGAAGTCCAAGATTGAGAAGTGCCACTGCAAGGCTCACTGCAGCAATGACATTCGAAAGGTGCCCTACAAGGGCCATCGCAAAAGTCCAAAATTGAGAAGTCCCACTACAACGGTCACTGCAGAAATGACATTCGAGGGATGCCACCTCAGCGGTCACTGCAGAAATGTTATCCGAGAAGTGCCACCGTAAGGGTCCCGACAGAAACTCATATTGAGAAGGAACCCACCCAGGATGGACAGGATGAGGGAGTGGCTACCATGAGTAACTCCTCATCATGAAACGTCATTCTTTAAAAGAACAACAGTATTAGCACTTTGCTTTCTTGTACAGGTAGCTTAGTTGAGCAGGCAGGGCTCAAATAGGCCAGTTGGGACCTCCTGGGAGTTTTGGCTTCGCGGCTGAGGGACAAGGTATGTTGATCAAGCTCAACCACTTAGCACTATAGGATTGAGAGAATACTAGTAGGAAGACCCGGAAGTCACTCAAGACTACACACACTTCACACTTGGTCATTGGTGAAGTGAGCAGCCAAAGAGCTGGCTACTCACAAGACATAAACTCTTTATAAACAAATGAATTTTCCAGAAGAGGGGGTCCTTGAGGTCCCTCTCTAGAAAAATAATAATTTTAGAAGAGAGGGGTTCTTAAGGCCTCCTCTCTCAAGATTTGCAAAATTGCACCACAAGTTACCGTTTCAAAAGATAATTACCAAATCTGATATCTTGTCTTCATTAGGAGACATGTGTGCTTTTTGACGTTGGTTGGCAATAGGTGGGGCCTGCAGAAGGGGACAGGCAGGGCTGCCTGCAGGTAGGGACAAATGGTACACTTCAGACATTGTTCCCCACCAACCCTCTCAATTTTGGCACCCAAAAATGCCAACTCAGCCCTATTGCCCTAGTATAAATAGACCTCTGGGCAAGGTCAATAGGAGACACAATTGAAATTGCACTATTACTCTGTCAAAATCACACTAGACCTACCTAAGTATTCTCTCCTTGCTCATTCTCTTAGTGCTGAGTGCCCTATTCCTTCACTCCCCACTGACAGCCATCATTCCCAGGTGTTTCCCTTGAGAAAGTACTATTTTTGCTGTGAAAGTTCATCTTCTTGCAGGAGTGAGTTGAAGCTTGAGTTCCATTATTACCAGAAGGAGAAGGTTTCTTGAGAATTTTCACCAGAAGACCTTGCAGGCAGTGTCCATTGGAGTGGGTCACGCCTCACCCTTTCCAGTTATTCATAGACCCCAGTCTCACAACCCTCCTACAGATCCATATCAAGAGAGGTGGTAACCATCTCTGACGCTATCTCGGTGCAATGATGAGCACTCGTAGCCAGAGCGAACCTAAAAGATATGGTCATGTCAGAGACATAGGCAATTGGGGCATAAGGTAAAAGCTAGGGCATATTTTTGGATAACTCGAGAGTGGGAACCTCAAGTGTGGTTTTCGATGGACATGGTGGGATTGGATCAGTCTCACTATCGAAAGGTAAGTCAACACGATTGTTGACTTGGGAGACGGACCATGGAATGGTCTCAGCTTCGAGATTCCCGAGAGGATAGGGTTTGTCACACTCAAAATTCGTGTCACAAGAGGACACATTATCGTCACACTCGGTTGCAACGATGGGTGGGGCCATGGAAATTTCTGACTCTCTTGCACACTCCAATTCATTTAACATTTGTTCAAGCCTTTGGAGAGCTTGAGTTTGAATTTGAGTGGCTTGCTCTTGCTCAAGTATGAACTTTTTCAAGAGGCTTTCGAGAGTGGAGGTGGATAATGGTGGTGGTGGCAGTGAGTGAGGTGGACACAACTCACTATGTTCATGACTATATGGAGAATACTCAAATGAAGTGTGTGGAGTGGGGCCAAGTTCATCATACACGAAAGGATTGCTTTAGTGATGGACAAATGGTTGATACTCACGGGGTGCGTAGTGAGGGAACTGATCGGAAATGGGTGCACAAGGATGCGACACGCCGACACATGACACCCAGGGTGATGGAAAGAGTATCAAGGGTACTCGTAAGAGAGACAAAACCATGAAAATCTCATAAAGAGACGGCTCGGGATCACTCTCACACATGTCGCGTGCCAATGGAAAATGACCAAAGTAGTCCCGTAAAGGACGTTCTTCGGCCATGAGGGGAAAAATATTTTTTGAGAATTTTTAATTAATTTTTTTTTCAAAAGGAAAGAAAATATTTTTTTAATTTTTCTAAAAAGGAAAGAAAGAAAATATTTTTGGATTTTTCTAAAAAGGAAAGAAAGAAAATATTTTTTTGATTTTTCTAAAAAGGAAAGAAAGAAAATATTGTTTTGATTTTTTGTTATAAAAATGAAAGAAAATATTTTTGGATTTTTTCGAAGAAAAGGTGGGGAAAAATAATATGGACTCTTGATTTGCACGAACGAACTAAAATCTGACTACCGAAAAATGAATTGGACACACACACAAGTCAAGAAAATTTCTAGACTAGAACATAGCCAATTTTTATCTTTAAATTTAGTGAAAGGGGTAGTCAAATTTTAATTAAGTCCGCGGGCGGTAAAAAATCACGGAATTTTTTGAGTGATCGCCTTTGCAAAATTTTCTCCTCATGGGCTACCTAGTTGATTGATTTTAAATTTAATGATGGCTAGGGTAGCACACAATGGTAAGCGAGTGAGTCGGGTGATGAAATCCCTTCTCGTGAGTGACCGGGTGTAGGTCTTAGTCAATTAATTCATCACACCATTTGAAAATAAATAAGAGAATAAAATCAAATAATAGCATACAAAAGAATTGACTCGCTAATAGGAGAGGCGCGAGGGTTTAAAAATGTACCTCCCACGGTTTTTATGCCGTGGGGTGCCAAAAAATTTGAGTCGACCGGGGGCAGATCACGCCAATCTCAGTCATCCCCGAGAGTCCTACCGACCCAAGGTAGAGAGGCTTCTAAATCCTCTCCATTGGACGCCCTCTCTCTACCTTGTCCGGTTTCCCAATCAAACTTTCTTCAATTATTATAATTTTAAATGGAAAATAAATGGTGTCCCTATGCACCGTAATACAAGCCAAGAATAAAATAATCCTAAATACAAGCCTTTTAAAATAAAGAAAAATGGTACTAAAAATGAAAAAAAAATGCAATACAAGTGAATCACAACATTGAATCCGCTCCGAGTGCTTCACGCTCCCAAGAATGGCAACAGCGCCATTTGATAACGTTGCTTTTTTTATTTCCCCGGCAACGGTGCCATTTGATAATGAGACTTTTGCATATGTGTCGTTGTTGAAAGCCAAGTTAGTCAAAATCCTCAAATACCTACAAAATAAAACAATCTAAAGTGTAGAGGTAAGTAAGGGTATCAATCCACTTTCAAGGGTGTAAGCTAGAGACAAATTCAATTGTAATTCACTTTTTATTTTATTTTTGTGCTTTTTACTTTTTCTACATTTTTTAGCTTTTTCAATATTAAAACAATTGGGTGAGCTGATGATTTAAACTAAAATAAACTAAATGTGATATAATAAAAACTAACTAGAAAGTTACTAAAATGAAAAATAAAGTCTAACTCTAAAATAAGAGATAAAGTGAGGTAAATAATTGTGAGAACAATCAAGGAATGGGATTACACCACAAATTTTAGTTATTCTAATTAATTAATTTAATTATTTGAATTCTCCCAAATTAATATGAAAATTACAAACCAACTCTCGTTACAAGTGTAATTATAATAGTAATCTTTTAGAAAATTAAGTTTAACACCCCACAACTCTTAGAAAAATAGATCTACACTCCTTTTAATTAATCACCCCCTAGGATCGATCGATTAAAATTTATGTAAATCTTAGAAAATAAATTTAGAGTTGAAATTCAAGTTATAATATTCCACTTAAGAAACCCCTATCTCTAGTTCGAATCTAAAATGGGTATTATAACTAGAATTTCGATTTTCTCTCGAAAATCATTTACCCTCTCTCGAGGCGTAAATTTAAGGGTGAGGGATCAAAGTTAACATTCAAAGGGACTTTTCAAGTAAATAAACTAATAAAAATAAAATAACATCAAATAAGGGTTTTACCCCACCCCTTGAAAGGGGATTTAGCCTAACATGATATGAAATATGAAAAATTAATAATCAAAGGCATAAAATAAATGAGAAGAGAAAAGAACAATCAAACTCCAATCTCTTGATGCTTAATTGATCTTCAATCCATGAGTTGAAATTCACATCCCTTAATTTGAATGATTCAAACGCAATTACATCAAGAATCTCACTCAATTTAATCCTCACAACAATTTATTTTCTCCTCACTATCTAAAATCTAATAAAATAAAAATTCTAATCCAAAACTACACTAAAATGGTATTTTCTCTCTCTACCAATTCCTATCTAAAAGCTTCATGTTCTCAAATGGGGTCTTCATCTTCAATATATAGTTGGCACATGGAGCATGGGGGTATTTTTGGAAGAATTAAGGTGCAAGAGGTTGTATAAGGTGTGGGTAAGGGTTAGTTTAGGAATTCATAGATGGTGCATGTGGTTTGGGTGTGAGGTCATGATAGTGGGGAAAATGAGGGTATAAAATCTGATTTGGTATAAGGGTTATTTTGGGCAATGGTTAAAAGATATAGTTGGGGGTGGGGGGGAATTTTGGGTATTAGTGCTAAATGGGTTAAGATTTGGCACATGGATTTTTATTTTGGTTTTGGTTTTAGTTTGGTTTAGCAATTGGAAGGTGGAAACAAATCGTGGCTTTGGAAATGGGTATAGGGTGAGATGGTTTGGAGGTATGAAATGGAAATGAATTTTGGGTTGTGGCTTTGGGTTTGGATTTGTCTACGGGTTAAAGAAGGTTGGTGCCGGCAGGAGGGTTGTCCACCGGTTTCGAGTTCTAGTGCCGGAGTTGGGGAAAAGGTGGTCCGCGGTTTGGATTCGTCAGAGTTACTGGAGAAGGCTGGCCGACGATGGGTCATCGCCGGCATTTGGGTCACACTGGTGGCTAAGCCGGATTTGGTTTGGTCGCCGGCAGGAGGGGTTGAACGAGGTCGTCGGTGAGTAGGTGGTCGACGCCGGCCTAGCACGCCGGAGATGGGGTTTGTAGTGGGGTTTCGGTATTAGGTCGAGAGTTGCAAGGGGAGAGGAGTATGTGCTGGGTTTGGGGCTATTGGTGTTTGGTTGTTTGTGGTTATGGAGGAGAGAGTATGTAGGTGGAGAAGATGAAGTGGTGGGTATGTGGCGTGGTAGGGTGTATGGTATTTGGGTGTTTTTGAGTGAGTTAGTTTAGGTGTGTGAGTGTGTTAATGTGTGTGTTTTATTTGGACACCTAAAAATAACACTAAAAAAAACTAAAAATCTAAAAATTAAATTCCTATTCTAAAAATAAAATAAAAACTCAAATTAAAAATAAAACTAAAAAAAAAATAAGAATCTATTACACTAAAAAGTAAAATTCTAATTAAATGTAAAATCAAATAAAACTAATAAATGAAATCCTAAAACAAATCTAATCCTAATAAAAATAAAACTAATAACTAATAAAAATAAAGATGAAATAAAAATATACTAATAAAATGTAAAAATAGTAAATAAACCTAAAAATTCTAAATAAATCAAAAATAAATCCTAAAAATAAAATAACTCAAACTAAAAATCTAAAAAATATTAAAAAGGGCCAAAAAAAACACACACAGGCTTGGGATGGTTCTTTGGGCTAGGTTTAGGATCGGGCTTGGTTACGAGAGAGGGAATTAACTCCATTTTAACTTCAAATTGCTTGGAAATATAGTTTTTGACACCGCAACTGGAATTAAGCCTGCATGATAAAGATTTAAGCACATAAGACCCATATTATCGAGAATTAACAACTAAAGTACATCTATTAGGGGTATAAATTGTACAGTTTTGGGTGCTTATCACCTTGATGAGAACTTTCAAGTATTACGTAAAGAATACATGGTATATTGGAGGGTCAATTGCTAAAGAATACGTAATTGTGGAATCATCGTTATACACTAGGTAATATATGCTAGAACAAGAGGCGAGGAGGTTCAATCCTCGTAGAGGAGGAGTGATCGAGGAACCTGACGAGTTTGAAGACGAAGTACTGTTTAGGAACCCCAAAAAGGTGAAACTCATAAATATACAATACGAACAAGCGCCTCGTTATGTCTTCAAATCGCAAGATGAAGTCGAAGAATGGAGAGAGTGAGTATCTATTTAATTCTTTTTCTTCTTTTATTACATGTATTTTATATTTTGCGATCAAAATCTATAATTTACTTGTAGGAAGTACGAAAATGAAATTGCTCAAAATCAAAGGAGAAATTGCATGATAATTGATTTTAGGGCATGGGTATCAAAAGAGGTAAACTTCACATCTTATGTGTGCGTTTATTTATTTGTGTGTGATAAAAACATGCCTTAATACAAATTCATTAATAAATGCATCTTCTAAAAAGAGGTGATGCCTCTTCCAGGCTTGTACGCCTAGAAAAAGGCCCTAATTTTCGTGCGAAAGAGTTTGAGAAATCCGCACCAACGGTTTTTATTTCATTTCATATCCATAAGAGGAAAAACTTTTGACGCAAAATAGTGGAATATTAGTTTCTGCCTTGACCACATGTATCGCTAGCAAAAGTGATAAAAATGTAAATAATACGGTACTAACCTATTATGGTATAGTCCAACAAATACTTAAACTTGATTACTTAGATTTCACAAAAACCGTATTCTTTTATGATTAGGTAAAGGTGGAGGATACTATGAATGCTTGCAAAGTTAATCCTGACTCCAAACTTATTATGGTAGATTTATCAAAGCTGAAGAGTAAAGATCGCATAGTCGACGAGCCTTTTATTTGTGCCTTTCAGAACATAAAGAAGGTATTCTACTCCAAGTGAATAAACGATGACAATTGGTCTATTGTTGTGCATGCACCAAAGGGTATTACTATTGAAGTGGATGCATTGAAGGCTCCAAAACAATTCCAGTCAGCTCTTGATGGCAACCCTAATTTAAAGGATCTTTTCGTTGATTTAGAGGAAGATTGAGTATCAAAGTATTATGTTAACCTTGCCAATCTTATTTGTATCCTATTTTGATATTGACATTGTATTAGCGCTTTACTTTGATGTATGAATGTTTAGTTACTTTTACGAATGTTTAATATAATTTATGTAAGTTAACTTTCGATAACACTTGATTTGAGAATAGAGTCATTTGATTTTGTGATTGGATAAAATTGAACCAGCTCAATTTCCACATGTTCCTATACATATACATTTGTTGATTAGTTTCATTCATGCAATGTTCATAAAATGAATTTAAATTAGCTTGATTTTATGAAGATTGTATTAAAGAAACTAGTCAACAAATGTACATGTAAAAGAATATATTGGGGGATCCAGGATCAATTTGGTCCAATCACACATTCAGAAGACTTTATTTAATGGCCTTGTTGGATCGCGGGAATCAGGTACTCTTTACTTTACCTGAAGTAGTTATATAATTGATATGCATTATCTTTTAGATATTTTAGATGTATGGGATAATTATTGGTTTTGTTTGGTTTGTACGTTGGATAATTATTGGTTGTTGGCTTGTTATTGGATAGTATGTTAGAAGGAGTACGGGATAATTACTAGTTTTGTTTGGTTTGGCTGTTGGATAATTATTAGTTGTTGACTTGTTGTTGGATAGTATGTTAGAAGGAGTATGGGATAATTATTGGTTTGGTTTGGTTTGGCTATTGGATAATTATTGGTTGTTGGCTTGCTATTGGATAGTATGTTAGAAGGATTACAGAATAATACTTTGGGTTTTCTCCTTCTAACAGCATGCTTTTAAACCTAACTCGAGATATTTTCAAATTATCATCATATTATCAAATCGGGGGTCCCTTGACCACGCGGTAAGTTTTTGCAAGTTACATTGGTCCCGTGTGAGGTGTTCAAACTTCTTTAGGGGTTGTAGGGTGGGTGTTAACGGGTTTCCCCTCTAACGGCACGTTTTCAAGACTAAGTGTTGATTTTCTCAAATTATCATCATATTCTCAAACCGTGGGTCCCGTGACCATGCGATCGGTTCTTGTGAGTAACATTGGTCCCGTGCACGGTGATCCCTCCCCTAAAGGGTCTACTTGGGGGCGCTAAGGGGTTTCTCCCTCGAACGACACGTTTTCAAGCATAAGTGTGGATTTTCTCAAATTATTATCATTTTCTTGAACTAGGGCCCCCGTGACCATGCAGTCGGTTCCTCCGAGTTAAATTGATCCCGTAAGAGGTGTTTGAACCTCTCACGGGGCCGTTTGGGAGATACTTTTGGTTTTTGCCCTGAAAAGGCATGTTTGGTGAGAAAATCTGAATAGTCATGGCACGGGAACACTAAAACCGTGCTCTGAATGGTCTTTGAAGTTTTTTCTGGATAGTCTTTGGACCAGCGAAGCCACGTAGTCTCCCACGAGTGAATCCCTGACTTTTTATAACTCTAACAAGTATTCCCATTACTGATTTTAGATGGTGGAGTTCGATTTTGTTGAGTAGAGTGAGCGGTAATGTTTGTAAGGGACTAATTTCAAAGTGCAGTAAACTCAACATTACAAAGTGGCCTCTTCGGAAGATTAAGAGTTTAACAACCCTCATTAAGCTCAATTTGAGAGCATGACCCAAAACAGAGAATATCCACACTTAGGCTTGAAAATGTGTCGTCGGGGGCCAAAACCCCTTAGTGCCCCCCAAACAGCCTCGTGAGCAGTGTCAACACCTCGTACGAGACTAACCTAGCCCGCACGAGTAGACAGCATGGCCAAAGGACCCCCGATTTGAGAGCACGACTAAAAATAGAGAATATTCACACGTAGGCTTGAAAATGTGTTGTCGGGGGGTGAAACCGCTTAGCGCCAGCAAACGGCACAGTGAGTAATGCCAACACATCGCACGAGACCAACGTAGCCCGTACGAGTCAACCGCGTGGCCACGGGACCCTCAGTTTGAGAGCATGGCCGAAAATAGATAATATATACGTTTAGGCTTGAAAAACATGCCGTCAGGGGGCGAAACCCCTTAGCATCCCCAATGGCCCATGAGTAGTGCTAACACCTCGTACGGGACCAATGTAGCCCATACGAGCTGATCACGTGGTAGCGGGAACCGCAGTTTGAGAGCACAGTCCAAAACAGAGAATATCCACACTCAGGTTTGAAAACGTGCTGTCGGGGGGAGAAACCCCTTAGATCCCCCAAATGGCCCCGTGAGTGGTGCCAACACCTCGCACGGGACCAACATAACCCGCACGAGCCAATCGCACGGCCACGGGACCCCCTATTTGAGAGCACAATCCAAAATAGAGAATATCCACACTTAGGATAGAAAATGTGTCGTTGGGGTGAGAAACCTCTTATCTCCCCCCCCAAATGGCCCCGTGAGTGGCGCCAACACCTCGTATGGGACCAACGTAGCCCGTACGAGCTGACCGTGTGGCCACGGGACCCCCGATTTGACAGCATGACCCAAAATAGAGAATATCCACACTTAGGCTTGAAAACATGCCATCGGGGGGCGAAACCTCTTAGACCCCTCCAATTGGCCCCGTGAGTGGAGCCAACACCTCGCACAGGACCAACGTAGCCCGCATGAGCCGACTGCGTGGCCATGGGACCCCCGATTTGACAGCACGACCCAAAATAGAGAATATTCACACTTAGGCTTGAAAACTTACGGTCGGGGGGTGAAACCCCTTAGAGCCCCCCAAATGGCCTCGAGAGCATGCCAAAATCTTGCACGGGACCAACGTAGCCCGCATGGCCAAGGGACCCTCAGTTTGAGAGCACTGCCCAAAACAGAGAATATCCACACTTAGTCTTGAAAATGTGTCGTCAGGGGGCTAAACCCCTTAGCTCCCCCCAAACGGCTCCATAAGCGGCGCCAACACCTCGTACGGGACCAATGTAGCCCGTATGAGCTGACCGCGTGGCCACGGGACCCCCGATTTGAGAGCACGACCTAAAACAAAGAATATCCACACTTAAGCTTGAAAACGTACCGTCGGGGGGCGAAACCCCTTAGCGCCCCCCAAACGGCCCCGTGAGCGGCGCCAACACCTCGGACTGGACCAATATAGCCCGCACGAGCCAACTGCATGGCCATCGAACCCCCGGTTTGAGAGCACGACCCAAAATAGAGAATATCCACACTTAGGATGGAAAACATGCCATCGGGGGGAGAAACCACTTAGCGCCCCCAAATGGCCCCATGAGCAATGCCAACACCTCGCATGGGACCAACGTATCTCGCACGAGCAGACAGCATGGCCACATGACCCTCAGTTTGAGAGCACTACCGAAAGTAGAGAATATCCACACTTAGGCTTGAAAACCTGTCGCCGGGGGGTGAAACCCCTTAGTGCTCCCCAAACGGCCCCGTGAGCAGTGCCAACACCTCGCACGGGACCAACGTAGCCCAAACTAGCCGATCGCATGGCCACGGGACCCCCTATTTGACAGCATGGCGTAAAATAGAGAATATCCACACTTAGGCTTGAAAACATGTTGTTAGAGGGCGAAACCCTTTAGTGCCCCCCAAATGGCCCCATAAGCACTTCCAACCCCTCGCACGGGACCAATGTAGTCCGCACGAGCCGACCGCATGGCCATAAGACCCTCGGTTTGTGAGCATGACCCATATTTCAGAATGCCTACACGATTCCTATGACCGCGTGGTCACGGGACCCTTGATTTGAGAGCACATGACCCCTTCGAGGTCACCAAGGAGCACTTGCAGTAAGTGACCGATTAGCCTCCTAATTCGAGGCATTTTTTTATTATTATTAATGTTAAAACTGGTCACGGCCTAAAGCCATGACAATATTTTATGCATAGTAAGTATAGTCACAGCCCAAAGCCGTGATAATATTTTATGCACAGTAAGTATAGTCATGGCCCATAGCCATAACAATATCATATATACAGTTAGTTGGTCACGGCCTTAAGCCTTAAGAAAGATGGATCACATCAAGAACCGTTCATAGTGGAAAGGTGTGACCACATGGTCTTGAATCCTAAAGTGGTCACGAATTTTGGCCGTGACCATGTATACAATTAGGATCAGGGATTTTGGCCGTGACCACATCTATGACTATGGGGAATCTGTGACCAGGATATGGGTCAGGGATTTGGTCTGTGATTATCGAAATTGGTCACGCCAAATTTCGTCAAGGACTAAATCCGTGACCCACCCTTCCTAGTCAGGGATAAAGTCCGTGACCATTAGCCCAGTTCTCATATAGTGTTAGGAATTTTACATCCTTAGCGAAGGCTTTCATGGCACGATTCATAACTAGCAGCTCCCACCCCAAGCGGATGGATGCACTACTCACATTGAAGAAAAAACCATAGGAGAACCTCCAAGACTACGCTAAAATATATTGGGAAGTTTTCAATGCGATCGAGGATTGATCTGAGCAGGTTATCGTTGCATCCTTCAAAATTAGCTTGTCGACCACCTCTTTACTGCACCGATCCCTCAGTAAGAAGGAGGCTAGTACCATTGATGATCTTATGGCTCATATCGAGAAGTATGCCAAGGTGGAGGATGTGGTTCATCCTAATGGAGGGGACAATGGTCGAGTAAAGGCGAACAAGGCAACGAAGAAGAACGATACCCAGAAGAAGGGAAACAAGAATGGCTCCAAGAATGGAAACAAGGGTGACCCCTCCAAAGAATTCAAGTCTATTAACACAGTCTTTAAGGAACCTATTTACAATATTCTTAGTAAGATCAAGGAAGATACTTTCATCAAATGGCCCAAGAAGATGGGAGGCGACCCTACTAAAAGGAACAACGCACTGAGATGCACATTCCATAAGGAGGGCGATCACCGAAATGATAACTATAGCGCTTTAAAGTCATATTTAGAAGAGATAGTTTAGGAAGTACACCTCAATGAGTATGTCGAAAAGAAAACATAGAATGGCGATCGAAAGCCAGATAATGTCCTCGACGGTGATCCAGAATATGAGTTTACAGTAATCCATGGGGAGCTAGTCCTTAAGAAGATCCAAGGCAATGCCATTCGAATGGAACTTAAGAAGGTGACAGCCGTGATGGAAGTTTTCCAAATTGACCCTGCTAAAACCCAGGTTGGAAAGCATCGGTGACCGGATGATATTGATGACACCAAGCACATGGTGCTCATCGAAGAGGATCTGGTTGGAGTCAGAATCCCTCATCATGACGTGCTGGTGATCACGCTCAGGATAGCCAATTGGGACATTGATAAGCTATTTGTGAACCAAGGGAGCTCATCCGAAGTGATGTACCAAGAACTATTCCATAAGCTAAAAGTTGATTGTCGCCGACCTCAAAGAGGTCACTATTATAATGATCAGCTTTCTAGGGAGGATCACAATGCCGTTAGGGAAGATAATCTTATCATTCAGGGGAAGAAACATGTCAAAGCTAATTGAGTTTTTTTTGTGGTGGACATTAAGTCCCCATACCATGCTATTTTAGGCAAAGGGTGGATCTATGCCATGAAGGTTATATCATCCACCTATCATCAATAATTAAAGTATATTATCGATCGGGGTGGTAAAATTCACGACGACCAGGTTATGACCATAAAGTGTTTCATTGCAGCCATTCACCTGAAAAAGAAATAGTAGAAAGAGACGGAGTGTGCTCACAAGGGAGACCAAGAAGGGGTTATGCCCTCTAAATAGAAACTATAGTACGAACGACCAGGGGTGGAAGAGACCAGGATACACCCCGCCGATAAGGTTATAGAAAGCCTGGAAGAAGTTATAGCCGATGACAACTTGACTGAGAGGAAATTTCTAATTGGAGATGCTCTCGCCAATCAAGAGAAGAAAGAGCGAGTTGCATTCCTCAATAGTAACCGTGACATTTTTGCTTGGGAACCGTATCATTTGCTAGTGATCAACCCCGGCGTGGCCTGCCATCATCTGCACGTCGACTTAACTTTCAAGCTGCTTACTCAGAAGGCTCATCATACAGCCCCCCAAAAGGCTAAGGCAGTGGAGAAGGAGGTAGGGAAGCTACTAGGTGCAGGGTCCATTAGGGAGGTTCAGTTCCCTATAGGGTTATCCAACCTAGTGGTAGTACCCAAGAGTAATGGAAGCTGGAGGGTACCTCAACAGGGCATGCCCTAAGGATAGTTTCCCTCTCCTAAAGATAGATCAGTTGGTCGGGGCTACGATAAAATATGAAAGAATAAGCTTCCTAAACGCCCGCTCTAGCTATCACCAGATCTCTCTATATGTACCCAACCAGGATAATAACTCCTTTATAACCCCAATCGAGTTATACTGTAATAAGTTTATGCCATTTGGACTCAAGAATGTAGGGGCAACTTATCAAAGGTTGGCCACCGGGATGTTCAGCAAAAAAATGGGATAAACAATGGAAGTATAGATCCACGACATGCTAGTAAAGAGAAAGAATAAGTCCGATCACCTTACAAACTTAGTGGCAACCTTTGAGATCCTCAAGAAATATCGGATGAAACTTAATGCAACTAAGTATACATTTGGGGTCCAGTCAGGAAAGTTTTTAGGCTATCTAGTTAGTGAAAGGGGAATCGAGGCAAACTCGAATCAAATTGATGCTATCACTAGAGTCCAGCCTCCTCAGATGTTGAGATATGTTTAGAAACTTACAGGAATGCTCGCAGATCTCAATCGCTTCATCTCTAAGTATTCATAACTGTGCCAACCCTTCTTTTAGCTCTTAAAAAGGGGTAAATGCCTCATATGGGATGATGAATGCCCGTAAGCTCTGGAATAAATTAAGCCCTACCTTAGAAATTCGCTACTATTGGTAATACCAAATGATGAGACTGACTTTATCTCTACTTGCAGTATCAAACCACGCTGTGAGCTCTGCCTTAGTATGTGAAAAGGAGGGGGGGATAATACCCAGTCTACTATGCTAGTAAGACACTCTTAGACGTTGAACAACAATACTCGCCTTAGGAATAGATCGCTTATGCATTGGTGGTCTCTTCAAGGATGTTGAAGCATTACTTCGAGTCCCATTCCATAATAACATTTACCTCTTACCCACTCAAGGCTGTACTACAAAAAGATAACCTCTTTGGATGACCCTCTAAGTGATCAGTTAAACTTGGTAGATTTAATATCCACTTCCATCCTAGAACGATGATCAAGGAATAGATCCTAGAAGATTTCATTACTGAGTGCATATGAGATTAGCCAGTAGACTAACTAAATAGTGAGCGGTCGATGACACAAGAAGCACAGTCCAAATATTCGACCTTGTATGTTGATGGATCCTCCAATTCTAAGGGACAAGAATAGGGATTGTTCTCATAACCCCAAAGACATCGTAATTAAACAAGGATTATATTAGGATTTGAGGCCTCTAATAATGAAGCTGAGTACGAAGCACTGATCTCTAATTTTTAAAAAGCCAAACTATCGAGGGCAAGGCGCCTTCACATATTTAATGATTCCAACCTGGTCTCCAAGCAGGTAAGCGGGGACTTAAATGACAAAGATGATCAAATGGAATCATACCTCACCGTAGTAAGAGGTCCCACAGCAGACTTTGAAAAGATAGAGATTCAATAGTTCCCTCGAGGACAGAATAGTCACGCTGACGCTTTAGATGCATTAAGCTCAGTAATCGACTCTAACCTAAGTAGAACAATTCAGATAGAGTTTCTCGCGCAGCCTAGTATCGACTAGGCAGTTATAGTCGAGCAAGTACTCCTTACAGATAAATCCCCAAGTTAAATGGATCCCATCATCAACTATCTACGAAATGACATGCTTCTAGATGATAGGAGGATGTCCCATTAAGTTAGGGTTATGGTAGCTCATTTCTACCTCAACCCTGAAGGGAAGATTTATAAGAAATCATTTACAGGTACTTACCTCCATTGTGTTCACCAACAAGATGTTGAACAAGTACTTAGTGAGCTCTATGAGGGCATATATGGGAGTCACGTAGGTGGAAGATTATTGGTTTTTCGTGTGATTAAGGAAGGATATTAGTGACCTCACATGCATAAGGACACAGGTGCCTATGTTCGCAAATACAAAAAGTGTCAAAAGCACTCACCTATAGTGTAACATCCTGCCATCGAACCTAAAATCCCTCACCATCCCACGGCCTTTCGCTCAATGGGGATTAGTTATTATGGGACCACTACCTACTGCACCTAGAAATTGCCAGTATCTACTGGTTGCCACAGATTAATTCACCAAATGGGTTCAGGTAGAACCATTGGAAAACATTCGAGATTCTGATATGGAAAGTTTTATATAGAGGAACATCATAACTCACTTCAGGATTCCAAAGGCTATCATCACCGATAATGGTACACAATTTGAAAGTGGTTTCTTTTAATATTTTTGTGATGAGCATGGCATTAAGCACCACTTCATCTCTATGGTGTATCCCCAAAGCAACGGACAAGAAGAGGATTCAAACAAAACCATGATCAATGGGTTAAAAAGAGGTTGGAAAGAGCCAAAGGTGCCTGGGTAGATAAACTCCCCTATATTTTATGGGCTTACCGTACCACACCCAAGAAACTAACTAAGGAAACACCCTTCGTACTCACTTACGAAATGGAGGTTGTCATTCCTTTGGAAGTAGGTCTCCCTACTATGAGAACTACTTTGGTCGACCAAGGCCTCAACGATGAATCACTATGCACTGAGCTTAACCTAGCGAATGAGTGATGAGAGTTGTCTTTGATCAATTTGGCTTCCTACTAACAGTAACTAGCCAAGCCGTATAACAAGAGGGTCAATCCAAGGAAATTTATAATAGGGGATTAAGTCCTGAGGAAAGTCCTCAATAGTGTTTTAAAACCATTGAATGGAAAACTGGTACCGAATCGGGAAGGACCATTCAGAGTAATCAGAAATGATTTTCAATGAGCATATCCCTTGGAAACACTAGAGGGCGGGGAGATATCAAGAGCGTGAAACACATCCAAATTCAAGAAGTTCTACTTTTAGATCTTCTTTTTTATCTTTAAGTTAGTTCAAGGAAATTTTTATTTTTAAACTTGTGATTTCTCATTCGACAATACTTAATAAATAAAGCTCAGTCGACCCCTCTATTCCCATCTTTTTACATTGGCTGCCTAACTTATCTTGATTATATCTCATTTGCACCTTTTCCAATCATAAATTCGTCTCACATATTCGAATGCCTAACAAATAGGGTTAGCATTAGTTATGACAAGTCAATTACTACCACCCTTGGGTCTTTGTTATGAACACAAGAGGCCTCATGAGTTGCTCATGTAATAACCAAATCTCTACAGGTGATCCTTAGGCAAAAGCCAACTTGGGTTGGTCGCCAACTTTGGTTGGTGGAAAAAAGACCACTCGAGCGAATTTCCCACTAGCTAAGTGTATTCTTGCCATCATCTCACTTAGGCTTAAGGAAGTGTGATGAAACAACCTAAAAGGTAAAGTGGATGGGATGATATTACTAAGGCATATTGGGTTGGGAGAATGTTTATACACATACATTTAGTCGGTCAAAAAATCCCAAAATGATTTGAAACAAGTAAAATCTCATCTAAGGCCTAAGATTGGTCAACTAGTATTATTTTGGTAAAAAATGATACCAAGTAACCAACGAATAGACAAGATTAGCACATGTTTAGTCAGCATATGCTCAAAACGTAAGAAAAGATCAAACAAATTATTTACTAAAATGTAAGGTTACAATTACATTAGAGATAAAAAATAAATACATAAAGACCTAAGGTGGCCCAAGATAGTGAGCAAGATACTCCTCTATAATTGCTCTTTGACCATCATCTAGCTTTGGGGAGAACTATTCTATATTTTCATCGAGGTCATGCTTCAAAATCTAAGAAGGAATGGCATCAGCCAGAATCCACTTATAATCTTTTAAGAGGGGTTATAGCTATAGACAGGGTACTTTGTTTGGTATTTATACCATAATTTGGATTCCTTTCGAGTTTTCATCTCCTTGAGGGCACTTATCCACCCTCAAGCAAAGGCAATGTCTTCTGCCTCCTTGAGCTTCACTGGGACATTTCCGAACCAACATTGGGTCCCATCTTGAATGCATACCTTAGATTCTTGACATTGTGTTTAAGAACAACCACGAAAACTTTTAAACTAGTAACCTCCTTCCTTAAGGCATCATTCTCGAACTGAAGAGCTTCACCCACTTGTTCAACCTCAGTCCTCTCTAAAATTTGGGCCCTCAAATAATTTACTTCCTTTTGGACAGAGGCGCTTATCTCCTCTATTTCCTCTCGGTTTGATTCTTGTACTATTCATTCCTTGCCCTTTAGGATTTATAGATTCTTACAAAGGCTTTGCGAGCTTTTAAGCTGATCTCTGGTCTAAGGATTTTCCCCAGTTGAGAGTTAGAGGAAATATAGTGATCTAAATTAGCAGACTACAAATGATACTCACCAGACCAGAAGCAAGGATGTTAGAACATGGAGATTCAAATTTATGCATGCAAAAAGATAAAATTCCATTCTCAGATAGCATGAAAGGGTGGCCACAGGTAGTACATTGAGTTCCCAAAAAAATAAGTTACAAATTGGTAAAGTAAAGATCACATAACGAAAAGATAAAATCCTAGTCTACAAGCCCTAGTCCTTCACCTGATCTCTATCAACTATGGACATCCCTTTGTCAACCACATGTTTCTCCTTGCTAGCACCGGCACCTTCACCGACCTTGGCATAAATAATCTCAACATTACCAGCAGCTTGGTCGCTATGTTGCTCATCTTCCACAAAAGGGTTTGGACCAGTCGAATGAAGGTTAAAAAGCTCAGAGTCTGCAGGAGTTACATCAGCTTTTAAACCCTGGTCTTATCGTTTATTTAAGGATACCTTGCACCCATAAGCCAATTGGCACTCTGCATAATCATAGGCTTTATAAAAGCCCTCGATGTAGCTTGCGTACTTTCCTTTGGTAAGCTCACCCTCTAACTTAGAAACCTTATCGGATAAGGCCTTATCGGCCTCTGCAAGCTCGGCCTTCTCAGTAATCACTACTTTCTTAGCATCCCCAAGAACGTCATAGGTCTTGAATGTTTCTTCTTTCTCACACTCCCACTCTTGACGAGCATCGACAAAGGTCTTATTCTCTGCTTCCAGATCATCTTTTAGTTCTTTCTCCCTCCTGAATCTATCAGGTTGGGTGTCCAAAAGAGTGATAAAATCATATAGCATCTGCACATAGAAGACAAAAACATAGAATCAAAATATAAACAGGGAGAGTAAAGGAAAATAAATAGCGGGAAAGACTTACCAGAGCCATCCCTTGCGCAGTCTTGAGAATGAGTTGGGATGGTCCCAGACTAGAGGAATGCTCACAATGAGTAGCGAGCACTGACATTTTTAAATTATCAGGGGCCAAAGAAGGTGAGTCACCCACACTAGCCCCCTCAATACTTGGGAAAGGAGGCACCCCAGAGGATAGTAGAACAACCTTTTCTTGTCTCCACTCTCTCCTCTTACTCTCTTTTCTTCTCTTTCTCTTTCTCTTCTCCCTTATCATAAGGTCCAGAACCACTTCCCTTGGGGGAATCAATTGTATATGTCTTCAAATATGGGATCCTATCATACAAGACCAAATGGTCATCATCTTCAAGAAGCCTCAACTTTCTCCTCTTGATTAAAGGGGCCATATCTTTTTCCTCTTCCTCTTCTTGTTGCTCTTCCACTCTAACCTCTCTTCTTCCCCTTACTTTCTTCCTCCTCACTTTCTTCCTCTTCTTCTGAGATTTCCTCTTCAATAGCAATCATATAAGAAGGACCAACATCAGGAGATCTAAAATCAAGAACCTTGTCGACAGGGCGAGCAATAAATATGGTTGAAGTATTTTTATATTACAACATAGGTTGCGACCTGGGATGCTCACCATTAGGTAGACTCTCTTTTATGTTCCAAGCCTTTATAAGCTCATCAACATTGATTTCACGGATATCAGGCTCAAGATTCTTTGCACGAGCTGCAAAACAAAGGAAGAAAGGACAATTTTCAAAAGACCAAAAGAAGAAGAAAAAGAAGACCAAATGAAACACTAATCTCTATCTCTAAAAGAGGGAAGTTCCTCTTTAATGGTACAATGACCACTTTACCCTTTTACATTTTACAAACCCATTAATTCCCTTCGATTTTAATCTCGCATCCGAAACCCCATTTACTAACTCTGAATCTCACTTCAACTTCCCCCATTTACTGCTGATGAAATTTTGACTCCTAAACTTACCATACAATATAATTCACCCAAACTCATGTCACTACCACCCAATCTCATGTCATTTAAGACTAGGGCTGGCAATTTTTGACACGATAACCCGTTTATGGTAATAACCCGAAATGACCCGAACTTGACACGATTAGCTTGTATAGATTTAAGAGTACCCAAAATTTATACTCAAATAAAAATCAACGCGACCCGAAAATGACACGACTAACCCGAATTGCCACCCTTACTTAGGGCTGGCAATTTTTGACACGACAACCCGTTTACGGTAATAACCCGAACATGACCCGAACATCACATGATTAACTTATATAGATTTAAGATTACCCAAAACTTATACTCAAGTAAAAATCAAAGCGACCCAAAAATGACACGACTAACCCGAATTGTCATAAGAACTCCTATATCGGATCAAATGAGAAAAAAATTTATTGGAGAAAATCAACGTCAGTGATTCCGATTTCGGTGCCGGTGATAAGGGAGCGGTAATTTTGTTGGGGTACTAATCATGAAATCTATTTTGCATCATATAATGGCATAAGTAAGTCTAAATATGTATTAAGGTTGTTGCCGACATGGGGGTAAATTTTTGTTGTGTTGTTAAAACAATTATTGGAAAAAATCGACGTCGATGGTTTCAGTTCCAATGCCGATGACGAGGGAGGGGTAATTTTATTGGGGGCACTAATCATGAACTCAATTTTGCATCATAGAATGACACAAGTAAGTCTAAATCAGCATTAAGGTTGTTGCCGACATGGTGGTGAATTTTTCTTGTACTGTTGTTCTCTTTATATGAAGAAATTGGAAAATTTGAAACAACAACGGCGTGTTGGTGTTTCATTTGGTGAGGTTTGATTTTTTGCATTCTATACCAATTTTTCAAGCCTAAAAATTTCTACTTTAATTTATGGGTTCTTGTGTTTTCATATAAACCAAGAGCATAGTTGTCTTCAACATCGATATTAATGTTTTTCTATGAACAAATTTAAGAGGCATCTGTTTGATTCCAATACATATACCATTTCATCATTCAATAGCGTTTCTTTAATTGATCAGGTGGACTTGATAATTATCCATACTTGGCCTCAAGTTTTGTTGGCATAAAATTGCTCTAAATCCAAGTTCATGTTGATAAGTTTTGTATGGTTGTACAACATTATTTTGCAGGTAAGATTTATGTTTGATAGTGAGGATGATCTTTAATGTTAATTGGAATAGTTTGCAAATTCAGAACAATTATTTGGTTGTTTTGTGTATTTTACATTTTCTTCATTTCAATCGAGTTACTTTTTCCCGATTGAGTTGGTCAACCTTGTTTTTATTTGAATCGTATGGATATAACAATTTTGTTTGGATTTTTTTAATGAAAAATTGATCCCGATACGTTCGGTCCTAGATATCAATTTGAAGACACATATATTTCGGATATAATATTCATCGCCCATGTGTAAGAGCGATCTCATATAAAGAGCATTGGAACTATAGTTACTTTTCATAAAATTTTCTAATCATTTATTTATAATTTCCTTTAAATCATTTAGTATATATAATTGTTGAACTATTAGGGTGTGTTTAATTGAAAATATGAAAATGTGTGGAAAATAGTTCATTTGGATGATTAGTGAGAAAATGAGTGAAAAAATATGAGTTTTTCTATTTTACTTTTTCAATTTTTCTTGGAAATCAATTCTTTGGTGGTGGATAAAAAATATTTTCCACTAAAATGAGGTTTGATATGGAGCACTTGTTATGTGAATGTTTGTTGTTCTTATATAAGGTATTTGCAATTAATATACTATAAAGGCATAACATGGGTCAAAACAACTATTTTTTATGAAAAACATTTCCATGTTAATAAAACGCACCCTTAGTATTTTTCCCGTATACATATCAAGCAATGGCATTTCCACATTTGAATAAAGAAAATTATCTGTCATTCAAGTATTCTCTTACATGTTATTCAATGATTATGTTAGGGATTTAGAATTTGTAGTTTTTGAAATGAATATCTCAAATTACATTCCACAAATTAAAATCACAAAATATTTGCTTATACGACATGAACTGTTATAGACGACCAATTGATCACTATTAATGACACAAACCAGAACCATTCACTAATAATTTTAAGGCATGAGATACCTTTTTTTTCATTTTATTTGCACATGCTAATTTTTTATTTTCCTTTTCAATTCTTCTTTTGGTTTATAGTTCAACAAAACTATTATGTTTACATAGTATTTTCTTTGTGCTATAATTGTAATACCCTGAGATTTTTGGGACAATAATTTATTTATTTTGGGAGAAATAAATAATATTTTAATTGGAGATTAATTAAATTGGCATTTGAGGTCAAAATTTAAAGATGTTAGAAAGTGATTCGAATGACGATTCTAAGGGTGCGGTTGTTTCCGGAAGGGTCGAGATAGTCGAAATGACTGTACTTGGGGCTTATTTGGGTACCGAAATATTTTAAGTTCGTTTGGCTCGAATTAGAGTGACCGAGTCATTTAAAGTGTGTATTATCATTTAAAGTGGTGTGTTTTGAGAGACAAGGCTTAAAAGGTCAGGGGAGAAACAAATATCATTTGAGATTAAGAGAAAGCCCAAAGAAGAAAGAGGAAAAGAAAGAGAAGAAGAAAAGAAGAAGAGGAAGAGAGAAAATCTTGGGAATTCCGGCGAATCCGTGATTTCAAGGGAGATTCAGACTCTACGAACTTTAGGCAAGTGATTAAACTTGCTAAATAATTGTTGTGTATCATTTATTTTATTGATTTGTAGATAAATTTATGAAATTTGGGATAAAATGTTAAAACCTAGATTTTGGGTAAAATCTTATAATTGATGTGTTGATGATGAATTTAAGGTTGTAAATTAGTTTGGTTAAGTTATATACTGAGTTTTGATGTTATAGATATGTTTGGGTTGAAGAGAAATGGTTGGAAGATGATAATAATGAATTTTGGATTTTGGAGAAGATGATGAATAGTGATCAGCGCCACTTCTGAACTGTTTCGGCTAGGAAGAGTGCCTATTCAACTCTTGGCCATAACATAAAAGTTGTAGATATTTTCGATATGGTCACGTGAGCGCCAACCGCGTATTTTTCTAATTTTTTTTGGATTTATAATGAATTTTGTACGGAAGCAGTTCTGAGATGGAAACTCGAACTGACATAACGGAACCGGTTCATTTTTCTGGAGGATTCGGTTCGTTTTTTGGGGGGATTCGGTTCCATTTTTTTGTAATAGGTTCGGTTCCATCTTTTGTGCAGATTTTTAGTTCTGCTGCAGAACTTTGGAGAAACCCTTAGAATCCTAAATTATGAAATTTGAGGAGAAAAATACCTTGGACCGGTAGAGTATCGGGACCTTATCTATTGTCTTGATATGTGAGTCTGGTAGTACCCTTCGAGTGAGGAGAATACGTGCGAATAAAGTATGGGAATACGTATTGGGGTAGTATTTTGAGTATGTGACGATTTATATTATCGCGAATGGGAGTATTCGAGGCTATTGTCTATCGCTATAAGAGTTTGGAGATTATAGCCATAAAATATTGATAAGAGGTATAAATAATATATACGGTGTCATTAAAGTATATATATTATGAGACAAATGAATATATCTGGGTTTTTGATATTAACATTGTGCGGTGAGAAAATCTCAAAAAATAAAATATTGGGGATTAGTCAAAAATTTATAAATGCGTAGAATATTTGAGATATAAATATACTACGTAGGAGATTTATTATACGGGTTGTGCGTATTCCCGGATGTTATTATATACATGGGTTAAATAATTACCTATGGGAAATTATTTATAGGTGAGACAAATACCTATCATTATAATATGGTTGTGTGAATACCTAATTGATGATATATTTATATAGGTGGAATGTGTACCTATATTATTGTTTATTATGTGTATGACATACCTACCATACTTGTTATCATGGGAGGTTGGCGTTCGAAAGAGGACAATCTTATCTTGTGTTGCCTTCGGGGGGATTTTAGATTTGGTACCTCAAGAGCATGGAACCTAGGTACGGGATATCTGAGAGAATGATAGTGTTGACGGTCATATGGGTGCGTAGGTATGTGCGTAGCCCATAGGCTCAGAACCATGTTCGCCTCCAATATGTGTGATTTTTAATGATACAGTTCCTGAGTGATGTGGAACATGTAATCCTTTAGTACGAGATGTACTTTGATTGGATAGTAGAGTATGTGTGCACCGCTGTTAAGCCTATGGGTGCCGGAGATCAACATTGTCACGTACCGAGGTCCTAATGGATTCCGACGATCAACATTGTCACGTATTAGTGTATTGGGGAGGGGTGGTTTCTTGTTTAGATTTCGCTTCGTGAGACACCCCACGCACGAAACGCTGTGCACTGTTGAGAATTGAGATTAATTAATTAATTAATTACATTAAATAACAATTTGGGTTATACTTGTCATTCATTAAGGGCATAATAAATCTTGATAATCAATAATGCCAGGAGTAGTGTATCGGGGGGTTCCTTGTTCGGATTTCGCTTGCGAGACGTCCCACGCACAAACCACAGTGCAGTATTGAGAATTAGGAGAAGTTTAGTCCTTATCACTTAGATGCTGATAACTCATATATATATATATATATATATATATATATATATATATATATATATATATATATATATATATATATATATATGTCAATGACTAGAATATGAGAAATTCTAGTAAGAAAATGTTTATGTATATATTATATGTTTAGAAAGTGGGTGAATATTTGAGATTGGAAATAGTAGTAGTTCAGGGTTATGATTTAAGTGCGAATATTAAATTAGTATGAATTGGGAGTAAGTTGTATTACTTTGCCTTAAGATAGATTTGGGCAATTATTTGGAGATCATGTGCATACGTTTAGTGCGCGCTTTAGATGAGAGGTGAGTTGGATTTTTTGGAGAGTGCGACTCCACCTTAATCATGTTATAAAGCATTTATAATTATTATGCATTTTAATGCACTTGCTAAAAATGTTTTCACACCTCGGGCTCTGACCCGTTTATATTTTCTCTTGCTATGTATATATTGTATTATTTAGGCATCCCTCCGCATGGACGTCATTGAGGATATCCATCCACTGTATTCGTGGAGTTGTGGCAGTAGCGAACTGTTGCGGTATTTTGATGTAGTCATTTCCTATCTTTCGTGTATCTAGATCAGGATTCAGTTTGTGTATCGGGTTTATAGCTAAGTGTTGTTGTGTAGCACTTTTATATTTTATTTCTCAGACTGTTGTATTGTCTGTGACCCGACAACATATTCGGGTATTTTATTTCCTACATTGTGTTGTACTCTTTTATTAATCTCCTTTATATCATTTGAGCATGTGTGTGTCTCTTATCATATATAGTTGTTATGTCGTTGGTTAGTTGTTGCATAGTTTGTTTTAATTAAATGTTTTTAAAAAAAATTTGACACCCTCTTTTTGTAGTAATGGATTGTCAGTCGTATTTATTTTAGAATCGTCAGTAGATGCTGAGAATGATCCACTTGAGATTCCTGATTATTTTAGTATAGGGCTGACCACCCGTTATTATTCTAAGCGGGGTGTCACAATAATGAAGCCCTAATTTTATAACACTACTAAAATATGCATATTAAGAAAGGTAGTGAGATAAAAAAATTATGAAACAACTATCTAACAATTGTTGAGGACGTCTAACTCCTTCTTAGAGCGAGGCACAAACTCATTTACATTCTTCCTCATCTCGAGCATAACTCTTCCCATCTCCTTGTTCGTTTAAAAATAAAAAATGGTGGTGAACCCAGATGAGATGTATTGCCGCCCAGTTCACACACCTCCTAACTCTTCTCTTGACTTAAACAGAAAGACACCTGTGTCGTTGGATGAGTATTTATAGAGCTTGATGGCATTTAATACTCTACGATGGTGTGGTGAGTGGGATTGATAGGGATGTTTTAGGTCATAGATGGTAGGAGGGTTTTGAATAATTCATAAATGTTTATAATTTAAGGGTTCCGTAGAATTCTAAGGGTTTTGTTGATCTTGTGCATGTTTGGTTTTTTATGACATTCTCCCTACTTAAGTTTTGGACTTAAAATCATTTTTAAACTGTATTTATATTAAGTTGAACATGAATTTATTTTGATTACAATATTTTATATCTATTTACCAATAACACTTAGAATTGCTATGGATTTCTTAGGTGCTAATGGATGTGTCTATTTATAATTACTTATTCTATACTTTTAATGCTTATATTAACTACCCAGATACGGTCGCACATGTGCACATCTAGTAAGTGTAAAAGCAGCAACCTATGTGCTCCTCTCCATAGTAAAAAATTATTACGACTCTTTGCTTGTCGCCCGCACAAGATGGAGGACATTGCCAATTTCTGTCAATAAAGCCTTGGCCCCAGTCTGGAAGATTTAGCACCAGGACTCGATCAGCCTTCATGGTCTTCAAGTAAATAAGTCCTTCACTTGTTCTCGACCATACATAACAGTAACAGATTTCAGCAAAACCAAAATTTATGTCATACGGGGTATTAATACTATGAACCCCATTTACTATTTTCCACACATTGGGGGAATATTGAGCAAGGACTACTTCAAAATATCTAAAGAATTTGAGAAATAGAGGGTTTGGAGGGAAGTCAAACCCCCTGGGTTATCATAAGGGTGTAAATCCAGTGCCCCCTTTAATGTCACACACATTTCTTAGTAAGGGGACATAATTGATTTCTACCCAATCACGAATGTTATAATTCTTCCTAAATTCGTCTATTGATTTATTATCAAGCTTTGACATGAGCATACAAGAACCCTAGCTACAATTGCAGAAAAATGAGAAGATGAGGAAAACAAAGTAGGTGAGCTAAACTTATAGAAATTGATAAATCTCTGAAGAAAAAGAAGACACTGAAGAAGACGAACATTTTAATGCTTTGAAAATAAGGAAGAAAGTGCACTAAACTTAACTGATGAAAAGAACTATATCTCCGACTTTATGTCCAATGATAATGATCACACACGACCTCCCAAATGATTTTGGGAATTCAAAGACTTGGTCGGACGACAGTACCCTCACCCCACTTAACCGAATTACAAGTATGCCATGATGTTTGCCTCATGATGAGTGTACCCTCACCAACCTTGCCAAATCTACAAAAAGGCCATTCTAGTTGCAAGACCACTAATATAGATAAAAATTATCGGCCGATAACCCCCATAACATCCCAAAATTTTTAGGGTCAATTGTGAGAACCTACTCTTTTTGTATGATGAATGAGAGTAACTGAACATGCCCAATCTGGTTATGGGGCTGCCCGACCCAAATCTAATGATCGACCAGTAAACATATATTTAATATACCATTAAACACTTGGAGATATACTCAAATCAACCTCCAAGAATATCAAAAGAGATACTCAGGCGTTTCATGATATATCCAACATGATTAATTGAGTTCCTTGTGCAACTCAACCTCTATGAAATAAGATCTATAAATTGTAAACCCTGACCCGGTGCAAAGGGATTAAAACTTGAGATTTTGAGAGACTCTTAATAAGAAAAAGTAACCTCTCTGTAGACATAAGCAAGTTACCAAACCACGTAAATTGTTGTTGTGCATGTGATTTCCTTTACTTTCTCCCATTTGTGATTTTTTTCGTGGAATCTCTTATTGTGATATTTTCTGCACTCTCTCTCTCTCTCTCTCTCTCACACACACACACACACATACACACACACACACACACATATATATATATATATATATATATATATATATACACGAGTGAGCATGCATACTCGCATAGAGCAATTCAAAGTTCACGTAGTTCGTATGAAGACCAGAGGGATTCTAACTTTTATGAAGGCTCGATGTAAAAGATATAGACTTTCTTTGATCTTACAAGGTGTTTTAGAGTGAAATAAGACCTGACATGAAGATGTAAATAATTTGTGTTCATGAAATGACTTAAATGAGATGAGTTCACTCGTAAAATCACTTTAATGAAGAAAGAATGTCGAGATTTTCGGCATTAAGGACAAAATAATAGGTAGAAACCCCGGATCTTATGATCCTTTAACCTATATGAAAGTATTTCATGGTATTGAAGCATTTTATATGGTGTTTTGGGTTTTTATGGAAATTTGGAGTAAAATCATGCATATATGTATAAGATCCGACTTGGGGTTTAGAGATCGTGTCTCTTTAACATGCCTACACATTCACCGTAGGCCTAATTAAAGTCAACATAGTTCGGACATTACCCTTAGATAAAAGATGAAGATGAAGACTATTTAGGTGGTGTTGCAACGCAACACCACCCTTTTTAGGTCTAGAATTAAAAATAAAAGAGTTAGAAGAAGTGTACCTCTCATGTTACACATGCACCTTTTCGTTTTAACAACATTATAACTTGAAATCAACTCTTTGGAATATAGATCTAAGGTTTCTTTAAAGGAAAGTACATTCTTAGAAGAAAAGGAAATAAAAAAGGTTTTTTGCTCTTTTTCAGTTTATATGGGGAAAGGTTAGAACTTTAGTTTATGGTTTTAGATCTTAGATTGAGAGGGGTTTAGAAGAAAAAAAAAAGAGAATTTTGAGGCTTTTCTATAGAAAAAAATCTTCAAAACAGAAAGGAGGCATTTAAGAGTTGGAGTTATTATGTGCAAATTGGCTATGTTCGTGACTGATAGGTCCTCTGCCCAGAATGATGGGTCATGGTATGATGCATCCCATGCTCTTTAGGTTATGGGCTCATGTTTTTATTTACGTATAATTCGAGACAATTTATGGTTTTTTAGATCATTATTTTTTGCCTTTCTCAGGATTTGGGGGCTTTATTTTGGAGTTATTTGGGTCACCCTTAGTGTGACTAAGGTTTTAGGATTTTATTTAGGATTAAGAGGTTTGATAGATTGTTCCATACTCCCTCGGTATTATTAAGGAGAAGAATAGGGTGTCTACAAAGGGTTATAAATACGGTGCCTAAGGTCCGTGTGACAAAATATGTACCAAGTAGATTATAAAAAAATTATTTTAAATATTAGGTGACTTAATCTAAGTGCGCAAAGGTGAACTTTATAACCTAACACCCCATATGAGGAAAAATCCACAATGGAAAAAACTTTAGACCGACGGAACGACAAATGAACTATGGTGGGACTTATATAGGGAAAATACGTCTTACAACCTAGATGCATAACTTCCTCATAATGCACTTTCACACCATATCTCCCACCATAAGATAACGTCAACAGTTGGGATCACACTTCACAACCACCACATTTTGGTCACCAAGTCACAAAATTTTCCTTTTAAAGTGGTTGTAAAACATTATGCTCCAAATATTGGAATAAGGTTAAGAAGCCTCCAAATAAGTGTAGTAGATCTTTATAGGTGTGTGAGAAACCTAAAGTGAACGTATTTGAAATATGGATAACTTATAAGTCTCACAGTATATTTTTGAAATAACTAAAATCTAAAAATAACTTACGAGCAGCTTATAAATTAATTTCTTCAAGGGTGTAAAAGGTTATTTTAAGAAAATAAATTTACTTCATAATATTTTCTTATTTCACAACAAGTTTCTATCTTTGTAAAAATTCTCTCTCTAAAAAATGAATATGTGGTAAATGTGCATAAGCATGAATTTTCAAAATAAAAAATATTCATGAAAAATCTTACACTTCTTGTGTTCTTCTTCAAAATGAAGTCTAAACCCACATATATATAAAGTCGAGTTTGTAAGAGAAGCTTGTGGGGATATATAGGTAAGGTGTAGCTTTATTATGAAGTTAAAAGATGAAAAGGGGAAATATATCTAAGGATCTTTAGTGTTGCATGAGTTCTTAGAAAATATATGTGAACGGTGGCAAAAAGTAAGTTGTTTTCTCCAGTCTGCGCAGCTTTGTTAGAGTATCTCTCTAGATGTTGTACAGGTTCATCACGCGTAACATTTGAAGACGGTTCGTTGTCAAAATTTCAAGTGTCTACAACCCATCTCATGAATCATGGAATCAGATGCAAGCACATTAATGAACTTATTATTGGAAAATAAATCTAACGATTCTTTTTTCATAAAATTCAACACCCCTAGATCAATTAAAGCTATGAAATATCTCATTTACCCTGAGCAATTGCACAGTTCTCAAACTTGATTAAAGAGCATGAAACTACAACATGATTTTTCCTTTGTCGTGAGATGAGGTGAAAACCTTATAAAGTACATGAAGTTGATCGTCTACCTTAAACATGTGTAGTCTTTCATCAATAAAACATGGTAGGTCTGTCTGACTTCCTAAGGCATAAAACATCCCAAATCCTAGGCATGACTGAGTTATCTTAAAATGTAGTGAATAGATTCCAATATTGTGCCGTGTGGATAACGCATAAACTAGCTAACAATACTCTTAGAAAATGTCAATTCTGACATCATGTTGGTCAAGGGAATGAGGCGATGAAGCCTCACCCTCGAAAGATGATGAGACGGGAAAATCCTTGAGAGATTAATAGGTAGGATCTTGCAAAGTACAAAACCTCTAGTAGAAATGGATGTCCTCGTGAAAAGTACATCAAGACAATGTACATTTATTTTAATACCACATCAAACTCCGTAGACATCGTGATTTAAACCACAAAAATGTACTCCTTAGCATCAAGTTTGTTCTGAAAGGGACCAAAATCATGAACAAAACAATTAGACCTAAACAAATAAGAAAGAGTGTGTAATCAATTGATAATGGGTTTAAGGCAATGAGAGATTCCTTCCCACCCAAAACCTGACTTGCGCTACATTTTTTTATACAGGAGATGATAAAGACAACAATAGGTTAAAAGGATATGGGAACCTTCATACCACTCAACAAGCATCGAACTATCCCTATTAGGTGGGGATTTTTTCAATATGCCACCCCATTTTGTTGGATAGTATATGGGAAAGTGAGTTGATGCAAGATCCCTTTTTTTTATTAAGTTTAGACCGAAACTCGTTGGAAACAAACACATGTCCATTATCGGATTAGATATTACGAACGAGTGTCTTAAATTCAATTTTATTAATTTAAAGAAATTGACTAAAAACAAAGGGAGGACTTTAAATTTTCTTTTAAGGAGATACACCCAAGTGCATCAAGTATAATCATCAATAAATAACACATGATAATGATGATCGGAATATGCAGTAAATGGAACCCCACATATCATTATCAATCAAAATTGTTAATATTTTACGTGTTCACTCAACATCATTCTGGTGCAAGGTATTCTACTCTCATTCCAACACAATACCATAATAAATGACATGAAAAAGAGTAAAAACTGTGACCAACTGCTTTGATATCACTAGTCAGATATAATACCTCCATCTCACATAAAACCAATTAATGTCGAGAAGGGCTACCCATTAATCTTTTCCGAGTTCATTCACCATCTTTGTCTAGATATAAGGAATTTGTTAAACTCTCATTGCAACAGAACAAAAAATTGATTTTGTAATCATTTGACATTTAATGGAAATGTCCTTGTAAAAAATTCAGACTAATCAATGATCAAGACGTGCATCATAATTATGCATTTAGACTAACTAGTAAGTGCACGCGAGTGTTGCACGTATGACTCAATCTAAATTGTGTTCATGTAAATTTAGGATCGGATAATGTAGGATGAAATTTACAATAAACAAAGCGCATAACAATATGAAATTGGATTGAAAATGGGAGATACCCATTATAACGGTAAGACGTTGATTGGGGTTTCCATAATTCCTCGTGTACATAAAACTTGAATTGTTGTTGAATATATTTTGATAGAGAAAGTATTTTTCACAAAATATTTTAAAAAAAACTCTCAGTTGGAAAATTGAAAATCTAATCTGGAGTGTTGAAATTTTGATTATGTTGTTGTCATATAAATTTTTTGGAATATATAAAGTTATTGTACAAAAATATTGACTTGTCCATTAATGGAATGAAATTATTCATAAACATTAGTATTTATGTTAAAATATTTAGGTTTTTTTACTTAACCCCCTGTGATAATGTTGTATTTTAACATAACCCCTAGAACGTTGATAAATTAGACATAATCCCATAAAAATGGAGTGTAGTTACTATTTGTTAAAAACCCATTAATGTGTAATTTTGCGTAATCCACGTACAATTTTGTTTCATGATAGATAAAAATATTTTTCATGTCATGCCGATTTCATATAATGCCACCCTTAGTGATAGTGATCCAAAAAAGATATCGATTCCCCCATTAAGTGCAACTTTACTGCGTTCATGGCTAGTGATATGATATTTGATGAGAAATCTTCCCATGAAGATATTTCTTTGTATGATACTTCTGAGGCCATTGTTTGTGAATCCCAAGTGGGTGATGGTCGTGTTGGTGGATATGAGAGTGAGGATGAGGAAGAGGATGAGGAGGAGGAGAGCTAAGTCCAAGTATCATTCAGTGAGTTATTTGCGATAACTTTGAGTTGAAAAAGGCTAACTTGAAGTTAGAAGTTAAGTTGAAAGAGCATTTCGTTGTGAATGATGATAGTATTTTGATTGAGGATCTTAGGGAACGTGAGAGGAATCTCCGAGAGAATCTAGAGTATGTTGAGGGTGAGATGGATAGCCTTCATAGTTTGATGGTGGTTATGAAGAAATATCTTCTTGAGTTTGAAGAGTCTAAGAATTTACTCAAGCTGAGGATATTTGAGCTAGAGGAGATATTGAGATATTCGAGTAGGATCAAATTTGATTTGGAGCCCTTGTTAGAAAAGTTGGATAAGATGTTAGGCATCTTCCAAATCAAAGATAAAAAGTGTGTAATTGGCTTTAATTATCATAATGCTTCTGCCACCCAAGCCCACAACATGCTTTTGAGAGATTCTATTAGGAATGTTAGGAAAGGTCAACCCTTAGGTAACACCCCTCATCATGTTTACACTTGCACCCATTGCAGTAGGAAAGGTAACCTTAGGAGGTTTTGGTATGATCTTAAAAACGGTTATAGGAAGTCTAAGAATAGATACACCTTAGGAGGTTTTTCAAAACTTTCATTAGTGCTTGTAAGTGCCACTGGAGAGGCCTTTTCTCAAATTTTTTGTTAATAATATGTGTCGGGGTACTGTCCCTCTTCTTTAAAAAAAGGGTTGATTGTGTTTGCATATTTACATACAATAGCTTTTGTGATTCATCCAAGTTTGCTAGTTGTATATTGTTTTGAGTATTTGTATTTTGATTTTTCTTTTTTGGGTCATACTGAAACAAATACAAAAATATTTTGTTTGTATTTTGAGTTAGTTTGTTTTCAAAATTGGTATTTTCTTTTGAAAATTTTTAGAAAAACTGAAAAAGATTTTTGATTTTTGTGTTTTTTAATTTTATAAATTTTATGTGGCATATTGGTGTGTTTGAATCCAATTTCATTCCATGTTTCCCATGTGTCTAGGATATTTGGTTATGATTGTTCATGCTTATATTGTTCTTAATCATGCTAGCATGGAGTTGTTTCAAACTTGATTCGCTTAATGTATTCTCTACGTATAAGCATCAGAACACACATGCACGAGATTTTTGAACGTTAAATTCACATGTTATATTTTCGATTTCTGAGATGTTCTCCCATCATTCTTGTCATCAACATATATTGTGACTATGAGGGATTTGTGCATGTAAGAACCGTTGCCTGTGAGATTGGTTAATATTATTGAATATATGTGGGTGCACGGGAAAGGGATACAAAAAGGAGCAATTCTCCTTTTCGGGAAAGCCGCCATTGGTAAGAGCCTATTGAAAAACATTTAAGGCAATAAAAATAAAAAAAATCCACAAGGCCAACGTGGTTTATTTTGTTTTATTTTCAAAAATGACATATTAAAAAGAATTTAGTGAAAAGAAATAAATTAATTGTTTGTCTTTTGAGGGTGTTATAGTTATAGATCAACGGGTTTATACAATCAATCCTTGTTATTCTTATTTTGTCATGACACTACTGATTTGTAGAATCATCAATATTCTACGCTTGTGTCCATTGTGTTTGTTTGTTTGTTCATAGAGTTCACTTTATCTTGTTATTTGAGGATAAATCTTATTTTGGTAAATTTTTTCTGTCAAATAGAACTCCCTGAACATATTTGAGTATTTGTACTATAATTCATTCGTATCTAGTTTATACCTATTCATTATATCCCACATGTTTATAAAAATCGATACTATGCTAGTGTGTAAAGCTTATGTGGTTGTGTCGTGTTTTGTGGTCGTTTATACCTATATATGTGTGTTGTTATTTCATTGGTATATTTTGTACACACCCACCCACCCACCCGCCCACACACACACACACACACACACACACACACACATATATATATATATATATATATATCATTTTTTATTTGAGTCTTTGCGGTTTGCATTTAGTCCATGTTTTGCCGTATGCTTAATTTTTGGATTTTAATTGGCATGCTACATGATCTAATTGGTATCATTCGTCATTGCTTATTCATATTGATATCTTTTTTGCATTGATGTTGCTATTGTTTAGTCATTGTTTGGATTATTTTTGCTTGAGATTACCATGTTTTGTGTATGTTGCCCTTTACACCGTTTGCATGATATTATTTCTTCTTCCATCTCCTATTGATATCATATGTTCACACATTTAGGAGAGATTTGATTTTTGGGGTAGAAATTATTTTATGTTATCTTGTTTTGTCTATTCCTGAACAAAATGGGAAAGAAGTGTATTTTTCCTTACATGATTATGACATCTTTATCTTATGGGGAGATGTCTTACCTAGGTTGAGAATGTTAGACATAGTTATATATTTATTTTTATGCGGATTTATACTTGTTATATTCTCTTTATATTTGAAGGTGTGTTTAAGTGTGCAGGTTTGCAACATGTGAAAAAGTTATCAAGTAAGAAAATCTACTCAACGTTTGTGTTTGTCGAGCATTTGTACTCTTCTCCTTTTGGTATTGGGGATTGAGTCTTTTTAGAGAGCATGATTTGGTTTCATCCTGGAATAGCCAAAGGGGAAAATTTGTAAGGACAAATTTCCAATCAAGTCAATTTATTTGTATTTTGCTTAATTCCGGACAAAACATTTGAGTCATAGGTTAGGCTTTGTATTGTCAATATCGCAAGCCTACAACATGTTTGATGAAGATGTAGCGGCCAAGTTTAAAAGTTGATATACATCTTGTCATGCTTAGTGCCAAGTTTGTCTTCTCGTTTATCGAGGATCTCGTAAGTTATAAATGCATTTTGAATATGGTCCTTGGTTAATTTTTACGGGTGTTTGTTTTTAATCAAAATTATTTAGAACTATTTTTTAATGTTTTTTGAAGAAAAATATTTTTTGATTTTAATCTCGTTAGAACGAGATTTGTACCTCATTAGAACAAAATTGAGTTTTCATTTGAATGAAGTTTGTCTAGTTAGAACGACGTTGGAATCTCATTGGAACGACCATCTAACTTACGTATAATGAGACCCGTCTGTTTAATAGTACCACCCTCGTTAGAAGCTCGTTAGAAGGACGGTCGAACGAGAAAATTTATCCGTTCAAACGTATTGGTGTGTCGTTAGAATGAAAATCTAATCTCATTCGAACCACCTTGGTTTTCGTCCGAACAATTTCACATTATCTCGAAAATCATGTTTTACTATTTGTAAGCGTGTTAGACCAGGAAGTTTTAAGAACTTTTAGCAAAAATGTTTTCATATCTTTTTACCAAAGTTTCAAAACCCTAGCTTCGCCCATTACATTTAAAAGATCCAAGATTCATTATTCATATGCTTTAATATCTTAAGTTTGGGCACCAAAATTTGTTTCTCTACAACTTGAGAGAACATGTTTCGTGCTGTGAACTCCATAAATGTTGTTTGATGTGTTGACGGTTGTTGAACCTCATCGGTGGATATCGAGGCGTGCGTGGACTCGTGCATGAAAACATCTTATGTAGGTGGACTCTTGCATTGCACTGTGGAGGACCAGTTGAAGATAGAATAGCGTCAAGGCTTGTGAGGGAGATGAGTAATTGAGTAAGTCCACTGTCTATGCTTTGTAAAATCGTATCATAGTGATCTGTTTGGTTGGACCGTCTGAAGTTTTTTCCCTTGTGGTTTTCCTCGTACATCGACGTGTTGTGTTAGATTTTTATATTTTATCTGCTTATCACCTAAATGCATGTTTTAGGATAAAAATATAAAATTCAGTAAATCGATTTTTCACAACAAAACGGTTTAATTTGGTGAACAAGTTTAATTGGGTTTTAAGTTGTTTAAAAAGTTTTGATATTTAAAGTTGGAAAATTTTAAAATAGAATCTTTGTTTACAATACCATCCTTGCCTAAGCACACACCATAGGGGAATCTGCGCTTAGAGTGTTTTATTTAGATTGTGTTCGAGTTAATTAAAAAAATTGTATCATTTTGTGTTATAATTGTGTCGTATTCGTATTAGGTAGAAAATTATGATTTCATGTTATGTCACGTATTATTTGGTTCATGTTAACTAAAAAAGACCCAAGTCATATTTTCCGTAGTTCATGTTAGGTAATAAAAAAATAATATTTCATATTGATTTTTAGTTAGTTCGTGTTAGGGAGAGGTAAAACAATATTATGTGTCGTTTTTCCTTGGTTCTTAGTAGGAAAAAAAATAATATTTCATATCAATTTTAGTTCATTCGTTTAAGGTAAAAAAAATATTATGTGTCGTATTTTATTTAATTCGGGTTATGTAAAGAATTAATATTTCTTATCGAGTTTTAGTTCGATCGTGTTAGTATTGGGTAAAAAAAACATTTCATCTCAGATCTTATTTTATTTGGGTTGTTGTCGTATTAAGTAAAAAATAAGATTACTTATTTTATTGTATCATGTTTATGTCCAGTAATGTAGCCATTGTAATGTTGTGAATATTTTTTAAACTAACAATATTATTAAAGTAAAATAATTTTATTGTTCAAACTTTCAAATGAAATATTCGCTTATTTCATAAAACATTATTTGTATTGAAATAAACTAGCAGAAAGTTCAAATGTTTTCTTATTTCGTGAAGTTCACACTTCATTTACGGAACGAGTCCATGTTAGTCATCACTGTGGATCAATCTCTTGGGGTTAAACCTTTTATAAATTACACGTTCTTATATTAATTGAGAGTTCAAAAGACTACCATGAACCATGAACAATTAGGAAGGCACCTACAAATTTATAAGGGTTGATGGATATCCACCATAAATGATTATTAGGGGTGAAACTGTGTTGAAATTTCCAATTGTTTTGTTAGAATTATGAAATTTGGATTTTTTTTATTTTATTTTTAGTTCTGAAACTAAATGATTGGGTTTTCAAAAGTCTGAAACAAAGGAATTAAATCTCACAAGTCAATGGAATTCAAGATGCAAAATTCCGGGTCTCGGCATTACTATTAACACTAATGCTGCTATAATTATTAATGCAATGTAAAGATTATAAGAAATGCCCCCACTGCAATATGGCCACATATTGAAGCCGCCCATTCTTTCTCATAGGAAACATAGAGAATTTGTTTTTAATAACAATAAAAAATATAGAGAATAAGCCAACAGTCCATATTACATACAGAAAGGTCAGAAAAAAGAAAGGAAAAACTTCACAAAGATTGAATACAACACGACACAACACGAGACAATGGAACAAAAATCCCAAGCCAAAATTATTAACCCGTGATACTCCTTTAGTTGAGTGTAGAAATCACATCATGTTAAACTCAAAACTGAAATCGTTTAGATTCCGGACTATTTCAAAACAAAAAAAATACAGGTATGGAAGTTACATAAGATAGATAGATAGATAGATAGATAGATAGATAGATAGATAGATAGATAGATAGATAGATAGATAGATAGATAGATAGATAGATAGATAAATAGATAGATAGATAGATAGAGGGAGAAAGAGAGTTCCACATTAAGTGGATGCTCCTTTTTATAGATATGTAGGGAGGTCAAGAGACGGATCCGAATAGATATATATATATATATATATATGTAGCGAGAGAGAGAGAGAGAGAGAGAGAGAGAGAGAGAGAGTTCCACAGTAAGTGGATGATCCTTTTTATAGATATGTAGGGGGGTCAAGAGAAGGATCCGAATGATGACTAAGGGAGATAAAGATAAAGGGATAGAGAAGAAACTAAAGTATCCAAATGGGTTATTTATTGGCCATCCGTTAATAAGTGGTAGGTTAGATTTGAAAGAATCAAGGTCCAAATGGATCAAATGTTCTTTACATGCTTTTTAAGTTAGTATAAGATATATAGTTAATAAAATTCATAAAAATATGATTATACCAATCCAATCATTCTCAATATTTGGGTTCTTACATAATTGTATCCTAGCCAATAGGTTCTCCTTCATCAATTCTTGACTCCGAAACCAAGACCAAATTGCGAGGTCTCGCTCAAAAAAAATGAGGGTTACAATATCGTAAATAAAAAAGAATGTTGGGGTGGATTGTTTTAAGGTAATTATAAACTATATAGTAATTGCAAAGTGATTATTTTAAATAAAAAAGAATATATGATTTAATTAATGGTCACTTAGCAAATAGTCCCTCCACATTTTCTAATTTATGTTTAGTAAAAGCTATTTTATTATTCCAAAAAGTCCCTATAAAAAAACACTCACAAAAACTCTCCACTTATATTAAACCTTAAATCCTAAAATACCCTCAAAACTAAACCCAAAATTGTGGAGTTAAATAAATAAAATCTCCAAAAAAAAATTAGACTAGGGAATTTTTGGACCTTAAAAAATTAGGTGGTCTAAATGTAGAATACACTTACCTCCTAGGGATTGAACATTAGATATCCCTTTAATAAAAAAATTATAGTACATTGAAAATAGTGTAGCCCAAATATGGCTAAAGTAAATTTGAAATCATCTAATGATAATTTGTATACTTTGCATATTCAAACTGGATACATTACTTCCCAAAAATAATAAATAAATAAGCAAATAAAATACATACACAACACGCACCCGAAAAACAATGAAACAGTGACACCTCGCCTAAATAAACACCGGATGATTAGTGCTTTAATAAATTAAATCAAAGTGTCCGATTGGTTCATTCTTAGCATCACTGTCGAAAAATAATTTTTCTTTATTAATCACCTAATAAATAATTAAGCTAAGTGTCAAAACATTTAATTTTATAGATTAAGTCCTATCGTTATAATTTAATATACGAAACCATGTTCATGAAAACCTATAATAATATTAAATACCAAGCCACCCAAGTGGAATAAACAGGCTAGATTAATCAATCCAAATCGAAAGACATTGAAATAATTAAAACAATTCCAACAAAAACTGAATACTGAAATAATAAAGAGTACAAGTCTCTCTGAACTAAATAAAAATTGGAAATGGGCGACACATGTCCCATCTAAAACGACTAAGGGGTGAGCTTAAATGACAAGGATGAAGTCATCTAAATGCAAAGATCTGCAACTCCCACGGTAGCTGCATCACGTCAATAGTCCAAATATCAAAATCTGACGCCCCTGTGGCTGGGCACCTGTAATATATATACACACACACACACACACACACACACACACAAGAGAAAGTAGAGATGCCAGGAAACGAGTCAGAGCCCGAGTGTAAAATAGCTTTAAAATAGTTTAGCAAGTATTTAAAATGCTTACTAATTGATATAACATACATGTTAGTGCCTCGATACTCACTTGGAAATTCTTACCTCTCAACTAGTGTGCACGCCTAACGTACTACTGAACAAATCTAGATAAAGCTAACCCAGTTAACTAGTTTAACCCAATTCCCCTCATCAATCCTGATTCACATGATCGCATGACTATAGTTTATATATGATAACCTTTTCTTATGAATTTACCAAGCCACATATGTACATCTCAATATAGTCTTAAGTTCTCAACCACTTAATTTATTTAATATTAATTATTTAATTTTATATACTTATAAGAATAGTAGATGAATCACCGATACATATATTTATCACTCAATAATATATATATACTAATAGGGCACCCCACATAAATCTATGGTGCTGGCATACTCTGCTATCATGTCCCCGTATCTCTCATACAAAAGGAAAATACTAGTTCGGAATCATTCTCGAACTATATTAACACAAAACACACATATTGGAGGCGAAGTATAGTTCCCAGTCACTAAGAGGTCAATATATACCCTCATGTATCTTAAGAGCATCTGGCTATCATTCTCAGATAGCCTATACCAAGGATCCTATGTTCTAGGGTACAAGTCAATATCCTCAATAAAGGTCACATCGAGATAAAACTGTCCCAGGGCGGAAACCTCCGTGATAGCAAGTAGCGCGGGTATGATTAAACACAGATATTCACATACTATATATTTACATTATTCAGATAGGTATACCCATGACACAACATATTCTAACCATACGTGCACTATAAGAAAAAAGCCTTTTATGACGTTTTTAAGCATCATAAAACACATTTTATGACGCTTTATTTTTCATTAAAAAGCGTAATAAGGTTGGGTGTCATAATTGATACCCATAAGAAGTGTCATGTTAGGTAACGATTATATATGACTTTTGTTTTAAAAGTGTCATATCTGGTACAAAAAAAGAGTCATAATATACTCTATAAGATGTCATATTTGATTTAAAAAGAGTCATGATAAATAGTTTTTAAAATTTTAAAAAGGTCATAAAAAATTTCGTCACATGATATAAAGGTCATAAATTAAACATATAAGAAAAAAAATTAATAACCAATATTAATGTCATAGTTGACAAATAAATCTAAACATAAATCAAAATTTATTATAACATAAAAACAGTCTTGAAATTTTTTGTACACTTAAAATGCACCAAACCAATACATTTGTCTATGTAAAAAAAATTGTGGGACACAAATAGATATACCCACCATCTACATTAATTATCCACAAAAAAATAATAACCTACTACTTGTATCATAGCTAGATATACCCACTATGTACATCATTCAAAAAAATGTCTCCCAAAAATATACATCGAAAAATCACACATAAATGTGACAGTCCTCCCTTAGCTTTCGAGAAATTGTGTTGACAAAGTGCTCCGAATCTTGTAATATAAGGCTGAATAAATTCAATGAACTCATGTTGAAGTTCATTGATCTCATGAGTTTGATATGACGATTTTCCAGCTAACTCCTTCATCTAAACAAGACAAATTAAATTAAATTTAGCTTTTATCACATCTAAATAAAAAAGAATGTAAAAAAAATATTAAAAAACATGTTACCTTCATATTTATAGACTTCGATGAATTTTCCAAGAGCTCTCGCATGAACTTCAATACAAAAAAACCACACACAATATCTCCTCGTTGTTTAGGGACCTAAAAATAAAGGAGTTAGTATATTACTCATGTCAAATGTGAATACCTAAATATTAAATTTAATTCATCGAATAAATACCTTAACTTTCTGTCCGTTTAGTAATGATATTTGTCCTTTGATTGTAAAAAACGATATGATTCCACTTCAATAAAAAAACATAATGACATAATTATATTACAATTATGTAAAATGAAATCAATAATTTTATTATAAGCATTTATTTAGGACACTATTTACGTGTTTATATAAAGCTTAAGGTCCAAGCTCAGTTCCCCGTGTAAAGAATCAACCCAAAACACATTGTTTGAAATAAAGTCGATCACAAGCAAAACCCAATGATACTAATATTATGAAGAATTATTGGAGATTATGAATATTATACATACACACATTTATTATGTTAGAAAAATTTTACGTATCTATCAAACTTACCCGATATTGAATGGAATAACAAATATTTGTTTGTCTGATGCCTTCTGTAGAGTTTCTGTTATAAATTGATGCCTAGTATTTTTAGAAAATGCGTCCTGAATGGAGAGGGGATTTACTAATCTAATAACTTCAAAACTCCTTCCAAATTTGTTATATAGGCATCTATACACAAATCAAACGCACCTGAGTTAGAAGGGCATTCATGTATGCAAACATGAAATCTCCATCTAACCTCATGTATGAATTCATGAATTAAATAAAACTTGGTAAAACTTAAATCTAACCTCATGTATGCGATAATGCAAACTCCATCTAATTCTTGCATCTTACAAAACCTTATTAATTCATTTTTTCGAATATAGGTGATCTCAAGATCATCATCAAAAATAGCCACCGGAATCTTCACCGTATCCTTCGTCATGATGTTATCAAGCATATTAGCAAATGCAATAATTACCCCATATTTTCCACCGGAATCTTTCTTTTTTTCCTTACTTTTTACCTGATCAACAAAGTCAAAATACAAAAGGTCAAATTACAATTATCACATTAACTAGTTCCAATTAAGTACAAACTAAGTAATTCACTATAAACTAGCATTGCCACCCCTAGTAAGGGTGTATGGTGAGTTTAGCTATGAATATTAATATGCTTTGTGCCCGACGAGGTGACGCCTATTACAATATTCTTTCTCCTCTCATGAAGAATTGAATTAGAACAAGATGAATAATGATTTACTATCACAATCATGTCAAAGAAGTCCAGGGCAGCAGTGCATATTTGTCAAAGGCCGACTATGCATATTTTGTCAAAGATAGCTGTGAATATTTGAATTGTAATTAGTTTAGTCCCTGATTTGATTTGTAGGGATTTCTTTGTGCAATTTTTCTATATAGTCTTTCCTTGTAAATGTCCAATTAATCAATAATATTCCCATTATTTCACATAGTATCAGAGCCTCTCTCTGAGAATTAATTTTTTTTATGGCTATGCATTGCCACACTTCATTGTTTCTTCAACCTTTCGCTCTTCGATCTTTATTGCCAATTTCCCAATCACCATGTTATCATATTGCTAAAAAATTCTCATTTTTATGAAACTTCGAACCCATCTGCAATTGTGACAATCGAGACTCCTAGTATGGTTTCATCAGAAGACATGCAGAATATTCGACCAAGTTAGAAGTTGAATGGAAAAAAAATATCTTTAGATAATTTGTTCGCATATTTCTTAAAGGGAAAGGAAAATTGAGATATCTCCTTGGAATAGGACCAAAATCAAGAGATCCGAAGTTTGATGCCTGAGATGAAGTTAATTCCATGGTTATGTTGGATCCTCATTCCGTGGAAGGTTCTGTCATGGTTATCAGGGGTGCTCATGTAAGGAATAGGGGAACAGATCAACAACCAAGCTCTTATTCTAGTGGAATGACAATTGAAAATGGAAATAAGGATTTAATTGTGTCTAATTACTCTAAAAAGGCACGACACACCAGAGAAAAATGTTGGAAACTTCATGGCAAGCCTGCAAATTTTAAAAATCCTCAAACAAGAAGAAATTGGACATATTAGAGTGGACCAGCAAGAGGAGTGATTATGGCACAACTAGGAGGTGAGAAAAATTTTGTCCATGATCAAGCACGGTTCAATAAGGAATAGATTAAAAAATTAAAAAATTTACTGGGAACTCTATAAAAACCTATTATCTCAGGTACTTGCTCCTTAGTTTATTTAGGCAATGCTTCTCAATCCCTTACTCTCAATGTCTCGAATATGCCTTTAATAGATTCATGGGTAGTTGATTTAGGGACCACAAATCATATGCCTAAGTCTTTTCATGAATTTGTCTCTTACAATCCTTCTCCTAGTAATAAAAAGATATCTACTGTAGATGGTACTTTGATTACTGTTGTTGGTCACGGAGATGTTATCAATTCGAAAATTATTTTAAAGAATGTTTTACATGTGCCAAAATTATCCATAAACCTTTTCTCAGTTAATAAACATACAAAGGATTTGAATTGCACCGTGACCTTCTATTTTACACATTTGGAATTTTAGCACAAGAGCGTAGGGGAGATAATTAGAATTGCTAGAGAGAAAAATTAACTCTACTAACTTAAAGAATTTAGTGGGCGAAACAGCATTAGGAATAATTTTTCTGTCTCATTCCTTTCTGAGTCATCTCTTTCAAATAAAAACAAAATCTGATTGTATCATCTTCGTCTTCGTCATCCGTCTTTCAATGTTCTTAAAATTATATTTTCAAGTTTGTTTAAAGGGATTGACATGAGAGTATTTCATTGTGATGGTTGTCATCTTGCAAAACACAAGCGTATTTATATTCTAATAAGTAATAAAAGAATGTCAATTCCTTTTGCTCTTATCCATACAGATGTCTGGAGACCTTCTATAGTTCCAAATGTTTATGGGGCTCGTTGGTTTGAGTTGTTTATTGATGACTGCACTGGTGTGTCATGTGTATTATTGTTAAAACATAAGTCTGATGTTAGGTCTACCTTCCAAACATTCTTTCACATGATTACAAATCATTTTGGGGTAGAAATTAAGAGGGTTCGATCAGATAATGCTAGGGATTACTTCAATCAAACCTTGTCACCATTCTTTCAAGAAAAGGAAATAATTCATGAGTTTTTATGTGTTAATACAACACAACGAAATAAGGTGGGAGAAAGAAAAATTGGCCATCTTATAGAAATTACTCGTGCCTTTCTATTCCAAACAAATGTTCTAAAAAATTACTTGGGGAAGTTGTTTTATTTGCTGTTTGTCTTATAAATAGAATACCTTCTCGAGTCTTTGATCAGAAAACTCATATGCAACTTTTTTTAAAATTCTTCCCAAATTTTCGAACCACAAACCACCTGACTTCTAAAGTTTTTGGTTGTGTGTCCTTTGTTCACATTCATTCTCATCAGAGGGTTAAACTTGATCTAAGAGCTCTTAAGTGTCTCTTTGTTGGCTATTCTTCTACCCAAAAATAGTATAAATTTTATTATCCTCCCACAAAAAAGTTTTGTGTCTCCACTGATGTTACATTTTTTGAACATGAAAAATATTTTTCTAAGCCTTATTTTCAGGGGGAGACATCATTCATGGAAGATAAGGATAAAGAATTGTTCTTGTTGGAACTTTCATTCTCCCCATCTTTGTCAAATGAGCCTCCATCTTTTAATCAAGTAGATCCAGCCACTCCAAGTCCTAAGGGAAAGGATAAATATATTCAGAGTGCTACTCGCCGACTACAGGTCTATTCAAGGAGGAGAAAACCCACTATTCAACCTATATAGGACCTTGAATTAAAATTAAAACAAAACCAAAGCCTGGCGCTGATGATAGTACCGATATGTTAAGCCATTGATAGATTCGGATAAGATATGATAGTGTGACAGATAAGTCAATGATTGAACCTATATTTTTTAATCATCCTAAAATCCAATCCAATTATCCTATTAAAAACACACACATATGTATTATCGAATCGTATCATTATCATACCTAGGCAACATCAATCCACATTGGTGTATTTCTTATTTTATTTAAAACTCTAGATGATACTTGATAGCAAGTTCTACACCAGTGATAACTACATCAGGAAAAACACATTCATAATGCTTACTGGAGACTAGTACCTCACTAGTCAAACCTTATTAGGTCTAACATAACTCATTCATAACGCATTCATTTAATCGCAGTCTTTAATAGTACCTCACTAGTCTAACCTTATTAGGTCTAACATAACTCCCCAAATTTAATTCTAATAATAATCTCGAGCTCATATACATGCCTACTGGTCTTCCTTAAATCTAAAAGTGTTCACAAGGTCCCCACCAATAATTCTCTAGGGTCAAAATTGCTAAAATTAAATAAGGGGAAAAATATCACAATTTCTAGGAAGGTCGATCGATCGACCTTGGATGTCGATCGATCGATGGTGGTCGATCAATCGACCTATGAATGTCGATCGATCGATCACACCAGATGAGGCTACGGACTGCTTCGTTTTTCAGTCCCAGATTTGTCCCAAAACTCCATTACAAGGTATGAAATTCTAAACTAAGGATATAAGATTATTATACTACCTAAATACAATATTTTTAACGTTCCAAAACCATTAAATCATCAACAATTCACCTTATATGGATCAAATCTTCATAAGAACCCTAGTTTTCTATTTTCTTCAAGAATGATGATATTTCTCTTCTTAAATCCGTCATTAATTCATCAAGGGTTATATTTTGGTTACTGAATTTGTCCAGATTAATCTATATGCAATTCCTATCCAAGATTTATAGTCCTAGCTCAAATTTCATGGTTTTTTTTTATCATCTTTCAAGACAAAAATCAATTTTTACACTAACATGGAAGATATATTCGCTGAAAACTAATGGAATTAAATCACTTGCGTTAAGTTTGATGTTCAGAATCGTTGATGGTGTCTGAGGGTTGGTTCTTTCCTTATTTCCGATTACAATTCTGTCAAGATTTGGTGGTTGGTGGTGGAAAACTCCTGCAACTTCTCCCCTAACTCACGTAGCCCACTCTTTGTTTTTGGATGATAATGGCCCTAATGTCCTTCCTAATAATAATTAAATAAACCCTAAAATTTGTGGGTCTTATTTCCTTAAATTTTAAAATAACCAAAATACACTCCGGACACGTTGGCGCACTCAAAATGACCATACAAAGGCACGACATATACCCGCAAGACCTGTCATTCTAACAGAACTCAAGAATCTTTCCCATTCTAATCACACTTAAATGTATATACACATATATGCCATACTAGGCTAGATTCCAATTTATTAGCTCACCCTAGTTATAAGTCTTAATACGTTACCCATTAGCATTAGGCTTCAATAATATAATTTAATTTCTAAATAACGTGCATACAATTTAATAAGGATAAAACTTCTCTCCACTCTCAACATTGCACTATGTTTCGTGTGTGGGGCGTCTCGTAAAGAGAAATCCAAACAAGGAACCCCCCCCCCCCCCGATACACTACTCCTTGACAATGTCAATCGTAGGGGTCCATTATGTCATCCACACCATCATACTACTGCTACATACAAGTACAAAGGACAAAACTTCTCTCTACTCTCAACATTGCACTACATTTCGTGCGTGGGGCGTCTCGCAAAGCGAAATCCAAACAAGGAACCCCTCGATACACTACTCCTTGACAATGTCGATCATAGGGATCCATTATGTCATCCACACAAATCCACTATAATCTCGATTACTATCTGAGAACAACCTAAAAGTCTCCCTTAAATCCTTGGGTTGATATAACCGAAATTTTCCTTAAGTGCGATACATCAACCCCCAACAATCTAGTACACCATAATCACCCAAGATGTACACCATAGAAATTTCATATCATTTTCTCCTACAGGATATAATAAATATATATATATATATATATATTTACTCTAAACATATATAAATACAACCATTCATTCCCATAGCCACGTGTACATAACACATATAATGTACAATGGCTATACACATAATACAACCGGCTATAGAATGCCAATATACTGCACCATGCTATCATCTTCGAGGACATCACTCATATTCCATCCTGGGAACCATCGGTGGGACTAAATATCACCCACTTCGCGGACAACACACACACACACGACGTTCGGGAAGCGGTCATAGTTCCTAACCGGCAATGAGACAAAACATACCCACCATGTCTTATCCCAAAAAAATATATATCACATAATAACACAATGGACGCTATGACCTGGGGAATATCCACACTCTTCTCCTCGAGCCAGGGTGCCCACCCTCATCGCGCAACTTCCCAATGATAGCATGTGCGGGGTATGCTTCATAATACAAGTATCTATATCATTCACATACACAACATATATACATACATATGATTACATCATATAATTAAACTATCACATACAGTTTAGATATCCACGCCATTAGTATACACATATATGCATATCTACATAGATATATATACATACATATATACATACCCTCTCTCGTTCGTATGTATGAAATTTATAAACTCGGCTATACGTGTATATAATCCCCATTATACTAGCCGTCGTCCCGAACGTATTTAATTTAATTCCTTATATAAATACGATCCCTCACTTGAAGTATATTCATCCATTTCTCCTATGATATGAATAGTCTTCCAACATAATATATATATATATATCCAACATTAAGGTTATCACCCAAAGTATAGTGTAGGAAATAATCACTACACGTCTCATCTATATCCGAAAGTACATCAATATCTCCAGTACTAATTTCGACTATTGGTATGCACATAACTAATAGTCTACAAACCTCGAGTTCAATCTAAAATTCATTCCAAGATTCCATCAATAATTAAAATCCCCATTGTTACACACACACCGCTATATAATAATTATCCCGACTAGATTTACAACACACCCTACTCTAATTGATAATATAATCCAATCACTCTCCAATCTGACTACAGTTCAATTGTCCCTATGAACCCTTAACATTAACCCCTTACAATTTATTCCTCGATTGTATCATCACTAAGGATACGCGGACACTCTCTCTCGTTGGCCCCCAATCATAACTTAATTAGAATCCTGTCGCTATAAGGATTCGGCACTTACATCGGCCTACAATTTCACGTCACACCCTCACCACTCTCTCTAGAAGAGACTTAAACCATACGTTATATGTAAGCTCACTTTTAACCTCAAATTAGGACTCCCATACCCATTGAGTTTTCCCACTACCAAGATACATAACTCCAATGTATACATATATTCCCAAACTAATTCGATAAGTCCCCGCGATCATAACATGTGAGAGACCCTCAAATAAACTCCAAAACGTAACTCTGGCATAATATCAATAAGTTCCAAATCAAAAAACCAAATCAAAAAGGAAGAAAACCCATCCTAGAAAAGTTTCTCAAAACAGCCCTATTTCTGAATCGATTCGGCCTGGCCTGAATCGATTCGGCCTCAAGGGAGAATCGATTCGCCCCATCTGCGAATTGATTCGGTCCAAAGGACCTGATAGACTGTCCCAGGCCGAATCTATTCATCTTGGGTCTAAATCGATTCGGTCACATAGACCTGGGACTCTGCAACATTCCGAATCGATTCGGTAAGGGACCGAATCGATTCAGCCTGTTCAGCAAGCTACAAAATGGTCATTTCTCTTCAAAACCTAAATTTCCCAAAATCAATTTCATCTTCTTCCAACCCTTAATCTTCAACCCCAACATGTTTTCAAACATCAAAACTCATCCTATATCTAATCTCATCAATTTATATCCCTTAAACCCAAGTGTAAACTTCAATTTCAAGATTGAAACCAAAATCTAGGTTTTGATAAATATACCCAAAATCCAATTATTTTATCCACAAATTATGAAATGAATTACACAAATGAAATATTTAGCAAGATTAAACACTTGCCTCAGAATTGTAGAGGTTGAATCGTCCCCGGGATCGCATTTGGGCCGGAATCTCCAAGCTTTCCCTTCTCTCTCTCTTCCTTTCTTCTTCTTTTTATCTTTCCTTTCTCTTTCTCTCTTTCTTTCAAATGAGAAGGGATGAAATCGTAAGCCTTTAAATCCCTTAAAACATAAGTCCCAGTTTTATATCTTAATACACACTTTAAATGACTCGTTTTCTCCAATTCGAGTCAAACATACTCAAAAATATTTCGGAACCGAAATAAAACTCAATGACAGTTATTTTGACTATCTCGACCCATTCGGAACTAATGGTACACTCAAAATTATCATCCGGAGTACTTTGTATTGTCCTCAATTTTAGGACCTCAATTGCCAAATTTTAAAATTCTTCAATTTCAATAAATTTTATTTCTGCTAAAAATTTAATTTCTCAGACCCAAAGTCACGGGGTGTTACACTCTGATACCACCTGTGACATCCCGACTAATTAAATACCGAGTAGCTACTCCTTTATTCAAATTAATACAAAATGTAGAGTTGGTTCAGTTCATAGCATCACTGTCGAAAACATATATTTTTTTAAATAATTACTAGCCACCTAATATTTAAAAAGTGAGTTGTCAAATTTTATTAAATTAAATTAACATGCAATCCATCGAATATTTATTAACTAATGATAACACAATTACATCACAGTCACAACATAATATAAATGGAATAATAAATGTGTCTGGAGTAACACTCCTCAGAATAGTCCAAAATACTGAATAAAACCAAATACAACGTCTGAATAATAAATGAATTTAACTCCAAAACGAAAAGGGAACTAAGTATGATAAAACTGTCTCTAAAAGAAATGGGGCGACATGCCCTAACAATTGATTAAGTTTGAAGTGGAATCAATATAGAAAGTGGAGGCATCTATCATCAAAATCCTGTAACTTCCGCAGCAGCTACAACACGTCACTGAAATGGAACTCCTAAACTTGGCGTCCCTGTTGCTGGACACCTAAAAAGTTTTTCAAGAAAAGTAGATTTGACAGCAAACGGGTCAGAGCTCGATGTGAAAACAGTTTAAAATATAACAAGTGTTCAATTACATTAAACAATGAATATTAAGTACATGTTAGTTCCATGCTCTCACATGAGTTCTCACCTCTCAACTAATGTGCACGCCTAACGTATATCCATTACCCCTCTTAGTCATTCCTCTGACTAACTAGTCTATACCGCAACCTGTCCTCATATGATAATATAGGGGTTTGTTCAAGACATTCCAATCTAACTTATGTGAATCTACCTTTTCATTTCTCTGATTAATTTACAGTAGATCTTATATGAAATTCTCATTTCTAACTTTACTAAGTGTCGCAATTATTCACACACATTAACAAGGAGTCTGTCATCATCACCAATATATAAATTCCAACATAATTATACAATTGGAGAACCCCTAGGCTAAGCTGCGGTGCACACATACTCTGCTATCGAATCCCGGTACATCACGTACATAAGGACTACGTATTCCGAATCTCTCAAGAATCATTTTTAATAAGCAAAATCACACATATTGGAGGCGAACATAGTTCACATACCCATGGGTCACGCATATACCTACGCTCCCATGGTCAGCTGACTTATCAACTCACAAATAAGTCATTCACAGGCCTATGTCCTTAAGGTACAAATCTAAATCTCCCCGTAGTCACACAAAGATTAGATGGCTCTGTTCCGAAAGTCGACCTCCCGTGATAGCAAGTATGGTAGGTATGTTATACACATATAAATCCATATACTAAGAATTCACACAACTTAGATAATTTATAATATTATTAAAGGTTTGTTCTCAATCCCTATACCATTAATCCAATTATTACATTTTTATACTTCCGGATAGTTATATAATATAGTCCACCGACATATCTCACGTCATAGTTTCAAGTACTTAAAACCTAACTCATAAAGGTTACTAAGTCTCCTATTATTCCCACACTTTATTCTAATACTCTTAAGGTCCATATTTCTGTCATTAACCTTATATTATCAACTATATAGATTTAACTCATTTAATTGCAGTGTTTAATAGTACCTCACAAGTCTAACCTTATTAGGTCTGACATAACTCCCCAAATTTAATTCTAATAATAATAATCCAGGGTTCATATACATGCCTACTGGTCTTCCTTAAATCTAAAAGTGTTCACAAGGTCCCCACCAATAATTCTCTAGGGTTGAAATTGCTAAAATTCAATAAGGGGAAAAATATCACAATTTCTGGGAAGGTCGATCGATCAATGGTGGTCGATCGATCGACCTATGAATGTTGATCGATCGATCACACCAGATGAGGCTACAGACTACTTCATTTTTCAGTCCCAGATTTGTTCCAAAACTTCATTGCAAGGTATGAAATTCTAAAATAAGGATATATGATCATTATACTACCTAATGTCAATCGTAGTTTTCTATATGGATCATTATACTACCTAATGTCACCTTATATGGATCAAATCTTCATAAGAACCCTAGTTTTCTATTTTCTTCAAGAATCATGACATTTCTCTTCTTAAATCCGTCCTTAATTCATCAAGGGTTATATTTTGGTTACTGAATTTTATCCAGAACTAATCTACATACAATTCCTATCCAAGATTTATAGTCCTACCTCAAATTTCATGGTTTTTTTTTTATCATCTTTCAAGACAAAAATCAATTTCTACACTAACATGGAAGATATATTCGCTGAAAACTAATGGAATTAAATCACTTGCCTTAAGTTTGATGTTCAGAATCATTGATGGTGTCCAAGGGTTGGTTCTTTCCTTCTTTCCGGTCACAATTCCGTTAAGATTTGGTGGTGGTTGGTGGTGGCTAGGGTTTGGAAACCTCCTCTAACTTCTCCTCTAACTCACGTAACCCACTCTTTATTTTTGGCTGATAATGGCCCTAATGGCCTTCCCAATAATAATTAAATAAACCTTAAAATTCGTGGGTCTTATTTCCTTAAATTTTAAAATGACCAAAATACCCTCCTGGGTTGCCGGTTTGGCCTAAAAATGTCCCGGGACCCAAACTAAACCCCCGGCTAGTGTTTTCTAACTATCTTGACCCCTCCGGACACGTTAGCGCACTCAAAATGACCATACAGATGATTAAATTATACTTTACTTTTTAATCTAATTAAATTGATTCCTGAAGCGGCTGACACGCGCGTCCCAACTCAATTTCCCAAATTGTCATAGTTTTTTGACTCGCAGCAATTTTAATATTTTCAATCAACATATATTACCATATAAATTCAGAAATACTCAATATTATCATCGTAATCAAATACCAACTCACGTCTCGCTAGTATTTAAATCCGAAATAATTTTCAATTAATTCCAATTTAATTTAATTAATCCAATTAAATAAAATCAATAAAATTACGGGGTATTACAGCTACTATCAAAACTATCCTTCTAAAACATGCTTTTACCCAAATAAAAGAATAAAAGGCATCGTTAAAGGATTTTCGAAAACAATCCACGATTAAAGATCGGTTATTAAAATCTTGTACATTTTCCTATAATTGCCTCTCGATGCAGTGGTGGATGTAGAATTTTATTCCCGGGGGGGGGGGGGGGGGGGAGGGGGGGGGGAGACGGTTGACTTTTACAAAAAAAAAAGGATAAGTATTAATGAGGGAAAAATATTAAACTTTGGATGAGGAATATTTATACTTTTCTTTATTTTATAGTATTTCTCTGAAATTACATAAAAAATAAATGTTACATTTTATTAAGAAATATTTTATTATTTCATTACTTAGGCTTCCATATAAATTTTCACATTTATGGAGTATTTACAACCCAAACATATGTCTGAATAACAAATAATTATTACTCAAATTATTTTAAACAACATATTTATACTAGCTAAATCTACATACTGTTCTTAAATGTCAAGAATTGTAATTGATTACTAAAATGCTAACAAAACTAAAGCTAAAACTAAAAAAGGAAAGAAAGAAAGACACCGCCACTAATAAATCATTTATTGAGAAATACAAAATCGTGTGCACACTCAAATCTCAAGAGCAATAAAAGAATTTCTAATATAAATAGAAGAAAGTACCAATAATCTAAATAGAATAAATTTATGTAAAAGACAATTATTCAGACATGTAAAACTAAATCTAAATTAAAATACTCACAATTCCCATTAAATTAAATAAAGAAAGATATATATCAAAGGAAGAAAAGAAAGATTTTTTGTTAAGTGTTTCCAAATGTTACATAGTTGAATCCCAAGCTTTTGGTCCACACGAATAGAGATGAAAATAAAAGGCGGCAAATTTTGTGCGCCTTCATCAGACACATATTTTAAAAGGTTTTATATTTGTTACCTTAAAGTCTTGGTCTATTACATTGATTACCTTTTATTTTGAAACAATACACATAGCACCCCTACAAGTTCATTACTGTTATAAAAAAATAGCAAAGTTGGATTGGCCAGTCTAGATAGGAATTTACTCATGTAGTTTTTACCTGACAACCAATATTGGGGTTTCGTCCAAATTCTAATGGAATTTAGTCATGTTACTTGGACATAATAGTTTTTTTTTGTAATGCCAAATTACCATATTCTTAATTAATAAATTTAACACATTATTTTAACATGAATAGCTCGAGCTGTAATTGAACTGAATTATTCGTGAATAGCTTGAGCTCGATTCGTTTAAAGCGTGAGTTCGGCTCGTTTGTTAAGCAAACGAGCCGAGCCCAATCATAATTTTGAACTTCTTTAAAAAAATGTGATCGTTGAGCCCGACTTTTAAGGGATAAATGATCTCGAATAGACTCCTCAAAATTGAGTTGTTTGAGCTCGGCTCATTTAAAACTCGAGTTCGACTCGTTCATTTAGTAAATGAAACATAATCTCATGCTCGTTTAATAATAAAGCTTAGCTACCTAAGCTTCACTCGACTCGTAATCAGCAGTAGATGGATCTATATAGGGCTATAAAATGAAGCAAGCTACTCGAGCTTGGATCGTGTTCGTTCGGAAAAAATCTCGTTCGAGACTAGCTCGTAAAATAAATGAGCCAAGATTGAACAAAAATTTAAGCTCGTTATCTTATTGAGCTCGGCTCGATCGTCGATATCCATATTAAACTAGTGTAAAATAACCAAACTACTCCAGCTCGGCTCGTATTCGCTTGCTTAGAAGCTCGTTCGAGCTTGGATCGTAGGATAAATTGATCGAGGTTGAACATACTTATAAGCTCGTTTACGTTTACAAACAAAGCTTAAGCAGTCTTAAGCTCGCCTCGCCTCATTTTCACCCCTAGATCTATACATATTCAAATAAATCATTCTCTCGAGAATGAATTGAACCAAACGACATGAATTGTAGTCGTTTTGAACCAACAAATGAAAGACCCATTTCATTTGTTCAAACCTCTCCAAACCTAAAATCAACCAACAAATGAAAGACGCAAATGCCACCTGACACCAAACCTAAAATCCAATCAACTAAAATATAACCAAGTTGGCTGGCCAGAAAATTTAGCTCCATCAACTGATTCAAGTGGCAAAACAAACTCCGGTTAAGGTATTTTAGGTATTAAACTCTTCTCTTGTCTCCGGTCTTGATTTAGGAGTTTCTTTACAAAATTCCTATTTTTTGGCAATCATGTAAATGATTTTAAAAATTGGTTTCTTGAAATGATTTGTCTGAATAAAGAACTGAGCATAAATTTTTTTTCTTGAAGTTTCTCTAATGTTCAAACAGCATCAAGTTGTTGGGTTTTTCATTCATTTGTTGCATGAAATGATGCTTTAATGTTCTAAGATTAGTAATTATGTCTTTAATTTTTAGGATATGACATAAAAAGAAAGAAAATAGTACATTTAACTCCCGTTGTGTATGTGATTGTGGAGATCACGCTGAGGTGCGAACGTACTCTGGGGCGACATTTTATTGTGTGTCCTAATTATAAATTAGTTTTTGTGAATGTTGAGACTTCTAAACGGATTAGAGAAGTTTGACAAATTTTATTTCGGTTTAAATTATATTGGGTATTGTGGTTTACGAGATTGAGTACGATGTATGGTGTAATGTAAAAATTAAGCTCGGGTAATGTAATAGAAGTTGATTTCCAAATGTGATTTGATTTCGCAAAGCAATTGGTTTCTTGATCCATGACATTCTAATTTTATAATTAGAATGTGCAAAGTCTAATTATAATTTTATAATTAGACTTTTCTCCGTGACTGTGCAAAGTCTCAACATCCAAAAGAACTAATTTTATAATTAGGACACACAACAAAATGTCACTCCGGAGTTGCCGTCGTTTTTTTGAAGTTCACACCTCGGCGTGATGTCCACAATGACATACACGGCGGGAGTTAAATGTACTGTTTTCTTTTTTATGCCATATCTTGAAAATTAAAAAGACATAATTACTAATTATAGAACATTAAAACACCATTTCATGTAACAAATGAATGAAAAACCCATCAACTTGATGTTGTTAGAACATTGGCAAAAACTTCAAGAAAAAAATTTATGCTCCGTTCTTTAATCATACAAATCACTTCAAGAAACCAATTTTCAAAACCGTTTATATGGTTGCTAAAAAAATAGGAATTTTGTAAAGAAACACCTAAATCAAGACTGGAGACAAGAGAAGAGTTTAATGGTACTTGAATCAATTGACAAAGCTAAATTTTTTAGCCTGTCAGCTTGGTTGGCGGTTGTATTTTTGCCAGCTAGGTTCGGAGTTTGGTCTCGGATCGAATTTGCGTGAGAGTGATTTGGGAGAGGCTTGACCAAGCGAAATGGGTCTTTCATTTGCTGGTTCAAAATGACTACAGTGCATACCATTTGGTTCAATTCATTAACTGTCTGCACAGTATCCACACAAGGCTATCCGTATGTGAGCCAATCTCTACATAGATAATTCTCATATATGAAATCTAGAAGGTGAATAAAGAATTGTTATGTCTTAGGAATCTAAGGAGGTATTTATTATTTTAACTTTTTAATGACTTGTATTTCGGAAGAGACCAACTCATTTGAACAAAATAATGTCTCCATAAGCCTACCCCCATCGTACCACATTTTAGAGGGAATGGCGTACCTTGTTCCCGTACCCGTTCTACATACCCAAACGATCCTTATTTTAGGGAGCATTGCTTGAAACTTGTAAGCAAATTAGTTTAAGTAAAATTCAGACAATATATTTAATAACTGAACAAAGGAAAAAATAGACAACAGCGGGAATAGAATCAAAATATATTATGTACCCACTATCTTTGATACCTTTCAACCAATTTTGTATATCAGTTTCCTTTGGCTCGAGATAACCTTCCTTATTCATGTCAAACTGAGACCCATATGTGAAAGTTAGTCCATCCTTCGGCCCTTTAGGGCTCACTTATCGAAGAAGACTGGTTCATTCAACATCACTCATAATCATTGCAGCTTTAATTTCTCCAGGTAATGTCTGATTTATAGATGGAGACTAAAGAGAATGTATAGCGGGAAGAAGTTGTGAATCAAAGACATTCCACAAGCATTAATCATAGATATTATTGTAGAGAACAGGCACACATCATTCATTCTTTTAAAAAATTTGTAGGGTAAAGTCATCATCTACAAGAATAGTTAGTAGAATTTGGTAGTGCCAATTGGCCCTGTTAGGTTCAGGGGTAAAATATTTTGGGTTATTTGCCATTTGGCCCCAATTATCTTGGTCGTACAAGAAACTCTGTTAGCAGTTCTAGAAAACTGGACTATCCCGGAAATAATCACTTTGGGTGCTAAAATTTTCAATAATGTGCCTTTGACCCGCACATAGTTCCCGGGATCCCTACATCCGTGATCTGGCATCGCACGACCCGAAATATGGTGGGTCTTGATTCGAATCTCCAAACTTTGTGTTCCCAAATTTAACATTGACTGCTCTAGTTCTCATTAATTAAAAGATAACTTTTGACTTCAATAATAGATTAAATGGGAAGAGAAAAGACTTGTGAACATATATATACATATAATTCTTTACATATTTTATTAATATATTATAGAATATCTAGATTATCGATAGCAATCATTCTTAAGAAACTTTCGATATGGTGGAGTACGTGAATATTGACAATATACATGAATATAATGCTAAAATAACCCAAAAAGGGTTCTAAATTTCCTTTACAATTTGATGTAGTGAACCAACTATGCATATACTCCACATACAACATTTCGTCTCGGGCAACGTACCACATACTCATACCCACACCACATATTTGTAACCGTACCACATATTAGAGCAACCCATAAGCCACGTAATATTTGACCCCCGTAAGTGTTATTAGTACTAAAAAAGGTACATAGAAGATCCTAGAAAAGTGTAACTATGATGCTCTTGTGGTCAAAGGCATATTGCTATAAACTTAGCACCTAAAAGTGAAGGTAGAAAACTAATGGTGACCAAAAGCCAAACTAAAGAAAAACAATAAAAATAAGTGGTAGATAATAAACTTTGTAAAAGCACTCTCGCCTATTCATAGTTAAATTCTTTTACCAATTTTTGCAAAAATACACATTTCCATGTCATACTAACAAAGAATTTAACTTCGAAAAGGTGAAAATACAGTTCTATACAAACAAATTTTCATACTCGTTATAGGTGAAATTAACTCTCACTAGTGTACCTTCACCTAGATAAATAAAAAAACAATAACCCAAAATCGATTGGAATCTTAAGAGCAACACACTTACTTGCAAAAGAGGAGGCAACATCCACGACAATTGTGAAGCCATCAGCTGCCAAGGAACATAATTTCTTGTTGAGTTGTTTTGTAAATTGTGATTGCCTTTCCGGACACCACCCCTCTTAAGTGCCTACTCAAAGAAGGTGACTATATGAAAAAGTAACCACATAAATTGTCTCAGCACACAAGAGCACCATGCCTATCAGGTTAGATAAATATGCATTTTGCCACTCTATCTATGGTAGAATTATTGTGCATCTACGCACGTATAGACCGGGCAAAATGAGACATGACAGGGTAACACGACACAATTTGACACAAAGTTTTTGGTTAATGGGTAGACCCTTAATGATTTCGGGTCATATCAATGCCAACCCGTTAGACGTGATATTTAATGTGTCGGGTTTGTTGTTGACACGCTTCAAACATTAGAAATCATTAGGACCTGTTAATATCCATTAATCTAAGTAAATAAGAAACATTAATGAGTCATTTAAAGAGTCTATGATGTTTAATGTTTTACTTAATAATTCTGAATTTTACTAAATGAGATCTTTAATAATCTTAATGAATTAAAGGTCTAACTGGGTTTGTTAATGGGCTTTTTGTACAACCCTTATATTATTCAAAATGATTTATTATCTTAATGGATAATAATGGATGAACACACCATGACACGATACGTCAAGATAATGGGTCGGGTTGGAATATGTTTTATCACACTATAAAAAAGTGACATGTTTAGACACAAACACGATAAAAATCGACAAAAACCGGTTCCAAGTCTACGTATTTATGTAATACAAAATCACATGTTTAGAAGACTTTTAAGTGTGTTTGGATTGAAGGGATGCGAAGGAGAGGAAGGGTAGAGGAAGTATTGATTATTACATGTCTAGATTAATATTGATCAATTATCGGGATGAAAGGAAATAAATGAGATGCTAAACATATCCTTTATAAAATTACATCTTGTTTCCAAAATAAAATTCAGACGATTTCGAAGTTACAAATGTTATAGTTAAAAAATGTTTAGGCTGTCCTAGACTTCTAATGGATTTGATCTCACTCGTAATCTTAGATGATTTTATTGACGACGCTTATCCTCTTGTTGGAAAGACTTGGGCATTCTTCACTACAATAGTGTTCACCCTTACAATTACCAAGAAAGCGGGGCTCGTTATTAATCTAGGAGGTTGGTTATGTACATGTGTCTCACCTAATTGGATGACCCACTCACTCTCTTTCACTTTCCTCCTGAGTCACCATTTCTTGGGTTACTTGTCTTAGTTCGACCTTGTGAGGAGACCTTCCCCTTATGCATTGTGGATAGATATGTCATCATTTTATTCGTCGAAAAGGAGAGGGTGATGACATTAACTAGGTTGTCCAAGGAGAGGTCGGTCAGGACGGGACGGCACAGAGAACACCCGCATGGCTTCTTATTTGTTACTCTTTTTTTATGTAAGGTCTTTGGCCATTTTCACTTTTTATTTTAATTAATAAGTTGTAAGGATCCTTGTCCTCTTCTCTCATAATGAAAAGTTATCTTTTGCCACCAGCCTTTTTGTTTTCTTTATGAAATGCAACTGTTTTAATGCATAATTAATAAACATTAAGATTGGTCAAAAAAATGAGATGGGGGTTATCTTAAAATCACCCGACCTCCTTTACGTAGTCAAATTTGTTTGTATTTCTTAATAACTAAGAAGTCTTATAAACACATGAGTAATTCTGTAACTGACCCTGAATACTTGGAAGCTTTTCATGCCATTATGAGAGACTCTCGCCCATAAATACATCTTGAACCAATTCATCATTTTACGTGAACTAGATACAATTTTTTGACTAAGAGTCACCTGTTGTCTCAGAACGACTTGATGAATTCCAATTAGCTGAGCTGACTTCATGTACTCTCTGCTGCTTTTTATTTCGAGACACGCATCTAAACCATTGCCTTGTACTCTCTGCTGCTTTTGTTCTACATGCTACAATCATTGGGTTAGATGGCAATTATTGTCTCCTTTCATGAGAAGCTACAAATATCATTAAAAATGAAAGGAACCATCAGGAAATCATCCTGCTAATTCTATACTTTCTTATTATATCATTTTTTTGGGAAAATAAACATCCTATATATTGGAATTCGATCCTATAATATGAACTACAGTAATAAATACTAAAGCATTAGTTGGTAATCTCTACCTTCATTTTTTCAGAATTTAGTCTCAGATATTTCACAAGATATTCACCATGAGTTGGGGACTGATGGCATCTTGTTATAATCCCTGAGAAATGGTCAGAGACAGGTGCCACCATCTATAGGTGTGTGGGTCTAGACTGCACAATATGTTCCCATTATAGGGAGAATTGATTAAGGTGCAGAATGGCGATCCTGCTGTTGTTGACTTGCAAATTTGTGAGAGTAGTACTACTTGGATATTCTGGTGCTGTAATTTTTTTGTATTGAGAAGCGGTAAACCTTCATCTTACGAAGTTCATAAAGATTTTGAGTTTCTAATTGTTGAGAAGATCATATTTTTAAGAGACTAGAGCATTGACTGAATAGTTTCTAATTGTTGTCACGCTGTTGAAGCAAGCAATGGCTTGTTGAATAGAGTTGTTCTTATTGGAGCCTAGGACTTGTACATAGATTATTGCATTTTGGAGGCAAAAGGGGGGGCTTCTATTTGATGGGCTTGTGTTGTATAAATTTCTCTAGCTAGGTATCAAGAATTTTTCCTTTTTCAAATTAATAAATGAAAATTGGTGGCTGGCATTCTGGGATTTGATTCCAATTGGTTCATTAATGGTGATTAAACAAACCCGCTCCTGTTGATAAGTAGTAATAGCGTGTTGAAGATAATAGATTACATCCGTTGATCTTGAGAGGAAAAAAAGGCAAAAGACTGCTGAGTACATTCTAATGTTAATTTCAAAGTGTTTTTCGGTAATAAAGTCTACTGAATATCAGCATATAGAGTTAATGTATTCAATGAGCCATACATTTGAGACTAAAACAACAATATTTATCTAAAACAACAATCTTTATCAACATTATGACATTAAATATTCTTTTATATAAGGTGGTAACATTGAGCGATGATGTACTTTAGCGGAGTTGCACAGTTTTACACCACTTTTAAGTATGTGGATAGGTTCATTCAGTTCAATTCTCATTAGAATTTTAGTCAAGAATGTAACAATATAAATACTGGAGAACTGTAAATGGTTAATAAACAGACTTCTATGGATAGGCTAAGTTTGTAGGTATTTGTATTTGTTTTGTTATTTAGATAGTTAAACTTTCATTCAGAAAAAACAATGACCATTGAGAAAAACGAATGTTGAGAATAATTCTTTTGGCTGAATAAAATATATATATATATATATATATATATATATATATATATATATATATATATATATATATATATATTGAGAGAGAGAGAGAGTTCAAAATCAAATCCCACAGCTCTTTCAAATGAAAGAAACTTTATTAGAACAAAATACGTGACCGAAAAACTAGAGCCATAGTGCAAAGAACAGAACACGCGTACCTCTTCTTTTTCATAGATGTATCGACATCGATAAAGTAAACACTTTGTCCTTAGATTCTCCTCACCACCCAAATTAGAAAAGAGCAATCAGATCATCAAAGATAAAACATAAGTTGAGGTATGTACGTCCAACAATTGTTCAAGAAACCTCCCTAGTTTAAGGCAATTACAACACAAAAGTTTAGTACTCAAATGTTTGGATTGACAAAAGAAGGCCTAATTACAATGACAATTCTTATTTTCCCATTTATATTTAAATACAAATAGAAAAACAGGACAGTGAACGATTCAAATATCAAGCACGCGTAGCTTGGTAGGGGTAAAAAGGTTTTCAGTTGGGAAATTTAATAGTGAAAACAAACATAAAAAGTTAAGTTAGGGACATTTATAAGTAGAGACAAAAATAACCTGTTTTCCCAAAAAAAACATAATATCTGATAAATATTTTTTTTTATGAAAAACACGTGCAGTCGAACACCATCAAACTTTAAAAAAAATACTCAAATTTAAAAGATACATGTTCTGAAATACAACCTCAAATCAAAGAAATTATGGGGAAAAAAGAAGCATAACTAGTGGGAGCATACGGCGGCCCGCTCTTTATGTTATTCTATTTCTTGTATGTGTATTCTCACTATATTTTTGCCCATTAGTATAAAAGGGGACTCCTTGTCTTGTTGGGGGGGATCTTTTTGACAATGTGAAATTAGATTGGGAAGAGACTTATTGAATAAGATGATTAAAACCGTAGTTGGGGAGTGAGTTGCCCTATTTGTGTAAATCTTTTGTTGCGTTTACATCAAGTAGTGTATAGATAAGCAACTACATGCAGCCCAACCCTCAAAATATGTTCGGTCTTATTTTAAAGAAACAACTATTGGGGAGACATGAACGATCACACTAGTTACCCTTTGAGCTTTCTTTTTTCTTTTCTTTTCTTTGTGTGTTGGGGGGGGGGGAGAAGGGGGGGTGCTGGGAATTCGAAAGGGGAAAGTACTCTTAGGTCCCTCGCAAACAAATTTTAAACACTTAGGTCCACTAATTATCTTCTTGTAGAAGTCCACGCTAGTGGCATAACAAGTGGACCTAATAGTAAATTGTCCTTAAATGTTTAAAAATTGTCAACAAGGGACTTAATTGTAAATTGCCCAATTCGAAATAGTTGGTTACCATGTACAAAATCAACCCCATAGATAATTAGTATGCACATCAGTCTAATCCATTTCCAGTACATTTTCACCCAACGACATCCTCTGCAGAAACCAAATCCCCAAATTGATATTTAAAGTAACATTGAAAACATGGGTGGATCCATGCCTTGGGTATGGGGGGCAATTTCCCACCTTATGTTGTGAAAATTGTTAACATTTGTGTTATAAAATGTAAAAAATTACATAACACGGCGAATTTTATAAATTAGAACATCTTGCCCAAATTAATATTTGGATAAAATGATAGTATACCATTTGCCCACTTGATAAAAAATTTATGGATCCACCTGACTGAAAACCTGCTAACAAGAGCAATGAGGTGGATTGACATAATGTGGTTTCAAGTAACAAAAATGTAAAAGTGTGCATATATTAACCAACTACGGAAGTTTTTTAGGAAATAAATACTCACTAAGTACTTAAAAAGAGTATGGACAATGAATTTCAGTGCCAAAGTCCTATTAGAGTGAAAGTAAATGCCACAAAATGAATGAGGGTCAATCCAAAAGAACCCAATTTCCTTTTTTAAAAAGCTTTTAGTGAATTATATGATTCAGTCGTACTTGATTTGGGCCACGGCCCACATTTTCTCCCTAACCGGCGTCTTCACTAATTTCCTCTACACAGTATCGTGTGATGGCACAAGCGCTGCAATTGCTCTTGTCACCGCCATCGCCAGGGACCATGATGGTTAGTTTGGCAGTGAACGGTTGTGTCGAGGATGATGTCTTTAAGTGGCGGAGAAGACCCACAAGATAATGTAATGCTTGGTCGTGCAAACTGACCAAACAAGTACCTAGTGCCAGCAAATACTGACCCTAATTGCTGGTCCACCCATACTAACCCACAATAAATTGAGATTATGCCCGTTATTTTTCTCTCATTGGGTCATAGTGGGCCCAAGGGTTACCACATTCAATCCATCTTTTCTCTTAAACACAGCCATGTGATTAGAAAGTTTACATTGAACCAATAAAATAATGATTACATAGGTTACTCTCTCTATATATACTAACTTATGCCAATGCTGGTGGCACTCTTTTTTCCTACCCCTAGATTTCAATCAAATTGGATGAAAAGTGTACTAGTTTGCTTTAAACCCTTATTGTACACATACAATTATCATTGACTACAAACGTATAGGTCCATCCACATCGGTTTGTACTTTTTTGGTAGTAAACACTGTTGAAATTGAATAGGTAAATAATACATATACTATAACACATGAAACAACAGAAAAATACAAAGAACCTTTTACACCTAAGAAACTACCAAAACTGGTGAAAGAACCACAGTGTACTCCTTGATATAAACATTATGTAAAGTGGACAGAAAATGACCCCATACACACAAACAACCATAAAAGAAGTTCAGCTATCCCAGCCACCGTGTACTTACTATATAGAGTGTTATTGCCCAAGATGATGTCAATCTTTTCATCCAGTTTCAAAATAAAAACTCCAATAGTAAAATCACTACCCCTTCTAAATGCATATCGTTTTTTTAACACTCGTAAATAAGATGTATTAGGTAACGTAAGGAGTCTGAACATGTTTAAAAGATGTCACACAACATAAACCAAAAACGTTCAAATTACACAATGAAGACTATCTTTGGAAACAGTCAATTATGTTTGATGCATAACACCAACTGTAGACCTCAAATTTCGTTTTGAACAAAATAAACTTCAACAGCAAACTTGGCAAAAGGTTCTGCAAAGCTTCACTTAGATATTTAGAATCGTTGAAGTGGTGGTGTGTGCTTCTTGGTTCCCTGTCTTCTCACTAGTAACCAGCAGGATATCGCGTATGTGTAGCTTGAAAGTGGCATGGTAATTCACTGTGGACTTCAGTGAAACACTCAAGAATTTGGTGTCCTTGTCGATGCAGAGGGAAATTTGTAGCTTCGTGCAATAGAATAGCGTATAACCGGGCACGTGGTTATAGAAAACAAGACAGAACTCATCCCCGGTAAGATAACTCAACTTTGCAGATGACCATAAAATATTTGGGAACACATTTTTTAGAAAATCCAGGGGCCCTTTCGACTTGTACAAATCACAATCAGATAGATTATACGCACAAGCCTACACTCCGTAATTCAGCCAGTACAGGGTCGAACCAGCTAGCATGTATCCAAAATTTAAGAAGCACATTTCATAAAGATCCCCGGGAGCTTCACCACAGGTCCAATTATCTTCGTTGACATGGTAGCGAAGAATTTTTTCACGATAAAGTGAAAACAATAAGATCTCCTTGGACTCGTGAATAACCCCAATCAAGGTTATATGATAAAAAATGTTCATAAAATGGTGGGGAAGACATGCCATTGGTTTTTTCTTATTTACGTGAGCGTCAAATATTTCACAGGAGCCTTGGAACTCTGTGAACTCCTTCACCTCCCTTCTTCGTAATTCAGTTCCTATGATAAAGATCTTACTATTGAGAACAGCCGTAATTGGAGCGAATCTAGGCATATGCATCTTAGTAGCCGTCTCCCACCGTGAAGGCGTAATGCTAGTATCAAGGACATAGAGTTCTTCCAGAACCAATTGTTCAGGCAACTTTAAACCACCAACACAATATATGCGTAAGCCTGTGGCAACACATGAGCTGTCAGCGGTTAAACGAGGATCGGATACCAAACTTTTGATTTCCAACCCAAAGTTTTGCATATAAGTGGTGTCATGTCCTTCTTCAAAATCACATTCTTCTATCTGATTCTATAGTAACTGCTGGTTCTCAAAATTGGCATTGTCTTCCCCAAGGTCAATGCAACATCATTCGATGTTAAGCGGAGTGATCCACCCGCAGTACCAAATTTTTAGATGTATATTTTTGCTAACCCCAGACTTGTAAATCTCAATATGATCATTATTACTATCATCTCGTGCTTCATTTTGATGTAGTTGTAAGTTCTCATCTCCGCGATGAGATATTGGCCTCGCAGTAGCCTTATTCTCGTAGATGCAGGATGAAACTACGGGGCCGCTTGGTGAAAGCAAAATGTACTCATGTGCACTTGTTCTAGGATCAATCAAGGCTGGTAACTCAACCTTCTGAAATTTCATGCGAGCGTCCATTGGTGTGAATCGAGAGAGAGAGATGAGGTTCAGCCGCCCAAGTTTGCAAGGTTGATAGATTGTTCGAGAGCCTCAATGCATATCTTGAATGTCTACAAATCTTTATAAGTCTTCTTAACACACATCATGTACAAAGAACAAAATCTCAAATTTTATTCTCTGATCTTCAAAATAATATTTAAGAAATCAAAATATATATTTGACCTCTAGGGGTGTCAATTTTAAACGTATCACAATAGCACGACAAAAAAAGACACAATGACCGAAATTGACTGGATGTGTCGCGTGCATGTCGTTTCAAAACACGACCCAAAACTCTAATTGTCACCCCTACCAACCTTCTGAGTCCTTGAAATTTACATCATTGCCCCCAAATAATTCCAAATTAAAAATGCCAAACCCTCGAGCTTAATGCTCAACAAATATACACAATAAGTTAATACACAACTAACCCATATTTTTGGGTTAAGATTATACAAAGTAAAAATTGTATAACAAAATAATATTTATACCAGAATAGATTAGAAGTCAGTGCACACTCATACAACCTCAAGAAAATAACAAAATACAAAATGACTACTATATGGTCTTTACCTTTGGTAAACAAATCCTTTGGAGCACAACAAATTGTTGAAACCAATGTCATCTAAAGTGCCTCCTCTCTTGTGGACAACTTGTTTTGTCCTGTATAAGCAATTATCCAAATACTGATGGAAGCAATTATTCAGATCATTGCTCCCATTTCTTTTCACAACTAAATCCAATATTGTCTCCATTGTCAATGGACATTGGACTAGGCATGGAAGCATAGACGAGAGACAAAAACGGAAAATGACATCACCTCACTATCAGAAAAGGAAATAAGAAGAAATAAGGCATACCTGACCTAACAAGCACTAAAAAAAAGGGGAAAAAACATATCAATTATATACAAAATAAATATGACACGAATCACAAGTAAAGGTGTAAATAATAAAGCATACTCATGTTAAAAATGAGGCATCATGCATCCGTAAGAGACTTGACCAATACACCACCAAAAAACAAAATAATTATGCAAATTAGCATGCCAAAGTGAATAGGAATGGGTGGTGGTGTTTTAATTTGTGAAATAAAATGTGTATTGTGGGGTGTTAAGGTGATAGGAAGTTTGGTGCAATGTGAGTGCAACTAAAATGTGAAAATGGGAATGTGAAAATGTGTTCAGGTGGGGTGGTACAGTTGATAATATGTGAGGATGTGCTAAGTGATGTGAGCTGGGTAAATTGTGGAGTGAAGGTGATTAAATCAACCATGTATGTATGTGCAGTGACCTGAGATCTGTGTGATGAGTGCACTGTATGGGGTGGGTGAATGCAAAAACTCCAAATTTACTCAAGTTAAGGTACTCAAAAGACATACCATGATACTTGTAGTCCCTTAATAGCCAAAGATTAAAATTAATCCAATGATATATTGAAGAAAAAATACCCGGGTTTACCTGTTTGTTTTATCCAAATAGATACCAGACCTGTTTAGATTTTATGCAGACCCTAAAAATGTGCTCTATGTATTCATTTCCTCCATAAGAATCACAGGTGATAGAGTCCGTAAGACCCCGTTCATTTGTAGAGAAGTTTTCCATGAAGAGTAAGCCATAAAAAATAGACCAACTTTTGTGGGAGTTTTAGTTTCCATAATTTTTTTCCGAACTACCACCCCTTCATGCATTGGGTGATGGTATTGTAGCACATCCCAATGGAAAATTTACCGTTTGGGCTCGTACCCTAAGTAGGCCTGTCCTCATTATTCACAATCCAAGTAAGAGGCATACTTGAGATAGTATAAATAGATTAGGGGTTAAAGAGTTGCTGAAATTTCAGAAGGTCCCAATTATTGGAAGAATCTAAGATGGAGTTCACCTTTGATCGAATAAAAGTGTCCGAGTTCGGTAGCATCGGAATTGGGACATCCTGGAACCACCAATCCTTATTAATTTCCACCTTTGTTCCCATTGCCAATGACCCATTTTGTAATTATAATGAGGACAGAGCAGGTGTTAAAAATAGCTTTCCAAACTGGGGAGGCCTTCCACCTGACAGGCCAATTTCTCAGGTTAGGTGAAATGGAATATTTCTGTTTAAGGACCTGAACCCATAGAGGTTTGGTCTCAAGCCAAGTTTGGTAACATTTGCAATGATGTTATCGACACAAGTCCTCAAGCCCAGACCCCCCATCGTTTTTTGACTTACTAACCGTGGTCCAGTTCACACTATGTACTTTTCTCTGACCGTCAACACTCCCCAAGGGAAACTTTTATTTAGTTTATCGAGATCGTTGCACACTTTTTGGAAGCAAGATATTTTGAATGTTATAGCAAGGAATAGCAGAGGTTACAGCTCTAATGAGGGTGCCCGCAAGAGAAAGCAACTTAGATTTCCACTCCACAACCCTTTTTTCCTCAAATTTATTCTCGAGACTTATCCATGGATAAGAGGAACTCCAAGGTAAGAACCAAGGTCACTAAACAAATTCATCCCCATGTAAGGCTAATAGCTATAGCTTGGTTCTGGGGGAATGTTGGGAGAAACATAGATTTTAGATTTGGAGAAATTTAGTTGTTGACCCAGTGAGTCTCCATGATGGTCTCACAAAGAGATAAGGGAAGAGAAAGTCCCCTTTTTTTAAAGGCCTCTACTAGATCTGAATGCCTGCAAGGGGGCCCCAATCCAAGAATAGCCACGGAATTATTCGTCAGACAACTCGTAATTAAATTCACCCAACTCTTATTGTGGTTGAACGCCTCGAGCACCCTCATAAGAAAAATTGATCAGTCGTAAGATTTCTCAAGATTAAATTTTACAATCAATCTCCATAGTTTGTCTATCTGGTAGGAAACTCGCTTAGCCTAGGCTAACCACATTATTTAGAATGGGTCTAAGAAGAATGTTCAATGCCTTAGCAATGATATTGTAGGAACAATCTCCTGGCTAATAATGACATTATAGGAAACTCTCTTGGTCTCGACTAATCATCTTATTTAGAATGGGTCCAAGATGATTGAAAAAAACCTTCAAAAGAATTTTTATAGGGAACATTACAAATCATAATGAATCTAAAATGAATTATTTATTCAAGGTTATCAATTTTTTTGGTTTAAAGCAATAAGGATGGTGTTTGTGCTTCTGGGAAACGAAAATATATGAAGCACCCATAGATAAAGCGAGATAAACTAGGATTTATCCTACCCAATTTTTTTTTATAAAAGGATGGTTAAATCCCATCGGGCCAGATCCTTCCAATGTTTGATGGATAAAATTGCAAGACTGTTGTTATGCCATGTGGAGAAAGTCATCAATGTGTTACCAATCATTCTATTCACATTAAAAGAATTATCCAATCAGTCGCATAAAATACAGCTTTAAAGTACTCCTATACATGATTAGCCTTGTCAAGAGGCTTATTATTCCACTCACCGTCCATATGTAGGCGGGCAATTATGTTTCTTCATCTATTAATTGTGTACACATGAAAATACACCTATCGCCTTAAGAAATCCACTACATTCTCAATTTTTGAAGCCAATAGAGTTCCTCAGAACATCGAGATATTCGATTCTAAGATTTTTTTCCAAAATGTCTAAACAGTGGGAGAAGTAGCGCTCCTGAGAAATTTGAATTCCTTTTTGTTCTTGAAAATATTTCCGAAAGAATTTGGGATAAGTAGCGCTCCAGCACGAAAGAAGTCTACATGGTCTGTTAAAAGTAGAGGGAAGGAAGTTACCATTCATGAAGATCACTATAGGGCTACGATCGGAAGTCGTACGAGGGAAATTGTTGACAACCGCCTCAAGATAGATTACACGCCATTATGGATTTGCCAAAGCCCGGTCTAATCTCACCAAGGTATTAGCGAATCCTTCCCGGTTGTTTGACCAGGTGATGTGAGAGGTGTGGACCGGTGCATCCGAGATATTCTAGACTACACTCCTCAATATCACTAGCAAAACGAGATCCCCAACAAGACAAAGCTTTAAACAATGTATAAATTTCATTTTTCCCTGGCCCCAATGATCATTGAAGTCCCCCGCCATAAGCCATGGTGTACTATAGTCTTTTTCTAGAGATTATTTTCCCAAAGACGAGCTCGAATCACCAGATATGGGTTGGCACATATGGCTGGGAAGAGCCAATCTTCATACCCAATTTTGGAAACCACCATGTGGCTAGCTCAGTTCATAATTTGGACCGGGGTAATAGAAATGGAGAGGGGTTTCAAAGAATCCAAATACCCCCAACCCTTCATATACGGTATTCATTCAACACTACTATAAAAACAAAGTCGGTGACATAGTTCCCCATTTTCCTAAGTAGGATATGAGTCTCAAAAAGTACCAAGAAATATGGTTTATGGGTTTCTTGTTGGCTCTAAATTCGTCTTTCGTGACACCCTAATAGTTCCATATCGTCACATTCATTGAGTAAAAATTAGGAAATAGTGGTAGAGCCAATGACTCACTCCATGGTAGCCTGAGTCAAACCATCATTTTGGATTCTTCCATTCCTCGTGTCGGTAACACTTTCCCCATGCTGCGTCGCTTGGCATTTGCTACTTTTCCACTCAGAATGTGTGGGTGGATCAGTACTCTCAACTGGTTGATTTCCTAATTTTCCAAGACCACATCGACCGTCACCTCATCCACTTAGAAATTACGCCATTTATCCTCTAAGGTTGGGTAGGCAGAGCATTTGATTGATTCAGCTCGTTCATTCAAACCGCAGTGCTCACGGCTGGATTGGGGGTTCTGGGTTCTGGGTTCGGGTGGTTTATATGGTTTATTCACATAAATTTGTTAAGAGTGTTAGCTTTGAATATATGAGAGCAACAGTAATGAAACTATTATCCAAATATAGAGAATTAACTTCCTTGATCTGATGGTAATGCCAAATAAACTACCAAAGCTTTGCATGAATGATTGGGTGGTGGGACCCTTCAAATGCAGTACCATTGAATTGGTCAGATGGACTTGCATGGACTGTCAAGCTGATAAAAAGGAACTACCCATTTCCCATGGGTTTTAAACATGATATGCTAATTAGAAAATCAATTGAGTTCAAGTTCTTTAACACTTTTACAAAATGTTTCACATTGATGTATCTGAGATATACACATATTTTGCATCTGTATGATAATTTTGCTGATAGCTTTAGATGTTTAGGTTATTGTAGTTTCCCTAGGATTAGAATCTTTATGTTGTATGAATTTTCCTAATCAAATTATGAGATTTATGTGTCTGAATTGAATATTATCATTTCAAGTGAATTATCATCGTTTTTTACTGTTTCTGTGAGTTCGTTGAGATTTATTGTATGAAATATTGAAATGCATCAGCTGAGAATTAGCCTCACTCGAACGTTTACAAATTGCTTCACTCTGATGTATCTAAGATATGTACATATCTTGATAGTTTATATCTTTAGGTTATTGTATTTTTCCAAGCATTAGGATTTTTATGGTGTATGAATTTGCATAATGAAATCATGAGATTTATGCGTTTCAACTGAAATTCATCATTTCAGGTTGTTTTTCTCACTGTTTCTGTGAAATTGTTGAGATTTTAACTGTATGAAATATATAAATGCATCAGCTCAGAATTAGTCTCTCTAAGACCTCCACAAAACAACTTGGGCTTCACATTGTTGCATCTAAGATATATACATATTTTAATCCGTACAATAATTTTATGGATATTTTACTGATAGTTATAGATCTTTTGGTTATTGTATGTTCTCTAGGATTACGAATGTGTATAAGATAGATACATATTCTGCCCATGTGTGATAATTTTGTGGATGCTTTACTCAAAAGTTCGAGATCTTTCTGTTATCATTTTACACTTGTGATTACGAATTTCTTGTGTATGAATTTTCATAATCAAATCACAAGATTTATGTGTTGAAATTCATCATTCTAGGAAAATTATTATTATTATTTTTCCGTTTGTCAAATTCGTTGTTTTGGATCAGATTGTTGTGTTTATGAGTAAAGGAGCTCAAAACTATGGGAAAAGAGACATTAGTCATAGAAACCTCGTCAAATCAGAGCAAAATATATTTATGTCTTTTACATAGTAACACACAAAATTTGTGTCATATATAGACATATTTTGCATGTGTATAATAATCTGAAGATGTTATAGTGATCAATTATCATATTAGTGTACGATTACGATATTGCATGTATGAATTAGAATAATCAAATCATGAGATTTATATGTTGAATTGAAATTCATCGTTCTAGGTGAATCGTCACCGACTGGTTTTGTACGTTGTCGATATGGCTCAGATTGCTGAGTCTTATGGGTAAAAGAGCGCAAAACTATGGGAAGAGGGAGAACATAGGCATCAAATCGTCATCGAATCAATAAGTTTTGGAGGTTTGGGTAAAAGATGTTCGAGATTGCGAAGCAGAGTTTTGGATCGAGAGTATGGATTGTCTGATGAAGAAGTGGAGAAGCACGAAGGACAGTCGATTTTAATTCTGATATTGGATCAGTTCATTATCAGATGTTGGATCAGTTCAATATTGGATCGAGAGTATCGATTGTCTAGTGAGAATCCTACTTGTTGCAGCAGTGGTATCGTTTGTTCTGGATTGGTATGAAATGCAGATCACTGCCTTTGCTGATCTGTCTTTGTTGAGCTCAACACTTCGAGTTGAGCAGGAGTCATTGACTGGGGAGAGTGAAGCTGTTAGTAAGACAAACTAAACCTGAAATTCAGGGGAAAAAGTGTATCGTGTTTGCAAGAACAATGGTTGTGAATGGGAACTGTATTAGTTTAGTTACTCAGGCGGGTATGAATACAGAGATTGGGAAAGTGCATTCCCAGATTCAAGAGGTATCTACAAATAGGGAAGATACACGATTGAAGAAGAAGTTGAATGGATTTGGGATGTTCTTACTGCTTTAGTTGATTTGGTTTGTGTTGTGCGTTGGCTTATTGATGTGAAATAATTCCTGTCTTGGGAGTATGTTGATGGATGGCCAACGAATTTCAGGTTCTGGTTCTAAAAGTACACTTATTACTTTGAGTTGCAGTGGCATTGACAGTAGCTGCCATTCCGAAAGGTTTTCCCACAGTTATCACTACATGCTTGGCTCTTGGCACACGTAATATGGCTCAGAAGTTTACAATTGTTATCAAGTTATGGATCTGTATTTTTGTTGTTTAAACCTTAATTTTCTGTACTTTTTCTCTACAAATCTAAATCACCAACCACTGACCAATAAATTTCATAATGCATTTTTATGTTTTCGTAGTAGACTTCCACAACAATGTTGAGCATAAATTTACAGGTTCGTGAATCTAACCATTGTCTTCAGTGTAGTTTGTGGATTATGCTTATTTAATTGTGGCTTTTATCTTACTTTCATTTTTTACTCTGTTTTCTCAACAACCAAATGGATGCAAGAGGCTTATATTTTTTTTAAATTCATCTTTCTTTTTAATTAAAGAAAAGGAAGAGGTATTTAAATTTCCTCTGCTTTTTATTTTTGTTCTCATTTGTCTAATGATGGTTGTAAGAGCACTCTAATTGAGATCAGGGGAAACTCTTTTATATATCTTTGTTTGAATATTAATAGGTTGATCTGATTAAGTGGCTTATACTATTTATATTTGAATTTCTCCTTCCAAATGTGGTATATAAGTAATGCATTCTTAATAATATACGATTTAGTAATTTAAAGTGATTAGGGCACATATTGGATTGCTTAGTTCCCTTTCTTATTACATTTCTTTTTTATCTATTTGTAATTTGTAAGACGTGTAAAATGATCTGTGTAATTTCTATCTTAGTTTGAGTTCTTCATTTTTTTATCTAAGAAAGTAATGACACAGATTATTTGGCCATTACTCAAATTTAACGTCTAAATGTTTTGATATGATCCATCTTAGTGAACACATGATTAATAAATATCTGATATGGAATATTTGTTTTTACTTTTTGACCGCTTTTTAATTTTTGAAGACATCCATGTTTGATGATTGATACACATCTCCTTTATGGATGTACAACTGTGATTTGTTATGATAAAACATATATGTTGACTACCAATCAGATGGCAGTGGCCAAGTTTGTCTATCATTCAATATGGCATAGGCCAAGATTGGTCAGTGGGTCAAATGGATGCTAACCTTCAAACACCTGCTAAGATTGTTGGTGTTACAAAAGTCGGGAATCAGCATGTCGCTAAAATTGCTGATGTGTGCAATGTTTATATAGAGTTTTAGTTCAAGAACTGGAATAATGGAAGCCTGAAAAGTAACGGATGAAACAAGAGTGAGTAGTTCAAAAGAGTTAAAATCAAATAATATATAGCAAAAGCAGAGCATATGGTTAACCATGAAAAATGTTCTCCCCTCCCCCTTAAGGAGCTTAACTAAGCTCTTTTATTTCTTCTCCTATTTTTTGTTGATTTTACTACAACTCAAATCCAAATAAGTAGGACTTTTTCAAGAAAGCATATAATAGGGATACTCAAATGCGTCCAAAATCAGGTCCAGATACCCACGCTCAAAAGGACGGTTATATGAACCTAATTTCGTGTCCCAAATAGTTGCAAGAAGTCAAACTAACACATTACGACTGCACATCTCGGAATCTCATACGAGTAACCGAACAATCCTCATCAAAGATGTCGAAAGAATCCGCACTCCAATAAGGTACTCGAGGAAATCCTCATCAACCATCACAATCGACATATTGGGCAGAGAAACAAAAGCAGTAGGTGACAGGGAGGCAGCAGCCGTAATGACGGCCACGGCTCTTCCAATGGAAGGCAACTAGTGAAAGTAGCAGTGGATGCACAGAGTTTGGACAACAGCCTCCAACAATCAAGCATGATACCCTTAATGAGAAGGTGTGAAGACTCCGTACCGATATCCCATTACCTCGTCATACCAATAAGAACGATTCATTTCCCATTGTTCAAGCTTTGAAATTTCGTTGGAACCTCGCAGTAGTACTCCTCAAACTCCATTCACTCGTCCTCAAGTTTCTTATCATAGTCCATATCACAAAAACAATTCCCCATAACCAAATTTAGTGGGTTGCTGAAAGAAGTGTGGGGAACAAGAGGGTCTGCTTTGGGAATTTCGTTTGGGAGCTTAAATGCAATTTTTAAAATTTGGGGGAAGGATGGCTGGCCAGTCGGGACATGTTTCCAGGTTGGAGCCGGTGTTTAGAGTACCTACATTTACATAGATGAAATAAACTAATACATTAATTGATCACTACATGCTACATGTTCCCTAATAGATGAAGTATGCAGAGGGAGGGGGGGTAATAACCAAAGCTCTGTTTTATAGCTCCAGTGAGTACCAAGATTGGAAACGCATCAATTGTACCATTAACCCGACAACATATATATATAAGAGTTCTGTTAAAATTAATGCATAACTGCTTAGGGGCTTCTTAGGAGCTGCTGTAGGGGCTGCCTTAGGGGCTGCTATAGGGATAATTAATGTGTGCCTAAGTGGTCCTAAAGTCTAGTTGTTGTACCTACTTTGTAGGGAAATTAATGTGTCTAGTTAGTTGAAAAATCTAAGAACATAAATGTAACCCATCTCCCATGTTTTAAGTATGTAATCTGCTGAAAATAAAAACAGCACTTCTTTCTCTAAGAACAAGTTTGTCTTCTCCAACTTATTTCCAATTTTTTCTTCACTCCTTCACTTCTTCTAATACAACCATATCGTTCTCATTTAAATTCCAACAAAGTGGTATCAGAGCCCTGTTCAGATCAAGAGCTGGGTGTATTTTCTTTGCTGGCCAGAAAACAAATCCAACAAAAGCGACAGAAAATTTATGGCAAGTTCTAGCAACCAAATGGGTACCCAACAACACTTCATTCCAATTTTTGATAGAGAGAACTATGATTTCTGGTCTGTAAAAATGAAAACCATTTTTCTTTCATTTGATTTATGAGAGTATATTGAAGATGGTTTTGATGAACTGGAGGATATCACGGCTTTGCCGGAAGCTCAAAAGCAAAAGTTGAAGGAGCACAAGAAGAAAGATGCAAAAGATTTAAGCCTAATCCAACAGGGGTTAGTTGAAACAATATTTCCAAGAATCATCAATGCAAACAAAGCAAAGGAGGCTTGGGATATTTTACAAAAAGAATTCAGACGTACTTTGAAGGTAAGGGCTATTAAAATTCAGTCCTTAAGAAGGAATTTTGAGAATATGAAGATGAAGGATGTGGAAATATTGAAAGATTATTTCTCTAGATTAATGGAGATTGTGAATCAAATGAAAACATATGGGGAACAACTTTCCGATCAAAGGATTGTTGAATTTTTTTTATTAGTTTGCCGGAAAAGTATGACCCCGTTGTTGCCATTGTTGAAGAAACTAAAGAAATAACCTCTTTGAGTGTTGAAGAATTGATGGGTTCCATTAAAACATATGAGCAAAGGTTGAGTAAACACTCTGAAAAATCTGTTGAGAGTGCCTTTCAATCTAAGCTCAATGTTGGGGCCAAACCATTTTTTGATCAACCCAAAGGTGAATCTTCAAGAGGTGGAAGACATGGAAGAGAAAGAGGAAGAAACACTCGAGGAAGAGGTAGAAATAATTTTGAAAGAAGAGAAAGTAATGAAAGTTTTAATCAACAAAATTGTAGTATTTGCAAGAGAAGTAGCTATATTGATAAAGATTGTTGGTTCCGGGGAAAGCCACAATGTCACAATTGCAAGAAATTTGGGCATGTTCAAAAAGATTGTCGGCTCAAGAACAACCAACAAGCTAACTTCACCGAAGAACGAGAATGTGAGGGGAATATGTTTTTTGCTTGTTAAAGTGCATCAGAGCAAAGAAATGATTTGTGGTTTCTTGATAGTGGGTGTAGTAATCACATGACCGAAGATCAAAATATTTTTACCTCTATGGATACTTCTTCTAATTCTCAAGTGAAGATGGGTAATGGTGCCTTAGTCCAAACAAAGGGCAAGGGTACTATAGCCATTGAAACGGAGAAAGGAACAAAGTATATCCGAGATGTGTTACTTGTTCCGGATTTAGAGCAGAATTTGTTGAGTGTTGGGCAACTTGCGAAACATGGGTACACTATTCCCTTTGAAGAAGACTCGTGCAGAATTTTTGACAAAGGGGGGAGAAGCCAAGTTTTTGCAAAAATCAATATGGAAAAGAATAGAAGTTTTCCTCTCATTTTTAGATACTCAAATAATGTGGCCTTAAAGATGAATGTGGTTGACGACACATGGCTATGGAATAGAAGATATGGGCACTTGAATTTTCAAAGCATGAAGAATTTGCATCAAAAGAGCATGGTTTATGGGTTGCCGAGCATCCAAGAAGTAGATGGAGTTTGTGAAGGATGCGCTCTTGGAAAGCACCACCGAGAGCCTTTTCCAAAGGAGAAAACATGGAGAGCTAAAGCACCATTGGAGCTTGTTCATACCGATGTGTGTGGACCAATGAAGAACACTTCTCATGCCGGTAACAAATACTTCATTACCTTTATTGATGATTTTACAAGAATGACTTGGGTCTACTTTATGCGACAAAAGTCAGATGTTTATGCCATTTTTAGAAAATTTCACAAACTAGTTGAAAAACAATGTGGTCACTACTTGAAAATTTTGAGAAGTGATAGAGGTGGAGAATACAACTCTAAGGAGTTTGATAAATTTTGTGAAGATATTGGCATGGAAAGCCAACTAACGGTTGGGTATACTCCACAACAAAATGGAGTGGCGGAAAGGAAGAATAGAACCATTGAGGAAATGGCAAAATCCATGTTACATGAGAAAGGGTTGCCATATTCTTTTTGGGCCGAAGCGGTGTATACGGCGATTTATTTGATGAATAGATGCCCTACAAAGGCCGTAGAAAACCAAACTCCAATTGAGGCATGGAGTGGAAGAAAACCATCCGTGAACTACTTGAGGGTGTTTTGTTGTATTTCCTTTGCTCATGTCCCTAAAGAAGTGAGACACAAGCTTGATGAAAGTAGTGAAAAATGCATCTTTGTGGGGTATAGCTCAAACTCAAAGAGCTATAGACTCTTTAGCTTGAAGAGGAACAAAGTGATTATTTGTAGAGATGTGATTTTTGATGAGAAAGCCTTTTGGGATTGGAAAGAAAAAAATCCCAAAATCAAGTTATCACCCTTAATGAAGAATCACAAAGCGTTGAAGAAGATGAAGAGGAAGATGTAGAAGCTCCTCAAATGTCTCCAAATGCAGGTCCAAATGCAAGTCCACAATCATCCTCAAGTACTCCATCTATCTCAAACTCCTTATCTCCAAGATCAACTCCAAGAAGAATAAGAAGTCTAAATGATGTGTATGCTAGATGTAATTTTTGTGTAGCTAAACCGGAGACCTTTGAAGATGCTAAAAATGAAAAAGTCTGGCAGCTTGTAATAGAAGAAGAAATTCAGGTTATTGAGAAGAACAAGACTTGGGAATTGGTGGAGAGGCCTAAAAATAAAGAGGTCATTGGTGTGAAGTGGATTTACAAAAGCAAGGTTAATCCGGATGGCTCAATCCAAAAGAACAAAGCAAGACTTGTAGCAAAGGGGTATTCTCAACAACCCGGAATTGATTTTCAAGAGACATTTGCACCCGTGGCAAGGCATGACACATTTAGAGCACTTATTTCCATGGCCACTCAAAAAGGTTGGTTTTTGTATCAACTTGATGTAAAATCTGCATTCTTGAATGGTGTGTTAAATGAAGCGGTGTACGTTGACCAACCTCAAGGATTTGTGATGAAAGGTGAGGAAGAGAATGTATACAGTTGAAAAGGCCTTGTATGGCTTGAAGCAAGCTCCCCGAGCATGGTATAGTGAGATTGATGCATACTTCAATGAAAGAGGCTTTTAAAGAAGTAAAAGCGAGCCAACCTTGTACATCAAAAGAAGCAGGGCAACAGGTATTCTGATTGTCTCTCTTTACGTTGATGACTTGGTGTTTATTGGTAGTGATGCAAAAATGGTTGAAGATTTCAAAAGTGATATGATGAAAAAATATGAAATGAGTGATTTGGGTCTTCTAAATTACTTCTTAGACATTGAAATTTATCAACAAAAAGATGGTATTTTTATTTGCCAAAAGAAGTATGCTAAAACCCTTCTTGAAAAATTCAAAATGATGAATTACAAATCGGTGGCTACGCCTTTGGTGGTTAATGAAAAATTATTGAAAGAAGATGGAAGCAAAGAGGTTGATGCATCTATTTATAGAAGTTTGGTTGGAAGTTTGTTGTATATGACGGCTACGAGGCCGGATATCATGTATGCTACTAGTTTATTGTCTCGGTACATGCACAAGCCGAGTCAAACTCATTTTGGGGCTGCAAAAAGAGTGTTGAGGTACATCCAAGGAACTTCTGATTTTGTCATCATGTATAAGAAGAATGTTGAGATACAGTTACTTAGGTTTTGTGATAGTGATTGAGCCGATTCTATTGATGACATGAAAAGTACTTCCGGGTATGTATTTTCTCTTGGCTCCAGAGCAGTTTCATGGGCATCAAAGAAGCAATAAACGGTAGCGCAATCATCCGCCAAGACCGAATATGTGTCGGCATCATTGGCTACTTCACAAGCGATGTGGCTAAGAAGAATTTTGGAGGATGTTGGTGAAAAGCAAGGAGATGCTACTCCAATACTTTGTGACAACCAATCCGCGATTGCCATGAAAAAGAATCCCGTCTACCATAGTCGCACCAAGCACATTGCAATCAAACATCATTTCATTAGAGAGGCCGCGGAGGATGAAGAGATTCAACTCAAATATATCAAGATCGAAGAGAAAGTTGCGGATATCTTCACCAAAGCTCTACCCAAGGACAAATTTCATTTTCTTAGAGAAATGATGGGTGTTCAACAAATGCATTAAGGGGGAGTTTTAAAATTAATGCATAGCTGCTTAGGGGCTGCTTAGGAGCTGCTGGAGGGGCAACCTTAGGGGCTGCTGGAGGGGCTGTTATAGGGATAATTAATGTGTGCCTAAGTGGTCCTAAAGTCTAGTTGTTGTACCTACTTTGTAGGGAAATTAATGTGTCTAGTTAGTTGAATAATCTGAGCACATAAATGTAACCCATCTCCCATGTTTTAAGCATGTAATCTGCGGAAAATAAAAATAACACTTCTTTCTCTAAGAACAAGTTTGTCTTCTCCAACTTATCTCCAATTTTTTCTTCACTCCTTCACTTCTTCTAATACAACCATATAGTTCTCATTTAAATTCCAACAAGTTCAACCCCCACTCGTATCCTTTTTATTATCTTATCATTTGAGTTTTCAAAGCAAGCAATCCAACTTTAAATATATGTATGATCATATAAAGTTTTAGCTCAAGAACCGGAATAATTCAAGCCTAAAAAGTAATGGATGAAACAAGTGTGACTAGTTCAACAGAGTCAAATAGTATATCGCTGAAGCAGAGCATATAGTTAACCATGTAAAATGCTATACAAATGCATTTCCCCCTTACATCAACCTCTGTTGTTCAAAATATAAAAAAGGTTCATATTCAAAACAATTGAGGCTTACCAATAAAGATTTGTAAGAACTAGGCTCTGCTAACTAACTCGAGCGCTTTAATAGTAACCACACTACTCTCTAATAATCTCAAAAAAAAAGTGGCATTCAAATTATAAAGGCTAAGGTAGTTAGAGAGTCAAATGATGGGTTTAAATATCATGGAAGATGGAGATTGAAGAGTTAGAGCAGAGACTCACCACCATGCCTAAATCAGTTCTCTCATTTCTGTTGACTACCACAATGTTGTCAATCACCAAGTTCATAAACAGATCAAAACCACAAAGTGTCCCCAACTACTATTTAAAATCTCTTGCCTCATATTTATTTTTATCTGTGATTAAATAATTAGAGATAGTCTAATTTTTTACATCAACAGATTGGCGCCGTCTGTGGGAAACGACTGTAATTTTCATTTTTCACCAAAAACAGTTCATCACCAATGGCTGACAACCCTGAATCTAGCAATCGAAATGCTGGAAACCCCCAACTCCACCCGCTCCTCCAAATATCCAATATCTAGATGGAATCATGGCCAGTTTGGCTCAAGGCTAGACAACCATGCAGGAAACAATGCAACAACTCATGCAAACCATCCAAGGGGGAGCATCAACCTATTCAGGACAACTAAGTGGTCAAAGAAATACTCATTTACTTTCTTCACGCATTAGGCAAAGCGATTCATATCGCACTGATAGATCTGAAGATTTTTCTTATCAACCGGGTTGAACTTCGTCAGTACGAGCCACAAATACTGAACAACACATCACTCTCTCCCTGGAAAGGACCAGTGCATTGGAAAGATTAAGTAGGGTCTCTCCTTTTGATCGATTGGGCCCTAGGAAGAATAAAAGTCCTCCTAAGGCTGTGTCGAGAAACTTTCGACGACCATTTGAGATAAGAGAGGGTTCTGCCCAATCACAACCAGCTGCTCGACAAGATAGGTCCCAGGAAGCTATTTCAATACGATCAATTGCTCGAACTGATAAGCCCAAGGAAGGAAATAATGGGTGGAAAGGCTCTATTCAGAGGTTGGAGGATAGATTAGGGGAAATGGCTAAGGCCAAGAATCCTCTACAAAGAACTTTTGTCCAAGGGACACCTTTTGTCCAAGCAATTGTGGATTTTCCCACACCATCAAAGTTCAAAGCATCTGTTGTGACTCCCAAATATGATGGAAAAACTGACCCTGTCCTTCATATGGAGCAATACCAAGCTGCTGCCGACATCTATGCTATGCCAGATGAGATGAGATGCAGGGCATTCTCGGGAACTCTTACAGGATCTGCTCAAATATGGAACAATAATCTTGCTCGGGGTAAGATTTTAACTTTCTTTCAACTCGCCGAGCTCTTCAATGGAAATTTCTATTTTGGAGCAAAGCCTGTTAAACGAGTAGCACACCTATTAAGTGTTAGACAAAAGGCAGGTAAGAGCACTAGGGATTATATAACTCGCTTCAATAACGAGAAGCTCGAAGTTATTGATTACGAGGAAAAGACAGCGATTACTACTCTGATGAGTGGGCTGTTGCCCAATAAGTTATACTACACTTTGGCTAAAGATCCACCCAGAACCATGTCGTAATTGATGGAAAAAGCGACCAAGATCATGAATATCGAGGAGGCAATGGCTGCAAAAAAGAATATTGATACCAAAGAAACCAAGGTGTAAGGTGATAGGGCTAAAAAGAAAGAACATAAAAACAATGGTGTTGATAAGCACTCAAAAACAAAGCCATCATGGGAGGTGTTAAAGAAATTTGAAAATTATACTCCTTTAAAGGTAGACATCAATCATGTTCTAGAAGAAATCAAGAACAACGAGGAGTTAAACTGGCCAGAAAAATAAAGTCAGACCCTGACAAGAGGAATAAGGCCAAATATTGCGAGTTCCACAAGGATCATGTCCACATGACCAAAAATTGTATAGCTCTTCAGAATGAGATCGAGGCACTCATTAGACGAGGAAAACTGGCAAAGTATGTTGATCATAGAAATGAAAAAAGAAACAACGATCGAGCAAGAGAGAGATCTAGATCTCCTCGTCGAGTAGAGGAGAACAAGAAAAGAGACCATAAAGATGATCCAGAAGATGACCCCGATCTTCCCAAAAGACCAAGGCAGCCAAAACGTGAAGTATTTTCAATACGTTTTGGATCCTTTGATTGCAATGTTATTACAGGTGGAGATGCAGGAGGTGGAGACCTTACTGCAGAAAGAAAAGCTTACCTCAATGAGGCTCAAGCCTGTTCATATATTCAACCAATAAACTTGGCTGAAGATGATCGCCCGAGGAAGGTCGACAAAGAAAAACTAGTCATCAATTTCTCAAAAAATGACCTCGCAGGTGTGCTGTATCCTCATGATGACCCATTGGTGATCAAAATGAGAATGAAGGAAGTAATGATCTCGAGAGTACTGGTTGATAATGGTAGCTCGGTGATATTATGTTCTACTCGTGCTTTGACAGTTTAAATCTAAAGTTATCCCAGTTATAGCCTTATCATAGGGCCCTCCTCAGTTTTACTAGCGAGAAAGTTTTTCCACTTGGGATGATCAAGTTGGATATGTTCATCGGTACATGGCCTGCTTGTCGAACAGAAAGATTACGCTTCTTCGTGATGGATAAGAATGTTCAATCAGCCTACAACATCATCATGGGAAGGGTAGGATTGAAGAAGTTCGAAGCAGTACCATCTACAGTACATCAATGCCTAAAATTGCCAACCAATTTTGGAGTAGGAGTTGTGAAGGGTGATAAAAAAGTAGCTCGGGAATGCTACTATTCATCTGCTGAGCAGGAGGAACTAGACGAATCTAGGAAAAAGTCTATTACTTATCAGGTGGATGAGGGTGCAGAAATTGAAACATTGGACCCTAGAGATGAGTCGCAACTCATGAAAGGTCAGGTGGTAGAAGCCACTGAAAACATCATTCTGGACGACGAGCACCCTGAACGAACAACTCAGATAGGTTCGTCATTAGATGCTTCATTAAAAAAGGAGTTGATAGTTTTCTTAAAAAGCAGAAAACAAAATTTTGCTTGGAGCCATGAAGATATGCCCGGAATAGACCCAAATTTCTTATGTCACGAGCTCAATGTGAATAAGGAAATCAAGCCAGTGAAGCAAAGAAGAAGAGTGTTCAGCCTCGAGAAGAACCAAGCTATACAGGAGGAGGTCGAGAAGCTCCAGAAAGATTGCTTTATTGAAGATGTTAAGTATCCAGACTGGTTAGCAAATGTAGTGATGGTGAAAAAGAAGAACAACAAATGGAGGATGTGTGTAGACTTCACCGACCTCAACAAAGCATATCCAAAGGATCATTTTCCCTTACCTCAAATTGATCAACTAGTGGATGCTACCTCGGGACACGAGCTGCTGAGCTTCATGGATGCTTATTCTGGTTACAACCAGATTAAAATGAAACCTGAAGACAGGGAGAGTACTTCTTTCATTACCCCTAGGGGTACTTATTATTTTAATGTTATGCCTTTTGGTTTAAAAAATGCAGGTGCGACATATCAGCGGCTGATGAACAAGGTGTTTACAGAACAAATCAGTTGCAATATGGAGGTCTATGTTGATGATATGCTGACAAAGAGCAAGAAAGCTGCTGAACATCTAGTTGACTTGGGCCAGACCTTTGGTCAATTAGATAAATATCAAATGAAGCTGAACCCGACCAAGTGCATATTTGGAGTACGAGAAGGCATGTTTCTCGGGTACATTGTCAATCAACGAGGCATTGAAGCAGACCCTGAAAAGATCAAAGCTCTATTAGGGCTGCGATCTCCAATGACAAAGAAAGAAGTGCAAAGTCTTATAGGGCGAGTAGCAGCACTTAACAGATTTGTATCGCGAGCAACTAATAGATGCCTCCCATTCTTCAAAATGCTCTGAAAGACTTTTGAATGGAATGAAGAATGCGATAAATCTTTTCAAGAATTGAAGAAATATTTTGGAGCACATCCACTATTGTCTAGACCAGTGATGGGAGAAAGGTTGTACTTGTACCTGACAGTTTCGGAAAATGCAGTTAGTTCGTCATTAATAAGTGTAGAGGATGGAGTACAAAAGCCAATTTATTACACTAGTAAGGCCTTCCGAGGAGCGGAGATCAGATATCCGAAGCTGGAAAAGTTAGCACTGGCACTGATCGAAGTGAGTAGAAGAATGAATCCATACTTCCAGGCTTGTACCATAGTCGTATATACCGATATGCCGTTGAGGCAAGCTCTTCACAAACTAAAAAAATCAGGGAGATTGATGTACTGGGCAATAGAACTCGGTGAATATGATATAATTTATGAGCCTAGATCATCATTGAAAGGGCAACCAGTAGCAGATTTTATAGCAGAGTTCACTTATCGTGATACCCCTGAGGAGCAAAAGCTGAGCAATGACCAGCCTGTGGATGTTATAGGATCATCAAATTTAAACCCCGATCAATTTAAGCTGGTCGGAGAGCAAGAGGAGAAGGTCGACGAGCAACTAGGTGTGGTAGAAATGGAGATAAAGGAGCAATAAATATTCCATCGAGGAATTTTGTCCAATAAGAAGTTTGAGGATGAAATACCTGTATGGAACCTATATGTGGATGGCTCGTCATACACCTCGGGTAGTGGAGCCGGGATTCTATTAAAAAGTCCAGACGAGATCAACATAGAATATGACCTGTGCTTCCAATTTCAAGCTTCTAATAATGAGGATGAATATGAAGCGATGATTGTAGGTCTTAGTCTGGCAAAAACCATGAAGGAAGAGCAGGTAATCGTGTGCAGTGACTCACAGTTGATTGTAAATCAAATGTTCGGAGTATATGCAGCGAAAGGAGAGTTGATGATTAAGTAACATGCAAAGGCGATGGAGTTGGTATCATAATTTATTACTGTTCAACTGGTTAGAATACCAAGAATGGAGAATGCAAGAGAAGACGCTTTAGCTCGATTAGCATCGGCTACTCGTACCGAGCTATGAAGAACAATCCCAATTGAAATTCTAGTTGGTCGGAGCATAGATGAAGAGCTGACGATGAATTTTATTACCATTTATTTAGGGCCATCTTAGATGGATCCCATCAAGGCATATATTGAGGAGAGAGAATTACCGATTGACAAACTCGTGGCCAAGAAATTAAAGTTTAAAGCTGATCGTTATGTATTGAATAATGGTATTCTATACAGATGAGGAATCATAGCTGGCTTGCAGAGATGTGTACATCCCACCGAGGTGAAGGATTTGATTGAAGAAGTCCATGAAGGGTCTTGTGGAGCCCATGTAGCAGGTCGGACACTTCTGCAAAGAATAATAAGGCAACGATTCTACTGGCCAACGATGAGGGCTGATTATATAGCCTATGCCAAGAAATGTGACAAGTGTCAGCGCTTCTCCTCCATCCAAAGAACTCCCCAAGCATTGTTGACACCCATTACTTCCCCTTGGCCATTTGCCATGTGGGGAATTAACTTGGTCGGGCTACTTTCAACGACTAGGGGAAGATTTAAATATCTCGTCGTCGCAGTGGATTATTTTACTAAGTGGGTAGAAGCCGAGCCTCTTATCGACATAACATACGAAAAGGTGTAGCAATTTATTTGGAAAAATATAATTTGTAGATATGGTCTTCCACATGCATTTATCACCGACCATGGAACACAATTTGAAAACGAGGAGTTCGCTGCCTATTATCATCAGTCAAATATCTTAAAGATCCATTCGGCACCAGGCCATCCCCAAAGCAATGGACAAACTGAAGTGACAAATAAAACGTTGCTAAATGGCTTGAAGAAAAGACTGAATGACGCAAAAGAAAACTGGATCAACGAGCTACATTCAGTATTGTGGGCTTATCGTACTACTCCCCGAGCAACAACTGGAGAATCTCCATATATGCTGGCATTTGGAAGTGAAGCTGTTATACCTGCCGAGTTGGGTCTTCCAACACACGGAGTACTGAATTTCAATTCCCCTGTCAGCGATTTAATGAGAAGGTTAGATTTGAACATGCTCGAAGATGTTAGAGAAGAAGAAGCTATTAGGAATGCTGCTTACCAGCAACGAACAGCTTTGTTCTACAACAAGACAGTGAATAAGTGCAACCTGAAAGAAGGAGACTATGTGCTAAAGAAAGTGATTCAAAAGCACAGCAAACTGGAAGCGAACTGGCATGGACCTTACCGAGTTACAGAAGTTGTTCGACCAGGAACCTACAGAATAGAAACTTTAGAGGGAGAGGAGTTTAAGAATGCATGGAAGGCAGAACACCTGCGCAAATATTATCAGTAATGTAAACTCTCATGTAATGCAGTTTCATCAGTATGAATAAAATGAAAATATTCTACCCAATTCTCTCCTTTTGTTGAATTTTTTTTGCGGAATACTAGTGTTACACACTACTCAGCAAAATCCACCAACTCCGGTTGGTCGGGAATAAAAAATATTTCCCAAAAGTGCCAACTCCGGTTGGTTGGGAAGGAAATCCACCAACTTCGGTTGGTCGGGAATAAAAAATATTTCCCAAAAGTGCCAACTCCGGTTGGTCGAGAATAAAAAATATTTCCCAAAAGTGCCAACTCCGGTTGGTTGGGAAGAAAATCCACCAACTCCGGTTGGTCGGGAATAAAAAATATTTCTGAAAAGTGCCAACTCCGGTTGGTTGGGAAGAAAATCCACCAACTCCGGTTGGTCGGGAATAAAAAATATTTCCCAAAAGTGACAACTCCAGTTGGTTGGGAAGAAAATCCGCCAACTCCGGTTGGTCGGGAATAAAAACTATTTCCCAAAAATGCCAACTCCGGTTGGTTGGGAAGAAAATACACCAACTCCGGTTGGTCGGGAATAAAAAATATTTCCCAGAAATATCCACTAAGGTTGGTTGGGAAGAAAAAATATTTCTAAAAATCCACCAACTCAGGTTGGTCGGGAATAAGAAACTCTCAACAACAGTTCGTCGGGAACATTTTAAAGCATGAGTATAGCTTAGAATTAAAAAGTGATCAAGCAAAAATTTTTGATACTCGTAATATTTTAAATTACCACCAAGTTGGTTGAGAAACAAAATATCATCAATTTTGGTTAATCGTCAAATGATTACCATAAATTCGGGATAGTCGACAATAAATTTTAACCATCTTTAGTTGACCAGCAAATAACACAATGTTGTTATCTTTTTAATAGATATACATACACATATGTAAAGTGTTTTACAAAATATCTACAAGACAATGGCAATCAATATTTCAAAGAAAAATAGAAGTTTTTCATTAAATCCAAAACATAGTACATTGAGAATAAAATAAATGAAAATTATTACATCAGAAATCCTATTCTATGGGTTTCTTCCCCTCTGCTTTTGAAACAGGTTCCTCGCCAGCAGGAGGACCGTCTAATGCATAAGGGGAATTTATGAAATTACGGTCTTTGAGCATCCTGATGTTCATCACAGATGGTCGATCGAGTAGGTGCTCGGGGCGAGATATCTCAGCATTGGAATGGAGACTGTAATCGCCAAGATATTTGGAAATCAAACACTGAGGGATTGCCCGAGCAGGGATCCAGCTCATGTCGAGTTTGAATGGTGGCACTGGCAAGTCGAACAATCTAGGATTATGGTAATCCAACAAGTAGTGACCTTGTTCCAATTGCAATACACCCAAGGCATTTAACCACCCTTGTTTGTCACCTTCATTATTCGCATTTTGGATCCGATCATCAAAATGTTAGAGAGCCTCATTGTAGCCAGCCATCCAGAATTCTCTAGGCTGCTTGTGGAATTGATAAGTCAACCTTTCCAGCTGCTCGTGAAGATTTTTCATAAAAAGTTCTTTATTCTCCAAGGCAGACATCTGTCCAGAGAGCTGCTCGTCCAGATTCCTGATCTTCTTGGACATCTCTGCCAGAGCTTTATTCTTCGCAACTAACTGAACTGCTTGATTCTCCATTGCCGATTGAGTTCTTTGTTCCTCGACAGGAATCCGAGCAGCTCTTGCTCATCCCCGAGGAGCTCTTGCTCGTCCCCGAGTAGAGGTAGAATTCCAATCCTCTTCAAGGTTTCTAATTCATCCCTCAGGTTGGTGTTTTCGACCTCCAAGAAAGAGAATCCCTCGTCGTCACAGGGACCAAAGTGTTTGAGGTAGAAGCTGCAGATTTCAACTGAGATACCTCTCTTTGCAGGTTATTATTTTCTTGCTCCAACAACTCAGCTATCTGTCTGTACTCTTTGACCTCAACCTTCAAAGTTCTCTCCCTCACATTATATGCAGCGAATAACTTATCATACCCCTTATCAGCACTGAGTTGTGATACTTCTTCTCGTATCCCCTGTGCAAAAGGGTTGTAGAGTCCTTATATTGTTGCTGAAGCTCTTCAAGAGTGCCCTGGAGGTCTTCAATCATTTCATAATACGCTACATTGTTAGACACTGCACGGTCGAGCAGGCACTTCAAATACTGGTAGGCCTCAACTTCTCATTCTGAAGCATTTGGACCAAGTATATCAACGATTTGAGCATCCGTCAAATCTGCATGGCCAGCTTTGAAATATTCGTTGCCCTGTTTCATCAATTTTGTATCATGAGCAGATAACAATTCCATCGTGGCCATAAACTAGTAAAAAGAAGAAAGAGCAAGAAACAATAAGGAGCAAGAGGAAGAGAAACAACATTATGAATAGGCAAAACTTCAAATTTTATTATATCATAAAAGAAAGGTACATAGTTCAGAATTACAATTGACAAAAATAAACAAAGAGAAAAATCCAAACAACTTTACACCTTTTCCTTGTCTCCCAAGACATTCTTGGGAGGCTGGGACGAGGAAGTAGGTTGCTCGGATGGCACAGATGGTTGCTCGGGGGGTGCTGGAAGCTGCTCGTTTGAAATAATGGATGGTTGAACTTGCTCGCACGAAGACTGGACAACTGTGGGATGAGAAATTTGATCTCCCATCACCATGGAAGATTCCTCAGAGGCAGCTTCGTCCTCTTCTTCTTCTTCTTCAGGAGTTGGAGGGCGGCCCGGGATGTGTCGCTGGAACAGGTCAGAATTTTCATCAACCTTCATCTCTTGCAGAGCGGCGACCCATCCATCCCTAAAGTATTTGTGGCTACCATATTCCACTTATGACATCATGGTAGCCAGACCCTTATTCCACCCCTTATCCCAGCCAGCACTGAAGGACTTCTTTACAGCCAAATTCCATTTCGCCTTCTCTGAGGAAAGCTTCTCAGAAAGAAGATCCTCGATAGCCTTCAATTTATTCTCCACTTCTTCCTTCTGACGACCTACTTCACGAAGCTTATTTAGCTCTTCCTCAGCAACCTTGAGCCTACCTTCAAGCTCCCTAGCATTTTGGAGCTTCCCTTCGAGCTCTTTATTCTTACTTTCCAATTCTTTTATTTTCTTCTCCGATCCCTTGGAGACTTCAACAGCTTGATTCCTTTCCTGCTCGTTCGAATTGAGCTACTTCTCCCAGATAGCTTTATCATCAACATACTTCTGACGAGAATCTTTCAGAGACTGCGTCAGACCCACCAAAGCTTCCTCTACACCTGACGAGGAGCTTGAAGCTTTAATAACTTCATCCTTCTTCAAAATTGTATTAAAATAGGTCACCAACTGGGAAAAGAAAATAATAGCAAGTCAGTGCACAGATATAACAAGGGAAAAATGAAAGTTTAGGACAATAATACTTACAGAAGCAATATGACGAGCAGTTAAGTTGGTCACCATATCTCGAGAAAGATTTTCTTCAGTACCTTGGATCTCGGGTATGATCCAAGATTTCATCGAGCTCATGGCAGAGCTCGGAGCAATGAAAGTGGGAACATCACTTCCATAAGTTGGGGGCTGAGAGATGGATTCAGCTAAATTGACTGAGGAACTCTTCTTCAACCTCCTCAAAGGAGCATCAACGGTCTCGACCAAGGAGGTAGTCTTAGTCGGGGAGATGACAATAACCTCGCTTGGAGCAGCGGCCTTGCTCAGAGCCACTGGGGGCTTCTCAACAACTTTCACAGGAGCTGTTGGAGGAGGTGCATCGATTTTTCTTGTCCCTTCTTCTGGGGAATCATGTTTGCTTTTCTTTGCCTCTCCAGCAACAGAGGTAGATTTCTTGAAGAGGGAAGGAGCTCTTCTTCTCTTTATCCTTTCACTCAAAGGAATATGTGACTCAGGTGAAGAACTTGTAGAAGCTGGAATTGGTTCCAAGAGCAGTAAAAGACGAGGTGTAACTCTTATACTGCATCAGATATGAAGCTGATCTGATATGCTCGTAGGCAACAGTCTGATGCAAACCCCAAATAAGTTTCAGATGTTTTAAGTTAACTTCTGTCTCTTTTGGAGACCTTCTTTTGCTGTCAACTGCAAATAAATGAAAATTAAAATATCAGTGACACATTTTATCAAACACAAAGGAAGCATAATTTCAAAAATAAAATAAAAACAACCTATCCCATTGCCATAGGGAGAGCATCTAGGACCCTAGTACACATCATTTCCAGTTAGTGGAGGGTGTTGCCAATTTTTCATAACAACTCCGTGCTCGAAGTAGCCCCTATTGGCATCTGGGAGATTGACCACTAAAGCCCTATTTAAAAACCTAGTTTTTAAATAAAAAGTATTGTCACCAACAACCCATCTATAACAAAACATAATTTCTGGAATTCCTATACGAGTTCCATGAATTTGATTTAATCTATGAACTCCGTTAACTATTCTCCATGTATTGGGGGCTATTCTTGCAGGAACCACGTCAAAATATTGACAGAATTCTAGACACAAAGGGTTTGGGGGAAAATAAAAGCCACATTCAGCAACGAAGAGACCGGGGAACCAATGTCCCTTAGCCAAACGAAAATAATCTGAAGGTTCAGAAAGTTCCTCCAGAACAACCCATGAAGGAATAGAGAAATCAGAATGAAACTTATCAAGCGATTCAACAAGGTAAACCATGATGAATAAAGGAAATAAAGGAGAAGGAAGAAGATCTTACAGGAAAAGGATGGATCTGTTGACAACGAACAATGAAAGGGATGAACGCACAAGAGAGAGACAAAATGGAAAACTCAAAGATACAAATTTGAAAAAGTAAAAGACGATATGATTCTCTGCAATGCTTAAATACCTTACCTTGGGAAAAGGTAAAAATAATGATTACAAAGGGAGACGTTTACGCTACTGGCGGCTAAAAGGACAAAAAGGGCACGGAGATCGAAGCAGTTAAGAAAATTCGAAAAGCCTGATTCTATGAATTTGAAAAGAAAAATAAATGCAAAGAACACGCTCCTAAAATTCAGGATGACCATTTAATCTCTCCATATTTTGAGAAGAATGTTCCATACTCCTCAGTCTCGAACTGTGAAACATTGGGGGCTTCTGTTGATACCAATTTTAGTCTACTGACATGGCACAATGAAGTGGAGACACGTGTCAATCTACATGGCACTAACAAACACTTTTGAACAATACCTTGACTCCGAGGAACTCAATTTCCCCGACCAGCTCAGATACTCCGAGCAGTAGGTGTTCACTGAGGAACTTTACTGCACCGAGCAACTCATGAATACCGAGATACCTAGGCGGTCCGAGCTGCACCTCGATCAGAGCATTTATTATCAGACAATTAAGAGGATTAAATGCGCATTAAATGTTGATTGTTATCATACGGATGTATACGCTTATTGAACTAACCCATTCACATGTACAGCCTAAAGGCTATAAATACATTGTATCATCCTCATTGTAAGGGGACCAAAAATTCTTGAGGATAATCATACTTCGAGAATTCCTAAACAGTCAATAAAAACACAAACAGTGGACGTAGGCCATTCATTCAAGGCTGACCACTTTAAACTCTCTTGCCTCATATTTATTTTTATCTGTGATTAAATAATTAGAGATGGTCTAATTTTTTACATCAACCGTTACCATTGACTTTTATTCCATATAATGAACAAAAAAAGGTAGAAAACTCTGAATTGATTCATTGGTAAGTTTCACAATAAGAAAATAACCAGTCTTACATCACTTCAGTGCTAAAAATATATTAATCATGTAAACATTGAAATTCCTCTTAGTATTGTTAATATAGATCTAAACGTATATATCTGTTACTTTTTCTAGGGCAAAAAATATTCATTGTTACTTCATGCTTGTGGTGGATGAATTGATGTTATTTTCTAATCTAATCTAAGAAAAGAAGATCGCATAGATGTTCTTTTTAAAAAAAAATATTGTTTAGCTGTATTTCTTGCAATCATGTCTAAAATTTTCAATTTTTGTTATAACAGATCCTCCTTTTAAGGTTATCTCTCGAAATTGGGTGTTAACATCCTTAAGTCACCAAGAATTGTCTAGTTTTCATCATAATTTCGTAATAACAAACTCACGGGATTGCTACAAGTTCCAACCTTTTCTCTTTTATTTAGAAATCTTTTATTTTCCTGTACTCATTTTTTTATTCAATTCCTACTAGAAGCCAAAGGCCCTAGTTCAGAGTTGAAAACTATTACAATGAGTATCAAATGTAGGAGTGCCATATCCTATATAACATGTGAGGTACATCCGCATGGCAAAAGTCCAAACACCCTTACTATATATGATAAATGTGTAACTTACTACACTATGAAAAAAGTAAAAACATAAAATTCACTATATTTATTAATGACTTAAACACATAATCTTATAGTACACTGATACAACACAACATTTCTAAACATATTCATCACTCGCCAAATAGATTGCTAATTTCTTCTCCCATGATGCCTCTAACCTCTTTTCATTGTCCTCTTTACCTTCTTATGTTGTCCTTTTCCAATAATTTCTGTAAACCATTTTGGTTTTCCTGTCAAGAACATGAGGATAACCATAACCAATCCAAATATAGTGCCGCAACCATATCCCATTAGAACAACCTTCCATGTAAATCCACTCCCAAAATTTGAATCCTCTTATTGTTGGAAAACTGGTGATTGTGGTGTCTCATCATCTCCATATTTTTTTGACAACGAAAACCCGCACAATGCAGTGTTCCCAATGTATGAATCATTTTCAAATGTATTAAACTGATTTCCATGAGGTATGGGGCCCACAAGATGATTTTTTGAAAGATTAAAAAATGCAAGAAATGTTAGATATGTTAGTTGTTGAGGAATCTCTCCCACGAGTTGGTTTGAGGAGAGGTCTAATGATTCGAGAACTAAAATATTTCCCAACGTTGATGGGACATGGCCTGTAAGGTTGTTATGGGATAAGTTGAGCACTCGAAGTGAATTGAGATTTCTGATGAAATTGGGAATCTCGCCTTTGAATTTGTTGCTAGATAGATCAATGGTTGTGAAGATATTTAGAATTCTAACCATATGAAACTCTAACCTTTCACAACCACAGTTACTTCATCATAATAATTGGTGTAATTCTCGGTTGTTATGTACTTCTGCTCTATTTCAGTTTCCTGCAAATTCATCGTGGCTTTGAAATATCTAAAATATTTTAATGGAAGAAAGCCAGTAAATTGATTGTTAGAAACATCAATTATTCTCAGCTTAGGGAAAGGAAGTTTAGTTTTGGCAGTGTTGTTTATGGGGCCATGGTATCTATTACATCTCAAGACAAGGACCCTGAGTCGTGGAAGAGTTCCTAACCAATGCCGGAATGTATCATTTATGTGGTTATTTCCAAGATCAAGAACGTTTAACTATTTACAGTTGGCCAAAGATCGCGGTAGAATTCCTTCTAATTGATTTCCATGCAAATTAAGAGTCTGTAAATTGTTGTCTTTTGCACCAAGTGTTGTTAGAATGGTCCCACGAAATCTATTATTTCATAAATCTAACACGAAAAGATTATTGCTGAAGTTTCCCAAGCATTGCGAAATTGTACCACTGAAACTGTTATTAGACAAATCAAGGAGATTAAGAGAGCTAAAGTTGCATATGGATGATGGGAGTGGCCCTTGTAACAAATTGGACCGAAGGTTAAGTTCTTGTAATGGATCATCCCACATGGACAGTGGCCAATTAGAGAGTTGGCCATGAATTTGGTTATCAGATAAGTCTAGTGTTTGGAGATTTGGACTGTGTTTAAACAAATGTGGGAACTCCTTCATCTTGCAGGACGACAAGATCAAATACTGAAGGTTGGGAAATATTGCATTGATCTTGGTATTAGTAGTGGTCACAGATAGTCCATTGCAAGAAATACTAAAATAAAAGAGGTTTGTGAGATTTGCAAACATGTCTAGCTCTATAGTATCAGAAAAATTTCTCCCAGAAAGACTGAGACTAAGAAAATTAAGGTTCACATGTTTTGAAAACGATTGTGGAATGGGTCCATGTAGGTTATTTCCACTCAAACCAATATACCCCAGTGACTTTGATTGGATTTCAGGAATCTTTCCAGTGAACTGATTGGATTCGAGATACAAGGTCGTCAATAATGGAAAAGTAAACAACCAAGAAGGTATTGTCCCACTGAATGAGTTATCGACGAAGTTGAGAACAGTAAGGTTCACAAGTTTTGAAAACGATTGTGGAATGGGTCCATGTAGGTTATTGTCAAACAATTGAATACTCATTAGTGACTTTGATTGGATCTCAGTAATTTTTCCAATGAACCGATCGGAGTGGAGATCCAAGGTTATTAATGATGGAAGAGAAAATAACCAAGAAGGTATTATCCCGCTGAATGAGTTATTACCCATGATGAGATAATTTAGTCTGGTAAACCCAACTATATTGGAGGGAAGGGGGCCAGTCAGTGAATTATCTGATAGGTCTAACCAAAGGAGTTGTGTCAGGTTGGCAATTGAGCGGAAAATATCAGTGAAATTGGTAGCAATCTCTCCACTGAAATTATTTCCTCTGATGAACAAGTGATCCACCTGCGTAAGGTTTCCGAGCGATCTCTGAATGGACCCAGAAAATTTGCAATTATCTAGCCTCAGTAGCTTTAAGGACTTCAGATAACTAATTGAATAACCATATAAACTCGTTCCGGAAAGATCCAGATAATTCAAAGACTTGAAGTAGCCAATTGAATCTGTTAATTCGCCATATAAACTCGTATCCGAAAGATCCAACCACCTGAGAGGACTACTGCTTCTACGAGCGCTCACATTAACCTATGAAAATGGACCAGTGAGCCCATAGTTGGACAATAAGTCGAGTGTTAACAACGTAGGCAAATGGTAAGTTGTAACTGGTAATTTCCCGTACAGTTCAGTACCAGAGACAGAGAGTGATGTTAGAGAAGAAGAGAAATTCAAGGGAATTTTTGAAGAGATTTTAATTCCCGAAAGAGAGAGTTGTCTCAACTTGGTTAAGTTTTGAAGTAAGATTTTAAAATTGTGGCTTCCAAGTTGCATGCCTTCTTCATAGGTAGAGAGATCAAGAAAAACTAGTTTGGACATATGGGAGATTTCTGATGAAATTTGGCCCAAAAATCCAGAGCGAGAGAGGTCGAGATGGGTCAAAGTGGAAGCAAACCGGCCCAAGAATTAGTGCGAGATTCGAGAGAATTGGAAATGGTTTCCAGTAAGGTTGAGTCTCTAGAGGTGAGAAAGCCGAAAGAGGGTGGTGGTGTTGGAAGCGATATATCCCTGAAGCTGACTGCAACTCAAGTCGAGCTCAGTCACGTGACCCGTCAGCCCATCGCATGTGACTCCATCCCATGTGCAACAATCTGTATCCTTCTTCCAAGACATTGTCTTCGGTTGACCACTGTAGTCGCACCAATAATAAAAAGCACTAGTATTTATGCTAAACATTTTCTTGAATTGAAGCAATGCACGACTTTGGTCATGAGGACACGAATGATTATAGGGTGGAGATGATGGCATGGAATAAACTAATTGATGATAAGGAAGGATGACCAACAACACCAAGATGAAGGGATAAACCCACACTGAGTTTCCCATTTGTAAGAGAAAATATAACTGATTATGATTCTTTGTAGCAAAGGGCAATGTATTTAAATATAGAAAATGATTATCAATTATTTCCATCTGCGATTGAAAAGTAAGCAAAGATGGCCAGAAAAGACTTCTCCAAGTCTTTGCTTTCTAAAAGCCTTAATTTCTTGATGACCCTAAACGTGATTTTATGGAAGAGATTTCTCCATTGACTTCAGCCGTGATTGACCCTTCAACTAATCACACGTCGAAGCAAAATTTAGTTCAAGATTTTTTTGGTTCGAATGATTTTCACGTTTTAAATTAAATGTATTTTCCAGATTCATGTTAGATTAGGTTTATAGTTTTTGAATTGAGGTTTATGTCATGGGTTTTATTAGTTTATTTTTTGGGTTTAATTCTAGGCGGACTCACTTTTGTTCTCGTGGTCTTACCAAAAACGAATTACTATAGACATGACACATTCCTGAGTCATACAAAATAAGTCGAATTCGCGAGTCAGTTTAGAATTAAACGTATGCTCTTCCTATTTTACTAAAGTTAATATTTTACTTCACTAATATTATTTGTACAGTCTCCTTGTCCCTCTCTCTAAACAAAAAAAAATCAATTTGTATGATTTAAGGTCTATCTGTACATCATATGTGAAAAAATATTTTGAGGGTGTATTTGGAAACTCCGGTTCCATTCTTTGAAAATGGAATCAGAAAAAATTTCAATTCAAAATTTTCTAAAATCGAACTAAAATTTTTCCAATTTTAATTTCATGGGATAGAATTAAGGTTCTCAAACACACCCTCAAGGTTATTCTTTGTTTTAGATATATATGGAATTGTTGATTTTGATTCCGTACACATTATTTTATATATAATAATTTATTTTGATGGATTTGTGAGATGGGTTTCTTATTGCAACTATATTAGTTATTGGTGGATTTGTGATATGGATTTCTAAGTCCAAATATATCAATTTTGCAATTTAATGAATGCCGCTAATATTTGGGAGGACTAAGAAGATGACATGTCCCTTTGAACTTTACAAGACTTTGATTTATCAAATTTATATCAATTGCAATTAAAATTCCACTTTATTCTTAAAATACCAAAAAACAAGAGTTCATTTGAATTTAAAAAAAAATGATCAATTACGAAAAAGTCCCTCAAACACCCATTTAGTCAATATTTTCTTATTTTTAAAAGTTCGCGCTAGCAGCACGTTGAACGACTTTTTGGAACAAATAAACGTGTATTAAAAAATGTTCGAGGACTATTTGGTCTATGTCCCCCCAAAAGGCACTATATCTCATAATATCAAATCAATTTTGGTTATTGATTAAGTTAAACTTTTTTCATTAAAAAGAGTTTTTATTTTGAACATCTCTGATTTTGGCACAAAATTAGAGTAATTATGATCCGCTAATTTCTAACTTCAATCTCACCTTATTCCCAATATCTTTTATAGAAAATAATTAAACTCAATATGTCCAAAGAAGATAATATTGCAATTGTTTTCAATTGCAATTGACAAGTAAGGAAAAGAGGGCCACAAAAGAATTCCCCAAGTTTATGCTTTGCAAAAGTCTTAATTTTTTGTGGCCCCAATCACAAGTCCAAGAAAAAGTGATATCATGGAAGGGAAAGTGAGAGTGGAATTTTTCCATTGACTCTGCCGTGATTGACCCTTGAACTGAAAAATACTAGAAATGAAATTGTTGAAACTAATAAGTAAACTTTAAAAATAAATACTTTATTATATATGATATTTTTAAAAACTTTTTTTATGTAATTTTTTTTTATAAAACTTTTAAAAACACAATTTTTCAATGTTTTTATGTAAAACTAAAAACATTATAATACTTGTTTGTATAAATAAAAATATTTTTTAATTATAAAAACATTGAATAACAGTTTTTTGTCTGATTTGTTTACAGTCACGATTAATATCATTTTTAAAACAGAAAAAACTGTTAATAAATTTTTTAAAACAGTTAATAATATTAGTTAGAGAAAATACTTTTTCATTTTTTTTTTTTCCATTGAATCCAAAAGAATATTTTCATGTATTAAAAATTGTCTTTAAATGTTTTATTTAATAAAAACGTTTAAAACAGTTTCTATTTAGAAAATATTTTCATTTAGAATAATAACTTGTTATATGAAAGTATTTTTAAACAAAGTTTATAAATAAAATAATTTATATAAAAAATAATAGTTTATATATAAAAGGGATTTTTTAAGTTATATATATATATATATATATATATATATATATATATATATATACTAGGATATGCTCGTGCCTGAAGGCACGTTGATAATTGTAAAACGACAAAAAATTTAAAAGTACGTAATTGCAAAAGGCAAAAATTTTATTCCCCAACAAAACATAAATTAAATGTTAACAACTCGACAAAATGGTATGCCCGTTCCTAAAGGCACGCTACGTAATTATAAAATGGATAAAATATGCCCATTTTGTCGTAATTGTAAAATGGATAAAATAGTTTATTTTTTAACGCCCATTTTGTTATTTTTCACAAAATTTATATATCTATATATATATGTGTGTGTGTGTGTGCGTGTGTGTGTGTGTGTTTAAATAAACATTACGCCACTCAACAATCATCTTCGGTAGTCATTTTATATCTTTATCAGTTGACATGCCTCTTGAGCCACACGTTATCCATCTCAACTAATTAAAATCTATTGCCAGCTATCACCTAACGCAGACCAATCAGCCATAACTCCCTTATGAATTATTGTCCAATCCTCAATGTCAATTAAATGTGAAATGTGAATTTATTAAAACTATCTATGCCAAAAGATTGTTAACCATTCTTCCGAATAATAAAAAATGGTCTCATTTTCATATTTAAACATAATCTATAAACAACAAAAGTACAACCATAAATTTTTTATATTAAAATAAATCTAAACAAATTCTCTATAAAAGATGAAGGACGTACAATAATCACTTTCAAAATTATGTTACAGTTCATAAAAATGACAAAAAATTCCAATTCTCTTAGCGACCTTAATTGTTTTTGTCGTAGACTATTTTTGTATTAATTACACACCACTTTTTAATTTAATGTTAGCTAAACTTAACCTCATCCTTCAAATATCACAAACCCCAATTCTCTAATGTCACAAACCTATACATTTCCCTACAGCCAAATCCATTGACATACATGTACATAAAAATTATTAGCCTTTTTATTAAGAGTGAAGAATAATATGTGCCTTGCATTCCCACAATTCCCCAAAAGTTTTCAAATAAAAAAACCTCCAACACCTTCTCACACGTGGGTACCTTCTAACACCTTTTCAAATAAACTTCTAACACCTTCTAACACCTTTTCATATAATAATGGATGGTTATATTTACAAAAATCGGAAGGGTCAAGGATGATGAACAATTAAACCCAAAAGCAGAAGCTGATATCCAAGGAGATATATTAGAGTAAATCCTCTCACACGTGGGCACCCACCCATCGACCTAGTCCCCTCCTCACACGTGTCCAAACATGGAGTGTCTCTTCACATCTCCTCAACTCCACCAAACTCAACAACCATGGCACCTTATCAACACCCCCCCCCCCCCCATCCGCCACTTAACATGCGTCAGATCCAAATTAACAACCCTCTATTGATTTCGTATCAGACAACTGATCGTCAGGCTTAAACCTCCTCTACACCATCTCACCATTCAAACTCTCTTCATCCCTAGATACATACTGCCTCACGTGGCACCATGTGATTGGCCCCGACGTCGTCGGATCTCAGAAGGCATCGAACCCAGCTACAGCTTATCTGCAGTCAGAAACGTTTCAACATATGAACATAAAAAATAAGACAGACTGGGAAATAAAAGTCAAAATAATGTAAAAATAATGTCTCTTTGCAACCCAGCTAGCTACACGCCACCTCCTGTGAGAGAGTTCCCTTTGAAATATGGAAAAAAGAAGGTTCATTTAAGGTCCAACCAACCGATATTGAAAAAGGGAAAAAACATAAAAGAAAACCGTACGCCTCCATGCAAAAATTTAAAATATAAATATAGAACTTAAATGAGGAGATCTTACATGGTTTTGAAAATCCTTTGTTGTAATTGCTAAGAGCTTCCCCTATCGTCTCCCATAGAAATAGATGAACCAAAACCAAGCATAAAACCAAAAGTTATGGAGATAAAGCCAAAGGTACTGCAAAACCGACAATTAGAGCAAGTAAAATCAGTTACAGTTATATATAGAAACGTAAAAATATTGAAAACATATCTCAAAATCCTTTGTAAACCAAGAAAAGTGAGTGAGTTTTTTATAATCTCATGGTTGAAAGTTTTACAGTCTCAGTGGTGGTGGTGGAGATGAAATAAGACAACGGCAGTGGGGGAGATGGACGCAGATGACATTGTTCATGTTCTAGATTGTGGAGAGAGTGATGTGAGGAATGTAAATATTTGGTGTGTTGGTATTTTATTCTGATTGAGTTTTGTCCTTGGTAAACACTCCCACAAGTAGAAAGAGAAAGCTACAGATAGGTCTTGGATGAGACATTTCAGAGGCTCGAGGTTACCATTAGATTTGCACGCCACCCAAACAGATTTGTTTCGTTATTCAAATCTCACCCACGTGACTTCGTGTAAAACCATTAGCTTTGAACCCCTCACATTCAATTTCAACCACCACTTCACAAAGACATAAATTATTATTTGATGACATCATCAAGCAAACTTATGACATACATAAATTTGTTACTTTATATATATATATATATATATATATATATATATATATATATATATATTAGTTTATATATTGCCAACTGTTTTTGTATAAAATAGATTCTATAAAAAAAAATCAAAACAACTATTTTTTTAGTCTTTAACATTTTTATGTATAAAACATTTTATATAAAAAAAGATTAAAAAGTATTTTTTTTTTAATTTTATAACATTTTTAAACAGCTTAGATATATAAAGAATTTTTTTAACATCTAGTTTTTTTCTTTTAACTAATTTGACTATTTATAATATCTTGCATTCAATTTTTCAGGTGAAGTTGGTTTAACCACATCTAAACACTAAAGGGGACAAAATCATACCACGTGTAAAGATCTATTATTGGATTGAAGAACTTCTTGTAAAAAAATGAGCCACGATTAACCATTACAAATCATTCAAGTAAATAATCACAAGTTTTTCTTTTTTACATTTTTTTTAATTTCCAATTGTGATGCCAAGGGCAACCATAGAATTTTTGGCTAACATCACATGTATAATATGTGAATCACATTGTCACACTCCTAGTTAGAAATTCTTGATTGCTTCTAGGAATAACCTTTTTTCAAAGGAAAACAACCACCACTTCTGATTGGTAGTTAAATTAGTTTGCTAAGCCATTTATTTTCCATATATTTAAAGATTTTATTATTCCAAGACTCGATCATATATTGATGAAATGATATTTTTTAATTGCATTGCATTTTTAATAGTAAATGCGGTATATTTGACACACATTCACCATGTTTTAACATGCAAAACTTTCATTTACTTGGTATTTCAAATTGTAATACACTACATTTGACACACATGCAACATGTTTACACACTTATTCCTACCCTATTTCATTTATATTAAAAAAATTCATGTCGTTTTAATATTCATGTATTACATACCATTCCACAAGTAACTTGAAACAATGGTCACATGTGAAACACACGTGTTTACCTAATAGTATGACATAAAATTGTGATTACGATATACACCATCCGTCTTAAATTAAGGGTTATGTATTTTTTTTGGCATGTCTCAAACTTATAGTCCACTTTCTACTTAAAGAGTATATCAATGAACCAAATTCAAAGATAGTAGCTAGGTTTTGATCCTGACGATTCTAGGTTTTGATCTTGACGATAATTCGTCTATTCTTAAAATATGTCAATTTCAAAAAGGCTATTAATTTGAGACGAATGATGGTAGCCCAAATAATACTTTACTAAACACCCAAACTGGACCCGAAATAAACACAAATCTAAAAATATGTGTCCATGGTTGATCGGTTCTAGTGTACATGTTTGATAGGTCCTGCACCCCTGAATTGTTTTTTTTAACAAAAAGGCCTCTCACCAACTAGTTCAGTAGGAAACAACTTCAGGTCTTAAATGTTGACTTTCACTATAAGAAAAATACCCTTTTACGACACTTTAAAAAATGACTTTATGACAATTTTAAAAAAAATGTCATTAAAAATATAATACTCTTATTTACATGACAGATTAATTATAAAGTGTCATTATAAGAATATTAGTGATAATGTACATGATAGTTTCAATATATGTGTCATATTAAAAAGTACAAATTATGACCCCTTTTTAATAAAAAAATCAATATACATATGTTTAAGGTAACATATCATGACACTTTCAATTTTTTTCCCAAAATTTTAAGCCTTGCTACTCGTTCCCTCCATCTCACTTTGGAACATTTTCCCCCGTCTCCTTACCTCACTAACTCTGTGATTCAAGTAATATCTCTCTCTCTCTCTCACACTCACAAACCCACGTACGCACAATGATGCACATACACAGATGAACACACACGGATGCGCACTGACACAAACGTCCTCACACTCACATATACAAACCTAATCAAGTATGATTTCTTCTCTCTTTCTTCTATTGAAATTTTTGTTGCCTTTTTTCATTCATTTTAACGTTTAAGGAATCATGTTTGATCTTGGTACTTTAAAACAAATGGTTCTTGAAATTTCTTCGTTTGTGTTTGAAATTTAGAATTGGAGATTTTCTTGAAATTTATACTTTGAACCATGTTGTAAGTGATTTTATTGTTGATTCGAAGTTATAATTTGTGGTTTTTTTGATATGTTTTATTTTTACATTCTCAGTTTGACTATTCTTCTTGATGAACTTAGTATTAATGTTTAGGCTTACATATTGATATTTTTGTTTATTCATGTTTTTTTCTTTTGGATTGCCAGGTTTTGAAACTATGTCATTGTGTTGCTTTCTGTTGCTTTTTTCATATAGTACCGTTGAAACTATCATAGCGATTCTTGAAATTGATGATTTCACTACTTAATTTGTTGGTTTTTCTTTATGCACAGTTTAAAATTCAAGACTCAATAGTGGTCAGTTGGTCCCCACAAAAACGTATTTAATTAACATTGTGAACCTTAATCATAGTACCATAGTTAATCTCAATTACATCTACATCCACTATAATTTATTTTGTAGTGTAGATGAATGCATAATGGATTGTATTTGATACATTTTGTAATTGGCACTAGTATAACTAAATTGCATTGGGAGAACCAGTGAGCGTATCGTGATATAGTTGTCATGTAACATGGAGAGATGATTATTAGTAATTATAAGTTCTTAGTTGGATGATAATAATTTTTCTAAGTTTATTTTTTCATCTTAATTTATATGCATGCTATTAGTTAATGAAGTCCTAATTGTTAGAGTGATATTTGTTATGTACAGGTAGAAGTTGGATCTATAGCCACATAAAAAATGATTTGAAGACCTTAAATATCTCAACTGGGATTTGTATTATTGAGAGGTAATAACAACTATTATTTCTTAAAGTGATACGTGTTCTTGGGTACTATAGAACAATTATCATTTTTTTCTACAAATGAAGTAGTTTTGTAGCTAATTGAGTTCCCATTTTACACTGAGTCTGATTATAGTTGATATAGATCAATGTTAATTACTATTGAATTACATTCACAAACATTTAGAAGGTCTGGATTATTCTGAGCTAATTTAATTGGTGGATTATTCTTATTCTTGCCGTGTTCTTCAATATTTCTAGGATTTCTAATTTTCTAATTGTGTCTCAAAGAAAAGTAAGAATGGAATGGGATTTTTGCCTTCAATTTGTGAAGAGCATTAATGTTAATGGCCACAAATATGGGCTTGTATATGCCAGAATTGGTTGGGTTATTTGGAGGAGAAAAGATAATTTACCTGATGAATTACTCTTCCATATAAACTACTTCGGAACTTATCTTCCATATAAAGTACTTGGAGATGGTTTAGAATTATTTTTTTGCTTATTTGTAGGTTCAAGTCAAGTCCTCTCAGGTAAGAGCCTAAACAAATGCATTCATTTATTCAGTTCAAATGAATGTAGTTTCATTGCATATTTGGATTTCTTCAAATTCACTTGTTTCTGTCTTATTCAATTCAATAAAACATTATTTCAACTACTCGAAGTAAAAAACTTGTTTTTATTCCACATATTAACATTATTCCAATTCTTTTTAATAATAATTTCTTTTTATATTAAATTATACATTCATCGTTTTCCAAGCATAAGATCTACATGCATAACATAAATGTCTTACTAATAGGCAATGGATAATTATCGTGAGAATGAAATTGTTCTCAAAGAAGGTCTAGAGAAGATAAGACGCTTCAAAATAGTGTCCAAAGACAATGGAGTTTCTCTAGCGGCATTCTCTCTGAAGGACAATACTCACCGTGATGAGTTTGAGGTTTCTAATATGCTGCATATTACGGTTGGATTATGCCAGCATACACTATGCCTGCAGATGCACACCACATGACAATACTCCATGTTGTCATAAGGGAAGATTTATCATGAACCCTTCCAGAATGCCTCTTCCTCGACATATCAAAGGTGTTACATGCTTTAAATTTGTTGATCACTAATTATTTTTTACTCTTTTTTAAAGAGAATCTCTATTTTGATATTTTAATTATAAAAACATTTATCTTACTGGAGAGTGGAGAGTTCTTGATGTCTCCATGAACATAATCTAGTGAAGTCCCTTTACTTGTAATTATCCAAACCTATTAATAGACATGGTCTCTATGGATATTTAAATAGAGGAACTATGAATTTAAATAACTATTTGAATTTGAATTTCAGTACCATTTATGACAAAATTTGAATTGAGTTGAAATTTGTAATTATTTTGTTTAAATAACTCAAAATCATTGAATAATAAGTAGTGTTTATTAGGTTTAACATTACCTAGTTTTCAACAATGAGAAAATTACTTCACTTCGCGTTCGGTTAGTTTGAAAATATTTTTTGTTCTCTAAATGTTTTCCATTATGAAATATCTTACACACAAAACTCATTTCATAATTATAGCCAAACATTTCAGTAAACCTCCAATTTCGAAAGAGAAGATTGACATGATCTGGATTGGGTTCACACTTTGATATCATGTTATTGGTTAATATCACTGATATGCTATCTAATTTAGGCAATTTGCTCAACGTTCTCGGGTCCGAAAGCTTCAATACATAGCTGAGATGAAAAGGAATGTACAATCTTTACAGGCAAGTATTATATACATGTACGTACCATTATTTTCATCACCTGCTACAACCAGTCTCGAATGATGTTTTTCTAAAATTTTAAAGTAGATAGGTGCTTAAGAATTACAAATTCTAAAAAATTAGTATCCATGAGGCAGGATTTCGTAAGGCAAAATTAAGGCCGTTGATAATTGTCACAGTGATCTGTGTGTTTTACATTATACTTCCGATCATTAAAATTGGTGTAGTTAGAGCACGTTCGGATAAATGTCCTTAGAGTTCCTATTTCTTCATCTGCCTAACTGAAGGAAGCCTCTCATTCTCACATCTTCAAGGGTTTATTTGTTGCTATATTGGTGGGGTGTTTTGTTTTTCATCATCTCCTGGTATTTGTTGCTATATGAGATGTGCCATGACTTGCCAGCATTAAGCCAAGTGGTAGTATTAGAGAGATGCCATACCAAACTTGTAAGTGGGACAAAATAAAACTTGGATGTTCCTTTTATAAGATGTAATAGATATGGTACTAGTTTTCCCTTTCCCTTCATGTTGTTTTTTCACCATTACATCTAAATATCTTTAAAAAACTAGCATTGTGAAAATATTTACTTCAGATGGTGAGTGATGATTTTATATTTTCATAACCCAGGTGACAATAGAAATTGTAATGATTTTGTGCCATTGATTTTATATGCACCAGTCTCATGCAAAGAATGATTGGCAGGTATGAGTCGTATTCAAGACTTTCTTATACTTCGTTTTCCACTTCATTGTTTGGCAAACCCTATCGCTGCTGATATGGATTTTGTTAAGTGAGATGGAAAACTTGCAAAAGATAAATTATGTTTGAAGATATGGGTTCATGAAGGATGTATTTATGATATTGTTGGTTCTTTTGTATTAGCTTATAATTCATTCAGTGGCATGGATGGGGTAGTGTCGCTGAAATCCCGGAGTGGGAGTTTATCTCAATTTAGTTTTTGGAATAACACGAAAGCGGCTGTAAAACAGGGGTCAAGCTTCTATTAGAAATACTTGCTTTTGATCTTAATATTCAACACGCTTATAAACCACTTGTTACAGCTCTTAAGACATTGGATATTTCAAACAACCCGCGTAATTTTTGGGGTATTTTCGAAATAAAGAGGAAAAATAAAGTTTTTCATTAAATTGTTTTTATTGGCTTAATATGTTGGTTATGATTTTAGAAGAATAAAACTTCAAGCAGAATTGAAATCAGATTTAAAACGGATTTTATATGATTTTTTTTTATATTTTGCCTTATGGAATTTTTAAGCAAGACTGTAAGTTTTCCGGGGTGATCGATCGATCGACGCCTGGGCATCGATCGATCGATGCCTTCAGAAAACGTGCATTGCAATCCATTTTTTGGATGAATTTGACTTACTTTAAAACTCTTTCTCTTATATATAATTAAAAGGACGGGGATAGACTTTTAAACACTGATTTGTGAAAACCCTAAGAGCAGAAAACTCTATTTTCTCTATCTTCTTCTACCTCAAAACCCTAGCCACCATTAAAATAACTTTTCAAGCTCAGTTTTGAAGGCCAAGGCTAATTTGTCCCGAGTCGGTGTAAGAAGGGGTTTTGACCCATTTTTTGAGAGGAACACAGTCAAAATAGACTGGCGACTCCATTATTTTCAAAGAGACATTGACCCTTCCTCACCACCAATGACCTATGCCCTTCATATTTTGTCCCCAAGAGGGATTCACACACGCATACGGGGGTCGGAGAGAGACGCGTCACCTCATATTTGGGTTATCACATAGATGACTCCACTGGGGACTTTTTTTTATTAAATGAACTTGACTCAGTTTAATGTAGATTTGTATTTTTTACCATGTTATTCATGTACATTCCTATATTTTCTATTATGTACTATTTATTCTTATTCTTTTTTAGATACCCAATTAGGTAGAAAAACACTAGTATTGCATTCTACCGTAGGGATACGATTACACCCTATATGTCCCTTCAACCTTGTTTGTGATATGTATGCTAAGATACAGAACAATATCAAAATAAAATGGCTCTTGCCAAAAATTAAAAAACTTCCAAAACATGCACACTACTTCACCGCATAACATTTGCATGTCACAACAGACCACATTACCTTAGGAAGCATAGCTACAGGATTTGGGTATAACCAGCGTGGAACCTTAACGATAGCTTCCACTATTCTTGGTCTCGTACTCTCGACATATATAGAGTGTTATGTTCTTGGTAAACATAAATCTGGTACCACGAGTTTATCGAGTTAACTCTCCCACCATATGGTATATCGAGTGGCTTGGTTCATGTACCTTCGGGGATGGGAAAATAATCCCCTCGCACGTATCCCTGAGGTTAGCCTAAGGTTTTTCCCGTTAATGGGTTTTTGACCTTGTACATATGTTATTATGCTCTTAATTACCTATTATGCATTTTTTTACCGTCCATGTGCTTAACCAAGCTAAAACTTGAAGTTGGTTAATTAAATTTTGGGTAAATTTTTATCGTAGTATTTTAGATGTGCAGAAATATTTTTTAATTGATATCCATTTTGGTACGCAATATGCACTCTCAGTCCCATGAAATATTATTATGCTTACTAGGCTAAATCCTAATGTCATCAATAATCCCTTGCCCGCCCACAACTTAAGGGTGAATGTCACCATCTCTCTTTATTAAACCCATCAACTCAATAGGAGGTGCAGTGAATCTAATCCTCGAAAGCCTAGTCAATAACAATCTAGATCATGTGGGTCCCATAGACACACATGGATATTATATTTTATATGCTTGGAGCTTTGATATCCACCGGTGGAGACCCTTGGGAGGTTAGCTTGTACCAATTGATGTACCTAGCGTTCCGAGAAAATTTAGATCTCCTTTTAATAGATATCGTTCACAAACATGTGAACCTCTTTGAACATTAGGAGGTAATGTATGATTAAGCGCCACATGTCGCAAGTTACATAAAGGGACCTCAGAGTAAAAAAAATCATCCCCACTGGGTGGGGAGAACAATTTGAAATAAGACAATATATTCCAAATGATTCAACAACCAAATGGTCATCCAAGTGATTCAACAACCAAACTGTCATCCAAAGAAGACAATATATTCCACTTTGATGACCTGATTAATTCCCTTCCTTAGGAAGATGATGATTACGTTTGTACTCTGATCTTCAATAAAATATTGGATGAATTTCTCACCCCTTATTGGAAGTCCATAGAAGTTGACAATCTCACTCGATATGAAATGTTCTATAACTACCCAATCCTTAACCCTATTCCCCCGGGAGAAATTCAAAGACAAAGGAAAATAGGTGCTTGAAGAAGATCCGTTAGGAGAAGTCAAATAAAATCGAGTTTCAGATTAATTAAAGAAGAGACAAGTCGATATCTATATATGGGGAATCCTCAGGTCCTCCTAGACACATATATATTTAGTTCTAAAATATTTCTCTCAAAGGGTGTTTCTCATCTCCTCCAATCCCAAAGAACTCATAGAAATGGTCAATATTCGCCAATACTGAATTGTCTAAGATAGGACCATGTCATAATATGGACCTAAATATTAAAATGAATATCCAAGGACAAAGGATGCCTATGGTACTCATTGATAACGGATCCTCTCAGAACATTTTTCCATAAAGAATGATCAAATTCTTGGTAAATAAGCATAAGGATCTTACGCCACTAACGAGAGCCTACGATAAACACTCGAAGATAAGTACTCAGTCTCAGTATCGGACCAATAGATACCCTCACTGAGTTTCGAGTAAGCCCTCTTCTTTCAATATGATTTTTGGATAAAAGTGGCTTCGTGATATCGAGGGTGTTACTTCATCACTACATCAAAAACTAAAAATTATTCCTTTGTGAATTTTTGTCACTATATCCTAAGATGCTAACTTTCTAAACTGGGAAGGACCTAACACCCTAGCCAAATAGATTCAACATGAGAGTAGATACATCTGCATGAGTGGTTTTCTGTTAGACCTACCTGTACATGTCATTTCAGCCAACATTGAGGAATAAATCCCACCACTCTACTCTAAATATGTCTAATATATGTCACCCACAAGATTAAAAAATTGAAATTCCTATCGGGGATGGGACTTGCAAAAACTAGCATGGGATCAATGAGCTAATTAACGTACCTCAATAGTCCAACACCAATGGAGTAGGTAAAAACATAATGAGTGATGACTTCATTTCCAAGAACTCGAGGTTAAAGGACCCAAATTTAAGAAACTAGGGGCTTCACATGCACCCTATCACTCAAGCCTTAATGGATACTTTGTCAAGGAAGGAGATGATTTCCCTTTTATGGTTTTCTTGAACCATTGATGGATGTAAACTCCAAAAAGCAGATGCCGGGGTTGGACATTTTATTCGAGGACCATCCCACATGGATAGAAGAGGAAGTGCATGAAATAGAAAAGTTAAATGTAAAATTAGAGAATCCATTTGGAGATTGGGATCACATTGAATATTTAAAAAACACTAAACTAGGAATGATGGAAGACGAGAAGAATTGGACGTTCTTCCACCTTCCAATAACTAAGAATCCTTTCCTATATGTTCTAGGAAAAACTTCCAACTAATAACTATAAGCTTCCATTTGAGGAAAATGCCCGTAGGGTAAATTAATTGAATGTACTCGGCTATGCCAACACTTTATAAAAGAAATAATTTTTAACTTTGATTATCCTTGTGTGAAACATATTGATGATGATGAATGTGCAAATCAAATTAATGAATTTAATTTAAATTAAAAGATCACCTAAAAAGATGAATGATATATAAACCAATCACGCTCAAACTGTTGACGAAATAATAACGGTTATTTTTGGGTCTCCAAATGAGATAAAAGTAATTAAAATAGTTTTTTCTTTTGACGATCTAGAAACGTTTGAAATCCTCTAACTTATCAAATAATACATTAATGTCTTCGCTTGGTCCTAATTTATACTAAAATCATTATAAAATGCATACCTACATATCTACACTCCAATCTAGTTAAAAAACTAAAATCATACCAGAATTATCTCTTAAGGTTAAAGAAGAGGCGATGAAACAACTCAGTGTTGGCTTTTTATGAGTAGAAAAATACCTCACATGAATGGCTAAGATCGTATATATTACTAAAACATAAGGGAAGTTAAGGATGTTCATTGACTATAGAGACTTGAATGGAGCTCTTCCTAAGGATTTTCCTTTTTGAGTGAGTTCTTTTTATATTTTAATACATAGTCCTTAATCTGTAATTTGGGCCATGAAGATTTTATACGTGAATCAAGGTCGCTCATGTTTACATATATCTACCTTCACTATATCCATTTTTTCGGGGATATCTACCATGGAGGCAAGAGTACACAAGGCGTCAAAAAATTGTTCTAGGATCTTTGGAGATAAAAAATTGAACATCATTTAGTAGGGAAGTTAGTTCCGCTGAGTACTTATGATATGGAAGTAACTTTTACTCATTTATCTTCTAATGCCCACGGTCTGACAGATACTGAGGGAAAAATCTCCAAGCACATCGATCTTTTGTATTACTTCATCGTGGGATATCTCCATCCCTGTAATGTAAGATTTATACTCAACAATGTTATTGGTGCAGTTGAAATTTAGTTTGGTGGTGGTAGGTCGGTGCCTCTCATGGGAGAAACCAATGATATTCCAATGTCATATCCTTTCTTATTAGTTAATCCATAAAAGTATAAATGTCATATGTATTTGTCTTTTCTTTTAATTATCATAATGGTCATCTCTGAGAAGTGAATGGTGACCCTGTCCTGTTTATATAAAAGATAATTGGCTAAATAACTCGGAATGTCTTGTCCTTTAATTTCCTTTTAGTGTACATACTCAATGTCAAATTTGGTAAATAAGAATAACCATTTGTCCATTATGCTTTTCCATAGAGTTTTTTCAAGTAAATACTTCAACGGATCCATTCAAGATATTAACTTGATTTGGAATTTCGATCATAAAGTGTCTCAGCTTTTGTGTTTCTAACACTGGGATAGGTAGGATTTTTCCAAAGTCGTGCATCGTTCTTCACATGCATTGATTCTTTAACGAGCATTATATATATCATGTTCTTTTCATGATTCTTTGACATATTGGGCCAATATGGCTCCTACTTATATATCAAAGATCTTTAAGTATATAAGAAGTGAGTATCCAAGTGGAAGTGGGCACAATACAGGGGTATTAGTCAAATACTGCTTGATTGTATTAAAGGCATTTTGGTAGAAGAGTTCCATATGTCGATAGAGTCATTGTATAGAAAATTAAAAATTGAATCGAATATGGAGATCATCTAACGGATGAACTTATTGATGTGTTGGATCTTTCCTAAGAAACCTCGAACCTCTTTCTCAATACGTTGGGGTGGAATTTCCAAGATGACTTTGACTTTAGGCAGGTCCACACAATCCCCTTCTCACTTATTAGGGATCCTAGCATATTTCTTCTACTAACTTCGAAGAGATAATTTGGGAGATTCAAGCGCATTTGGTAAATCCTTAGTCTTTCGAAGAATTTTCTTAACACTACAACATTCCCTTAATATGTTTTGGACTTAAAGATCATGTCATCATCCACATACACGCTGATCTCCTTATGTATCATATCGTGTGTCAAATTAGTAGCACCTCGTTGATAAGTATCACCCACATTCTTGAGTCTAAAAAGCATCACAATGTAACATAATGTTCCTTAAGGGGTGGTGAATGATATTTTTTTTAATTTCTTGGGTGCATCTTGATTTGGTTATAGCTACTGAAGCTATCAATGAAGGATTTCAAGGGGTGGTCCCATCAATGATCATGCCTATGTTTGGCAAATGATAATAATCTTATAACTTTCTTTATTCAAGTCTCTTCGTTCAATAAATAACTTTACATTCCCTCCTATTTTAGGAGTAGGTACGTTAGTAGCCATACATGTAGTGTATTCATACATTCTTTGAAAACCTACGTTGAGAAACTTCATCACTTCTTGTTTGACCTTGAGTGACTATAAGGGTATGATCTTACTGATATGCCCAATATTAGCACATGGCCGCAAAGTCATAAATTACAGGTCGCCGCTTGGGGATAGATAAGCTATGGCCATATAATCTTTACCTCAGCCCTGAGGAAAAACATTCCATGATCGAAACCATCGGCTGCTTGGGCTCAAACAGTTCATGGCACCCTTTCAAGCATTAGTCGCTGCCTTTGCTCAAACAGGCTGCGGTACCCTTTCAAGCATTGGACGATGCCTAGATTTTAACTAGGTCACGACACCTACTCTCTCAGACTTGACATCTATCTATCTTCTATAAGGATTCTTTATTCGTCTCACTTATCCATTTGATACGTGCTCTGGGCACGTGACATTACCTTTATGATTCCTATAAATAAAACAGCTCACCTCATTATTATAGAGGAAAAATCACTTGGTGAAGCACTGTCAAACTCTCTACACTACCTCTCTCCACAAGCCACACCCAACCTGGGGGCTTACTTGGTCGTAGTTAGCTTACCATTTGCCTTGTAGTCTGCATCCCAGCCTACCTAGAATCACTACGACCATGTATTCTCCTCTCTTAACTCTCTTGTACACCTGTAATGGAACCACAATTTTGTACTATGCAACGTATCTAATGAGAGTAGGGTAACAAAGAGGGCATAGGCTCATTTTTATAGCCGAGCCACTCTGTATCTTGTGTTTTGTCTCATTTACTCATTTTATTTCTACTTTATACTTGATTTATTGGTCGAGAAGGATGTACGTCTCGTTTCTCGTATCATCAATCTGTCGTTGTCGGTAGGAAACGAGATATTTAATCTTGTTTCTTTTTATTTCGAGTTCCTAACACCTTATTTCATCCATGAGGAACCCCGAGCCATCATCCAATGGGCGAGATTTTGGTTGTTGAGCTCATATTTTACATATACATCCCCATGATGGTATTGTTTATCTTGAGATTTGTTACTGATTCACTTTTTTATGACCTCATATCTGTTTTCTATTCCCCAATAATGTTATACTACCTAGATAATGTTGAAAAGGACAAAAGGATATAGCCTCGCAAAGGTGAGGAACTAGGAATGAGTTTTATTTACTCATTTTTGCTCTTTAGACCTATGATCTAGGGTTTTATAACAGTCTAGTGTTCTTTTTTCACTTAAGGATTGTTTTATCCTTGGTAAATTCTTAGTAGCCCTATTATGTACATTCTAGATGGGTTAAACTCAGGTTTTGGGTCCAATCTTAGAATCACACCGTCCACTGCCACAAGCAGGATGCGGCCTGGCATCTAAGTTGCCTTTGGGCTGCAACCCTTTCATTGCACGCATGGGAGAAAGAGGCTTATGGTAAATTCCCACAAACTCAACTCTGGTGAATCTTCCCTTGGGAGGCCACAATAATACCTACATACGTACTTTAGGCCAGGGCCACACTAGTGTAACTTTGTTGATTTTCCAACTGCATCCTTGTTACTATACTTGGTTCACTATTTGCATCTCTTGATTTCTCACTATTGTTTATTTGAATCTCAGAAAATATATATTTAAAGATTAACATTCATAAGCGATGGAAGGAAGCTCTGGATCAGACTCGGAGAATGATGAGATAACTCAGTTGCTGAATTACATCAATCACTTGTATGACAGCCAGGCCTCTCACCAAGGACAATTCAACCTTCTAGCATAAAAGGGTTATGATGTTGGAGTCCGTAGCCTTTACCTCCATGCAAAAGTCCGCAGCACCAGGTGCCGTAAATAACAAGGCTGCAGCCAAAGCTCCCCAAAAAAGGATGCAGGAAGAGCCTAAACCATAGAAAGCTTATGAGAGCTACACTCCATTGATCGTAAGTGTGGAGGACATCCTTACAGGCATCAAGGGGGATAAGTTGCTAAAATGGACACAGAAGCTGAGATCACCTCCCCACAAGAGAGATCGAGCCAAGTGGTGTAATTTTCATCAAGGCCATGGCCACATCACCAGAAACTGCTTCGCATTGTAGGATGAAATTGAAAAACCTATGAGGAAAGGGATGCTGCAGTGGTTCCCGGAGGAGGCTTAAGGGGATGCATACCTCAATTAATAGGCCACATGCTTAACTTTTGCCTTAGTTTCTATTTTATGTTAAATCTCTAAAGTGTAGCTTTTACACATATGCTTTCGTATTTCCCATGCAAGAATCATATATATATAGGTTGGTAGGCTCCTATGCACACTAAATTTGCACACGTGCTGGGGAACACCAATTTTTTTTAAATATTAAAAAAACATATTTTTGAGTTGATTGTTTTTATGTGATATTTAAACATTTCAACGGAACCATATAAAAAAATTCATCTCAAAAAAACGTTTTTTGCTATTTTTTAAAAATCGGTCAAACTTTATTAAAAGTTGTTAAAGTTTGACCAATATTTTAAAAATAGCAAAAAAGGTTTTTTTGCTCTGAATTTTTTTATATGGGTTCCTTGGAGTGTTTAAATATCACAAAAAAAATCATCTCAAAAATATTTTTTTTTACTATTTTAAAAAATTGATGTGTAAACTTAGTGTTTAAACTTAGTGTGCACAAGGGCCTGGGCCTCCCTCTCTCCCTCCCCCCCTCTCTCTCTCTCTCTCTCTCTCTCTCTCTCTCTCTCTCTCTCTATATATATATATATATATATATATATATATATATATATATATATATATACACTAATGTATGCCCGTGCGTGAAGGCACGATGATATTCGAAAAAGCTAACATAATCACAACAAAATAATGATCAACCCGATTTAATGTCAATACAAATAAGTTGAATTTAAAAAAATGGACAGAGTTTTATTTATTTACAGGATTATCCGCCTGTTTAAGGTATAAAAAATAGTACAACAATAATAAGCCCAATAAAAATTAATGGACCAAATTCCATTAATGTAAAATTCATTTCAATACATATGAAATTCTAGTTAATCTAACCTGTGTCCCTTGTGTGAAACTAAATAAATAAATGTAGACGAAGACATGTGATACACAAAGTAATAAGGGCCAACAAATTAAGTTCCGATGTGTACAACGCATGTCCTTACTATGTCCCTTGCCTGTCCGTGTGGTCCCCCACATCCCCACTTTGTCTCCCACCTAATTTTTCTGACACGTCATGAGGCACATATCCATTTTGTGGCATATACCTCTATGTGTCCCAATTTATCCAATATTTGTATGCCGGCCTCTGGCAAATTACCCCTGCTTCAAAGTATGTATGCCTCGGGAACAAACCTTGTAACCACAATCGTGTGACAATTAGCAAGTCCATGAAATGTACCCTATATCCACCATAAAATGGAGAAAAGTGAGTAAACCTCACGAAAACATATTCATGGAAGACTATAGGTCATAAAAAATTCACAACAGGTAGAAAAATAAAGACTCAAAGTCATTATACATTAATGCTGACTCAAACTAAAAATTCACAACAGCTAGAAAGACTAAAATTCAAATTCATTCTACATTAATGCCAATTCTAACTAAAAATTCACAACAGGTAGAAAGACACACTTAAAATAAAATATGTTGACTCACATGAATACATTAAACTTGATGGTGGAAATCATAGTTTTCACTCGCTCTTTCTATGATAATGATTCCTTAACAGAATTCAATTTATGAATAGGTTCTATATTCAATGTTCACCGTTCTATTAGGTTCCCAAGCCTCAAAACCTGAAATCTGAAAACTTTATAATGGTATGTTTTCAAATGAGTGTTGTTCTCGCTCAATTGAACTCCACTTTGGTTTTCCACTCCTTGAAGTGTTGGCTCTATGTGGTTTTCCACTTTCTTGGAATGATTCGTAGAGTCTGATCCGTTGGTTCAGTGAAGGTGTTGATGAAGAACACCCTAATCCGTCCCTTAATTTGGCTCCAAAAGACCCTCATTTGGTTTCTTAATTTATCTCTTTTGTGTCTCTCTCAAACCCTAGGTTTAGAGTTGTATTAAATTTCGTTCACACTTCCCCCAATTAGGATTAAAACCCTTAATCCCGTTTTAGGCAATACGGGTATAATTAAAATGGCCCAAATTACCCCGTGTGGGCCCAGCTATGCCCAAAAATACCCCGAGACCCAATTACTACCCCGGGTAATCTTTTCTGACTATCTTGACCCATTCGGACTCAACCACGCACTCAGAATTGTGATCCGAAATACTTTATAACACTCTTAAATTTTGACCTCAAAATGCGACACACTTTAATTTGAACAATTAAACTTAAAAGTCGCCAATTATAATTAATTTGTCCCACTTAAATAAATTCTCCAAATCATAAATTTATGTTTCTCCAATTTAAATATTTTTGTAACTCCTAAAATAATTAAATATTAAATTCCCAAAATTACGGGGTGTTACATACTTCCCCCCTTACAAAGGAATTTCGTCCTCGAAATTAAGATAAGCCTAGTGCTCCAAGCTTCAAATATCACTCTGTAGTCATGTGCCTCTAAGCTCTCTATATCTATCTCTCCTTCTTCTAACTATAAATTACATAAATATGCATTTTAATTAACCAGGGAACTCATACACCGTTACCCGTGCTTGACCGCACAAAAGTTGCCTTAATTAACCTGGGTGCCCATACACCCTATCCCCGTGCTTTACCGCACGAAAGTTACCCGACTATACTAGCCATGACCCGTAATATAACTTTCAACCCGTAGTCATATCACATTTATAAATAATAACACTTGGGGTACCCAACCCATGTAATAACGATCGAACATCTCCCCACTTCCAACGTTACGCTAAGTTTCATGCGTGGGACGTCTCGCAAAGCGAAATCCAAATAATGAACCCCTCGATACACTACTGCCTAACATTATCGGTCGTTGAGATCTATTAGACCCTCAGTCCATAGCACGTACCTCCAAATACTTGTCTCTTAACACATATGCATACACGCCTATCCTTATGCTACAAAAGATAACATAAAATACCACGCCCTTACTATCACTAGTTCTTGCGCAAAATAAACCCCGAGCTATCTTTCCCTGCTCGAAAATAAATTTAACCACCCTGATTCACTTCAGTATACTCCCTTACTTACCGGGATAGAATGTGAGAACACAAGACCTCACTATGTGTCTATCGCACCACACAATACAATATATATACGAATATATATAGGATAGACTCCCTCTCAGGTGATACCTAGTAAAAATCATTCATGCCCTGGTGTCGCGAACACCAAAACTTACCCCCACAATTCAGAATAGTTCAAATAAATCGCTATTTAGCCGATAAAAAAATCATCTTCCCTACTTACATAATTCTCGAAAGTAGCCACCCCTTGCATAATTCAAACCTTCTCTCAGTGCGCACTTCCACTCTCTCGTGTTTAACATCAAAGGACTCCGCTACCCCATAGAAAAAAATATATATAAATAACTTGGCTGCTATAGCCAGCGCACCCACTAAATTCGACTTACCCGCGAATCTCTAATGAAAATATTTCTTATATTGTGACACCCTCACTGTCACTCGAAACATACCCCATGCTCATAGGATAAAAAGATAATTACCTCCATACTCTAGCTGCAATGGCTGATCCTCGGGTTCCTGAGCAGCTTCCCCTTGACCGAACGCACCCATGACTTGTTGTAACGGATGTACATCCAGGTCCTCGTCCTATAGTTGACCCTTTCCTCACTGAGGAAAATCTCTCTTCACGTGTCTTGCTTCCCCACAAATGAAACACCTCCTAATAAATTCACCCTGCCACTGATCCCTTTCTTTTTGGCCTTGTCAAAAGTCCTGGCCATCCTGTCGATAGCCTCCAGACCTAAATCGCTTGGCCTGATTCCCCTGCCAGGAATACTGTCCCTGATGTCCCCCTATCTTCTGCTGAGATACCCTACTGGGACTGTTCCCTTCCACTATATCCGACTGACTGGTTTCCCCTCCCCCATTTCTTCCTCTCACGTCGAAGCGATGTTACTGACAATGTAAGAGTGCTGAATTTACAACGTCCGTATAAGCTACTAATACGGGATTACCAATCAAATGTTGTCTGATCCTCCATGCTAACCCATTCATGAACTTTGACTTCTTTCTTTCTTCATTGCTTACCTCATCCGGTATAAAATTTTCCAAACGAGTGAATTCTTCCTCGTAATTGGCCGCTGAACGGTCCCCCTGAGACACCTCTCTAAATTTTCTCCTCATTTCGGTCTCCACTGCTGGCGAAAACTAGTTGCGGTCGAACCACACCCAAAACTCTACAATTGCTAATGTATCCCTTTCCTCAACTGTGGTGATTGACGTCCACCATTGTAGCGCTGCTCCCACTAACTTAAAAGTGTCTATCATTTGCTTTTGCACCTCATTGCAATCTACCATGCATGGGTGACGCTGGACATCCCTCTTCCACTGATGCGCAAGTACCACATCTGACCCCCCTCGAAACTCTAGTGGGTGGACCTTTTAAAAGACCTCTCGTACTTGCTTCCACTCCGACTGCCCTTGGTGGGCCTGAACATCTGGTGCCATTAATGCCTGTGGATGATCTCGTGGGAAGTACCTCGCCATTACGATCATCGTCGCTTCAACTGCCTGCGCCACTAATTTAGTTACCAGTTCTGCCGAAATCAATTCTGGCAGTTGCTGCGGTAACTCTGGCTCCTGATGAGCCTCCCTAGTCTCACATCCCTCTGCGGCCCTAGATACTCTCTCTCTCCTGGGTGGCACCTGAAATGAGAATAAAAATGTATGAGTTCACCCTCAAATATAAAGTAATTGGTAGAAGAACATAAATGTGCATACATACGATAATACAACAATCCTATGATAAGGCTCTACATCAAAGGACGCTAATTTTAAACTTGAAAAGCCACAAAGATCCTAAGGACACTAGAACCTGATGCTTTGATACCATCTGTGACACCCCGACTAATAAAATACAGGGTGATCATTCCTATACCAAATTAAAACAGGAATCCCAGTTGGATCATCCTTAGCATCACTGTCGAAAACTTTTTAAAACTTACTAACCACCTAGTATTCCAAAAGCTGGTGCCAAATTTTAACTTTTTAATTAAATAAAATGATACATGCGGAAATAAAAATAAACCATTCACACAACTGAATTAAATTAACTGAACAAAATAATAAAACGACATGCCGGATAAACTATCGGCCACCAAAATAAATGGTCCAATACAAATATTCAACACCTGAACAAAATCTGAACTAAATTGAAAGTCTAGGCAACATGCCCTAAATAAAACTGAAACTGATAAATGATTCCTACTCTAGGAATGAAAGAACGATGCGTCTAATCCAATCTCCTGCTAGCATCCACATATGCCGCAGTTCTGTGTCCCTGGAATACAATATCAATCCTGGCGTCCTTGTGGCTGGACACCTAAAAGGTTTTGAAAATAGTTTTATAGCAAGGGTTAGAACCCAAAATATTTTGAAAATATTTAGCAAGTGAATTAACTGAAGTAATTTAAATAGATGAATGCGCTCCATATTTAAGTTAGTGTGGCACTCTCTTGAGGACATTCTCACCCCTTCATTAAAGTGCACACCTAACGATTACCTTAACCCCACCTAGTTGTACTACCCAGTCCAATTAGTCCTTGTAATCCTCCCTTGCCTTTCCACTCTAAACCGAGTATTATCATGCATGGGTTATAAGCTATCTCACTAATTAACTTAATTAATTTCCTTTAAATAATAACATATAACTGTGACACAAGTTATATAAAACAATTACATCACACACTGTATTATTACCCGCATATAATATTGACTACCATTATATACGTACCTTTTCCACAACATCCACACATATATCATCTGTATATCCATCCCTTCGAGTATACCCTCTCCGAATGATTCCCTCTAAAGTGCTATCTCACTAGGTGCGCTCACATAACCTAGTTACCCAAGTTGGAATCGCTCACCAATCTGGCCTGAAACATAAACGAAGTGGAAGCGATCATATTCCTTCCCTGAAAGTGAGATATGCCCCTCACCCATATATCGGACGCTATGATTTGGGGATATACTCACCCTACTCCTCAAGATAGGGGATTCACCCACATCGCGCAACCTCCCTTGATAGCACTAGAGTATATAAATTAAATAAATATCTAATTATTGATATTTAATAACACACACAATACACACACACGCACACACGCCGTATATATATAATATAAACCCCGTCTTTACCGTGTACTCAAAATCTCGTAACACTAACCTATAATTTCCTGAGTCTGTGGCCCGACTCAACTTAATTAATTTTCTCACTTATTAATTCACACGTCAAGCAATATAATATTTTCCCGAGTCTAGGGTCCGACTCTTAAATAAATACTTTGCACATTGATTTATCTAATATTTACCTGAGTCTCTGATTCGACTCTAATTTAATTAATTTACACATTAATTAATTAATACTAGTCCGAGACTAGGGTCCGACTCTAATTAAATTAATTTACACATTAATTAATTACCAATCCGAGTCTATGATCTGACTCTAATTTAATTAATTTATACATTAATTAATTAATACCAATCCAAGTCTATGGTCCGACTCTAATTTAATTAATTTACACATTAATTAAATTAACACCTGGTGTCGCCCAACCATTATACCCGGACTCTCTCACTTGCCTGTACCATCATTTATGTCTGACTCTATATTTCGCCAGATGACTAATTAATTACACCTAAATTCCTTTAATAATGTAGTGCCACTCAACTACAATACCCGAATATTTTTCGTCTACCCAAAATCAATACTTACGAATTATTTCCCGAAATTTATTCCTCTCATGGCATATAATTTTCACCCTCCAAAACCCAATTATATCACCGTATAATTATTAAGGAATATGTGCCACATATGAGTTTATCACTAAATAAAAGTAGGGCATTAAATCCTAAATTAATTTCCCTCATATATAAAATAAGTCGAATTGTAAAAATTCTGGGACCATCGATCGATCGATCGAGCAGGTATTTGTGTTCTCCGGCTTGCTGTTCAACCATTAACGAAATTCCAAGTTTACTTTTCTCAAACCACAACCTCAATGCAGCATTTTTATCATCTCTTTACATCGACCATGAATTATAATCATCATCTAAACCTTTAAGTATCATTGATTTTTACAAATCTTCACCCCCCTCAAGAACACAAATTTCTATGGTAAGATCCCAATTATCATTCACAAATTTGATCCGAAAATCCCAATGAATTCATCTCTAACACTGGAGTTCTATTACAATTATAATACCAATCAATATTCAATACCTCTATAACATTAATTTGACTGTCTAATTACTCAACAGATTAATTTTCATAAAAACCCAATGTCATGCAATAACCCACCCAAAACGAATTTTGGTTTACACCTTCTATAATATGAATTGGTTACCATCATTTTTAGAATCACAACAGTTAACCACTTGCTTGGAATGATTCGTAGAGTCTGATCCGTTGGTTGAGTGATCCGTCCCTTAATTTGGCTCCAAAAGACCCCCATTTGGCTTCTTCATTTATCTCTTCTATGTCTCTCTCAAACCCTAGGTTTAGAGTTGTATTAACTGTCGTTCGCACTTCCCCCAATTAGGATTAAAACCCTTAATCCCGTTTTAGGCCATACGGGCCTAATTAAAATGGTCCAAATTACCCCGTGTGGGCTCGACTATGCCCAAAAATACCCTGAGACCCAATTACTACCCACGAGTACTCTTTTCTGACTATCTCGATCCATACGGACTCAATCGCGCACTCAGAATTGTCATCCGAAATACTTTATAACACTTTCAAATTTTGACCTCAAAATGCAACACACTTTAATTCGAATAATTAAACTTAAAAGTTGCCAATTATTATTAATCCGTCCCTCTTAAATAAATTCTCCAAATCATAAATTTAAGTTTCTCCAATTTAAATATTTTTATAACTCCCAATATAATTAAATATTAAATCCTCTAAATTACGGGATGTTACAATAAGATGATATTCACCCATATTCAAAAGCCACAGATCTGTCAAGAAACCACATTGAGAAGGCCACCAAACCACATTGAGGAAAATAATGCACCACTACTGACATTAATGAATAACCATCGAAATTAAATTTTTGGGTTGTGAGAGTAATGAAGAACCATAAAAATTATTTTTTTACAGTACAATATGATGACACTGAGACTATTAAACATAATTCAGTGAGCATAAAACCAAAGTAATGCCATAAATCTGTGAGGGACCAACATTGAGCCTATAGCCTTTCTGATGAACAAATGATCATATATTAGGTTAGTTAAAACCACAAATAAATTGCATTCATATAGCGGCCTTAAAACCACAAAATCAACTCAAAAACCCATGAAAAAAAACTCAAAAAAGGCAGGCACAGAGAGAACATAAAGTAAATTATTAAAGTAATGATGTATACCTAAGAGTGTGAGAGATGTGAGTACCCGCAACATACATGTGTACCTGCAAGATAAAAGAAATTAAAATGGCTCAGATCTTAAAAAAATTAAATACATGAGTACCTGCAATATAAAAGAAATATTAAAAGATCCTCAAGTAAACACGAAGATTCGTACAAAATGATTCAGACATGAATAACAACTTAAAAAAGTGATGGGCTATAACTGGGAGAGTGAAAAATATGCATAAAGAACAAAGTAAAACAGAGTAAATATAGTAAAGATGTATACTAATCAAAAATTTCAAAAACCCCAACTTTGAATCCTTTAAAATCTGAAGTTTGAAACCCTTAAACTCTAACACATACATCAATTTTGAGCCCTCGAAATGCGTAATATCCATCATCCCATGCACATCCAATTCAATACTCTCCTAAAATACCTAATAAAAAATAGTATCACGGAGAGAAGTCGAAGAGACCTGAGAGATAGGAGTTACCTGAGAGAGAGAAAAGTTTTGGTAGAGGGAGGCACCGTATGAGCAGGTCTGGGAGGGAGCGTGAGTATTTGGTAAGAAGGGAGAGAGGATGATGTCTGAGAAAATAAGGGAGATCGTGGGGTTTAGGTGAGTGTATTGGAGAGTGGTGAGAAGGTGTGGATTTTGGGTGTGTGTTTACCAAAATAACCTTGTACTTGAAATAAAGTGAAAGAGGCGGAATCAATTAGTGAGATGAAAAAGAGGGGGAACTCAAATTTTTATGGGACAAAATTGGTATTGCAAGAAAAAATAATATGATGACATCATCTTTTCATCTTATGACATACATAAGTTTTATTCTTTATTTTATATATATATATATATATATATACTAGCGAAATGCCCATGCCTGAAGGCACGGCTTAAATTTTCCAAAGATCGAAATGTGTAAACAATTTAAGTCGATTTTATTACAACACAAATGTGAAAACGATTTATAAAATTTGAACAAAGTTTCCTTTTTTTATAGCATTATCCACCCTATTAAGAAATTAAAAAAAATCTACAACACTAATAGTCCATCTTGGACCTCGGATAAACATCAAAACGATCACGATTATACCATTATGAAACTTCACAACAATAAAAAAAAAATTGTTTACAACACAAAAGTGAAAATATCAAGTGTACTGATATTACATTTGAATGAATTGAAATGTTTAACTGGAATTGAAACTTATATAATATCACTGATATTATATGTTATTAGTACACCAGAATTTTCAACCAATGAATTGAAATAATGTATGGAATTGAAACTTAAATAATAGCAGTACTGATATTACATTTAATATCAGTACAGGTGTACTGAAATATAGAATTCAAATGTACTGAGTTCAGGTGTACTGATATTACATTTGAATGAATTGAAAACCATGTACTAAGTATGCAAACAAACATTTCTACTAGTAACAAACAAAGATCCAAATAAAATATGATTTAAAAATAACTCCATAAACTAAGTATGCAGGGCCTTCCATCCTAAAAATGTAATGCATCAATTAGATATATCAACACTACCTAGAATACAAATATTCCCAAAATAATAAAAATTGGTATTAAAACCCTAATTATCTTTCGGCGGGTCAAAGTTTTTGAACAATTAAAATACATGAAGCCAAAAAACATAGCTATAGGAATATGTCAGAGTAAAAAAATAAAAAAAATGTGTTTATTGAATGGATGCCCCAAACATATAATGATTACTGAAACTTACTCAGACATTAAAACTTCTAACTGAAGCTAATGTTAGCTTGTGAAATAGCAACACATGAGAGTCATCAGAAGATGCATGACTAAGATTCACATTTGAGTTCATGTATCAAGATGGTAGTCCTTATGTTGTTGCTTTCCCGTCAGTTAAAACTCTGAAATTTTAGAATATGGAGGGTTGGGAGGAATGTTCTTGTAATTAAACCATTGTTGGAGAAGTTTTTCCTCGCCTTAGTTAGCTTATTATAAGTGGATGTTTGGAATTAGTCGAGCTTTCACTCCCAAGGCTTCAATCTCTTGTGTCGTTGAAGATAAAAGAATGATGGGAGGTGGTGCTGCGAAGAATAATTGACCTTGCTGCCTCAATAACCAAACTGAAAATTAAGAATATCCAAGATCTACCTGCGCTACATAAACCGCTTTTACACAAACTCAGAGCACTTGAAATTCTGCAGATTAAAGGTTGCAAGGAACTGAGGTGTTTGTGGCAAAGAGAAGCTGCAATGGAGAATCTAGTAAATCTCAAAGATTTAGTAGTTTATGATTGTGAAGAACTTGTATCCTTTGTAGAGGAAGAAGATCAAGCATTGATGCCTCCGAGTGTTGAATATGCAGATTTACCTAATCCTGCTAACAATCTCAGGCTCAGAAAGTTGATGATCAGGGGGTGCCCGAAACTCAAATTCTTTCCAATACCAAATATGTCACCTAAAATGGAAAGATGAGGATGATGATGATAGAAAGCTTTTTTCAAATTCAAAGTTTAATGATCAAAGACTTCTCAACTATAACATGGTTTCCAACAGGACAAGAGTTACCCACAACCCTCGAGTACTTGGTTGTGGATTGTGAGAAACTGGAGCAAGACAGCGAGAAATTTTGGCCACTCAACAACAACAGCAGCTCGTCACTCATATATATTGATATCTCGGGTTGGGTGAATCTGAAATTCTTGCTCGGGTGCTTGCCCCACTTCGTTCAACTCAAGGAGTTGAGGATAATTTCTTGTCACGGTATAGAGTCATTTTTAGAAAGAAGTGTGCCCCCAGTTTGACGACTCTTCATATAAACAACTTCGATAATCTGAAGTAATATGCATACCAAATTTATTTCATTTAGTCTAGAGTCATTTCTTGTCACGATAATTTCTTGTCACGGTATAAAGTCATTTCCTAAATTTGAGAATATGCATACCAAAAACTGATAGTTGGAAACAATACCCCCAAAGTTAAGATTGCATACCTGAAAAAATAAGATAAGAATGGTTATTAGTTCAACCCCATTCATAAATACCCCAAGTTAAAATCACTACATTAGATTTAAGTACTTATATTGCAAAACCAAAAACTTAGAGTCGGACATTGAGTAGAAAATCATAAAATGGTAAGAGAAATAAACATACCAAATATCTGATATAAAATATCTAGTACCAAATATCTAATATTTGTTATATCAAATATCTGATATAACAAACATTTGATCATGTAAACAAACATTATGCCAAATATCTAATATAAAAAAAATTCCAAATAAAAATACCTGGGGATTTTCAGATCTGAAAACACATACCCGCTGCTTCCCCCTACTACGGGTGTAAACGGGTTGGGTCTGGATCGGGTAAGGGTATATCCAGATCCGATTCGGTTATTTTTTAGCGGATCGTGTCTTACCCGATTACTCGTCGGGTCTCAAAAAATGGATCCAGATCCGGATCCGTTAAGGACCCAGAGACCCGACCCGATTAGCTGTAACTAAACTTACTATATATATATATATATATATACTAACTTATATATAACTGTAACTTTTACTAACTTTAACTTATATATACTAACATATACTATATACTAACTTATGTATGACTGTAAGTCTGTAACTTACTATATACTAACTTATATATAACTCTAACTTACTATTTACTATATTGTAACTTACAATATACTAACTTATATATATATTTACTTATATATACTAACTTATACTATATACTAACTTATATATAACTGTAACTTACTATATACTAACTTATATATATATATATATATATATATATATATATAACTGTAACTATATCTAATATATACATATAGTAAGTTATATATATAAAATATAACTTAATATTATATATAAATATATATTTATTATATTATGTATATACACATTCGGGTCGGGTCCTTATCGAATCGGAGTCATGTATATCTAGATCCTGTCCATTAACTAATCTGGTAATCGGGTCTATAAAATTTTCTCAGATCCGTTAATTCGAGTTGGACCCGGGTCGGGTCCAGGTCCAGACCCGGTCCATTGACAGCCCTACCCCCTACCCTCTACCCCCTGCTTCAACAACCCAAGATCTGAAAACACATACCCATATACCCGCTGCTTCCCCCTACCCCCTTATTCCCCCTACCCGTTGTCACCCACAACTAACCTCGTCCTAAACCCAAATCCCATACCCCTTGTTCCCTCTCTCTTCCACACACACCTCCTTGCTCCTGATCCCGCTGCCTCAACAACCCTAGTGCTGCCAAAACCAAAACCAAAAAACAAAACCATACCCTCCTACTACCCCATCCCCTGCTCCTAATACCGCTACCTATACCCTGCTACTACCCATCCAAAACCCATTGCCAAAACTAATGCACCCCCTAAACCCCGTTGATACCCCAACCATAACCCCCTTGAACCTGTTGCTATACACACATGAAACTTCATCACACAACACACGTACCATCAACCCACACCGCAAATCCTAACCTCCCGACCAACTGTCCATGACCCCATCCACCTCCCGTCACCTACACCCAATACCTCGCAACACATGCTGACTCCAACCATTTTATTTGTTCTGAAATATGGAACAAAGAAAAATTGGTTTCACTACCAAAAGTTTGAAGAAAGATTAAATCTGAAAGAAAAAATCCATACATTCTCCTCTGAAAATGGTGCTCCAATTTAGTATAGAAAAAAACCACACAAACAAAATGGAGAAATAAAGTGAGGGTGAAACAAAATTGGTAAAATAGCTGTGAAAATAGAGAAACTCCAATGAAATCCATGAACTAACTAATCCCGAAATTTAATATTCATAGAAATTGAAACAAATATACAAATATTGTTACATGAATTTTTTGTTAATTAATGTTACATGAATCCAAAACACATTTAACCACTGTTAAGAGCAGGTCTTTAGAAATATTCATCGCACTAACTATTATTACACTATTATATACTTCATTGATTACAGATAGAATATCAGATATTTTTGGGTTGATCGTGTATGTGGACATTTGTACTAAATTGTAAGCCTAACTATGGCACAATTTATTCCCAAATAACACCGATTATTGAGCCACGATTCTAGTTACCATAATTATTGCCTAAAAATAGATGAACCAACATGTCCAATGAAAAAGCAGAATCAATTTCAAAGGCCAAAGTATAACATATTTCAGACAACTTTTGCACTTCTGTCTAAACATAAACATTTAAATACTGCAAATTTAAATAAATAGAACTTTCAGTTCAATGAGAATTTGAGGGAATAACTGAAATGGAAGTGGTGAGTATCAGTAGTGAAAAGAGATTTAAAATAGAATCTACTAACTCAAATACATTCAACACTCTGTTCAATGTCTACTAATTTCACATGAAATCAACCAAAAAGGTAAACGAAAGAAAATGAGATATCGACAGACATGAAATGGAAACAAACTTATAAGAAGGTAGGCGAGAACTTTGTCAATTTCGACAGACATTGAACAGAGATGGCATAAAGTGTGGGCGAGAAAAATGCTCCCCTTCAATGACCGATGAAAACTTTTGATTGGTTTTTATAGTAGCATGTTAGAAGACAATCAATCCTCTTATAAAGTGTCAGATCTTCCATTCTCATTTACTCTTCAAAATCATTGGGATCCAATGGTTGTGAATTCATCATCTAGAAATGGATCTTTTGATCCAAATGCTTAATGAACTTTGCCGGAGTGAGAAAAGTTAGTCCATCTCCTCTTTGATAAAGTATCCAGTCCACGTGTTGTCCTAGCTGATGAGGATTCAACATAGCCCATTGTATTCAGTTGCAACCATAATTCAACACTTGAACTTTAGTATTTTTCTAAGCCCAATTAAAGTTGGGTGGGACATAACCTAGGAGAGTTGAAATAAATTTACACCTAAACATATTTCATTAGAAGATGTCAAATCCATGAATGTAAAATCACAATTCATATTATAAAACATATAGAAGCAGATAAAGCAAATGCTAGTAGATAAGGCATCACCCATCAATTGATACCTTAAAACCTTATTTCTCCCACGTTAAACCAAATGCATCTCCTCCTACCGAATTGTACCACACTGCTGGCTGAATAGTTCCTTTACAACAAACTCAATTGAAACCTAAAAGAATAATAGAATAACACAAACTAAATTCAAAAATATAACTGTGTTAATAATATAAGACTTACAAACTGAGCAGAAGTATCTTTATTTGGAACAAAAACTTGTTCCTTCTCTTCTTATATATCTTCTATTTCCCCCTATTCCTTTCATACTCAACCTCTTTATCCATCACCTCCTCACTATCATTGTCTCTGCCAAAATCAACCCTTTCTTCTGAATCATTTGATTTTTCGATTCAAAATCTCAAGCAAAGTATAGGTTAAAGTATTGAAAGTGAAAGATGCTGATACGAAGAGGAAAAATATAGACCTTTTTCTCTATCACGCAACCAAAAATAACTTTAAGGGACCTCTCAAGTTGTTGTAGTTCTTCGATACGCTTCGTCTGGGAATAAAATTTAGATTGAAGTTGTCATTCATTTTCAACCATAAATGCTTAGTCTTAATTGTATATTTCTACTGCTTACTAAAGCATCGAGCAAGAAGAAGCCATATCAAACAACTCACATTCCTTTACAACCATTAGAATTCTTCTCAGCATTCTCCGTATTTCAGTTGCGCTGGCAAGACTCAGGTTCTCAGATACTATTACCCAAAGTAATTTGGATGATGCCCTTAGGTTAATGCAGATGTCGAAATTTTCATTGTATTCAGATGATCGCTAGAAATCTGAGTTGGGCGCAAGAACTGATATTTATTCGATCTTGCGTGATGAAGTAGCTAAGTAAGAGGATTGGTTGACAGATACAATTACAACACCAAGGAAAACAAAACATTTCCAGTTGAATTACTCATATCATCATCTTTACAAAAAAAATCCAACTGAATGATCTTGAATCCAAATAGAAAAAAAAATGATAATGGTGTTAAAAAAAATAACATGGTCTTTATTTTCACTCCTTTAGTACCTAACTTCAAATCAAACCCCACAATCGTCCATACAAACATAAAAACGATCAAATGAAACTCAGTAGTAGTGGCATGCACATATCTGGGGTTAAAGACAGTCAGATGAAACTATTGAAATAGGACTAAAGCCTAATTAACTTTATATGTCATCAAAATAGTTCAATTCGATATATGAATCTACAATTGGATTCAATTGAGGTGTAAAAATAATCAGAGTTCATGACTATTGTAAAAAGGATTCAAATTTTCAAATCATTTCCCAACTCTTTTAACTCTAGAACCATGATTTGCAACTTGAAAGCTTACAAAAAAGTTTAAACAATTATTTGTAAAATTGTTAACCCAACTCAACAAAGACTTTTCCCAATTATTTGGGACCGGCTTGTAAAATTTTTAACCATGCAACGTAAATGAAATTCAAAATGGTAAACATAAAAACTTCAAAATTATGTAACTTCAAACAGTCCAAAAAACTCTAAGAGGAAAAGGATTCTGGTGGCTCAAAATTTGGAGGCAATGGGATACAAAACTTGTCAACAGAAAAAAAAATATAAATTGCAAGTATTGTCAACATTATTTATTGCAAAAAAGGAAATGCTAAGCATTATTCATACAAAGCATGACAGCTATCCACATCATAACTGAATAAATAACTGATCCAACTGCATAAGTTGGCTATCATGATGTGAAAAAGAATGGTAAAAAAAATTCATTATATAAAAGTTGTCTTGAACCGTAATCTCACCTCATGATTCGGTTGTTATTCACTATCAGTTATATTATATTACTAATATCCTGGAACAAACATTCACTATAGACAATCGCAAGTAAAGAGATAAAAACTTAAACCAAGTATATTATATAAATGATCAAATACACAATTCACACAAAATGACATTATGTATTTTCAATGACATTGAATTTAGTATCTCCTAAAGCACATTATAATGGATGTTTGTTTTCCATGTCAAAATATAAAACTTATTATGTTAATTAAGAAAGAATAACTTATAAAGTTACATATGAAAAACATAACAAAAAGGTTTGGAAGAGGATTTTCTATGTCAAATAAACACAAAAAATATTATCCAACATGGCAAAAATGTACTTTTGATATCTATTAAAAAACAAAGATATATATGTTAAACAACAAAGATGGATATTTCAAAGATATTAATGTCACCCCCGCAAATAGAAGAAACCCCAACCATTTTTTTAATAAAAAGAACACTGAATGGATTTTGAGCTCAAACCAACCCATTTTGAAAGCCCAATTAAGTAAAAATTAGTTAGGAAATATCTACAAATAAATGATGCGAAATACCTAATCAAATAAAAGAAAATGACCCTGAAACTTACTTTCCATTGTTGCTTCCTCTGTTATATTATTGACAATACAGTATACCTCCATAAAATAGAACAAAAATCAATAATCAATTCATGAAGTTGAGTAGCAGAAACTCCAACATATCTTAATAATGCAAAAAACCCTAATATCATATATTCATCAAAGAAACAGATTTTGAACCATTTGCGTGCTTTAAAATATGAAATGGAAACCTTTATAAACCCTAATATCATACATTTTCTCCTCTTTGACCTCCTTACCTGTCAAATCCTACGCATAATCAACTAATAAGATGAAAATTTCATTAGTTTTCAACATAAAGTTTATAAATCAAAAGACTTATAGATCTATCACCCTAAAAAACATTGGGATCTAAAACACTTACTAAGTTCTGCCCTAAGCCCTAAACATTTGTGTATCAAAAAACTCAAAACCAAAATAAAAAGGCATTCCATTGGTAAACTTATGTTAAACAAAAAATAAAAAAAGATTAACTTACCAATTTCTGCCCCAATAATTCTTACCAAAAGGGAGATTAAAAAAACCCCCAAAAATATGGTGCGTATCAAAGTGTAGCATAGCATAACACGTATCAAAGCTTATGATGTAGAAGAGAACTTTAATTGAAAAAACTTAGGGTTAAAACGGTTGAGATGTAGGGATAAATGATTAAATCAACATCCTATGATTCAAAGATTTAAAGATTCAAAAATGAAAAGTTTACCTGATGAAGGAGATGGAAAACTGGGAACAAAATATGAGCCGGGAGAAAGATGGAGAGAAATTGGGGGTCAAAAGATGGGGAACCAAAGGTGAGATGAAATTTGTTGGTACACTTCCTAATTTAGTCCTTAGTTTGAATTAAAGTAGGAGAGATAAATTAATTAGTAGTGAAGCAAAAGAAGGGGAAACCCAAAATGAAAGGGGCAAAAGAGTAAAAGGGAATAAATCAATCTGAACCCTTAATTTCTTGCATTGGTGGCTTCATCACAACCCATACTTAGCTTATCAATTTATGGAATAGTGACACAATTCTACTCCTTATTTTATATATATATATATATAAAGGAGTAGAAGTTTGGTTACTATTCAATAAGATGATAAGCTAAGTAGAGATGGAGATTTAGCCAACAAGGCAAAAAAATGAAAGGTTGAGATTGAGTTATTCAATTTTACTCTTTTGCCCTTTTATTTTTGGTTTCCCCCTCTTTTTTAACACTTGATTTCCTTTCCCCCTCCTACTCAAAATTCAAAAGCTAGGTTAAAAGAGTAAATTACACAGTATCGACCTTTTTAGTCTGATCGTAGTACACTTCTCCCTATCCCCCCCCCCCTCTCTCTCTCTCTCTATTGCTAATCTTTAGTATGTAATTTCCATTCGACATTTTCTAGGGTTTACAATCGGTTTACATGTGAATTCTATATTCGAATATAGCACTGCATGGGTTCATCATTTGCTTGGGTTTACACTTGAATGGATTCATCATTTACATTGTCTATTATGTAGGTATACTTTGTTTACATTTGCAATCTCTGTATACTCTGGTCTGGGATTTTTTATTTGCAAGCTCTATAAACTCTATACTCTATTTACATTTGCCTTATTGATATTTATATACGTTGTATACATTTGAATGGGTATATATATATACACATTGTTTACATCTAAATGGAATTTCTTATTTAATTGTGTTATAATAATGTGGTATAATGTTTATGTATTCTAATCGGTATGTTATGTACGAATTCTAAGTGATATGTTATTTATGTATTCTAATAGGATCTATTTTTTTTTTTTTTGTGTTTTGTTATTTATTTTTTCTTTTGCAGGGCCAAATTGTACTTGAACACCCTAAACAGGTATATTCCTTTTCTTTTTTATTATGTCTATTTATATATTTTAGTTTTTGTGTATTTGAGGACCTTTCTAAGCATATTATTTAAGTTTTATTACATGAAATTAGTTTTATTATGATTATAATATATTTGAGTATATTATAGGCATTTAGTTTATCTGAGTCATTATTTATGTAATTTATTTTTGTTGGTAAAAATTTTCATACACGACCGTTAAAATGAATGTTCGATATGGACATGGAATATCGTGTTAATTTTGGGACACATTCATGTTGTTTGATTTGAACATGGAATATCGTGTTAATTTTAGGATGCATTTATGTTGTTTCATATCATGTTAATTTTGGAACACATTCATGTCGTTTGGTGACACTGCCACATTCATGCCATTTAAGTAGGTTTGCATTTATTTTATTTTGTATTGTTAAATTCTTTTATATTCATGCTCTTTATAAAAATTAACTGGCATTTGGTGTGATCATATAGGTTATTTCCCTCCACATATTGCAGCTTTTGGAAGTTTACTTTTTGGTTCATGGTCTAATTAATATTAATAATAAGTAACGGGGGTGAATTTTGGTTGATGGATATACCTACGTATATTTTTATTGGTAAAAATCTCAAACACGACCATCTAAAAAATGTTTGATATGAACATGAAATATCGTGTTAATTTTGTGACACATTCAAGTCGTTTCATAACATCTTAATTTTGGGACACATTCATGTCATTTCGTAACACTACCACATTCATGTCATTTCAAGTAGGTTACGCAATTCTTTTATATTCACAGTTTTATACAAATTAGTAAGCATTTGGTATGATCATATCGGCCATTGCCCTACGCGTATTAGTGTAGCTAGTGACATATCTAGCAAACTTAATTATAGTAAAACTATGTGACAATGGGTTATTATGATCCTTGTAACTTTTCGATCTCGAGGAAAATCGTGAGTTCGACATGGATGAAAATATACCTTCTAATGATGTCGAGGGGGGATGATGGCAGTGAATCAGATAATAAGGTAGAGTCCATTGAAGTTCAGTGACAACACTACAAGGCATCTGGAACATATTAGAACTCTTAGATAAACAAGACTAATATCCTTAGTAAAATTCCCAATAAAACATAAATAAGAGGATTATTCAGTCTCTTTAAAGACAACATACCTAAATACATTCAATTAGAAACATTTAAAACAACGATGTCTTATTTATAACCTTTGGAGTATTAGAGACAACGCATATAAGCTTACCATTCGTTATGCTCTATCGCGTTATTTCAATACTCATAATAGTTAATATCTGCGACAATTTGTGACAGCGATACCCGCGGTTTACGACAGTGTTTCATATTCAAAGGTTGATATAGAGAATCATGATGCATACTTTCTTTTTACATCATTTTGTTCACATTGTAATGAACTTTCTATTGGGTTATTGATCATTTAAAAATGAATCCTTTGGTCAACTCCTAGGTTTATAGTTGGATTATTAAGATTTGACACACATATCTCATTTGATAACTTTACAGTTGTGTTTGAAATTTCACTGCGTGATTTATAGTTGTGTTTGAAGTCCTAATGCATGTTTTAAGCCACTAAAGCGATCATATGTTTGTCAAATTCTAAATTGAGTAATGCACTTTTTTTGTGTCCTTACAAAATTGTGACGTAAACCATTATTTATGTGGTGTGTATCATATGTGTATGTATATTACAATGAAAACCATTCATGGTACTTGAATTTGAAATCATGTAATTTGCTTTTCCCAAATTACTGTTGATATCAATTTCTTATATATATTAACAAAGACCCTCTCAATTATTGTTTAGGTATTACTATCAAGATTGATTGGAGATATGGATGTTGGAGATTGATCTGCTCAAGGTAGTCCTAGATTTTTTACTACATCTTAGAAATAATTACCTACTCATTGACGTTGAAAATGCATTTTTTTTATAAAATGTGTCTGTTTGAATTAATAAGCGTGAAAAACCATGAAACGAAGGTGTCATTTTTTTCGTATTTCAGACTGTTCATTGGACTAACCCATCCCTGTTCTTGAAAATGCAAACCATGGCACATTTTATCATGAATAAGAAGTTTTGTGACAAGGATGCTTATGTGATATACTGTTATGTTGTTATTGAGATCATGTATAAGAAGCGTTGTGACTTATACCATCATGTCCACACTAAAACCTCGTCTACTATTTTCACACATCAATCTCAAAATGGGGATGTATACACACCAGCTTTGGGTCCCACCCATCCTATTAAATTATTCATTCTCATGTCTTAGTGTTCCAACTTTTAGAACTGTCTATGATGAAATGTTATGGTTGTGAGATATTTCACTCTTTGGTTGCTAATGGGACAAAATGATCTCAATCATATTGTATTTTTGACCATTTGATTTAAGCTAACTGCTTGAAATTTAATACCATTTGTTTTAGTTCGATTTAAGTAGCATGTTAAAACTTTTATTCCACTCAAACACTATTAAAATCCCAATTCAATCAGCATGTAATGAGTCATGTAAGAGCCCAAATGAACTAGTACCTAACACTTAGAATCAAAGTTCTGCTTTGGGCAATTCTCATTATAGTTTTCAGTTTTCACATATATTTTAAGCACCATGTGAAAGTTCCATTTACATGAAACATGTGTAAAATAGGTCAAGTAAGCTAACAATGCTCGAGAGTTGATCTACCCCCTCTATATTCAACAATTGCATACATAGACCAAATGTAATTAGGATAACAATAAATATTTTCCTTTTAGTTCTACTTCGATTCAGCAACTGCATGCCTAAACCAAATATAAGAGCTAAAGACTGTTTCGAGTGTACCAAAGCTTATATAGGCAAAATTTTGAATTTTCCCAAGAAAGTTCCAAAGCTTATATAGCTAAGTACTGTTTTTGGCTACACCATTGACGCCATCGATCCATTTTCTGAGTGTTTTAGGAAGTTCAAGGTATATAGTATCTAGTGTGGGACAGGTTCTATTACGCCCTTTTTCTTTGTGTATTCTAACTTCTCTATAAGAGAATATCATCTTATAGGTTCATTCTGGAGGATTAGGAGGCCATCTTTTGTAGCTCATACTATGACTTTGCTGCGAGTTTTGGCCAACCTTGTGGAAAGACACAAAACACCCTCTTGGGAGGTGCTATACATGTTAGACATTCAGGGACAAACATTCCAAGGCTAGCCTCTAACTCGAATAAGGGACATAAACATGTTTCGTAGCAATTGATCATTTTTCATAGATGGAACACTTTATCCGTTGCAGCTGGATCCCTGATGCCTCTTACGTTGCTACTTTATATTTTTGGAAGTTTTTGCGACTTCATAGCTTGCCTCAAAATATTACGTTTGACCAAAATGAGAGGTATATGGGGAAATTTTGGTGTACATTGTTGGAGCTGGGGCTTCAGCCCTCCAATTCTTTCGACCCATACACCAATAAATATTGACTTACAGCCATTTCAAGTAACTAATTTATTCTGTTGAAATCTTTAAATTGTGTGTTTTGACACATATTTTTCAGTGGGAGTCTTACTTAAAATCTGAACGATGCTACACAATTATGTAAGTTAGTCATTACAACTTGGATTATTTAATATCAGTGTTATTTTTATTTTTAGTTTTGAAATAAAATTTGATGTATTCAAGGTAGTTTAAGTCTCCGTCATGCAAATTATCTAACACGGCAATATTTTATTTATCCATTTATTGCTTCTTACATAGATCTGTTATTTATGGGGTTAATGGTAATTGTTCTACAATCCATTCAAATAGACAATAATTGGTGTGATTCACTTAAATTCTACTATGTGATGTGGATATAACATGGGTCTTGCTGATCTTAAGGCTTGAGGGATATTTGGAATATTGATATTGGGTTTTCTTCAAGTAGCTTGCCTTTGAAATACTTGAATAGACAACTGAACATGAACTTCTATAAACACTTTTAAGAGCGTAGTAATTCGATTTATAAATTTCCCTTTTTATAAGTAGTTTGAATCAGGTTTTACACAGTTCATTTTGGCAGGTATTCAATATATAGGTCATATAGTTCATTTTGGCACAAGTTTTGATGTTACTTCAGGTTCCCAATAGCCTTAATTCTATTGTTCTATTGTTCCGTTTGTTATAGAGGTCATATAGTTGATTTTCTTCCTTTCCTTACCTACATGATATCATCTGTTCTATTGTTCTACATAATATAATCTATTTTTCTATACAGGTCTATTATTCTATATTTTTTTCCTTTTCCAAGTATTAATGTGTTTATTCAACATTAGTGTCTATTAATTCGTTGAAATTTAGAAACTAAATAGCGTTGGATTTAAAATGTGAATTCAAAGTTTTTAATTTCTATGAAACTTCATTTTTTTCAAATCAGTGTATAAGCTCAATGTGATAAGCGACGCATGGATTGACTACCAAACATGGTTTCTCTTTAGCTGTCAAAAGTGTGTTGGTGCATTTAATGTGCATCCTATGTTTAGTAACTTTAATCCATTAGTTTTCTATTTATGCATTTGATGTGTTGTACCTTCATAAGGTACAACACACCTAATGTATAAATTTGGTAAATTTGGGAATGGGTGCCTGAAAAATTACCACGGTTCTTTTGCTAATGATGAAATTTTCCATACTTTTAGATTTTTTGTAATTCTTATGGTGATAAATTCGAGAAATAAAGAGATCCATTGAAATACATAATCAATGCGCGTTTGTAAATGAAATGAGGTTGTAAAGTACGATTAGTGAATTAGTGTAATGTATGAAGATTGTGATACACGTGATTAATTGTTCAGTTTGTGGAAAACAAAAATGACCGGTGCAGCTGCGTAACCATGCTGATGTGGAATGTTGTCATTGGGAATGGATTGTTTAATTAAACTTCAGTCTTGTTTGCTGCAGGTTTGATCTCTCCTAACTTTCAAACTCTAATTGTCTCTCTATTTTTTTTTTCTTCCATGATCGCACATGCACCCATGCTAATGTCGTTTCTACTAGTACATTATGGCTGCCAAACAGGCTTGCCTTTCAAATTATCGTCAGTTTCAATATATTTCTCATTAGAAGCAAGGATATCACTCCCTTGCTAAGTTTTTTTTTTTAAATAGTACATTAAAAATCTTTTTCTTTAGTGAGCCTTCAAACTTCAAACTTTAAAGATTAAAGATTTTCTTTATTTTATTTTTTTACAAGTTTTGCATGAAGCTCCCAATAATCGCGAGGTGAGGGCCTCATTAAAGCAATATTTTGAGGTGTATTTAGGTGTATATCGATATGGGAGACATAATTATACGGTGAGCCCTCTTATGATTGATTTATTTAGTTGAATTTTTGAAAATTTGAATAGTATGTATGATAATCTATAAATCCAGTTCCTAAAATCATCTAGTTCCTAAAATGCAGTTCCTGGAATCCGTCCAGTTAAGTTCCTGGAATCCAATCTGTCCAATTCTATTAATGAAATCCAATCTGTCCAGTTCAGTTCCTGAAATCCATTTAGTTTCTGAAATCTGAAGTGCGTTTGTAAACCTGCCTTGAAATTCGAAGCTAGTTGATGAAATTCGTCCAGTTTAGTTCCTGATTTACTTTCATTATATGCCTTGAACTCTGCAGCGAGATCGAAACTCTTAGCTGTCTTGGGCATAGATCCAACTGGATGGCCATATTTTCACCTCAGTATTAGTTTTCAAAAAAGATTGATTAGAATTATACTTTTAGAAATGTTTACTCTATGTTTTTCAGTTTTTATTCATATAAATCGAAAGTGAGTTGTACTTTTGTAGTTATGTTAGATATAAGGACTTATTTGAAATATTTTCAATTTGTATATTTGTCATCTCGCTTTTTCTTTCTTTTCGAGAATAAATTTCTTATATTGGACTCTCTTTGATTGAGATGCAACCTGTTTTGATCGTTGTAGTTGAACTTCGCTCGAGGAAGCTGAGATAGTGAGGCCTAGGGTTCTTGTTACCATTGAAATAAAAGGTAATATAGACTTTGTTCTTTGGAGTGATGGATTACAACTGCTGAACATATTGAGAAACATTCTTATCATTACAATGCTACAATGACAGTTGACAGTGCTGAACTTATTGAGAAAAATGCTTATCATTACAATGCTAAAATAAATTCTAAACTTATTGAGAAACATGGTAAGATACATTATGATACATCATATAGTCTATTTTCTTAATAGTTGACAGTGCTACAATGATAGAGTTGGGTGTTGGCACAACAGGGTGGGGCCTTACCGCACTGCAGGCGTACGCGCGATAGCGTTCGTGGTGGCGCTTCAGGATTCTAATGTATTTCGGCGGACCACTATTGTCCCATTCTTGAGTGAGCTTGAGCGCAACTATCTTATCCACTTAACTAGATAGAAGCTATCGCTTTGGGTCGAAGCATTAGAGGAGATCCATTCGTACAGTTCTATTTTTTAGTTTTATTATATAAAATGGTGTATTAAGAATAAAATATTGTGTACTAAGAATACAATTAGAGGAGATCCATTGGTGGTAAGGCGTGTCTTCCTAACATATGTATACCAAGTAAATGGAACCATATGATTGTTTTGAACTTTTGATGTGCAATTATAGCTATTAAATTCTGGCTTTTGAGGTTTGCAATGGTTTAATGAAGTATTGTTGTAGTATTCTTATTTCTTAAAAATATGAACAACTATACAAACAAAGTAAGACCCATCCAAATTATCTAAATTATTTACACTTAGTAGTGTTTAAAAAACTTTTTCACTTTAATTATCATCGACTAAATACTTTGGGAAAATTTACTTTTGGATGGTGCCTACTGTAGTAGGATGACAATCTTCTATTAGTATTATTTTTGTTGGAGTATTTTTTATTTTTTAAACAGGGTGGAGTTGTATAAACAAAGAAAACTTCTCCCAATTTTTCTAAATTGTTTACAAATTTGTGTGGTAAAAAACTGACTCAAATTATGCACGATTCAATAATTTGCGGAATGAATTTTTTTTCATTTTGCAATTATGTACTTTGAAAATTTTCACCGTGCCTTCACTCACGGGCATTCCTCTAGTGTGTGTGTGTGTATATATATGTGTGTGTGTGTGTGTTTGTGTGTGTGTGTGTGTGTGCGAATGATAGTTTTAATCATATATCAACTCTTGATCTCCTCTTTTATAATCTTATGAAAAATCTTTATCTTATCAGATTTTGAAACGAAACTAAATGACCAATTATTTCGGAAGATTATTTATTTAGGGAGAAGGAGTCTATTGAAGAGAAGAAGTGATAACCATAATCGTCCTATAGTATCCCTCACTTATAAAATCATTCGAAGATTCATGAAGCTTCAATTAGCCATAGGGGCTTATAATGCACGTTCTTAGCTTTCGGGATGCGTCACTCAGCCTTGAGGGCTTAAAAAACTCATTAATAGCCATGGATGATTATAATACCCAAACAGATGTGGCTTGATAATATCGATATATAGCCATAGGTGGATTTACTGACAACCCATCCTGTGGAGGCTTAAAAATGCCCAATGAAAAGAAAAGACGCATACAGGTGGGTAATGTGGGCCACAGACTTTGATTGTTCGCGAAAAGGATCTAGGTCCCAAGTGTCCACGATAATTCAACCTCTTGCCACATCATTTCTAGCAAGAGTCATAGTAAAATAAAGAAGTGGGCCAAGGACATTATTATTTGCAGCACGGGATGTTGTTCCCCATCATCCATTCCAATATATTTGGAGTAACTTTTCTCATCCTAGAAGTAGGCCAAGACATTATTGTCTACGACATGGAAATTTGTTCCCCACCATCCACCATTCCAACATTTCTACGAAAACATTTCAAATTAGTGGGCCAACGTCTTAATTGTCTGCGACAAGGGAAGTTATTCCCCAATATCGACGAGGATGGCCGCAGAAGTAATTCGTATTGTAGACGTGAAGCTTATGGTCACATCCTCTTGGGCCACAACCATTTTAAGTTCCATATAGTTGCAACCTATCATAATTTTTAGCCTATCGCACGTTGCAACTCACCATTAAAGTTTGCAAGCCCTATTTAAGTTTTTGCAAATAAATAAAGAAAAATAAAACAGATGCTCAAGCATTTAAATATTCAAACAAGTATTCAAAAAAAAGCAGAAGGTGTTATGAAGACAAAGGGAAAATATTTCTATGAATTTAATATATCAGTTATGGCCTCAGCCTTAGAAAAACTTCCCCCAACCTTGAATTATAAGGTTCAATGTTCCATAAATTATAGGAAAAAATGGTCGTAGCCAAAAAAGATTACAAAAAGACCAGTATGGTTAGCTATGGGGCTGCATCATCATCTTTATCTTCAGCATCACCATCTGCGACAGACTCAATCTAATAAGCTCTTGCAACTTCCTCAGCCTGCTTTCTAGCTCTCTCCTCTACGAAATCTCTCAACTCAGCCACACATTCATTATGCTCAACATCAATAAGCTTCCAGTAAAAAAATTGCTCTTTTAATTCGGGGAAGTTTTTAACCACCCTGTGCCTAAGCTCTTGAAAACTGCGCAGATAGGCTTTGTTATTCGTCAAAAATAAATCTTTTGATGTTTTAAAAGAAGCCAAAGTGTCATCCACAGCTTTCTTAAGTGTTGAGGTATTATATTCACCTTTTTTCTTGAGAGCTACAGCGTGATCATTATCCGTATGTTGAAGGGAAACAATGTGTCCTCGCTCTAGTTCCTCATATTTGTTGTGTAAGAGGTTACATTTTTCATCAGAGGCCTTAGCATTCCTGGTAGATTTTGTGTCCTTCGCCTCAACTACTTTCAAAAAATTTATTGGCTATCTAAAATTCTCTTCCCTATTTTTTTGGTCTCTTCTGCGGCCTTGACCTGAGAATCCGTAGTCATCTTGTATACTTGAAATGATGCAACTGACGATTACTTCCCAACTTCAAAAGGAGAGGTTCTAGCAGCCTCCAAGCCAGTCTTATGAGTAAACCCTACAGCCTAATAGAGTTTAAATAAGTCTTCTTATTTTGGCCTTTGGGTCATAACAACTCCCGCGGCCTGAAGTTTCAAATTTATGTTAGTAAAGAAATAATTTCCAGCAAAAAGTTAATAATGGAATGTACTTACCCGCAGTAAACTTTTGAGGGCGTATTCCTCCAAGTCCTCATGATCCACTTCCACAAGACGATCGAGATCAATAGTGCTTGCAACCTTTATCATCTTGATAACCGCCCTAGAAATTGTATCCCATCAGGAATTGGGATTAGTTTGCCTTAATTAAGGCCACGAATAACCATCATGACCCGCTCTTACCCTGCTTTGAGGTGTTGGTAAGTTGGCCTTGATGGCCAAAACATTCTATGAAGGAGGAGAGCCAGAGGGTGAGATTTGTATGGGGCTAAGTCCACCTTGGAAGTCCCCATCAGAAGATATTATACATGTCATATCCAGTTGAGGAGATATGTCATCATTAATGCCATCTTGATTCTCCCCAGCCGCGGCATCATCGATATTGGCTACGTCCTTCTCAATGGAAGGGTTGGCCACCTCAGCAGGAGCAGTAGCAGTAGGCTCAGCAACAAGAATTGTCCTTTTTGGTGTCCTTTTTCTCTTTTCACCCTTCTTGGGGGCTTGGTTGAGGACAACTATATCCTCATCCATTTCTGCAAGCTCGACAGCAAGGAGTTCACGATCAATCTCCTCTCCTAAGGAAAAAATCAAATATTTCAGCAAGTTAAAAATAAAAATTGTAGCAATACATTTAGCTAAGTAAGGCAATAGGAATAACCTTTCGTGATCATTATATTTGTCTCGACCTTAGAAGGAAAATAATCTTGCTGATAAATTGATGCGGAGGTGACCATCATTGGAAATCTCTTCTCAGTATCACTGAAGCCTGCCACATCCACGACTGTCTTGTTCTAGTGTTTGTTGAGATTAAGGCTCTTAAGAGCCGTGCACAAATGTTAGAGCAAGCTGCAGTAAAAAATAAAATAATTTTACGAATGTAAAAGATTTGGCAGGTAGAAGGATGCCCCCATGTCCGAGGCATCTTATGTGTTCTCTCTTTCTCTAATTCCTCAGGATGGATTTCCCAATTCTCCCTAGAAATGAAGAAAAAATTTCATTTCCAGTTCTTAACACTGGTAGGCCTCTCAGTATAAAGATATTCCTCTACATTTGGTAGAGTGAAGTAATAATACCATGGAAATCCCATGGAGTTCTCCTTCAGCCAATATAAGTGGAAGAACTTCACGCGAGTAACATCCATGCCAAATTTCTTTTTCCAAAGCACTAGAGATGCAAGAATAACCCTCTAGACATTTGGGTCTAATCAGGTTGGGCCACATTCATAGCGCTGAATATTTTTCTAAGTGGGACAGGGAATGGTAGCCGCAGCCCTAGAAGAAAAGCTTGAAAATGAAAACAAATCCCCTCATTCGACCTTTGTTACACGAAAGGAGGTGTACAGATGACTCCTTATAGAAATTCAAATGTCACAGTTACGTCATTGATCCACTCTTAATCCATGATACAATGGATGTTAAATGCCGTAAAATCCTTCTGAGTTCTGTTAGAAGGTCCAGTCGAGATATTTCTAGCCTCAAAGGGGACTACCGAAGTTCCAGTAGCCTTCGTAGCCATCCCTTCTGTAAGGGGAGTATTACTGGAGTTTGTATCCTCTTACATGATATATGTAGCCTCCCTGGCATCCCTATAATTAGAGGAGTACGTAGAATCAGAATTAATGGTGACACAGTGGGGATAGTCCTTGAGTAAGTAAGGCCTAATAGCCTTCAAAGGCTTTATAGAGGGAATTTCAGGAGGGAGAATGCCAAAGTGACTTTTCCAAAAGTTATCCAAGAATTTAGAAGGGTCCCAACTCATAGGGCGACAGCAATACCTGAAAAGCATAAGGGATCCGGAGTTAGGTGTCTCAACCACTATGATCAATGAAGCCTCTAAGAGGCCGCGGAAGATACAAGCAATATAAAAAGGGTGTAGAAAAACTCAAAGTAAAGGTTGCATCCAATCTGTAGGTAGCACAAGGAAATTTGAGGTTCCAGCCAATTAGTCCAAAAACTAAAGACTGCGGCCAATGGGTATTTTGAATTTACAAGGATTAAAAGAATGCCGTAGTTATACAAAAGAAAAGCACATTGACGTTTAATCTCAAGGCTGCAGAAACCTAGTATAATTGACCACTACCAACGTGAATTTTGAAAGTAAAGGTTGAAAGGAGGTCATGGTTACCCATTCTAAGTCTGCAGCTAAATGAAACCTTGAGGCTGCAGCCAAGGGTATTTTTGATCAAGGATTAACGTATAATCGCAGCAAATTAGTGCAGATTCACTGTCCAACAGTGGCCAAGAGCACAAATAGGTAAACAAATGGATCATAAACTTTCAAATATTGAAAACCCAAAACCCTAGGGTTTTGGCCAAGAACACCAAGAACATATTCTTGATGTTCTTAACTATAAAGAAAATTTGAAATGAGGACAGGGAGTAATTTAACCCAAAAGAAACTGGAAATACAAAGCCCATCAATTGTGTTTTTACACAAATCCAATCCAAAAACCTAAACTACCAACATCAATGCTAATATGTCAACATCACATCCAACTCTATCTAACCAAAAACCCAGAAATGGTACCCAACAGTCAAGTATCAACACCAAGAATTTTCAGCAAGAATTTCAAATAGATTATCTCCTATGTGTTTTAACAACAGTATAAGAAAGCAACATGGTTTTTGATTACGAAATTAAAAATTTAGAACAATGTGTAAATTCTAATATTATGGATTTGCAAAATCGATCAAGCAAGAAAATAAAAGGTCAGAGAAGATGATTACCTGGAAATAAGTGAAAAGGTGGTAACTCAGCCTCTAACCACCAACGAAACCACTCGAACTGCTTTGAACCACCACAGGAAACTCGCCGAAAAACTCAAAGGTCCAAATGATAAAGTCTTATTCTCAATTTTCTCTCAAGGGTTTGGAAAAGACAATGAAGGGCACGGACAAATACCATTTATATAAGAGGGCGCTGGAAGTTAAAGCATCACAAGGAATTGGTCGCGACACCTTGCCAAGACCCTATAAGGCAACTTGCAAAACCCGCGTACAATAACATCAAAACAAGGTCATAGAATACAGCCATAAAACGAACTCTTCACCTCTTGGCACTACATATTGGGGTCTTATTGATATGCCCAATATTATCACATGGCCGCAGAGTCAAAAATTACAGTTCGTCGCTTGGGAATAGACAGGTCATGGACATATACTCTTTACCTCAGCCCTGGGGACAATCATGCCATAGTTAGAGCTAGTCGTTGCCTAGGCTCAAACAAGCCACGGAACCCTTTCAAGCATTGTCCACTACCTGTGCTCAAATAGGCTATGGCACCCTTTTAAGCATTGGCCACTGCCTAGGTTTAAAATAGGCCATGACACCTACTCTCTCAGACTTGACAACTGTCTAGCTTCTAGAAGGATTCCTTATTCGTCTCACTTATCCATTTATCACATGCTCCGGCAACGTGACATCACCTTTATGAATCGTATAAATATAGGAGCTCAACTCATTATTATATAGGAAAAATCACTTGGTGAAGCCCTGCCAAACTCTCTATACTACCTCTCTCTACAAGCCACACCCATCTTGGGGACTTACCTGGCCGCAGCCAGCTTACCATTTGCCTTGCAGTCCGCATCTCGACCTGCCTAGAATCACTACGATCATGAATTCTCCTCTCTTAACTATCTTGTACGCCTCTAATGGAACCACAATCTTTTACTATGCAGCGTTTATAATGAGAGTATGGCAACAAAGTGGATGTAGGCTCATTTTTATTTTCGAACCACTCTATATCTTGTATTTTGTCTCATTTGCTTATTTTATTTCTACTTTATACTTGATTTGTTGGTCGATAAGGATGTACATCCCATTTCTCGTATCATCACTTATAAATTTTTCTTCTTAATCGATTTGAATTTTAGATATGTAAGTACGCAGTGGACAGTAATTTCATGATCAATTTATAGCATATCAGCATAGGATCGGGCGAGGCTGTCAATGTACTCTTTGAATAGTTGAATGAGTTTGTACTTTTCTAGATCATTAAAAGAAGAACCTATCTTTATTTATTTTAACTCATTAGAAAACCCTAAATTAATCATTGACGTTTCTTTAATGGGTTGTCCATGCTTGGTTTATTTGTCATTATACTCTTTTAGGGTGTCTTCAAATTCTTCATTATATAAATTAGATTCATTAATTTGGTTTACACATTCATCATCATCAATTTATTACATGCAAAGATTAATAAAATCTAAATTTTATTTATTCCACAAAGGTATTTATATAGTCAAGTACATCAAAGTAATTTTCCTCAGGGGAGGTTACAGTTGGTCATTAGTAATTCTTCATAGAACAAATAGCCAATCTTATCTTTATGGTCTTCTCAATTATTGGCAGGTGGCAGAATGTCTAGTTCTTCTCATCTTCGAGTATCACTTCTTTGAATAACTCATTGTTCCTCAGTTCTTCAATGGGGTCCGAGTTTGTAGAATATTTCTCTAATTTTTTAATCATGTCTAATATTTTATGTAACTCATCTTCTATCCATATAGGGAGGTCCTCGTCTAGAATCTCCCACCTTGAATTCTTCTTTCTAGAGTTAGTATCTACCTATGGTTCAGTAAATCCATAAATAGTAAAGTCCTCTCCTTCTTTGATAAAGCGTCCATGAAGGTTAATGTGATATATTACATGCACAACCCCTAGTTTCTTTAATTGAGGTCCTTTAGCTTTCAGTACGTTAGAAATGAAATTGTTAGTCTTATGGTTATACCTTATTCCCTTGGTGTTGGTATGTTGCGGTATCTTAGTAGGCTCATCGATCCTTCTTAGTTCTTTCTTAGGTACATTCCTGGAAGGAATTTAATTTTCTTCAGCATGTGAGTGACATTACAACATCTGTATTTAGAGTAAGGTGGAAGAATATGTTCATTGATATCAGCCAAAATAACCTCCACATGAGGGTTCAACTAGAGTCCTCTGTTGTAGATATTTTCTCTCTTGTGTTATATCTTCAAGACTAGGGTACTAGGTCTTTATTCTTTGAGCGAGTTCGCATCGCCTATTAAAATTTTCCCCATTGAAGAAATTATAGTTTTGAAGTAGTGATGAAGCGACTCCACCAATATCATAAAGCCAGGGTCTTCAGAAAGAAGATTGGAGGAGGCATGTATGTTGATTACTTATAACTCAATAAGGTTATCTAGTGGGACGTTCCTTAGACTGAGTTTTATGGATCACATTACTTCTTTGTAACACCCCGTATTTTTAATGATTTTATATTGGGATTAATTAATTTAAATGAGAAATTAATTCGAACTAAAATAAATATTAATTAGTGAGACAAGGGTTAATATTTATTTGCATGAATTATATTGAATATTATTTAGTGAACGAGAAATAAATTAATAAGAATGGATGATTATTTTCGTGAGTGAAAAATACGGTAGTTACGATAATTTAGTCGGGACGCGCGTGTCAATCATTTCGGGACTTAAATTTATGTGATTTAATCATGGGTAATCCAAATGGTCATTTCGAGTTCGCCAATGGGTTCGAAAGGGTCGATATAGTCAAACAAGTGTACTCAGGGGTTTAGTTTGGGTCCCGGGGCATTTTTAGGCCAAACCGGCACCCCATGAGGGTATTTTGATCTTTTGGATTTTTAGAGAAAAGAGACCTACGAATTTTACATGTGTATATCTTTATAGGTGTTGAGGTAGTTAGGATTAAGAGTTACAAAACCTAAGAGAGGCCACCAGGGGAGGAAGGAAAAGAGTTCTAAGGCTTTCCACACAATTCTTACACTACCACCACCACTGGAGTGTAGATCGGAAGGAGAGAAATGCAACCCCACCATTATTTTACAGAAATTCAGACCTTCTATTTGACGCAAGGATTTATCTTTCAAATTTTTTAGTGTATATACAACCCATGTTAGTGTAGAATTAATGATCTCATGAATATGTAAAGATGGGCTTTAATTTGGAAGGATTAATTCATGTTCTTGGGTAGGAATCATGATATGTTTAATCCCTTTATGCATTTAGAACGAATCTGATGAATTAGTACGATGAACATGTGAAGAAATTCGGGTTCTTGTTGATGTTCGTGAATAAAAATGATTATCTATGTTTTTTGGAGTTTAATCTTGAATTAATTCGGTTTAAATGTTTCCTTGATGATTTGATGATTTAATTGCATTATAAATCATTTATATATGTTAGTATAATGTGTTGTATACTTGGTTGGGAGATTGGGATTGAATCATAGTGGTTTGGAGAATTAAAAATGGTGAAACCCGTAATAGTTAAAAGGAAGAAGACGATACCTGCTACAGCGAATCGATTCGGGCCAAGGCCGAATCGATTCGATTTCCCAAATTTTGACATTTTCCCCTTCTTTAATGTTGAACTCATGGGGAATGATCAGGTAAACTTTTTAAGTGACTTTAAAATATATTTGGGGATATCTTGATTAGCTGTAGGCCAATATTAGGATTAAGACTTAGTCACATGAGGAGGTTTGAGGCTAAGCCAAATCGACAAAATTAATAATGTAATGAATTCGAGAGAATGAGGATTAGTTACGAACGGTGAGCAAACTTATGACTTAGACTAGTAGAGATTGAGTGAACTAACTACTGAAATAACTGAAATGATAATTAGCACAATTTGAGTATTGGGGGAATACTCGGGAATATAGGATGATAAGTATAATGATAAATTCATAATACGTAGGATATTTGAGGGTTATACTACGTACGGGGTATATTAGGTTGTGTTTTTGCCTAATGATAAATGTGTATAGGTTTTGTGAATACCTTTTGTATGATTTCTTATATATGTGATCATACCTACGCTACCTGCTATCATGGGAAGTTCCGAATCATGGAATGTCTTATCCTGATGTGCATATTTGGGGGGTGGGGGGGGGGGGATTTTAGAGTTGTACCTCAAAACATGGAACTTAGGGTTAATCACTACTTGTATTTATAATAGTGTGACCGTTTATTTGGGTGCATTAGGTGTGTGCGTATCCCAAAGTCCTAAAACTATGTTTCCCTCCAAATTATGTGAATTGTGTATCTTTGGTTCGAGAGTGATTCCGAACCATAAGTCCTTTACTTAGTACGTGATGTACCGGAACTAGCTATCAGAGTATGCACGCATCACAGGTCTCCACCTAGGGATGCCATATTCGTATATAATACAAGTGTAGTGTATATTTATATACGTGTGGTGAATTCTACTCTGTGTACTTTAGTAGATAAACTAGATAGTGATATCGAACGTAATCTAAATATGTGGAAACTTAATTCTTAATTAGTTAACATTACTAGATAACGGAACTTGGGTAGTTGGTAACGTATTGTATGGGAAATACGGGTGGGCACAACGAGTAAGTATACATGTAGACTATTAGTTCAGACTAGTTAGGCGGGGTAGTATAACTAGGTTGGATTAAAATGATACGTTAGGCATGAACAATAGTCGAGAGGTGAGAATCTCAAATGATGGAAAGTGAAGTAACATGTATATAATATATGCTCTTACTGCATTTTAAATACTTACAAATATTTTCAAATTATTTTTTCTCGGTCTCTAACGTATTGCTAATTAAAGAAAAACATCCAGCGGCATTTACGGATGTACGAGTGCAGTGATGTTCAGGGATAGATACTAGCTACTTTTAAACTAGTGGGGCCACCTTTCAGTGGTGGGAGTTTGTTACCACCGCACAAGAGAGATATAACATGCCTATTCAGGAGTTATGGGAGTGGTTCGATCGTAAGTACTTTCCATCCGCCATCCTAATAGAGATGAGGGTGAAATTCTTAGACATTTCCCAGGAGCGAAGGACAGTGGTTGAATATGAGGAGGAATTCATTAGGTTGGAAAATTTTGTACCATGTGAGGTGAACACAAATGAGAAGAGGATACGAATTTTTATTGATGGTATTAGCTGGAGGATCTGATAATATTTGTTGGGTAATCCCGCTCTGAAGATGTATGCGGAGGTGTTGAACACCGCTTTACAACACTATCAAGATCACCGCTTCCACGTGAAAGGAATCAAGCATACCGAAGAGTCCAGCCAGCAGGGCAGGACTGGGGCTAGCATTGCTAGTGGGGTATAATTGACTCAGACTTCGGTGAGACAGGGTGAGTAGGGTTCCCATCAAGGGGATTCTTCTAAGCGTTTTCGATCAAGAGATTTTAGGCAAGGGCAGAGTGGATTCAGGCATGGACATCAGAGTTAGCAGGCCCAACAACATTTTTAGCAGGGTTAGCAGGGCCAGGGGAGAGGTGGTAACATCCAGTAGGGCCAGAGAGGGTGAAATTTCACTGGCAGATGTTTCATTTGTGGCAAGAATGGCCATAAGAGTCAGGATTGCCCTGATAAGGGAAGGGTTTTGCAACAAAAGGGTGCTCGTCAGGAGCCCCGAAGGTCTATCTTTCATGACGCCCTCCCAGCACTGACACCAGCATTGCCTGTCATACCAGTCATGCCAATGGCCATACCTCAGCAGGGAAAGTTATAGTATGGGCGTGTGTATAATGTCCACTAGACCGCGGTTCCACAAGCACCACCCGTAGTTTAGGGTATGTTTCTCATACATGGGATCTCAGGGCGTATTTTATTTGACACATGGGCTTCACACTTGTTTATATCCACTATATTTGCACGACCCACAGGGTTGTTAGGCACGGTCGATAGTACAATCACGTGTGTATACTCACCACTGGGTAGTGGGACACTTATCTTCTTTATTTGTCGAGGCGTGAGTATAGACATTGGGAGACTTGTTTTGCCTATAGATATGCTTGTGTTAGATATGTCGGAGTATGATGTCATTATTGGCATGGATTGGCTAGAAGTGTATAGGTCCATGATTGATTGCTACAATAGGAGCATTGTGTTTGCGATTCTAGGTCAGGCGATGTTCTTAGTGGTCATGCCTCATCCCGAAGGAGGATCATCGACCCATTTATAGTATATAGAGGAAGAGACCTCTAAGGGGGTATTAATTCCCCTATATTCGATTCCAGTTGTATGTGAGTTCCTCGACGTATTTCAGGAGATACTGCGACTGTCGCCTAGCAGGCAGATAGAGTTTGTCATTGATTTAGCATCGAGCACTCGATCGATAACTCGTGCACCTTACCATATGGCTCCTATGGAGATGAGGGAGCTATGAGATCAGATTGAGCATCTTTTGGGGAAGGATTTTATGTATAGGAGTACCTCACATTGGGGTGATCTAGTGTTGTTTGTGAAGAAGAGAGATGCATCTATATGCCTATGTGTGGATTATTGGGATTTGAATAAAGCCATGATACGGAATAAATATCCATAGCCCAAAATTGATGACTTATTTGATCAGTTGATAGGAGTCAACTACTTCTCAATGATAGGCCTGAGGTCAGGGTACCACCAGTTGTGCATCCGGGGGCAAGATGTATCTAAGACTGCCTTTCTGATGAGATATGGATCTTATGAGTTTTGGGTTATGCCAATTGGGCTAACCAATGCACCAACTTTGTTTATAGACTTGATGAATAGGGTGTTTATAGAATTCTTGGATCAGTTTGTCATTATTTTTATTGATGACATCCTGATTTATTCTCAAACTGAGTAAGAGCATGCAGAGCATTTGCATAGGGTTTTCCAGACTTGTGCGAGCATCAGTTATACATTAAATTTGAGAAATGCGGGTTTTGGCTGCATGAGCCGTAGTTCTTGGGTCAGATTATATCTGACATGGGGATATCGGTGGATCCGATTAAAGTGTTAGTGGTGAGGGAGTGGGCATAACTGACGACATCGACGGAGGTGCGCAGTTTCTTGGGGTTAGTCGGGTACTACCGATGATTTATTTGGGGGTTTTCAAAGATTGTGGGTCTATTAACCAACTTGACTCGCAAAGGGGCACCTTTTATCTGGAATGAAGCTTGTCAGTTGGCTTTCGATGAGCTAAAGGATAAGTTGACGTCAACACCGGTTCTTGCACTTCCTAGGACGGGATTAGAGTATCTTATTTTTACTAATGCATCCCTACAGTGACTTGGGGTGTGTTATAGCCCGAGGACCAGGCTATATCTTATGCTGCTCGTAAGCTTAAGACTCACAAGAGGAACTACCCTACCCACGACTTGGAGTTAGAGGCAATCATATTTTCACTTTGGATTTGGAGACAATACCTCCTGGGAGAGAAGTTTTGCCTATTCATAGATCATAAGTCACTACATTATTTGTTCACTCAGAGAGAGCTAAATATGCGTCAGCGTAGGTGGCTAGAATTTATGAAGGATTATCAGTTCGACATCCAGTACCACCTAGGGAAGGATAATGTGGTGGCAGACACGTTAATCCGTAGGCCAGTGGGGGGTATAGCAGAAGTTTGGAAGGTATAATAGAAGGAGCTAGGACACCAGGATTCAGTTCCTAGGTCATTCATGTCAGTTATTATCATTACACCCTAGATTTTCACGAGGATTGTATAGGCTTAGGCAGCGGATTCATTTTGTCAGGACCAGATTCATCAGCTTTTAGCTTAGGTAGTAGAGTCTTACTCTGTGAGTTCAAAGGGAGGTTTACGCTTCAACGGGAGATTGATTGTTCTCGAGGGGGAGGAATTACGACACGAGGTGATGGCAGAGTCGCATGGATCATGATTTGTGGTACATCCTATAGGGGATAAGATGTACCAGGATATGAGACTTCAGTATTGATGGAGTGGAATAAAGAAAGACATTGCAGAGTTTGTCTCGAGATGTGCCACTTGTTAGTTGGTGAAGGTGGGCCACTAAAAACCAGCAGGAGTTCTACATTCGTTAGATATTTTGATGTGGAAATCGGAGAGCATTTCCATGGATTTCATCACTGGGTTGCCCATATCTCATAGGGGTCAAGATTCCATTTGGATAATTTTGGATCGATTGACAAAGGTAGCTCATTTCCTGCCATTATGGATAGATTATACCAAGGGACGGTATGACCATATTTTTATCACTGAGATGGTGAGATTACATGGGGTATCACTCAATATTGTGTCCAACAGGGATAAGATCTTCATGTCTCAATTTTGGGAGAGTTTTCAGGAGGCCATGGGTACGGAGTTGCGATTCAGTATGACCTACCACCCCCAGACAGACGAAAAAATAGAGAGGACGAATCAGATGTTAAAAGATATGTTACGGATGAGTATCCTTGATTTGAGTGGAGGTTGGGGAGTTTACGTGTAATAACTCCTATCAGTTTATGATTGGCATGGAAATATTTGAGGCATTTTGTGGTATACCTTATCAATTGCCCACTTATTGGTTAGAGGCGGGGGACAATAAGCTTCTCGGACCAAAGTTGATTCAGGATACTTTGGCAAAGATTGAGTTGATTCGGAGTCGCATATGGATCGCTCAGGATAGACAAAAGATCTATGCCGATGCCAAGCGGTTCTTCCTAGAGTTTAGTGTGGGGAAACAGGTGCTGCTATGTGTATCTCCTATGAAGGGGATAATGAGGTTCGGTAAGAAAGGTAAGTTGGCACCAAGGTATGTGGGTCAATTCCCCATTATTGAGCGGATTGGGCCATTTTCTTATAGACTCCGATTGTCGGAGCACTTACATCGAATTCATGATGTGTTCCACACATCTTCACTGAGGAGATACCTTCGGGTTAAGTTATCTCACACTCATGTTGCATTGGAGGATAATGACTTACAACCAGATATTTCACATGAGGAGAGACCCATTACAATTCTAGACCATAGTGAGAGGAGGCTGAGGTCGAAGGTAGTTCCAGTTGTACGTGTTCAGTGGGGGCATTATAATGTCAAGGAGTCTACTTGGGAGCGCGAGGATGAGATACACGACAAATATGCAGAGTTATTTATACTAGGTATTTTTTTTCTGAATTTCGGGAAGAAATTCAATTATTAGGGGGAAGTATGTAACACCACGTATTTTTAATGATTTTATATTGGGATTAATTAATTTAAAATAAGAATTTAATCTGGATTAAAATATATATTAATTAGATAGATAAGGGTTAGTATTTATTTACATGGATTATATTGAATATTACTTAATGAACGACTAATAAATTAATAAGAATTAATGATGATTATATGATTTCTTATATATGTGAACATACCAACGCTACCTGCTATCACGGAAGGTTCCGCATCATGGATGGTCTTATCCTGATATGCCTATTGGGGATGATTTTAGACATGCACCTCAGAACATAGAACTCAAGGTTGATCACTACTTGTGTTTATAATAGTGTGACCAGTCATTTATGCGTAGCCCAAAGGCCTAGAACTATGTTCACCTCCAAATTATGTGAATTGTGTATCTATGGTTCGAGAGTGATTCTGAACCATAAGTCCTTTACTTAGTACGTGATGTACCAAGACTAGATAACAGAGCATGCACGCATCGTAGGTATCCATCTAGGGATGCTATATTTGTATATAATACAAGTGTTGTGTATATTTATATGTGTGGTGGATTCCACTGTGTGTACTTTAGTAGATAAACTAGATAGTGATATCTAACGTAATCTAAGTATGTGTAAACTTAAGGCTTAATTAGTGAACATTACTGGATAACGAAACTTGGGTAGTTGAGCCTTTTATACTGGATAACGAAACTTGGGTAGTTGAATACAACTTGTGTTATTTGATTTGTTAGATGAAAGAGTTGGCTGTAAAAGAAACCTATGAAAATCATGAGATAGAAGAAGTTCAGCATGAGTTCATCGATTTCATTCAGGATTATTTTTAGTGAGCTACAGTTGTGGACAATTTTGGCATATCCTTTCAGGTACCTTTTTTTTTCATCAATCTAATTAATTACTTTGTGTCGATGTTAATAATGTTTAATATAGAGAATCAAAATACTATATATGAAAATATAACAAAAATCGTAATTAATATTATCAAAGCACTATAAAAATATGATGTCAAGAATAATGTTGTTGTCAGTGAATGGACGGGGTGAGATTTATATTATCGTTATTGATGATGATGCTGAATGCCCGGGGTGGGCTTTATATTGTTGATGGTAAATGCCCGGGGTGGGCTTTATTTTGTTAATAGTGAATGTCCAGGTTGGGATTTATATTGTTGTTGTTGGTTAAACATGTCATGTTTAATTTTGGATTATTAAAAAAATAAAGGAAACTTTGACAAAATTTTCACTAAACCTTCCCCATTTAACTCTTCCCCGCATTAAAAAAGAATGAAGTAAAACTTACTTTGAGATTATACAAATGTTTTGTGATGCCCGTGGTGGCCTTTATATTGTTGTTGATTGTGAATCCCCAAGGTGATCTTTATATTGTTATTATTGATAGTGAATGTGCATTGTGGTATTTGTATTGTTATTGTTGATAGTGCATTCTCGCAGTGGGATGTATACTGTTGTTGTTGATGATGATGCTGAATGCTCGAGGTGGACTTTATATTGTTGTGGTTGGTTAAACATGTCATGTTTAATTTTGGTTTATTAAAAAAACAGAGGAAACTCTGTCAAAATTTCCCTAAAACCTTCCCCATTTATCTCTCCCACACCTTAATAAATAATGAAGTAAAAATTAACTTTAAAATTATGCAAATGTTTATTTTTTGATGCTCAATATTATATTAGAATATCATTATTGTTTGAGCTATATTCTTTATATGGTTAATCTGTTTTAGTTGTTGACTCCTCTTTGTTTCCTTTTTTTGTTTAGATATCGATCCCGTTGTTACGTATTGCATATCCGATGTAGCTATTGCTAAATTGGGTTTTCATGCTACACGAATGGAGCTAATGTTGTAGTTTAATTTGCTAGTTTTTATGTCTATAGTATAGATATCTTTTTATTTGTGAGTTGTCAAGAAGTCAATTGGGAAACTGTTGGTGTATATTTATTTATTTTATTTGCAAATATTAATGACACTTTTTTGTACTTATTGTTCAAGTTATATTGGTACTTGGAATTTGCTATTTTGAGTATGGAAATATGTACTTTGAATTGACAAATCGTAGTTTTATGCATTACATGTTTGAGATATTTGAATAGTATAATAGAATTCAATGCAAAAAAAGAAGGGAAAAAAACTTTTATGACGGTTTACAGTTCACATATAAAAATGGGTATGTTTTATGACTATTTTCTATTTGTTGTCATTATAATTAACAAATTAACTGTAGTAATAAGTACCTTTTAAAATGGTTTGTACGAAAAACTGTCGTAATAGGATGGTTTGTTATGACGGTTTTGTCAACACCAATTTTATTATGACCCACAACATTATTGTTAATGACAGTTTGTACGAAAAACTTTCGTAATAGCATGGTTGTTATGACGGTTTTGTCAACACCGATTTTATTACGACACACAACATTACGACGATTTTTAAAGCTTTGAAAACCGTCATAAATAACCTTTTATGACACTTTTTCCCCGTCATAAAAATGTCTATTTCTAATAGTGGTACTATATTTATAATGTAAACCCGCATAATGCGCAGGCTAAGCTATTGTGATGGTCATTTTACACGTTAAGTTGTTTACTTTAT